>OZ018323.1:131092229-131692229 GCA_963969495.1 Ceratothoa steindachneri
GCCCAATCCTAATAGATTCTTAATGGCAGCACTGTTAAAACGGGGTCGCCCGAAAAAAGTCTGAAGAGGCGTGGGAGACACTCAATAAAAATGGGGAAAAGCAAAGGATTACAAGAAAACAGTACCACACACAGAGACGCACACTTAAATTATAGGCATACAGCACACATTCTAAAAACGAGGGCGGCTAGGTCAATAAACAAATGACATGCGCCAGCCGCAGGCGATGTCACAAGATAAAAGATAAAACAATAAACCTAAACACAAAAATGGAAAGAATTTATAAAAGGGATAAAACGTCATTTCGTGATAAAAATGTAAGGAGAGAGGACGACTGAAGGGAATCCTATGTTAAAATAAAGCGAAGTCGAGCAGGGAAGGCGACGCCAGAAAGGGTAGGAAAGCAAGAATTTCGAAGAGAAGCAAGGCGGGGACAAACTACTAAAATGTGAGCTGAACCCCCAACGTGGAGGGCTCAGGGCCCGGAGAGAAAGGGAGATCGAGCAGAGACGGACGAGAACTAAGATGCGAAGAAGATGGAACAGAAAGTGGAACATGGACAGAGGGTGAGGAGGGAACAAGGTCAAAGGGTAAGGGGAGAATTGGATCAGATGGAGAGGGAGAAACAGGGTCAGAGGGTGAGGAGGGAACAAGGTCAGAAGGAGATGAAGGAACAGGGGTAGGAGGCAAGGGAGACGAAACTGGAGCAGGGGACATAGAAGACTGCACAGAGGGAAGGGGCAAAAAAGAAGGGACCTGGGTAGGAGGCAAGGAACACGGAACCGGGTGAACTTCCGCCCGGACAATGGCATCGGTGATGCCAACGGGGAAGGCCAGCAAAGACCGGGGGGTAGAAGACATCAAAACGGATGACGCCCAAACAACCGATTCGGGGGCCAAACCAGCCAGCCTCATCAGAGCCAGCACGCTTGGACGCCGAATGGGGCGAGGAGGAACCATTCCGTATGCGCTGAGGCAAAGGAAGGGAAGGAATAGCGGGGGCAGACGCCTGGAGGAACTGCCGGATATCCTCCAGCGTCCTAGCTCGGTCGGTTTCACGTTCCGCGACAGAGGAAGGAACATGAGAATAGACCATTGGCAAAGGAGAGGGCGCAACGGAGGAACCGTGAGGAGGGGCCAAAGGCAGGGGAGAATAAATTTTTTTTTTTTTTTTTTTTTTTTTTTAATGCCTAAGTCGGCGACTGCCGACTTAGGCATTAGTCGCCGTAAACAAACAGCCTAGTTCTAGGCTACTTTAAAAATTAAACAGGAAACAATAAAAAGAGATAAAATAACAATAAAAAAGCAATAACAAAAACAATAACAAAAACAACAACAACAATTAAACTGGGTTAAATGAAAGGGAGAAGGCCAGCCTCCCCCCAGGGGAGAATAAGCAACAAAGGGACCGCAAGAAGACAAAGAAGGAGTTGGACGACCCGGAGGAGGACGGCGGGACCCCGACTCCCGGAGAACGTCAGAGAAGAGACGGCCGGAGGGGAAGAGCTGCCCTCGCACCCTACGAAGGGCCTCGCGGAAGTCCAGCCTGGGGTAGTCCCAAAGAGCCAGGACCTCATTCTCAAAGAGGAATACGGGACAAGAACGAGAAGCCGCGCTATGGGAACCCCCACAATTGGCGCAACATTCATGATTCTCACAAGAGGAGCCATGATACGCCAACGCACAGGCCATACAGCGCCCCCGCACGGGGCGCTAAGTCCCGTTAGCACGGCAGCCAGGAGAGCAAATTGCCGTGCCCTTTACAGGGTTCCTTTAATTAAGTGACGACTTTTAACTAAGTTTGCAACTAAATGCTCCAATTCAGAAGGAAGGGATACGGAATTCTCGAACGTCAGTATGAATAAAAAAATAAATTACAATTGAAATGGAGATCCTTTTACAACAAGTATTTAAAAAAAACTTCAATAGTTGAAAGAAGTGAGGAAAACCAACAAATACTAATTTGTATGGTAAAAATAGCGGTTAAATAATTTTAGAAACTTTCTTCTGAATTCTCTATTAAAGGGACCCATTTCGGGAATAATAATATATTTTGAGTATTTAGGAACATCGAAGGAAGGATTGGGAGGTAAATATTTGGAATTTAAAAATTTGAAAAATCAATAATGGTAGTTGGTTAATTTTTCTTTTTTTTTAATTTTATAGAGCCCATCTGGAAAATACCCACTTGGGCATAAGTCGCCGAAAAACACGACAGCCTAGAACTAGACTACTTAAAAAAAAAATATATATGAAAACATAACGATATAAATTGGAAAACTTAACAATCAGGAAGCAGTCTCCGGCAGCGGGGGAAGGTCCCCCTCACCCCGATACAGGAGAGTGCAACCTACAAAACAACAATATCAAACGAAAAACAAAAAGAACCTTAAATAAAGGGGAGAAGCCCGGCCTTCCCCCAAAAGTCAACAAGTCCACAAGGCAATGTGCACGAACTCGTCCCGAGCACAAGGGACAGGCGGTAGCGACCCCGTCCATCCCGGTACCGGGACAAGTATTTTGCGCGAAGATCATTCAGACTGGGACATTCGACAAGGATGTGCCGAACAGTCTGTGGGACGACGCAGTCGTTGCAATGAGGCGCAGGCGAGCGCTCCATCAAATAGCGATTCGTCACACGAGTGTGCCCGATCGGAGACGACAGAAAGCAACCTGAAGACGCCACGGCATTGGGGGATAGGTCCATGGGAACAGTCGCGGCACAATGGCACGAACTTTAGGTTCCCTTCGACCGTCTCCCATCTTCTTTGCCAAGCAGCCCGAAGAGCTGCCCGTATTCCTGCCATGTAGTCGGTGTGAGGAAGAGCGAAACGCTGGTCCGGTCGCAGAGTCCTCGCAGGCTCTTTGGACCCCTCATCGGCATGCTCATTCCCCGCAATTCCTACATGTCCAGGAACCCAGCAGAAGATAATCTCGACATCTGCCCGGCTCACCAAAACTGTAGCGTCACGGACATCGCGAACCAGGGGATGCGGAGATTCCAATGCCCCGAGAGCACTCAGGGCGCTTTGTGAGTCGCTATAGATCACAATCCGGTCTCCGAACCGGGCACGTCGCGTAATCTCCCGTACCGAGTGGTGTATTGCCACCAGCTCGGCCGTGAAGACAGACGCAGCGCCTGGTAGAGCCCCGCTGACTTCAAACAGAGGGGAGACGGCGTGGAAACCGACCTCCTCTTGGGACTTGGAGCCATCTGTATACACTGGCACGGTTTCAGCGTGACACGATGTGTGCTCCAAAAAGGTCGAACGCAATACTCCCGGCGCAGTATAAGCTTTGGGAGCAGCGGCGTGGCGACAAATAGCCATATGTGGTACCCTCCAGGGTGGAGTCCTGGGCAGAAAGAGGGGCACCACCGGCCCAAGAGCTATATCTACCTCTCGAAGGAGTTTCCTGGCCTTAAACCCAAAGGGTTTAGGGTATGACTGGTGTCCCTTGGCGGCATAGGCATCATTGAGATCAGCTGCAGATGCAGTGAGAGCTGTACGCTCGCGCGTACAGGCGAGTGATGCACTGCACGCGGCGCAGAGCGAGTAGCATCTCCCCAGCATCGACCAACAGGCTCTCAATGGGAGGAGTGCGAAAGGCACCGGTCGCAAGGCGAAGGCGGGTGTGGTGGATCGAATCCACTTTCTGCAATAAACGCTCGGCTGCGGATGCATAAAACTCACATCCGTAGTCGAGCTTCGAGCGAACAAAGGATCGATAAAAAAGTAAGGCAGTAGCCCTATCAGCGCCCCAAGCGCTGAACGTCACGGAACGGAGAATGTCCATGGCGAGGGTACAAGAGACCCTAAGGCTGCGAATATGAGCCTCCCAGGTGAGGCGTCGGTCGAATACAAGAACAAGGAAACGGTGTGACTCAACCACATCCAGGCGCACCCCATTAAGAAACAAATCTGGGTCGGGGTGAAGCCGTGGATGGCGGCAGAAGTGCACCACCTTAGTCTTGGCCAAAGAAAACCGAAACCTGTGCGCTTCGGCATAGCAAGAGACGCGGTTCAATGCCTGTTGGAGCCGACGCTCTAGAGTTGGCATCTGAACCACGCCAAAAGAGATCGAAAGGTCGTCCACGTAGAGCGTAGCGAGAACATCTTCCGGCAGCACCGAGGTGATGCCGTTGATGCACAGGGCAAAGAGTGTGACACTGAGGACACTTCCCTGCGGGACACCCTCTTTCTGCTCCTTTGGGCCGGAGAAGGCTCCCCCCCACCCGTACGCGGAGTCGACGATCTCACGAAAATTCAGATATACACATTGGGAGGCGTCCTTTCGCCCCCATCGTGTGGAGAGTCTCCATGATACCGTATCGCCATGCGGTATCATAGGCCTTCTCCAGATAAAAAAAAACCGTAACGTAGTGCTGTCTACGAAGGAAAGCCTCACAGACGGCATTTTCCAGTCGGAGCAGAGCATCCGACGTGGAGTGGAACTTGCGGAAGCCGCACTGTGCGGAAGACAGATGGCCTCCGGTGTCCAGGAAAAAGGCTAATCTAACATTTACCAATTTCTCCATCAACTTGCACACGCAGGAGGTTAGAGAGATTGGGCGGAAACTGGTCGGAGTAGAGTGATCTCTCCCTGGTTTGCGAAAGGCGAGCACAGTAGCGATTCACCAGGAGTCTGGGAGAAGACCTTCCACCCAAATCATGTTGAACAAATCTAACAGAAAGGCCATACCTCGCTCACCCAGGTGTCGAAGCATTGCGTACGGGACATCGTCCGGACCATGGGCGGTGTCCGCGCACGAAGCGAGAGCGGAACGCAACTTACTCACAGTAAACTTGTCGTTGAAGGGTTCTCCGCCTCTGGAGGTAAAGTCCAGCCGGCGGCCTTCCGCGACATCACGACGTGCATTGAATGCTGGTGAAGCAGCATCACGGCTAGAGAATGCAGAAAAAGCAGGCGCTAAGAATTCCACCACGGACGCGGGGTCCGAGATTGCGGTCCCATTACCCTGGAGAACAGGAGGGGGTTCTTGCGAGAATTTGCCCCGAATCCTTTTGACTCGCTTCCACACCTCAGCTAAAGGGGTCTTCCCGTTAAGTGAAGACACAGATGCCCGCCAAGAAAAGCGGCGGGCGTGCTTCAAAATATACCGGAACCTAGCCCTAGCCCGACGAAATTCAGCGACAGTGAAATCGTTCGGGCGGCGCTTATAGCGCATGTAGGTATAACGCTTCTGTTTGAGGGCCGTCTCACACTCGGCTGACCACCATGGGAGTGGTCGGCGTGCAGAACGGCCAGACGTCCTAGGAATAGTAGTGAGGCCCACGGCGATGAGGTTGCCGGAGATGAACTCAACGGCCTCATCTACCGACCTAAACTCCTCGACTGAGATAGAAAATTCAGTCATTTCCTGAAATGCAGGCCACCACGCCCGCGCAGAGCACCACCGAGGTGGTCTCTCAGGCGGCAGTTGCCCTGAAAATGATATTTGAATTGGAAAGTGATTACTACCATGGATGTCATCGACCACCCCCCAATCAAAATCACGCTGTGCATCCGAAGAGCACAAAGATAGGTCAAGGCAAGAAAATAAGGCGGTTCTCGGACAGTGATGCGTAAACTCATCCACGTTTAGGACACCTATCTCAAGCTCTTCTATCAGATCGGCAAGGACTTGTCCCCTGGGATTTATGGAGTAATCTTCCCAGAGAGGATCCCTGCCGTTCAGATCTCCAAGCAAGAGATAAGGCCTCGGCAACCGTGCCACGACGCAGCGGAAGTCTCCCGCGTCGAAGTTAGCTGACGGTAGAATGTACGCAGAAATGATAGTATACCTCTTATCCAGGTGCAGCTGCACAGCCACTGCCTGAAAAAAGGTATCTAAAGAGAAAGGAAAAACGGAGACATCATGCCGAGTGTAAACCGCGCATCCTCCAGCCCGGCCATCCCGCGGTGGTGGGGTGGCAAGACCCTTAGACCTCAGGAGGGCAGGCAGGAGGCACGCGCCTAGCATGGTCTCCTGCAAAAGGATAGCTAACGGGGACCGGGACGAGACGAGCCTCCGCAGCTCCTCCCAGTTGGCCCGGAGTCCACGGCAATTCCATTGAAGGAATATGCCCTCCAGGCATAGCTCGGAGGAGACGCGGGGGCCCTCCTCGAATTAAAGACCCTTACGGGAATGGCCGTACGCTTCCCGGGGGCAGAACCCCGGGCACTGTTGGCCGGACAAAGCGCTGAAGGCGCTGTCGCCTTCGAGGACTTATTGGGGGAGGTTGGGCTCGCCATGCGAGTCTTTTCGTCCCTCCGCCTCGAAACCTAAGGCGGGCGTTGCGGCTTCGGAGGCAGGGGGGGGGGCCTCTTTTTGAGGAACCACCGTCTCCGAGCCACTCGCTCCACCTCAGGGCGTGGGCGAAGGAGCCGAAGCTCTTTTGTTGCTGTCCTCCTTTCGGGGAACAGCTATAGGAACCCCTAAAGATGGCCTAGCGACCATCTTCAGGGGTGTTGCCTCCTGTGAGTCTAACGACTCGGTGGAGGCACGTGGCCGTTTCGCCTTACGGGAAACGGTCACGCTGGGGGAAGAGGGGGGAGCCCTGGTTATAGCCGGGGCAGGGTATGAACCCTTTTTTCTGCCAGCTTTACCAGGGGAGCGCCCGGGTTGGGTAGAGCCCGCAGAAGGGCTCCAAATGGGCGCGGAAACTGCCGTGCTCGTTGGCCTGGATGGGCCAAGAGCAGAGGGTGCCTTTCTAACTATTCAGGCATATGACGTCCCAGGCAGAGCCGGGCGCGCCAGGACCAAGTCCTTTGCCTCGCGGAATGAGAGTCGATCCTGGGCCTGAACGGCAAGGATTTCTTTCTCAAGGAGATATGCACCACATTGCTTCGAAGAAGCAGGGTGCAGCTCTCCGCAATTGACACACTTGGCCACACACGATTTGGACTTATCGTGTGCGACCTTGGAGCAATTTACACAGACTTCAGTTGACCCCGACTTTGCACGTCTACATGAGCGATTCGTATGGCCAAAGCGGTGACAGTAATAGCAGCGCCGCGGCAGTGGCACGAATGCCTTTACGCGGTAGCGGTACCAACCGGCACGCACCGACTCAGGGAGCTTGTCACAGTCGAACGTGACGAAGAGTGTAGGTGTGGGTTTGAGGCCCCTCCCTGTTTTCTCATCACACGTTCGACATTGACCGCCCCATGGTCGGCCAGCTCTAGGGTGATGTCCTCAATGGAGTAGTCAACGGGTTCCCTCGCATAAACTACTCCTTTTACAAAGTTCATGGTAGAGTGCGGCGTCACACTCACCGGGGTGCCATGAAGTGTCCGAAGAGCACTTATCTTGGCCGCCTCGGCAGGATTTGCCGCATTCGCCAGAAGGCTCCCGTCTGAGAAACGGGTTACCTTCGGCTCTCTACCAATTGCACTAGCTAATCCTCTCCTCTGATGGATCATGTTGCCCTTGGACAACATGGTGCCATCAGTGGAGCGAATAACGAGGAAGCGTTTGAAGCCAGCGGGGTCGAAAACGCCAGGTAACCTCTGAATGAGGGGCCTCGATGTCATCGAGGCTCCGCCTTGTGCACTTTTGCTCTTAGTCAGGGGCTCCGCAACCGGGGGAAGCAGAGGGGGCGGATGTGCCGATCTTGGCTTGGTCGATTACCAGAGTGGCAGCAGACCCATCCGTCCCCGCAGCCCCCGCGGATGGAGAGAAGCCCCAAGTCTTTTTTTGTCTTTTTAGTCTTTTTCTTCACCTCTTGCAGTTGCCCGCACTGTAAGAGGTGTTTACAGGCCTGGCAGAGCCAGGCGCCGCCATTTCGGACCACCCCTCCCACCTGGTGGCCTGGCAGTCTATCGGCAGGGCGGCTCCACCTTGAACACGGCGTAAATATATAGAATGTGAAGAGGAGAGGAAAAGGGATGTGAGGAAGGTATGGGTGGGGATGAAGCAGGTTGTTAAAAACCAGCCACCCCAGACCGGAGCTCAGGGGTTAGGGAACATTGTCTCCTGCCCCCTCAGCCCTGATGCGGGACGGTTGGCTGAGAGGAAGGTCAGCATCTACCCTGTGAAATTAGAGGCTGACCAGAGAAAGTTGTGGGAGAGGTTGTATGAAAAGCGAGGAAACAAGTGTTTTGAAGGAAAAAGAAAAGGCTAAGCTGGGGTCGGACGGGATGCCGAGTCCCGTCAGCACGGCGGCCAGGATGGCAATTTGCCGCGCCCCTTACGGGGCTCAGTGACAGAGAGAAAATACTATTATAACGCGTTGTGTCGACAAATCACACAATCACATCTACTAAGGTACCTGCAGCGCTAAGACACTTATGTTAGTTGAGAACTTAATGGATCTACACTGGATACTATGGATGGTCTGCAATTGCCAAACCTGTTCTTTCTCCAAACAATGTTACAAAATGTCAAAAGAGAGATCAATATCTAGACCAAAGACCCGTGGAAGAATATTATCTTTTCCAACGATTCATCCTTCACGCTTTTTCCTTCTTCTGGACTAATTAATGAATGGAGGACGTCCAAAGAAGCCTTTGATCCCGATTGCTTGACCTCATCCGTGAAGCACGGGGACGGTCTTGTGATGGTTTGGGCAGCTATATCTTGGAATTATATTGGTCCTGCGATATCACTGAATAGTAGTATTACTTTCAAGGAGCATTTATCAATTTGGATTGACCAAATTCACCCAACAGTATAAACACTGTTTCCCAATGGTGGCGCGATCTTCCAGGTAGACAATGCGCCGATTTATACAGTTAAAAATCTTTTTTTTAAATGGCACGAAAATCACAGCTGTGATGTAGAACACTTGGATTTCCCCCACGAATCACCATATCATAATATCATTATATCTCTCTGGTGTGTCTTAGAGCAGCAAGTAAGAAAGCGCTGTGACCCGCCATCACCTCTGAAGGGGCTGGAACAGGTTCAGCATCAGGAATGGACTAAACTTCCCTTAGTCACCGTCCCAAAGTTTTATGGATTAATTCTTCGACATCTTTTTTAAGGAGGCTGCCCACAGGGGCATAGTGACTGAAAAATCATTATAGCCTGCATATAGGCTATGATACTCGTATATTTTAAAAAAGAAGAAAACAACAACAAACAAAACCCCTCCAAAGCAACAGTACAAAAACCAAAGAGAAAAGGCACGCTTAGGTAACAGAGGAAGGCATTCTACATACCCCATATGACCGAGCGTCCACCCAGTATCCAAATATGATTTTAAACTACTGTGGATACCCTACCCCCTCGCCATCATAAAACTCGAAAATACCCTACTTAAGTGCGCGCGACTCCGTCTCGTTATTCCTGGTTGTATTGGAGCAGTTATTGCTGCCAAAGGAGGACCAACTCAATATTATAAAATAAAATTGTTATTTAACATGGTGATAAACTGCTAAACTTAAGGAGATTGATTGAATTTAGGAAGTTTGATATTTTATTTTTAAAAATTCTCGCTAAATTCGATTTATCTATTTAAATTAATCACTTTTACCAAAGGAAGTTGGATAACTATGTGTTTTTGTTTTTTTAATATCCACGAAAATCCCATTGTTTTTTTTATTTCAAATTTATTTTAAAGGAAAATATTTGGTTGATTTTGCAGGCAATTCAATAAACCTGGCTGAATATTTGCAAGCAAATTCAACAGAACTAAAATTTTAACGTTCAAAAATGTCTGAGTTCCTTTCCTCGCCAAATGATCTATTATAATTATTTATTTGCTTATTACTCGCTATCTGCAAAAATGACTAGTAAGTAATTGACTAGTAATAATTACTAGTAAGTAATTAACATGAGAGGTAATTATGGGGCCTAAATAAATTCAATATTAGAGAAAACTGGGAACACAACCATTATAGGGACAGACTCTCATATGTGGCTGGCGCGAGGCTAGCAAGGCTAGCAAGGCTCACGAAAAGAAGAGAACAAATACCAAATACCACCCTTCATGCTATGTGCACCCGTGAGTAATCCCCCCTTACATTGCGTGTGATCATGTGTGCATGCATAAATCTTATCTTGGCATCAGAATGAAACTCAAGATCTCATCTTGGACCCAAAATGACCACGGGGTAGTCGTTGCCGTCGGTTCGCTCCTTGACCCCAAGTAAACGAGTCTCCAAACTGCAAGTTGTCAGGACGGGTCGAAAATCCGGTTTCTCAATGGGCTTATTTAATCTTACTCTCGCCCACACCCAGGGTCGTCCATGATGGCGGAGAATACGGATTTTTGATGCCACTCAAAATATCCTCCAACCCGGAAGGATTCGTCTAAGGGCAAAAAAAAACCCGCTTTGTTCCTGTATGCTGGTGTTCCATTCGACCCTTTTGAGGCTGCACATAATAGCAAATTTTGGCATTTTTGTTCCCAAATTGGTGATAAAAACGAGAAAAAAAACCGTGCAAAGAAACATAAAAGCGAAGGAGGGTCCAATTGAAGGGGCTGAAACGAATATCTCGACAATTAAATTTGAGTATTGTGAGAAAATACACGGCACCACGAACAAACCCTCGTAGATTTAAAGCGGAATTAATTACCCGGAGCTCTCACTAGGCCTAGGGGATAAGCCGCTTGGATTTGCACACCTGGGTGTCGGGTTCGATTTCCAACGAGAACTGACATACAACATTTCTGCGCTCACAGTGAACAGATGCCACACAGGCAGTGCGTGGAGTTTAAGGCACGCGACCAGACAGCCCCAGCGAAATACGTCATCACACAGCCAATCACAACAAAGCTATTTCATCCTCCAGCGCCTCTCGCATTACATCACCCTTTTGTCTGGAACCTAAAAAATGCGGGGTCATAACCCATGGCCCTAACACGGAAAAGGTGGCCCTCCATTGGGCCACAGAAGGTTTCGTACTCGCCGGATGCTATTAAAACAAAATACTACCGTTTTTCTGTGCCTTCTCCTTCAACAAGGACTGTTCCCTGGTGGGCACGGGATTGCCAGAGATTGTCGTTCATATTTTTATGTAATTTCATTATGTAGTCACAAGATCGCTTTAACGATTTAAGGGCAACGTGCGGGTAGTCTCAGCTAACGTGGAAGCAAGGAAGACAACATAAAAATACGACCATGAACTTATACAACCGGAAGATACAGAGGAATTTGATAAGCGAGGTGATGTTAGCCTCCGCTTTACTCTGGTCGCCTTTTTCTCTTTTTATTCAGTTTTAGTTGCAGGCAACCACTAGGCATCTGCAGCCTTCTCTCGCGTTCACCCCTGGGTTTACTAAGTCTACCGGATTAAGCCCTTGGTCTACTAAGTCCATCACGTTCACCCCTGGCTCTATTAAGTCTCTTACATACACCCCTGGGTCTACTAAGTCTACCATATTTATCCATGGGTCTACTAAACCAGTGGGTTTACTAAGTTTCAAGTACATCAATGGGGGTTTTAAATATACGGTATTTAGCCCTGGGTTTAATAATCTAACGTTCACCACTGGGTCTACTAAGTCTACCGTAATTAGCCTGGATCTAATAAGTCCAACGCATTTAGTCCTGGGTTTACTAAGTTTCACGTACATCCTTGGGTCTACTCAGTCTACTGTATTTAGCTCGGAGTCTACTAAGTCTCTCACGTAGACCCCTGGGTCTACTAAGTCTACCGTATTTAACCCTGGGTCTATTAAGTATCACGTACGCCCCTGTGTCTACTAAGCCTACCGTATTTAGCCAGGGATCTACTAAGTCTTTCGCGTACACCCCTGGGTCTACTAAGTCTACCGTATTTAGCCAGGGGTGTACTAAGTCTACCGTATTTAGCCAGGGGTGTACTAAGTCTACCGTATTTAGCCAGGGGTGTACTAAGTCTACATTATTTATCCATGGGTCTACTAAGTCTACCGTAATTCTCCATAGGTCTACTAAGTCTTTCGCGTACACCCCTGGGTCTAGTAAGTCTATCACGTACACCTTTGGCTCTACTAATTCTATCGTATTTAGTCATGGGTCTACTAAGTCTACCGTATTTAGTCATGGGTCTACTAAATCTACCGTATTTAGCCATGGGTCTACTAAGTTTACCGTATTTAGCCCTGGGTCTACTAAGTCTATCACATACACCCTTGGGTCTACTAAGTCTATCACATAAACCCCTGGGTCTACTAACTCTATCGTTATATATCCGGGTCTACTAAGTCTACCGTATTTAGCCCTATGTCTACTAAGTCTCAGGTACGCCCCTGGGTCTACTAGATCTACCCTATATTTCCAGGGGTCTACTAAGTCTTTTGCGTACCCCCCTAGGTCTACTAAGTCTCACGTACACCCCTGTGTCTAGTCACTACCTTATTTATCCATGGTTCTACTAGGTCTACGGTATTTAGCTATATGTCTTCTAAGTCTACTATATTTAGCCATGGGTCTACTAAATCTACCGAATTTAGCATTGGGTCTACTAAGTCTACCGTATTTAGCCCTGGGTCTAGTAAGTCTACCATATTTATTCCTGGGTCTACTAAGTCTACCGTATTTAGCATTGGGTCTACTAAGTCTAACCGATTTAGCCCTGGGCTACTGAGTCCCTCACGTTCAAATCTGATACTACTCTGTCTCTTACGTACAACCGTGGTTCTACTAAGTCTACCGTAATTGACCAGGATATACTAATTCTACCGTATTTAGCCCTGGGTCTACTAAGTCTACCGTGTTTAGCCCTAAGTCTACTAAGTCTCTCCCATACACCCCTGGATCTACTACGTCTACCATATTTAGCCACGAGTCTACTAAGTCAACTGTATTTAGCTAGGGGTCTACTAAGTCTACCGTAATTAGCCTTTATCTACTAAGTCTACCTTATTTAGCCATGGGTCTACTAAGTCTATCGTAATTGACCAGGGTATACTAATTCTACCGTATTTAGCCCTGGGTCTACTAAGTCTCACGCACACCCCTACGTCTACTAAGTCTACCGTGTTTAGCCCTGAGTCTACTAAGTCTATCCCATACACCCCTGGGTCTACTACGTCTACCGTATTTAGCCATGAGTCTACTACGTCTACCGTATTTAGCCATGAGTCTACTAAGTCTACCGTATTTAGCCCTGGGTCTACTAAGTCTCAGGTACGCCCCTGGGTCTACTAAGTCTACCGCATTTTGCCAGGGGTCTACTAAGTCCTTTGTGTGCACCCCTGGATCTACTAAGTCTCTCACGTAAACCACTGGGTCTACAAAGTCTACCGTATTTAGCCATGGGTCTACTAAGTCTCGTATTTAGCCAGGGGTCTACTTAAGCTACCTTATTTAGCCAGGAGTCTACTAAGTCTACCGTATTTGGCCCTGGGTCTACTAATATCTCACGAACCCCCCTGGGTCTACCAAGTTTAACATTATTAGCCTGGTTCTACTAAGTCTACCGTATTTAGCCCTGGATCTATTAAGTCTCACGTACGCCCCTGGGTCTACTAAGGCTCTCACGTACGCCCCTGGGTCTACTAAGGCTCTCACGTACGCCCCTGGGTCTACTAAAGCTCTCACGTACGCCCCTGGGTCTACTAAGGCTCTCACGTACGCCCCTGAGTCTACTAAGGCTCTCACGTACGCCCCTGGGTCTACTAAGGCTCTCACGTACGCCCCTGGGTCTACTAAGGCTCTCACGTTTGCCCCTGGGTCTACTAAGGCTCTCACGTACGCCCCTGGGTCTACTAAGGCTCTCACGTACGCCCCTGGGTCTACTAAGGCTCTCACGTACGCCCCTGGGTCTACTAAGGCTCTCACGTACGCCCCTGGGTCTACTAAGGCTCTCACGTACGCCCCTGGGTCTACTAAGGCTCTCACGTACGCCTCTGGGTCTACTAAAGCTCTCACGTACGCCCCTGGGTCTACTAAGGCTCTCACGTACGCCCCTAGGTCTACTAAGGCTCTCACGTACGCCCCTGGGTCTACTAAGGCTCTCACGTACGCCCCTGGGTCTACTAAGGCTCTCACGTACGCCCCTGGGTCTACTAAGGCTCTCACGTACGCCCCTGGGTCTACTAAGGCTCTCACGTACGCCCCTAGGTCTACTAAGGCTCTCACGTACGCCCCTAGGTCTACTAAGACTCTCACGTACGCCCCTAGGTCTACTAAGGCTCTCACGTATTTAGCCAAGGGTCTTTAAGTCTACCGTATTTAGCCAGGAGTCTACTGAGTCTACCGTATTCATACAGGGGTCTACTAAGTCTCACATACACCCCTTGGTCTACTAAGTTTACCGTAGTTAGCCCTGGGTCTACTAAATCTACCGTATTTAGCCAGGGCTCCACTAAGACTATCGCATTTAGCCAGGGGTCTACTATGTCTATCGTATTTAGTCAAGGGTCTACTATGTCTATCGTATTTAGTCAAGGGTCTACTATGTCTATCGTATTTAGTCAGGGGTCTACTATGTATATCGTATTTAGTCAGGGGTCTACTATGTCTATCGTATTTAGCCAGGGGTCTACTATGTCTACTAGATTTAGCCAGGGGTATACTAAGTCTATCACGTTCACCCCTAGCTCTACTAAGTAAAGATGAACTTCATCTGTCACATCGCTTCTCCAGATGGAAAACAACTAAGATCTGCCCTACCAACATAGTAGAACGTCGCCCAACACTCCTCGTTTGAAGAAAAATTAAATTCTTTACCCACGCTTCAATGCATCTGGAATCCGCTAATGTACAGACGGATCCGAATCCTCCGTGATATCGGGCAATTACGTGCGCTCTAAAACCCTACCAAAGGTAGGCAGACAGTTAACGTTTAAGGTAATGAACCAGTTGGGCAGCTGCCCAATCCAAGTGGATTCTAAGTGGCAGCGGAAATAAAAGGAAGCAAATTAGTTAAAAAGAGGGAGAAGAAGACTATGTGATAAAAAAATTTTAAATGAGGGTTTAAAATATTCCTCTGCCAGAATGAAATGAAGGCGAAGGATAGTTAAAAGGGTCGGGAAACAGGACAACCGGAGAGTGGCGAATGAGGGTATTTTAGTAGAAGATGGGTGACCGATTAGTCCCCACCATAAAAAAACGGCAGCAAGGGCTGATTCGAGCAGCAGTTGAAACAAGATGACCGTAAGTAAGTCTTGTGTGGCCGATCCGCCGCGGAAAAGGGCCACCTCTAAGGACCGTAGTCTCTAAAGCCTCGAAGGCCAAGAGGGAACAGACTTTTTGATTTTATATAATTTAAATGATAAGCATCGATCCCAATCGTCCTGCTACAACTGAAAAATATATTCTCTTATGGAGGAAAATGAATCCCGATAAGGCAATGCAGAGTTATCTAGGGACACAGAGTAGGCCAGGACCCCTACATGCCCGAAACACAACAAAATATAACTCGATATTGGGACGCATTCTGGTCCAGCCAGTTGCATATTTCTGTGACTAAGGGATGGGAAGCATTGTAAAGGGTAGGCCCTCGTATTCCCATGCTTTCCCTTTCTCATCATAGTTTACGGTGTTTATCACAGATCGACCAGCTTTGAGGCTACCATTTTGGCCTAAACTTCTGTAACTTGCCACTCTAATTTGCGTAGGGAAAGCGACTCATTCTCCCCCCTCCCCCCTTTGTGCCCCACTCTCGTTTTCTCCTTCGGACTGAAGGATATAAATGGGGCCGTGAGGCCTTTTAAGGTATTTTGTTGTGAGGATTTTGCCTGATTGCTCCGATGAATCGTTGTCCGTCACTTACATTGACGTTATTAATTTTTTGGCCCCGTAATGGATTCCTTCGTGCAGCGAGGATTTTCTGCCATTGATTCCTGCCAGCATTGTCGCTGCCCCTCTGCCAGCTGCATCGAATTGTGCTCTTCCAGTTACGTTTGCAAGTGTTCTCCTTTGGGAAGCCGTTCACACTGGGCACGTGAAAGCTCTCACCCAGTCACCTCGCCATCTCCTCTTTATGGAATTCTGTCATCCGAATTCCTTCTCTCGGATCGTTGGGCCTTCAAATCATCGTTCCCCGTGGTCTCGACGCCTTTTGACACTATATCGCCGTCTGTGGGTTCCTCCTTGCCGAAGACCTTCATTCCATACACCCCTATCGACTTGGGTTGATTTTAATCATCGTCACCGAGCCTCTTTCGCCTGGGTTCCCGACGTGGGTTATTGCTCCACTGCTCTGGTATCAGGTATTTTGGAGTATCTCTTTCTTCTTATGTCCCTTTAAATTAATTAAGTGTTATAAGTGTTATTCATGTAACTTTGGGCCTTCGGGTAAGGGACGTAAGACAGGGAGGTTATTCCGGGAACACCTGTCACTAGAGTAGCGAAGCCTATTTCATCTTTAACGGTGCGTGTCGTTTCGGCTTTAAACAATTTATCCATAGAACCCTTTTTTGTATGCGCGAATATCTTTTTGGTTAAAACGACTTGTGGTCGTTCGATGGTGATAAACATTTGTGACTTTTCTTATTGTTTGATGATCCCCGTATAATTTGTTAACAGTTAATTTATTTCATTTTAATTTTGTTGTAAATACAGTAAATACTTATTGTGTGTGTATTTATTTAACCCCTTGCGGATACCTCATAATTTAGCACTGTCCTGATTAATTCTGGTGAATTTCTGGTAGGCCTTTAGATCCCTGGTCTTTTTATAAATTTTATGGGTGTATTTTCTTTGGGCCGTGTGAACTGGGTTGCGCGATAGCCTTTACAAGCATTAAAAGAGTGAATTTCCTGTAAACCACTCAGAGGCGGAGAAAAGGACGAAATCTTTTAAAGGTAAAATTTGGATCAGTCTAAAAGCTGTAAAAATAGAAGCTGCCAGCGTCAAAGACAGTTAAAAACTTTCCTGAGTAAGGCGCTGCGGCACCCACGTCAAGGTCTGATTTGGAACTATCCGTGTATATCGGGCAGTGTTGTATATGTGAGGTCGCATGCTTTAAAAACAGGCTCTTAAAAGAGCAAGGGTCCGCAGACGACTTGTCCATGCTTCACATGCTGGTAAAAACTGTGGGAGGGGAAGCAGGCCAACTAGAAGTCAGCGACGATGGAAGGGCAAGGACATTTAGAGCGCCCAGATTGGAGAGATGATTTCATATCGGTAGGTTCAGGGGGCGGGATAATGACGGCAATCTATCAAATGCCGCCGTTGACTCGGAAGCATACAGGCATCTGTAAACATCTGATACAGGGGCCTGCTGTACACTGCAAAGGTATCGCATGCAGAGCTGGAGTCGATGATAGGGCAAGGAGAGCACCCCACTCTCACAGTAAAGACGGGAGAAGTGCGGAAGGCTCCATTTTTTTTAATTAAGGGGCTATCTGGTGACTGCCAACTTAGGCATAAGTTGCCGTAAACAAACAGCCTAGTTCTAGGCTACTTTAAAAAATTGAACAGGAAACAACAATAAAAAGAAATAACAATAACAAAAAACAACAACAATTAAACCGGGTTAAATGAAAGGGAGAAGGCCGGCCTCCCCCCAAAAGTCAATAAGTCCACCAGTCAAAGTACACGCACTCATCCCGAGCACAAGGGACAGGTGGTAGCGACTCCGCCCATCCCGGTACCGGGACAGGTGTCGTGCGCGAAGATCACCCAGACTGGGACATTCGACAAGAATGTGCCGAACAGTCTGGGGGACGACGCAGTCGTTGCAATAGGGCGCAGGCGAGCGCTCCATCTAATAGCGATGCGTCACACGAGTGTGCCCGATTCGGAGACGAGAGAAAGCAACCTGAAGCCGCCGCGGCATTGGGGGATAGGTCCATGGGAACAGTCGCGGCGAGATGGCACGCAACTTTAAGTTCCCTTCGACCGTGTCCCATCTTCTTTGCCAAGCAGTCCGAAGAGCTGCCCGTATTCCTGCCATGTAGTCAGTGTGAGAAAGAGCGAAACGCTGGTCTGGTCGAGGAGTCCTCGCTGACTCTTTGGCGCCCTCATCGGCGCGCTCATTCCCCGCAATTCCTACATGTCCAGAAGCCCAGCAGAAGATAATCTCGACATCTGCCCGGCTCGCCAAAACTGTAGTGTCACGGATATCGCGAACCAGGGGATAAGGAGATTCCAATGCCCCGAGAGCACTCAGGGCGCTTTGTGAGTCGCTATAGATCACAATCCGGTCTCCGAACCGGGCACGTCGCGTAATCTCCCGTACCGGGGGTTGTATTGCCACCAGCTTGGCCGTGAAGACAGACGCAGTGCCTGGTAGAGCCCCGCTGACTTCAAACAGAGGGGATACGGCGTGGAAACCGACCCCCTCATGGGACTTGGAGCCATCCGTATACACTGGCACGGTACCAGAGTGACACGATATGTGCTCCAAAAGGTCGAACGCAATACTCCCGGCGCAGTACAAGCTTTGGGAGCAGAGGCGTGGCGACAAATAGCCAAATGTGGTACCCTTCAGGGTGGCGACCTGGGCAGAACCACGGGCGCCACCGGCCCGAGAGCTATATCTACATCTCGAAGGAGTTTCCTGGCCCTAAACCCAAAGAGCTTAGGGTATGACTGGCGTCTCTCGGCGGCATAGGCACCATCAAGATCAGCTGAGGATGCAGTGAGAGCTGTTGGCGATTGAGGGAGGCGCCGGGCTCACGCGTACAGGCGAGTGATGCACTGCACGCGGCGCAGAGCGAGTGGCATCTCCCCAGCATCGACCAACAGGCTCTCAATGGGGGAAGTGCTGCGAATATGAGCCTCCCAGGTGAGGCGTCGGTCGAATACAAGACCAAGGAAACGGTGCGACTCAACCACATCCAGGCGCACTCCATTAAGAAACAAATCTGGGTCGGGGTGAAGCCGTGGATGGCGGCAGAAGTGCACCACCTTAGTCTTGGCCAAAGAAAACAAACACCTGTGCGCTTCGGCATAGCGAGAGACGCAGTTCAATGCCTGTTGAAGTCGACGCTCCAGAGTTGGCATCTGGGCCGCGCCAAAAGAGATCGAAAGGTCGTCCACGTAGAGCGTAGCGAGAACGTCTTCCGGCAGCACCAAGGTGATGCCGTTAATGCTCAGGGCAAAGAGTGTGACACTGAGGACACTTCCCTGCGGGACACCCTCTCTCTGCTCCTTTGGGCCGGAGAGGGTTCCTCCCACCCGTACGCGGAATCGACGATTAAGCAAAGATTCAGATATAAACATTGGGAGGCGTTCCCTCACCCCCATCGTGTGGAGAGTCTCCATGATACCGTATCGCCATGCGGTATCATAGGCCTTCTCCAGTTTAAAAAACACCTTGGCGTAGTGCTGTCTACGAAGGAAAGCCTTGCAGACGGCATTTTCCAGTCGGAGCAGAGCATCCGACGTGGAGTGGAACTTACGGAAGCCGCGCTGTGCAGAAGACAGATGGCCTCCGGTGTCCAGGAAAAAGGCTAATCTAACATTTACCAATTTCTCCATCAACTTGCACACGCAAGAGGTTAGAGAGATTAGGCGGAAACCGGTCGGAGTAGAGTGATCTCTCCACGGCTTGCGAAAGTCGAGCACAGTAGCGATTCCCCAGGAGTCTGAGGGAAGACCTTCAACCCAGATCCTGTTGAACAAATCTAACAGAAAGGCCATGCCTCGCTCACCCAGGTGTCGAAGCATGGCGTACGGGACATCGTCCGGACCATGGGCGGTGTCCACGCACGAAGCGAGAGCGGAGCGGAACGCAACTCACTCACAGTAAACTTGTCGTTGAAGGTTTATCCGCCTCTGGAGGTAAAGTCCAGCCGGCGGCCTTCCGCGACATCACGACGTGCATTGAATGCTGGCAAAGCAGCATCTCGGCTAGAGAATGCGGAAAAAGCGGTCGCTAAGGATTCCGCCACGGACGCGGCGTCCGAGATTGCGGTACCATTTTCCTGGAGAACGGCAGGGGGGTCCTGCAAGAACTTGCCCCGAATCCTTTTGACTCGCTTCCACACCTCAGCTAAAGATGTCTTCCCGTTAAGTGAAGACACATATGCCCGCCAAGAAAAGCGGCGGGCGTGCTTCGAAATATACCGGAACCTAGCCCTAGCCCGACGAAGTTCAGCGACAGTGAAATCGTTCGGGCGGCGCTTATAGCGCATGTAGGCATAACGCTTCTGTTTGAGGGCCGTCTCACACTTGGCCGACCACCATGGGAGTGGTCGGCGTGCAAAACGGCCAGACGTCCTAGGAATAGTAGTCAGGCCCACGGCGATGAGGTTGCCGGAGAAAAACTTAACGGCCTCATCTACCGACCTAAACTCCTCGACTGAGATAGAGAATTCAGTCATTTCCTGAAATGCAGACCTTCGCGCCCGCGCCAAGCAACACCGAGGTGGGCTCTCGGGCGGCAGTTGCCCTGAAAATGATATTTGAATGGGAAAGTGATCACTACCATGGAGGTCATCGACCACCTCCCAATCAAAATCAGGCTGTGCATCCCAAGAGCACAAAGATAGGTCAAGGCAAGAAAATAAGGCGGTTCTCGGACAGTGATGCGTAAACTCATCCACGTTTAGGACACCCATCTCAAGCTCTTCGATCAGATCGGCAAGGACTTTTCCCCTGGGATTTATTGAGTAATCTCCCCAGAGAGGATGCCTGCTGTTCAGATCTCCAAGCAAGAGATAGGACCTCGGCAACCGTGCCACGACGTGGCGGAAGTCCCCTGCGTCCAAGTCAGCTGACGGTGGAATGTATGCAGAAATCAGAGTATACCTCCTATCCAGGTGCAGCTGCACAGCCACTGCCTGAAAGAAGGTATCTAAAGAGAAAGGAAGAACGGAGACATCATGCCGGGTGTAAACCGCGCATCCCCCACCCGGCCATCCCGCGGTGGTGGGGTCGCAAGACCCTTATACCCCGGGAGGGCAGGCAGGGGGCACGCGCCTAGCATGATCTCCTGCAAAAGGATAGCTAACGGGGAACGGGACGAGACGAGCCTTCGCAGCTCCTTCCAGTTGGCCGGGAGTTCACGGCAATTCCATTGAAGGAATATGCCCTCCAGGCCTAGCTCGGAGGAGACGTAGGGGGCCCTCCTCGAACAGAAGCCCCTTACGGGAATGGCCGTACGCTTTCCGGGGGCAGAACCCCGGAGACTGTTGGCCGGAAAAAGCGCTGAAGGCGCTGTCGCCTTCGAGGACTTATTGGGAGAGGTTGGGCTCGCCATGTGAGTCTTTCCCTCCCTCCGCCTTGAAACGTTAAGCGGGCGTTGCGGCTTCGGAGGAGGGGTCCCTTTTTTCGAAGAACAACTGTCTCCGGCCTCTCGCTCTACCACTAGAAATGGGCGAAGGAGCCGAAGCTCCTTTGTTGCTGTCCTTTCGGCGAACAGCTTTAGGAACCCCCTAAGATGGCCTAGCGACAATCTTCAGGGGTGTTGCCTCCTGTGAGTCTAACGGGAAACGGTCACGCTGGGGTAAGAGGGGGGGAGCCCTGGTTTTAGCCGGGGCTGGGTGTGAACCCTTTTTGCCGCTAGCTTTACCAGGGCAGCGCCGGGTTTAGGAGAGCCCGCAGAAGGGCTCTGAATGGACGCGGAAACAACCATGCTCATTGGCCTGGATGGGTCAGGAGCAGAGGGTGCCTTCCTAACTATTGAGACATATGACGTCCCAGACAGAGCAGGGCGCGCGAGGACCAAGTCCCTAGCCTCGCGGAATGAGAGCCGATCCTGGGCCTGAATGGCCAGGATTTCTTTCTCAAGGAGATATGCACCACATTGCTTCGAAGAAGCGGGGTGCGGCTCTCCGCAATTGAAACACTTGGCCACACACGATTTGGACTTATAGTGTGCGGCCTTGGAGCAATTTACACAAACTTCAGGTGACCCCCCACTTTGCACGTCTACAAGAACGATTAGTATGGCCAAGGCGGGGACAGTAATAGCACCGCCGCGGCAGTGGCACGAATGCCTTCACGCGGTAGTGGTACCAACCGGCACGCACCGACTCAGGGAGCTTATCACAGTCGAACGTGACGAAGAGTGTAGGGGTGGGTCTCGAGGCCGCTCCCTGTTTTCTCATCACACTTTCGACCTTGACTGCCCCATAGTAGGCCAGCTCTAGGGTGATGTCCTCAATAGAGTAGTCAACGAGTTCCCTCGCATAAACTACTCCTTTCACAAAGTTCATGGTAGAGTGCGGCGTCACACTCACCGGGGTGCCATGAAGTGTCCGAAGAGCACTTATCTTGGCCGCCTCGGCGGGATTCGCCGCATTCGCCAGAAGGCTCCCGTCCGAGAAACGGGTCACCTTCAGCTCTCTACCAATTGCACTAGCTAATCCTCTCCTCTGATGGATCATGTTGCCCTTGGCCAACATGGTGCCATCAGTGTGGCGAATAACTAAGAAGCGTTTGAAGCCAGCGGGCTCGAAAACGCCAGGTAACCTCTGAATAAGGGGCCCTGATGTCATCGAGGCTCCGCCCTGTGCACTTTTGGTCATAGTCAGGGGCTCCGCAACTGGGGGGGGGCAGAGAGGCCGGATGTGCCGGTCTTGGCTTGGTCGCTTGCCAAAGTGGCAGCAGACCCATCCGTCCCCACAGTTCATGCGGATGGAGAGGAGCCCCGAGTCTTTTTAGTCTTTCTTGTCTTTTTCTTCTTTTTAGGAGAGGAGGGCGGGGAATGAACCCGCTTCTCACCTCCACCGACAGAAGCCCCTAGGCCAGATGGACCGGCCTCAGCCAGGTCCTTCTCCGAAATGGAAAAGGACCTGGTGGTCGCAGGGGCACCGGTCAGAGGAGATCTCTCCCCTCCTTGTACTGCTTCGGAGGCCCTAGCCGTTTGAGAAGGACCCTACATAGGGGCGGATTCAGGTTCAGTAATGGCGCCGAGCCCAGATTCCCCCACATTGAAGGCCCTACCCTCAGAGGATGGGGTTTCTCAAGGACGATGTCTATCACAGGAGGGGCCTCCAGTTGGCCATCCCCTCCCAGGAAATCGCAGGTCTCCTTGGCAGCATCACCAGTCTTTTGTGGGGAGGCACAGGCCTTGACCCCGGCAAGGTTTAAGATTCTTGCCAGCAGGTCTTTTGAGGGAAGCGACCGAAGGGGCCTGGCTTCCCTCTCCCCCGTAAGGGGGTTTGCCCTACCGAGACGCTTACATGAGGGGCGGTCAGCAATGGGCTGCCTGCTGGCTTTCTTGGCAGTCCCCTTAGAAAGAAAAGGAGGGACTGCCGCCGGATCAGGGAAGTGCCCGAAAGCACCTCCAGAGAAGGGGGTGAGGGGGAGTCCCCTACACCCGTAGGCGGAGGAGAGGAGTAAGCCTCATCTCCGGTTAAAGAAGTATGGAGGGTCCCCTGCGCAAGCACAAGGGGAAGAACCTCCATTTTTCGGTGGAGCGGCCCGAGGGCGTCTCCGTTCATGTTACATGGGAAGTGGGGGTTGGGTTTATTTTTTATACTCATCATTGGGCATGGTGACCTTATTTACACGGGACGCAATAGCTCACCACCTCTCCCAGTTGCCCGCACTGCAAGAGGTGTTTGCAGGCCCGGCAGATCCAGGCGCCGCCATTTGGGACCACCCTTCCTGCCTGGTGGCCTTGCAGTCCAACGGCACGGTGGCTCCACTTTAGACACGGCTTAAAATTGATAGAATGTGAAGAGGAGAGGAAAATGGATGCGAGGAAGGTATGGGTGGGGATGAAGCAGGTTGTTAAAAAAACCCATCCCGAACTTGAGCTCAGGGGTTAGGAAACTTTGTCCCCTCCCCCCTCAGCCCCAATCTGGGACGGTTGGCTTGAGAAGAAGGTTGGCATCTACCTTGTGAAATTAGAGGCTGACTAGAGAAAGTTGTGGGAGAGGTCATATGAAAAAAGAGGAAACAAGTGTTTTAAAGGAAGGAAGAGAGGCTAAGCTGGGGCCGGACGGGGTGCTGAGTCCCGTCAGCACGGCGGCCAGGATGGCAAATCACCGCGCCCCTTACGGGGCCAACCATAGGGGAGGGGTCCATTGGAGATTCTCGGGGTTCGGCCGAGTAGGCTCCAGAGGCTGCCCGCTTATTGGTGGTCAATGACCCAGGTGAGGAATCCTTCGTTAATAAAGGCGTAGTGGGCGATGGCTGGTGCACTCTTACTCGCTTAGCCACTTCGCTTTTAAGATCAGCCATTCACATTTTGAATGTAGTCTTACGAGCCTACAAATTTGCTTTTACTTTCCCAGTGCAAGCCACTTACCAGCTATAGCTTTAAGGGGAATATAGACCGTTCATCGTACAGGTTAACGTCCTTTCTTTTAGTTGAACTTTTCCAGCACGGAAAAAGTTTAATTTTGTTTAACCAACGCTTGCGAACAGTTTACTTAAACTGTTGTCCGCATCTTTGTATCAAAAGTCTAAACCTCCCTTGGATATTAAGAGATCTAAATTTCTGTTGCCGACGTGTGATAGATTTGATAAGCCTGCCGTTCTGTGCTAAACTGATTTGCTCCTTTGAATTTATTTGCTTAACCCACCTTCAATTGCTTATTTCTCAAGTGTTACACATTCTGCCAATTTATTTTGCGAGATTCCTCAGCCCAATAAAAAACATCGGATGATATAACTTGTATCAATGTTAAATTGTAATCCTCTTATCAACCCAAGTCTCCGCCTTTCCGTTCGGTCATTAGCTACCCGACAGTGAGTCACGGCGCCGAAGGCTTTTAGAGTTGACAGTGAACATAAGAGGTAGGCAGTCATTTCCAAATTCGGAGAAGTGGTATTAGACAGTTTCTCACATTTGTCCAATCTTCCAATTGTACAACATTTTGAATTGTACGAAGGAAATTACTTAGTTCATTTTCTGCCTGTAAGTAGATATTGTATACTATAGAGCTACCGTATTATACCAACATCCTTCCATTATCATTTGGAATGATAAAGTTTATGAAACGTTTAATATACAAAACATTTTAATTCAACCGAAATTACAAAGCCGAGTTGACTTGCGACAGCTGCTTGGTAATAAAATTAATTTTTTTTTTAAAACCTCTAAAGTTAAGTTTCATGGTAATCCGCATAACAAATTACAAGATTCGTCATCAAAATTTTGTCTGCAGGCTTCTGTTCCTCTTCGACTACACGACAGCTAAAAAAAGAGGATTTTAAGGATTTTGTTAAGTAAATGCGGTTTGGAGGGTCTGGGCGATTGCAGACTTATTAAGATACATTAATGAATATTAATTTTTGCGATTAATTAATTAAGTTTCTCTGGGGGTTTTAAGGGTGGAGTTTTTTTAAGTTTAATTTACACTAAAGAAAAAATTGCGAAAAGTGAGACTCTTACAATCTTTAAATCATTTCAGGAAAGGAACAAATTGGCGAACGAGCCTCCAAGTTATACTAGACATTGTTGAATCTTTAAATTGTAACTAGTTGGCACTATGCCTGCATTCTTTACTTACCTCATTAATTACACAGAAACAGTTTAAACATGGAGAAACTTTCACCGCTTCCCCACTTTTGAAATCTTTGCCCTGAAAATGACAGCCAGCTGGAATTGAAAATGGTTCTTTCCAGGGATCCAAGTTTATATCTTGTGCTTTTGAAGACAAAGGGTTTCTGAAATAAGATTATACCCCCAAAGGATCATTATTTGACGATTTCTTCAAAGTCTTATTTTTTTTATTTTGAGAGCCCATCTGGTGGATGCCTACTAGGGCTAGAGTCGCCGTACTCACGCTTCAGCCTAATACTGGTCTAGTTTAAAAAAGTAAAGTGTAAAAAAAATTAAAGGCTAAGGCAAGCTAAAGAACAAGAAAAAGCAACAAGGAAGCGCGCTCCGGCGTTGGTGGTAGGCCCGCCTCCCCCGGCGCAGGAACATGCAACCTACGACAAAAAGAAATAAAGTAGGGTGCAGGCTCCTCCAAAAATTCCACAAATGTGCACGAAGCCTTCCCGAGTAAAAGGGACAAGCAGTAGTGGCCCCACTCGTCCCGGTACCGGGACAGGTAACGTGCGCAAAGATCACCCAGACTGAGACATTCAACAAGACTGCCAAACAGTCTGGGATGACAACGCAGTGGTCGCAATAAGGCGCAGGCTAGCGCTCCATCAAATGACGATGCGCCTCGCGAGTGTCAATTCAGAGAAGACAGAAAGCAACTTGAAGCCGGCGCGGTATTGGGGAGTAGGTCCTTCCAAAGTCTCAGGGCAATAGCACTGAAATTTAAGTTCCCCTCGGCTGTTTCTCATCTTCTTTGTCAAGCAGCTTGGATTCCTGCCATGTAATCGGAGCGAAGAAGGACGAAATGCTTGTCTTTCGCCCCCCTCCTGGCATACTCCTTGGGGCCTCATTTCCCCCCGATTCCCACATGTCCAGGAACCCAGAAGAAAATCTTTACATACGCCTGGCTTGCCGAAACCGTGGCATTACGGATACAGCAAGCCAGTCGATGCAGATATTCAAATACCCCCAGAGCAGTCTCCGAACCTGGCACGACGCGTCCTCTGCCGTACAGAGTAGTGTGTTGCAACCAGCTCGGCCGTTAAGACGGACATCACCTGAGAGCCCCGCTGACCTCAAACAAGGAATACGGCGTAGAAAGTCTTCTCATGGGACCGAGCCATCCGTATACACAGGCGCGGTTCAGCGTGACGCAGCGTAAGTGCCCCACGTGAAGTCTGCCGACTGTAGAATGTACAGAGAAATAACGGTATACCTTCTATCCAGGGGAAGCTGCACAGCTACTACGCGAAACGAAGTATTCAAAGCAAAGAATGCCGTAAACCTCATGCGGGGTGTAAATCGTGCATCCTCCTGCCTGGTCCCCATCCCGTGGTGGTGGGGTTGCAAAACCCTTATACCTCGAGAGGAAGGGTAGAGTATCAGGCGCCCAGCACGGTCTTCTGCAAAAAGATGGTCAAAGGAAAACTTTAAGATACGAGCCCTGGAAAAGTTGCTTTAGAGGACTTTTCGGGGGAGGTTAGATGACCATGCTAGTCTTTTCCTCGCTTCGCCTCAAAACCTTAGGCAGGCGGGGTTAACTCCTTTGGAGGATTCACGGCCTTCGAGTAGCCCAATCTAGCACTGTGTGGGCGTACGAGCCAAAGCTCCTTTAGTGCCGTCCTCCTTGCGGAAGTCTGCTTTAGGAAGGCTTGAAGATTGCTTCACGACCATGTTCAGGGGAGTCTCCTCCTAAGAGTCTAATGCCGATGGAGGCGCGCGGCTTTTTGGCCTTACGGGGGAAACTCGCGCTGGAGGAAGGGGTGAACCCTGGTTTTGGCCGGGGCTGAACCCTTTGTGCCACCAGCTGTAGCAGGCGAGCGCCCGGGGTGGGTAGAACCTGCAAAAAGGTTCTGAATAGGAGCGGAAACGACCGTGCTCTTAGGGCTGAAAGGACCGGTATCAAAGTGTGTCAGCTTTAATATTAAGGCATAGGAGATCCCAGAGGGCGCCGGACATGACAAAAACAAGTCCCGAGCGTTGCTAATTGAGATGAACCTGGGCCTGAACGGCCATTATTTCCTTCAAGAAAATGTGCACCACATTGCTTCGAAAAAGCAGGGTGCAGATCTCTGCAATTAACAGTCGCATGATTAAGAATTTGGTGCGTCCTTTAGGCAACTAGCACAGACTTGGGATAACCCTGAATTTGCACATCTACAGGAGCGATTCGTATGGCCAAAGCGGTGGCAATAGTAGCACCTCCACGGTAATATCACGAATGCTTTCACGCGATAGCAATACCAGCTGGCACGCACCGACTCCGGGAGCTTGTCGCAGTCGAATGTGACTAAGAGGCTCTTCCCCATTTTTTCATCACACGTTCGACTTTGACCGCCAGCTCTAAGGTTATGCAATCTAGGGAGTAGTCCAAGAGATCATTAGCATAAACCACCTTTTTCACAAGGTTGATGGTAGAGTGCGGAGTCACACTCACGGGCGTGCTATCAGGTTGCCGAAGGGCACTAATCATGGCGGCCTCTGAGGGATTCTACGCATTCGCCAAAAGGCTCCCGTTTGAGAAACGCGTCATATTTGGCTCTCTGCTAATCCTAAGATGGATCATGTTGCTCTTTGCCAACATGCTGCCATCAGTGGAGCAAATAACTAGAGCGCGTTTTAAGCCAGCAGGCTCGAAAATTTATTTTCATGAGAAAATGTCAGGACTAAACCCACTTTTCTCCTCTACCGGAAGGAGCCCCTAGGCCAGATGAACCGACTTCGGCAAGATCCTTTGAAATAGAGAAGACTTTGCCATCACAGGAGCACCACTCGGGGAAGGAGATCCTTTTTTTGCAAGGCCTCGGTGACCCGAGCTGTCTAAACTTCAACAGGGGTGGACTTGGGTTCTGTGCTTGGCGGAGTTTGCCAGTTAGCTAACCATCTTTCATTAAATATTTTTGCATATTTTCAAATGTCCCAGTTGGCGATTGGCACAAGGGCATAAGCCGCCGAAAAATTAACGCCTAACATTGGGCTACGTTGCTAAAAAACAATCTGAAAAATTAGACCAATCACAAGAGAAAACAAAATGATGCCGGAGGAAGACCCGACGAACATGCTCCCTCATGCGTCCACACATGTAGCCAATACCAAAATCTATACATGTTCAAAGAAGCCAACCTCTAAGAACTAGTCAAGAAATTCCCCTCAACCACATCGTGCGGAAAGTTCATGATACCTCATCACCATGCGATATCAAGCGTTCGCCAGATCGGCACACACCTTTGCGTAGTGCTCTCTCGGAAGGAAGGCATCGCAGACAGCATTTACCAGTCTGAGCAGAGCATCCGACGTGGATGTGAAACTTGTTAAAAGAGTGCTGTGCGAAAGATGGGTGGACTGTCTAGGAAGAATGCTAGTCTAACTTACCAATTTCTTCAAATTGAACATGCAGGTTAGATAACTTTGGCGTGAAACGGCCAGGGTAGAGTGATATCTCATCTAGGTGTTAATTCATTGCATAGTCTGAATTAGGAGTAGTGTTCGCGCACTAAGAGCGAAACTCAATTGATTTAGCGTAAGCAAGTCTCCAAATGGTTCTCAGCCTCGAGTTAAATTCTAGTCTGCGGCCTTTAGAAACTTCACAACTTATGTTTAATACTGGTGGAGCAGTATCCAGGCTATAGAATAGAATATAAAAAACGGTTGCACAAGATTCAGTTACGAACGAGGATCCTGCAAGAAGGCCCGAATCATGTTTATTGTCTTCCACACCTCTAAGAGCAATCTTCCCGTTAAATCAATACACGAATGCTCGCTAACAAGAGCGAGGGATGCGATTTTAAACGTACAAGGGCCTAGTCCTTGCATACGAGGTCCCAGGTAGCGGTGAACTGGGAAAAGTGTAGGTCTGCAACCTGAATTGCCAAGACCACCAGATATGATTTTTTTTTTTTTAGGAGGCTATCTGGCGACTGCCCACTTGGGCATAAGTCACCGCAATATCACAGCCTAGCTCTAGGCTACTTTAAAATAAGAATATGAAAACAAAACGACGATAAAGAGGGAAGACGACAACAATTAAGAAGCAAGCTCCGGCGTCTGAGGGAGGTCCCCCTCCTCCGGCGCAGGAGCCTGCGACCTACAAAGAAAACTATAAAAAAAAACTTGCTTAAATAAAAGGGAGAAGGCCGGCCTCCCCCCAAAAGTCTACAAGTCCACCAGTCAATGTGCACGCACTCGTCCCGAGTACAAGGGAGAGGCGGTAGCGACCCTGGCCATCCCGGTACCCGGGCGGGTAACGTGCGCGAAGATCGCCCAGACTGGAACATTCAACAAGAATGTGCCGAGCAGTCTGGGGGACAACGCAGTCTTCACAGTAGGGCGCTGGCGAGCGCTCCATCAAATGGCGCTAGATATAGCAGATACGCGCACATTGCTTCAAAGAAGTAGGGTTCAGCTCTCTGCAATCTACGGAGTTTGCCATACATTAGTAAACGTGTACGGTCTTTAAGCATATCTAGTAGCATATCTAGTAGCATATCTCTAAGTTATCAAAAGTAGGGGAGAGTCTCACCGCTCCTCCACAAACCACCCAGTCAGTTTTCTCATTACACTACCTATATGGCTCTTTGGTCGGCCAGGCTCTTCACTGATGTCTTCCAAGTAGTAGTCCAAGAGTTGACCTGCATAAGCCATCTCTTTCAAGAAGTCGTGTAGAGTACGTTGTCACCTTCACCGGTGAAGACATATAAGTTCCAAAGAAAAGCGAATAATGACCGACTCGGAAGGGCCCGTCCTTCGGCTCTCTATCAATCTTTAACTAATTCTATCGTGTGACCGAACATGCGCCCTTTGGCCAACAAGCCGCCATCAGTGGAGTGAATAACTAGAAAGCTTCTGAAGCCAGCGGGATCAAACGGGCAAGGTTCCTCACCTAATTGGCCTGTGTCGGAGCATCACTTAGCTCATCACCAGAGGGTCAACTTACCCTCTGGACATCGAGTGCCTGAGTAGCTCCCACGAGTAAATTTGTAAAAATGTGCGCAAGTTTAAATGTTCAATTACACCGCATGTGATGAACTTTCAAGTTTTAGCAAAAGTAGAATTTTCAAATTTAATTTAAGGTGAAATTTAATGCGAATTTAGCAGTTATTTCTCACCTTTTCCAGTCAGGAACCCGAAATGGATCTTCTGGCAGTACTAGTGACGGTTCTTGATTAAGCATCACAATTCGTCTCAATGCTGATCCTTCCTTAATCTTTTGTAGTTGCTCAATAGAAAACTGCCCTTCGTTCTCAAACCTAAGAGAAGACCGCATTAGTCTACGAAATCATTGAAGTGTATTTTAGCACCAAGATAAACAGACTTACCAGAAACTATCACCCCTTCTAGATCTTAGGAATTGCTCGGCAATAATGCACGTAAAAGTCGGACCCAACAGACTACCATCTGTCGGAAATTCAGTCTGAAATAAAAATTAAAGTTCTGACTGAAGTTTAATAGTCATTTTATTTCGCAGTCTTTACATTTCCACGCGAGCCATTTGGAACTTTTGCATCTTAGAAGATTTATATGTAGCGTTTCAACTGAAGGTCATTCATTCAAAAATTGGAGGGGGACCTACCAGACTTCCAACAAAAAGGTCTATATCATTCACGTCAGAGTAGACTTTAGAAAGTAGATTCTTGTCTATTTCGTGAATATCTAGGTGATTAAATGAATACACAGTCTTCAGTCCACAAAGCTTTCGATAAGCCGTATAGCTTTGTAGCCCGTGATCGCGTCCTTAGAGGAATTAAAAAATGGACAATGTAGCGAGAGGTTACAGTAAATACCACTATACAACATGTACTCTACAGGAGAGCTTTATGAATACGATAACTACACAATTTTTCACAAGTCTATAAGATTAAAAGTGAAGCGTGTCAAGGCGAAGTATGAGAGATTCAATTATTCTAACCAAGAATTTTTAAAACTAATTTGGGACAAAACTCACCTCTCGCAATGTTTATGGCGACTAAATCCAAGGCTGTGAAGGGATTAGAGTTTTTTATAAAGAGTTTTTCCGTCAAACTGACTTGAACTACCGGGTCAACTGCCTCAATTCGCGAAGAGATCATTCCTCTTGTTACGTCTTCGTATAACTTCGCCTTCAAATCAAGTAGTCATTAATAAATAGCTCTGTCGAGGTGAGTAAGAATAAAAATGCATTTGGTTGCATCTTGTTAACATTAAGATATTAAAATAAAACGACCATAGGTAAAATACTTTGGGGCGCTTGGTTTGGACCTCGCTTGTGTAGCTTTGAGACTTGATTCAGAGGGGTGGTATAACAGGTCACAACCCAATTGCTGGATAATTTACTTAATGTGAAGATCTGCACTATAGAGTATATTCGGACCAATCTTTACTTAAGGACTTTACAGAAATTCGACCCAGCAAAGAACCTTAGATCCACTCGAGGAGAGTAAGAAATTAAAAATTTAGTTAGGCGAATGCTTGGTAAAACTAGGATATGGATACAGCATTGGTTTACCAACTTTTGTCAAGTTAAGAGAAATACTTATCTAGTCTTTTCTTGAACATACTGAAGTGCTTTCAGCAATCTTCCTAGGAAGTTATTTAAATTTTGTAGACTACCGAGCAAAGTGAGATTCCTTTAAATATTTTAAAATGACTAGGTAAACGAAATTTGCATGGTACATAAAGGCCTGCATTTAATATATTTTATGAAGATTTCATACGATACAATCTTATAATCAAGAAATTATACCAAGACTCAAAATACTGTAGTGACACGTGCAAGATAGAACGTTCAGTCATAGAATTGCTTAGCAAGTAAACTCACTTGAAACAAAGCAAGATTCGACAACGATTAAACTTAGTTAAAATGAGTTGTTTAAGCCATTTTTTTCTATTGCTTCGCCGCAACGCCGACCAAAGAACTTCAGTTTGTTGCCAAATTCGGTAGTTATTTTGTTCCGTTCTTGCTCAATTTTCGTCCATAAATTAGTCACAGTTGAAGGCTGCTGGTCTCGAACTTTGTTCCCAACGATCTTCCAGAAGTTCTCTATTGGGTTCAGGTACGGGCTGAACGGCCCACTTCATTACTTCGATATCTTGCTCGAAATGGTCATTTCCTCGCTTTGCAGTATGGAATGGTGCGTTGCCTATAAAAATAATGCTGGCTGGTTCAGAAATGCTCCGAGTTTAGGTACGAGGTTTAGGTACGAGGTTTAGGTACGAGGTTTAGGTACGAGGTTTAGGTACGAGGTTTAGGTACGAGGTTTAGGTACGAGGTTTAGGTACGAGGTTTAGGTACGAGGTTTAGGTACGAGGTTTAGGTACGAGGTTTAGGTACGAGGTTTAGGTACGAGGTTTACGTACAACCTGTACGAGGTTTACGTACAACCTGTACGAGGTTTACGTACACATTTGTATTACCTCAATTATTCGCACTAGCATATTAACTACAGAATAAAACTTCCTCTATACCATGATATCGCCTCCATGCTTTGCAAGCTAATACATTTATGGTTAAGTGTCACCTTCAGCGCGTCTAATCGTTTGCCATCAAATACAACTAAATTAAATTTACTTTTGTTGCCGAAATAAATTTTCTCCCAATCTTCATCCCTTCAAACACGAGCTTCGGCATTTGTGTCTCGCCTTCTGGTTCTTCTTACTGATGATTCGTTTGTTTACGTGAAAAAAATCTTTTAAACCAAATGCACTGAAGCGACGGAACACTGAAACGGCTCACTTCTTTGCCACGATTAGTCTTAATTTTTCGAGAAATTCCTGCTGCATTCTTTAAGGGATCCTTCATAAAGCAACTTCTAATAGTTCCTTCTCGGACAGTGGTTATGTGGGGTTGACCGATCTTTGCAGCTTTAGGTTGTTTTTATTCTATAATTTCAGAACGCGCAAAACTACTCTTGGACCTTCCTACTACTTTTGGACCTTCCTACTACTCTTGGACCTTCCTACTACTCTTGGACCTTCCTACTACTCTTGGACCTTCCTACTACTTTTGGACCTTCCTACTACTCTTGGACCTTCCTACTACTCTTGGACCTTCCTACTACTCTTGGACCTTCCTACTACTCTTGGACCTTCCTACTACTCTTGGACCTTCCTACTACTCTTGGACCTTCCTACTACTCTTGGACCTTCCTACTACTCTTGGACCTTCCTACTACTCTTGGACCTTCCTACTACTCTTGAAATCGCAGAAAGTGTTCTCAAGCGACCAATTATCTGATGGAGCTCAAGTCTTTCCCGTGTGGTGGCATCTCTGCAGTGAGTACGACAGCAATCTATGGCCGTTGTTGAGTTCTTGCCTATTGAGCAAAATGTTACCAGATGACTAAAACTTGAAGAATTTGTCTGAAAAAGATAGCTTTTATTTTGCACGTGAATCTTATTTTGTTAATTTATTTAGCATAAATTCTTGAATATATGATTGTATCATGGAATCTTCATAAATATTAAATGAATGCCTTTATGTACCATGGATATTTCATTTACCTATTCACCATCTTTTAGATACTTAAAAAAAGTAATGGTTCTTATTTTGCTTTGTAGTGTAAATATTTCGTGATACAAAAGAAATTATGGTACCAAAGTATTAAATCTTTTTGTTTTACTACTTTGATATTTTCTAGTAGCCATCCAGCATTTTCACGTCGTCAAAATGCTAGTCGCGTAAATAGCAACCATCATTAAAAGCGAATTCTAGGGCCTGAGGCCATCTTCATACAGCCCATTTCTAAGCTAAAAAATAATTTAGTCGCTGCCTAACGCATTCAAAATTTTCTATATCTTTTCGCTAATGTGGAGACGAGAATTGCACCCCATTCTAAATGCCGTCTTACATGAGTTTTGAAAAAAAAAATGGCTCAGATTTAAAGGCAAAAATTCTACCAATGTAACGTCGAAGTCTATTCGCCTTTTGATAAGGGCATAATTTTGAAAATTTTAACTATTTTTTTTCTCCATATTGAATGCTTAAAATTTTACCACCCTATTGTAATCTCTTTGGAGAGTAACGTCATGTTCATTACTTTACACATGCACACGTTTAATTGCATCTACTATCTTTCAGACCCTTTGTAATGTTTGTCACCGATTCCACTGTAGTTTGGTATCATCAGCATATTTGCTATTTTACACGATTTATCAAGTTTGTTTATGTACGTTACGTAGGGTCTGAGAATTTATTCTCGACTTAAGTAATCTATTTGGAAGCAAGGAAGAGAAAACCCTACTGGGTGTCAATGGGAATACAAGTATGAATACTTAATAACTATCTTAACAAGTTTAATAAAACTTAAGAAAGGATCGCGTCCTAAGTTGATTCATCGGATGATGGAAAGGTGAATAATAATAGGTGATGATCTAATGAATAAGGAAAATGCCAGTTAATAATGAACTAATAGAACATCGACTAACACTGCAGTCTTTTAGAACGATTATCTGGTGACTGCCTACAGGGGTGTAGTCTCCGAATAATTTATGGCCTACAGTAAGGCCAGGATATATTTTTTACTCTATTCCACAACTGAGATTGCATGAATCCGTCCTCGAGTACAAGGGACAAGTGGTAGCTTTACTTGTGCCGCAAGAGCTAACGTGCGCAAAAATCGCCCAGACTGGGCATTCGACAAGACTACTAGGCATTGAGAAGAGGCCGTTGCCGCTGCGTTCTGCGAGCGAGTCCGATTCAGAGGAGACTGCAAAAGACCAAAGGCCTTTGAGGCAGGCAGTTCTAAGGAAAACTCTTTCTTATCGGCAGCAGTCTCGTATAATCTTTGCTTGAAGAGTGACACGCTATTCCGGTTGCCTAATCATCCCACTCATTAGAGTTGTGTGCTCAGTTTCTGCAATCCCATTTTGTCCAGGAAACCAGCACCAGCATCTACATCCTTCTTCCGCCTCGCGGCAGCCGTTGCATCACGTAGGCCGCAAACCAGAGGGGTGCGGCTATTACAATGCTTAAAGGTCACTGCGCTGAGCTGCTATATATGGCCATACGGTCTCCGAACAGGGTCCCGCGTACCAAGCAGTGTTAAGACTGACGCAGTGACCAGTAGAGCCCTACTTGAACTGCTTTAAATAATAGATACAAAAGGTAACCGACTTGCAATCGCATACGCCGAAGTTAGCCACAAAGAAGGAGTCCGTGCTCCGGCTCAGTCAGTGAGAGTGAACTATAGTCTTTTGCAGGCTCATGTTTAATACCACTATTGTTGTGGTTGATTCATGCCTTTTAGACTGCTTTTGGACGGTTATAACTAGAATTTGATATTTTATGTCAACAATTATAACATGTTTAAGAAGACCGATACGCGTATTTAGTCTATTAAAAGACTGATTAGATATAGATAGTAACAATATCTAAAAAGTCTAAATTTTCTACGTTTCAAAAGGGGGAGAGGGTACTAGTGTTGCTCATAGATGAACAAGGTGAAGGAAAGCCAGATTAGGAAACCGATCATTTTAATATAACGCGCAATAAGGGCTTAGGAAGAGTATAGGTTGGATACGGCCATAAATAAGGCACCCGTTGATCAACCTTCACTATTGCACTCTAGTTTGCAAGATTAGAAGAGTGCACATTAGGTTAACGACTTGCAAGCGTCCATGATCGCCAGGCCAGTACTATTAAACTGACCATAATTGCGGCTTAGCTCTATGGGATTGTGGTCAGACATTTCTTAAAAAAAAAAAAAAAAAATTCACTTTGAAGAGTAACCCAACGAAGGCCTACCCGCCAGAAAGTTTGTAATGCGAGATCTGTAAAGTAGTGAAGAGGGGAATTGAAAATGTGGAAGGTGGAAGGTGGAAGGTGTAAGGCTACAGACCAACCTATGGACCTGAGAATGCAAAAAAATACACCACGTACTGATAACTATGATTACCATTTGTAGAGTATAAACTAGGCATGCAAATATATTAGGTTAAAGAATAAGTTCTTGCGTTTTTTTAATGTGTTGATTTAAGTTTTGTTGACGTGATGTGTGCACATATTAAGAAACAATAAATAATGCGAGCAAAATTTGCAAAGTTAATGCTACGTCTCTTGACAGAGTAGACTATTAGGCTTTTGCTTAGGCTACGTCTTGAAGTTGCGTAATAAGCCATTGCGGTTTATTTAAAAGTTGTGTTAATTTAATTTTTGTTCTGTACCCTCAAAATGGAATGTCAAGTTGAAAGAAAGGCGCATTTTCGACACTTGTTGTTATTCATTTTCAATCAAGACGGGAACAATGCAAACGCAACCAAAGCTCGTCGCGATATTTGTGCTGTGTACGGAGAAACGGTCATTTCAATCTTAATGACGAAGAACGTTCTGGTCACCCCATTAAGTTGGATGAAGATTGATTGAACGACCTTCATGAAAATCCTCGTCCATCGACTAGAGAATTGACTGTACAATTGGCGTGTGATCAGAAAACTGTACTGAATCACCTTCATTTGATGGGGAAATTTCAAAACCTCGGCGCATGGGTTCCGCACGCCTTGAGCGAAAGCAACAAACTTCAACGCTCCACGATTGCCGCAGGCTTGCTTGCTCTTCAAAAGGCTACTCGTGGATATAAGGACATATTTCTTCACCGCATCATCACTGGCGACGAAAAGTGGTGTGTTTATGTCAACATGAACCATCTAAAACAATGGCTTAGCCCCAATAAAAAAACCACTTCCGCAATTAAAGCAAGGACTTCATCCACGAAAGACGATGATGTGTGTGTGTGTGTGGTGGGATTGTGAAGGCATCATTCTTTATGAGCTCCTTGCGAACAACGAGATTGTCACGGCAGAACTCTACGTTCAACAAATGTATCGACTTGTCGATGCTATTCGTGAAAAGCGACCACATCGACGGTATGGAGTCCTTCTGCAACACAACAAAGCTCGTCTTCACATTGCCAATATGACAAAAGACGCCATCCAAACGCTTAATTGGGAAATCCTGCCGCATCCTCTATATTCGCTAGACTTGGCTCCATCGGATTTCCATCCGTTCTGGTCGCTCTCCAACAATTTGCGTGGCGTTTCGTTCAATACTGATGTGGAATCAAGAACCTGGTTAGACGAATTCTTCGAGTCAAAATCCAGATATTTTTATTGCAGAGGCATCTAAAAACTAGTTGAACGTTGGGAAGAAGTCGTAAATAACAACGGAGAATACATTATTGATTAAATTGCATATTGTTATCAATTAAAAATGAAGTTTTTCTAAAATTGTTAATGGTAATGAATAAATTTGATAGAACCGCAAGAACTTATTCCTCAACCCAATAGTTAAAATCCCTACCTCGTATAGATGTGTAGTATTCCTGAAAATATTCTCTAATGAGAAAGATCCGGTTGGGAGATAGTGTTTGTCCATCCTAAGAATAGAGTCTTTAATCATCGTATGACCCATTCTAAACGCAGACGATGCAAATTCGTTCAATACCTGGGCATTGATATTTTCATCATGACCCTAGAGAGAAAGATAATGTTAGATTCTAATATTTAGATCCGGTATCGAACAAAAAAAAACAACTGTACTTACGCGAAAGAATTCATTCGTGTTCACGAGATTTAGCTCGTACTGCATCATCAGTTTTGGTCCAATCAATAATGGCAGGAAGTCTCCGAACACTATTCGTTGATATTGAGCGATGTTTATTTTCCGAGCCTCCTTTATTGTCAGAGGAAGGATAATTAGAAAATAACGGGAAGTGTAATTAGTCTATTCAGCTTTTAACTCTTGAATGCCTACCAAATTAGGTTGAAACAGGTTATGCTGCCACTTCCATCAAACGCTTTACAGATTAGTGCCTGGTCAGAGAAATCTTTACAAAACCTAAAATGCAGCGCCCCAAATTCGCATTTAGCGGGTAGCCTTGCGTTATTATCTTTCCTAAAGTTTTTTTTTTATAACCACTACATTCAAACTTTTTTCACCAGGGCCAGGGGCCTAGTCTCGCTGCGAATGGAAGAAAGGGAAGAAAATGCATCTTCCCTAGTTTTGATTTCATCTAACTGCTGTCTACTCCCCTCCCACCACGATCTTCCGTAGAGATCAACCACTTAATATTGTCTATTTCCCTTGCTAGTAAAATTAGAAACGGATTTGAGTAGAATTAGGGCGCTCGGATCTTTTAAGGGGGCAGAATAAGAAATTACCTGATAAATTCTGTTGTCGTCCCAGGCCTTATTCAAGGCGTGGAGACGCCTCGCCAGTCTATTGTGCTCTCGAAGAAAGACAACGTGGAAAACCATAATGCCGACGATTTCTATGCTCCTGGTTAATATAGAATACACTCATGTCAATGGAAATTCATTGAAGGTACGCAAAAGACGAATACATGATCTAAATTAAGTGTTCATTTAATAAAAGCTACCCTAAAGAGCTACGGAATTTATGCACTCATTTTTATACTCTTTCCGATTCAATTAAATTTGCTTACAATTTAATAAATTTGAACGTGAATACAATACAACTACCTATCATCTCCGGTTACGGGGCATTTTCCATTTTTACTGCGACAATCTCTGGTTGGACGCGCATCTTCCAATGGAGGAAGTCCCAAGCCGTCTATTGGAGACTTCATTTCTATTAATTGTCCGAAGTGATAGAGGCGGAGGCGTTTTTCTTTGCAAGCATCGCTACCATAAACCTGAATGATTAGATTTTAAATCAGACTAAGTTAAATGTATATTTAAGCACAAATCCATCAAGGTGAATTATTAGTGCAATTGGCAAAATCATTAGTTATTTTCACGCAGTCTAAAATAAAAATACGACCACAAGCTAAAAGTTTGAAAGTAACAAGTTGAAGGATAAATTTAGAAGGGAATGTTGTAACTTTCCATTCAAGCTCCTACAAAGTGCTAGGGCATCATAAAAACCCAAATCACATTATCCTAATAGAGTAATAATAATGCGTGGCGCTCTTCAATACTACAGACCTTCATAGAGTAACTAGTAAATAAGGCTAAAGGTGGCTGTTCGCGGCACGCTTGAATGCATTAAGGTATGCGGAGGACCGTAATGTAGGTGGCAAATTGCATCCCGAGAGGGAAAGTAAAGAAGGCACGATGACCTCTACAGTACAGACTCAAGGGAGGGAATAAAGGAGCAGAGCCAGAAGGGGGATCTTAGGAGCTAGGATAGGATCCGAGATGAAGACGGACTAGGGTGTTTGGGTAAAAAAGGGGACCTTGAAAGGGATACAGGAAAGGATGGTAGCTCACGAAGAAGAGTGGTCGCACGGAGTAAAGGTACGGGTGTTGAGTTAGCTAGCGAAGAGGCTTTTCCTCTTTTCTTCCAGCGAAATTTATCGTTGCCAAAAGAAGAGAGCCCATAACCCCAGGGGAGTCTTTGGCAAAAGGTAATAGGAACGGCCGCGACCCCACTATAAGGCGTCTTGAAAATTTGAAGTAAAGTTCTTACGAGATGTAAAATGCGAAGAATTGTAGAGTTAAGTTTTTTACTCAAGCAAATAAAATGTTGAATTACTGAAGCGATTATTTCCACAAACTCCGAGTCACGCCAAGAATTTTAGAGGATCAGGTTCCAAAATAAGTTCTAGGAATAGAGTGAAGATGGATCCAGTGATAATGTCACTTTCTTGGCGATAAAGCTTTATCATCTCCAACTATTTGATATAATTTAGGCAAATTCAGTGAATGGTGATAAAGCGTATCCAAATAATCTGAACCTTTAACCTGGAAAGAATGCCCAAGTTTATCAGCCTTTTGATGTGGTTGAGAACCAAATCTAGTGAAATTACGATGTTAGATCCATCGAAGTAACGTTAAGTCCAACTGCGACTAACCCACAACAACTTAAGAGCTTGTTATTTTTTTTTGTGGCACACAAATGCTGTGTACCCTTAAAATAGGAGGGGCACAGCTTAGAAGATTTCCGATGGAAAGCTGGAACATCTTTACCTAAGAATTACAGATTTGTCTTTTTTCCAGGTGGCCGACCAAGCCAAATCAGAACAAGGAAGCGTATAAAAGATAAACCAACAATCAAGGTCTGTAGAAGACATCCATTACATTAAGGCATTAAAGTTGTCTGGCTAAACTAAGAATATGTCCAGAGAGTAGAGCGACATGTGCAAAGAAGGCACTGTTTAAATATATATGTTACAAATCTTGTCCATTGAGGATGTAAACTGAACTTAGTTTCCTAGAGGACCAAAGATGGCTTGGCACATAATATACCTCTTCTACGATGCAGATATCTACCGTTTAGTACCGTCCAAGAGATCAGAATGCCCATTTCTCTCATCTTTCATAATTTTTACCAAAGAAAAGCTAACTTTTTCCAAAAGCAGTTCACAATAACCTACAGGTATAAACGTGCGTAAATGTTATGCAATTTTGGATGAATAAAGAATTATCAGCAGATTGGACACTGATCTAGAAAATTGTCTAAAGTGATTCGAACGACAGCGGAATCTTTTTGCTTATATAAAAATGAAAAATTTCTACACGTTATAAGTAATTGTTATTTATTGTAAAGGCTTTATTTTGGCTTTTTCATTTTCTGCTATAGAAAGGAGGCAAATATCTACACTATGTAATCTTTCTCCATTCATCTAAGAATATCCTAGAGTAACAGTTTTTGGCTTCCTCACTTTAAACTTCTCAGGTTGGGATGCGGAGGCTCGAAGATTACGAAAAGCATCTTTCGCGGTAATTCATTATACACTTGCATGATTAAAAGACTACCTTTCGCCTGATCTGCGATGACTGAACATCTCACCATCACATCCAACAAATTGAACTTTGATTAGTCCCTGAAGTAGAATCTATTCTATTTGTCATCCATCCATATGATGTGCTAAGTCAATACAAGGCTAGCCTTAGTGTCGTCTTTAGGCCTGATCAGATCAATGTCTTTAATGCGGGTATGAGATCGTGAAGATCTTTTTTTTCTCCAGCCAACGTGATCGTCTACCCAGAGACGTTCATGGCCAAAATTACTTGGATCTCTCGTGAAACTAGCGTCTCTAAACCGTACTTTGAAGCAACTTTTTTTTACTGGTTTCGTCTTCCTTCGATTTTTAGTTCTTCCTTGTCTACCGGTTGATTTAAAAGCCTTGGATAAACCTGTTATTGCTCGAAAGTAATATGGATGACATCGCTCGTGTCTGCAATGAATCCAGTTGCAAGAATGGGGTCGCAGCTTGACGAACAGCTCTAACAGGTTACTTGGACGGCAGAGGCAAAGAATAAGGACTCTCTTACACTTTATTTTTCAAGAGTTACCCGATGCCTGCCACAGAAGAGCATAGGTCACCCTATTTAAATTTTCAGACTACTACAAGGCTACAAAATTTCCACAAGGCTACAAAAAAACCGCAGTGCTTGCAATTAACACCATTGGTCGCATACGATAAAGGCTAATCATATACGGTGAGCAATTTTAAATTCTGGTAAACTACTTCGCACATCTACAAGAGATATTCGTATGACCCAAGCGATGCGAGTAGTAACATCTATGCAATAGCGACATGGATGCCTCGATATGGTAGCGCTACCGACTGGCATGCACACTCAGATCCTGTCACGACCAAACGTGGCGAATAGTGTAGGGGGCGAGACTCTAGCCCACGTTCTCTCTTCACACGTTCGACCTTGACCGCTCCTTCAACGGTCAAATCTTTGCCGATTTACTTGTAGTAGTACTACTAGTAGTAATCTACGAATTACCTTACATAAACTATCCCTTTCCCAAAATTAATGTTATAATGCGGTCCCTCCACCGATGAAATTATATAGTGTCCGAAGAGCACTAATTATAATCGCCGCCTCGGAAAGGTCTGCCGCATTCACCTCAAGGCTCACGTCAGCGAAACTTAATTTTCGGCAGTCTATCAGCCAATTTGTCAAATGCTATCCTTTGATGGAACATGGCCTTTGACTAACATGGTGATCTGTTAAGCGAATAACCAGAAAGAATTAAGCCAACCAGCTCAAAAAGGCCACGTCTTTCAACGAGTCTCCGACTTAATCTAGGCTCGGCTAATCATCAAGTTTTTGTCTTGACCTTCCTGCCCGAGGGCGCCTCGAGGAAGAACGGGCTGTTTTTTGCCTGCTCGCTCGCCAAAACGGCAGCGAGTCTGTCCGTTCTCTGAGCCATCACCGAGTGAGATCGAGTCGACTCTTTTCTCCACCTGCGAAAGTGGCCCCAAGACCATAGACATGCCTTTGCCATATACTTTTCTGAGGTATATATTGGTCAGCAAGGAGACATCAGTAGGAGGATGGGGCCCCTCACCTTGAGACTCTTCGTGGGCCCGTGCCACGTGAGGAACATTGCACAGGGCCCGACTAAAGTTCGGTGTGCCACCGAGGTCAGGTTTGGCCCCAAGAAAGATTTTCCATCTTGGGTGGGGGGGGAAACTGGGATCATCTACATATCCCGACAGGGGAGTGGGAGCCTATGTTCCGTCACAAACTTTAGTGCCCCCAGCATTCCGGCTCACATCAAAGTCACAAACCTCTAGTCTACGTGTTGGGGTAAGGTCCAGGAGATAAGGCCCCTTAGCCCTCAAAAAGGGGTATACTGGTTCGCTCGATCCCAACAAGAGGGCCAGGGACCGAGTCGTCGCATCCTCTTTCCGTGTTGGGGGCGGGCTCTGCCGCAATGAGTCGCTCGGAGGAAACTTTACAAAAGTGGTTCAGGGTGAAACTCTCAAACCAGTCTGAAATTCAGATGAAGAAATGCCCTATCAGATAAGATTCTTGGATGTGCTCAATTTAAGAAAAGAAACTCCTTTGCCACAGTGAAATGGGTGGAAGGTAGCTCTTCCACTTGTCAGATTCGCCCCAACCCGAAATACATTGTCCGCACCAACATCAAGGACGGGCGAGGATATAAAAAATTGGGTTTTAGTCCTAACTGTCATATGTACTTATGAAATCCTGGCAATATAAAATTGACAAGCTTGCAAGCAATAAACAGTATGCTATATCCTACCCCCAGCTACTCCCGGCTATCCCATCTCCGATTTTCAAACGTTCACGTCTCGACCTTGAGGTCTTTAACGATTCGTGTTCGCACCTGTACGGTGACTCTACAACCATTAGTTTCCTACTGAACCGGTGGGTCACAAAGAGCCGCAGCTCGCATATGAGCAGCCAGAGGCAAGGCGGATTTCCTCAAGCCTGGAACCGAGATACTGTTTGGTTGACAGCCAATAAAGCTGTGAAGCGCTGCCCACCTAAGCAATACAGCCCTATGCACCAGAGAACGGCCACGGTGATGTCAGCCCATTACACACAAGGCGATATTGGAGCAAAACCGACATTCCCATTAATCGCGCCCCAACGCCCAGGACCTACAGTCCTGGTCTCTGGGAGCTGCGGTCTTGAAGGGCATCATCTATAGAGGTTCCAAAGCATCTCTTCTCGCAGCATAAGATAGCGGGTCAGGTTCTTAAAATAAGAAAAGAGTTTAGGGGATAGTCTTAAAGTATGCCGAGAAGGAACGAGGGCTACGCTAATTTGCGCTCAGGGCGGGTCGGAATGGCAGCTCATCCAGGTACCACGTGTAACGGGCTACAAAGGGTAACCCCGTGGGAGATAGCAAGCGAATGTTTTCGCCTCGATACGAATCACTGTCCAAACTTGAATTGACAGAACCGTCATGTTTCAATTTTTTGGGGGGAGACCGACCCTTAGAAAAGAGCTTCACGAGTGGGATAGAGTTTTGTGGCGAGACGCCATACCACGATCTCCACGGTCGACATTTTATGTACTCTGCTTAATAAAAAATTTTCCAGACATTACGGGGTGGAAGCCTTTCCTCTACAAAATATATTAGTCTCCTTCAGAATGCACTCTCTATCCAATCTAGTTTAAACTAGTCTAAATTTAAAACTTTGAATGGGAACACAAGAAGCTTTGTTCTTTACCTTCCAATTGTGAAATGTAATAGCACCTATGCCAGATTTAAGGTCCGAGGGAATTTAGTTCTTACCGCAGATAAATCTAAAAATGCAGTGTTTGTGTTAATCTGCTCGAAGGCCGCACCACCGACACCGTAGATTGAAGATTTGGCAGAAGACCTGCAAAAGATTAACAATTACTAGTCTCCTGAGTCTATATTGTGAAAGTTAATGCACAAGGTTTAACACTTGCCTTACAAATGGAAGACATCTTCGCTGCCCATTCAAGAGAGGGGGAAGGGATGGGTCGTCCACAGGAATCAATATAGGAGCACATGCTGAGTGGCTTCTCCAAGAGTGGCAATCAGTACAATCGAGGCTAAAAGAATTTTCTGCAAGATATAGATTGAGAATAACAATCCATAGAATGAAGAAACCTCTAGGTCAATCGCACTCTTGATTACCATTCCGATAGTTTAATCGCTAACCACTCAAAGACGGCGCCGTCCAATAAAAAAAAACATTTTACTGAAAAACTTGAATGAGATAAATTAATTTAATATAACACGCTAAACCAAGATTTAAGATGCAAGTAATAAAGTTCGCTAAAAGAAATGGAAACTACCAGAATATGCCAGTTACGTATTCACTACAAAAGGAAACTGAAAATAACGCTAACTAAAGTTCAATTATTTAGCCCGAATTTGCCATAGATGGGTCGTTGAGCCAGCACTTTAAGGGAGCGAGCCCTATCTAAGCCAGTATATCTCAGTTCGAAGGATCCTGGAAACTTTTCATCGAGCTGGTACACATGCTACCTCTCATACTTCCCCTAGCTTTCTTCTTTATGCTCCAACCCGAACCAGTCGAAGTATTATAATATAAATTAATGTTGACAGTCACGGCGCAGTGGCAGTAATCTTTAAATCGCCCCGGCCGTATCCCATCTTCTTTGAGAAGGAGGTCGGACGGGTGCTCTAAATCCTGTAATGTACTCTGTCGAAGAAAAGCATAAGTGCATAAATGCACTACCTTAGTCTTGGCCAAGGAAAATAAACCTGCGCGTCGTTATAGCGAAGAGATGAGGTTCAATGCTTCTCGGAGTAGACTCTCTAGAGTTTGCATCTGGGACGTACAGAGAGATCATCGAACTGTCGTATGCGTACAGCGCAATAGGAACTTCCGGTAGCAACTAGGCGATACGGTTGAGGCACCATAATACCGCATCGCATTGTGGTATAGGCCTTGTCTATATCGGAAAAGATTAGTCTAGCGTGATACTAAGGAAGTCACCGCAGATTGCATTTCTAGATGGAGCAGCGCATCCGATGCAGAGTGGTACTTGCGGAAGCCACAATGTGCAAAAGAAATGTCGCGTCTACTGCCCAGCAAAGAAAAGCTAAGCTAGCGGTTTCCCAATTTCTTTAACTTGCACAAGCAGGATTTTAATGAAATTGGGCGAAAGCGGGCCTGGTAAGAGCGACATCTCCGTTTTGCGAAACGCGATCACAGCAACCATTCGCCACGAGTCTGGAAGGATACCTTCTGTCCATATCGTATTGAACAGATCTAGCAAAATGCCTTCCTCTGCCATGCTATCTGGAGTGGGAGAACGACGGAATCTTCCCCTAAGCAAAAGCTCTTAACCAACCATAAGACCTCAAGGTGTATAGCATTTTGACCGGGGACATAACCCAATATCCTTCACAAACGTTCCTAGGAAAAGCGTGCCGACTTCCACTTGGAGGGAAGGGGGCGGGGGAGACATGCCAGCTCCCATCAAAGTGACAAACTAGTCTACGAGGTGTCGTGGCAAGACCCATTGTAAACCGACACCTCTTACCCTTAGAGGGGGGTTATGGTGGTCCGCCTGACAAATGAGATGGGTGGGAACAACAGCAGCGCGTCTTCTCTTGCAACGTTCTTGGCGGGTTCTTAGGACAAGACGGATTTACCACAAATGGAAGCTGGGCGGGAGGTAACTATTAAAGTTTAGGGTGAACCCCCAATACCAGTTAATAATGGAATGAGAAACGGTCTTCTCAAAGATTCTTTGAGTGGCCCCTGAGAAAGCATAAGGGAGGCCACCTCCGTCATAATAGAGCTGTCCGTAGCCGGTTCTAAAAAATGGCAGAGGAGAAATGCCTTTGCGGTAATTAAATGGTTGCAACGGAGTCTCACTAGCCGTCAAAATCGTGTCGTCATGAAAGACCTTTTCCGCTCCAACCGCAAGGACAGGCGAGGATGAGGGAATAGGGACGTTATCCTAAATGTCAAAACTTACTAAAAAGGAAAAGGATACAAGCTTTTAACCAGTAAGAGGGTTATCTAGTTAAACCATGGGGTCCAGTCACCCCCGGCTATACCATCCTGGGTTTTAGGACCGAGGGTCCACCCTGGGTGCATTGAATTTTTCAATTAAAAGAGTGGTTTTAGAAATCCCTTATTCACAAGTCTTACAATTAACGCGCTAAAATATTAGCAACGCGGCAGATACCAAAATTATCTACATTATTAATCAGGCAATCTGTCATATCCTAGTCAAAACTAGAGATGGTAGTCGCCCTCCCCCCCCCCCCCCATCATATCTTGTGCCATTAATCTTCGTGGCCTTTTATTTTAAGCGAGTAACAGACTAATTTTGTCTAAAATTTAAGTTGAAATTTCATAGCGTATCAGTCAGTCATTGCAATAGATGAATACGTTTTCTAAGTACTCTTACCCATCTACGTCATTATTAAGATCGACAGTTGCGAAAGGCAGAAGCTAATAAATCTCATAAGGTAGACATAGAACAAAGAGGGATTAAAATTCGCTCAACGCATTTAGTGATTAGATATTCGTTAGTTCCTCACACACAAAGCCGATAGAGGAAAATCATGGAACCAGTTGCAATTTGGCAGGATAAGATCACTTACCTCTTACTTTTGGAGTATTAACCAAGTCATGATCGACGAATTGACCGAAGAAGAGCCAAAAAATATTAACGTCATTGTGAAGAATATTCTTGTTCATGCGTTTCATAATATTGCTGATTATTCGAGGATTAGGCAAGAGGCCACCATTTTTAGCCTTCATTCGCATTAGACCATGATCTACAAAGGAACGATAGAACAATTCTTGATGGCTTAGGTGGCATTTGCTTGAAACAAAAAAAAACGGGGACAATGCCAGAAAGTTGGCGAGGAGAGGTTTGTAGTGAATGGGCAATTTATCTAAAGTGAAGATGTATATGACCATTGAAGGCCATCGAGCCCCTTACGGGCGTGTAAAAATCTTTAGAACCTTTCTGACATTCGGAATTAAGTAATATCCCTATGGGGTCGTTTGTGGCAAGAGCAAGCAACCCACCCGATGCGATTGCCACTAGTTTATTTGTCTATCTTACAATTTTACTATTGATTACAATGGATTAATAACTTTCAAAATCAGGTTTGAGGAATTACTAGAACAATCGAGCCGAAATTGCTGCTCTTAGATAGTTGCACCGTTTAATGTCAGATTTCGACAATCTGTTAAGCAATATTTACATCTGAGCAGCAAACGAAAGTACGAGTCTGTAACACGGGCACTACTTCACTAGGGCAAGAAACCATCATTGCAACACTAATGAAAAAACATAGGAACACTAAGTATCATGAAATAAGATTTGATGAGAGAAGGATAGATAAATAGCATGCCATTAGGGGCAGCCGTGTCATACAGTGCGAGAAAAGAGTTTTGCCTTAGAGTTCAAATATGATACAAGTTGACCACCAGGTGGCGCCACATTGGCTAGGTGCTAAATCTGCTATTTTTAGAGAAATGAAAGTCAAACAAATGTCACAATGGGTGAGGTTTCCGAGTCCAAATCCAGTTTATTTTTGCCGCAGGTCCACTAGATCATGTCCTTCTAGTGGCATTTTTCCCTAGTGTTCGAGACAAAACAAGACAAATGGCTGTTTTACAAGTGACATCGTGATTGCTACGGATTAGAAGGTGCAGAGATTCCAATGCTCTAACGATAATAATAACCACGGCGAGCCGTTATGAATTACACACTGGCCTCTGGATCGGGCATGGCGCATCATTGTCGTTCCGAGCGGTAAAGCACAGACCACTGCCGTGAGAATTGATGCAACAAATGGAAGCGACCCAGCAATTTTAAAATATGGGTATACGAGAAAAATATATTTCCATGTATCTTTGAGGAGTGATTAGTATAGATTAACATAGGAAGATCGACACATTACGAATAAACAATTGAGTGGCGAAGGGACAGACACGCAGAGGATAGCCAAATCCTAACTATGGCACGGGTATGGTTCAGGAATGAAAAGCACATTTTCCATTGTTGTAGCCCATCTGACGACTGAATACTTTGGCATAAGTCACCGTACATCACACTGCCTACTACTAGGCTATATTGAAATACAAAAAACAGAAAAAATAATATGTAACTAACAAATAACTGATAAGAAATAACGAGAAAGGCAAAAGGAAAAGGAAGCATGCTCCGGCGGCGGGGGTAGGCCCGCCTCCCCTCGGCGCAGGAACATGCGACCTACAAAAAGGACTAAAAAAAGGACTAAAAAAAGGACTAAAAAAAGGTCAAATAAAGGGGAGAAAGTCGGACTCCTCCAAAAAGTCAGAGCCCATAAGTCAATGTGCATGAACTTTTTTTTTTAAGGGGCTATCTGATGTGCACGAACAGTCCCGAGTACAAGGGATAACTGGTAGCTACCCCGCCTCATCTACCGATACCGGGACAGGTAACGTGATGGAAGATCGCCCAGACTGCGACATTCAACAAGAATGTGCCGAACAGTCTGGGGGGCAACGCAGTCTTCACAATAGGGTGCAGGCGAGCGCCCCATCAAATGGCGGTGCGTCCCGCGAGTGTGTTCAATTCGGAGACTACAGAAAGCAACCTGAAGCTGTCGGCGCCATTGGGGGGTTGATCCATGGGAACAGTCGTGGGAACAGTCGTGGGAACAGTCGTGGGAACAGTCGTGGGAACAGTCGTGGGAACAGTCGTGGGAACAGTCGTGGGAACAGTCGTGGGAACAGTCGTGGGAACAGTCATGGCTTCGACAGTCTACCGTCATCTTTGCCAAGCAGGCCGGAGAAATGCCCGTATTCCTGCCATGTATTCAGTGTGAGGAAGAGCAAAACGCAGGACTGGTCGCAGAGTCCTCGCGGACTCTTTGGCGTGCTCATTCCCCGCAATTCCTACATGTCCATCAACCCAGCAGAAGATAATATCGACATCCACCCGTATGTCAAAACTGTTGCGTCACGGATATCGCGAACCAGGGGATGCGGAGATTTCAATACCTCGAGAGCACTCTGGGTGCTTTGTGAGTAACTATAAATCAGCATCCGGTCTCCTAACCGGGCACGTGGCGTAATCTCCCGTACCGAGTGGTGTATTGCCACAATTTCGGCCCTGAAGACAGACGCAGCGCTGGCAGAGCCCCGCTAACTTCAAACAGATTGGATACGTCGTGGAAGCCAACCCCCTCTTAGGACTCAGCCATCCGTATACGCTAGGACGGTTCCAGCGTGACAAGAGGTGTGCTCCAAAAAAGGTCTAACGCAATACTCACGGCGCTGTACAAGCTTTGGGAGCAGAAGGGTGGCGACAAATTGCGAAAGGTAGTAATGACCATGGTGGAGTCCCGGGCAGAACAAATGGCGCCACGGGCTCGAAAGCTATACTTAGCTCTCGAAGAGTTTCCTAGCTGTAAACCCAAAGTGCATCTCTAGGCGGCATAGGCACAGTCTAAATCAGCTGCGGATGCAGGGAAAGTTATTGGCGACTAAGCGAGGCGCTCGGCTCGCGGGTACAGGCGAATAATGCACTGTACACGGCGTAGAGCGAGTGGCATATCCCCAGCATCGACAAGTAGGCTTTCAAAGAGGAAGTACGCAAGGCACCGGTCGCCAGGCGACGACCGCTGTGGTACATCGAGTATACCTTACGCAATACACGCTTAGCTGCAGATGCATAAAACCGCATCCGTAGTTGAACTTTGAACGAACGAAGGATCGATAAAAAGTAAGCCTTGTCAGCGCCACAAGCGCTGATCGTCACGGGATAAAGAATATCCATGGCGCAGGAATAGGAGACCCTAAGGCTACGAATATCAGCCACAAGGGTGAGGCATCCGTCAAATACAAGACGAAGGAAATACAAGGCTGGTCAAATACAAGACCAGGCGTACCCCATTAAGAAATAAGTCTGGGTCAAAGTGGAACAGTGGATGGTGGCAGAAGTGCACCACCTTAGTCTTGGCCAAGGAAAACCGAAAGCTGTGCGCTTTGGCATAGCGAGAGACGCGGTTCAATGCCTGTTGGAGCCGACGCTCTAGAGTTGGCATCTGGACCGCGCCAAAAGAGATCGAAAGATCGTCCACGTAGAGCGTAGCGAGAACATCTTCTGGCAGTACCGAGGTGATGCCGTTGATGTTCTGGGCAAAGAATGCGACATTGAGGACGCTTCCCTGAGGGACACCCTCTTTCTGCTCCATTGAGCCGGAGCAGGCTCCCACCACCCGTACGCAGAATAGACGATCTCGCAAAATTCAAATATAAGATTGGGAGGCGTCCCCTTGCCCCCATCGTGTGGAGTCTCCATGATACCGTATCGCCATGCGGTATCATAGGCCTTTTCCGGCTCGCAAAATAGTGGCGCAGTGCTGTCTACGAAGGAAGGCCTCGTGGAATGCCTTTTCTAGTCTGAGCAGAGCATCCGACGTGGAGTGGAACTTGCAGAAGACATGGACTCCGCTATTTACAAAGAAAGCTAATCTAGCATTTACCAATTTCTCCATCAACCTGGACACGCAGGAGGTTAGAGAAAAAGGGGCGGAAACCAGCCGGGGAACAGTGATCTCTTTTCCCCTTTGCGAAACGAGAATACAGTAGCGATTCGCCAGGAATCTGGGAAGAGACCATCTACCCAGATCTTTGTGAACAAATCTAACACAAAGGCCATGCCTCCCTCACCCAAGTGTCGAAGTGGGGTGTAAGACATCGTCCGGACCAGGGGCAGTGCCCGCGTACTAAGCGAGAGCGGAACGCAACTTACTCAAAGTAAACCTGTCGTTGAAGGGTTCTCCGCCTGCTGAGGTAAGGCCCAGTGGGCGGCCGACCGCGACATCGCGATGCGCATTAAATACTGGCAGAGGAGCATCCCGGATACAAAATGCTGATTATGTCACGGACATGAGGTCCGAGATTGCAGTCCCTTTCTCCTGGAGAACGGGAAGGGGATCCTGCGAGAAGTTGCCCCAAATCCTTTTAACTCTCTTCCGCACCTCTGCTTGAGGGGTATTCCCGTTAAGTGAAGACACACATGCCAGGCAAGAAGAGCGGCGTGAGTGCTTCTAAATATACCGGAACCTAGCCCTAGCCCGACGAAATTCACCGACAGTGAAATCGTTCGGATGGCGTTTATAGCGCTGTAGGCATAACGCTTCTGCTTGAGGGCCGTCTCACACTGCCAACAAGCTGCATGGCAAAAGGTCAGACCTTCTAGGAATGAGTTGGCAGAAGTACTCAACGGCCTCTTCTACCGACCAAAACTAGTCAACTGAGAGAGAATTCAGCCATTTCTTGAAATGCAGAACACCGCGCCAAGAACCACGGGGGCGTGCTCTCGGGCGGCAGTGGCCCTGAAAATGATATTTGAATGGGAAAGTAATCACTACTATGGAGGTCATCGACCACCCACCACTCTTAATCAGGTTGTGTATCCGGAGAGCACAAAGATAGATCGAGGCAGGAAAATGAAGCAGTTGTCGGGCAGTGATGCGTAAGCTCTTTCATATTTAGGACGCCCATTTCCAGCTCGTCGATCAGGTCGGCAAGGACTTGACCCCGGGGATTAATAGAGTAGTCTCCTCAGAGGGGAATGTCTACCGTTTAGATCTCTGAGACAGAGAAAAGGCCTTGGCAACCGTGCCACGACGCAGCGTAAGTCCACCGCGTCGAAGTTGGCTGACGGTGGAATGTACGCGGATATAAAGGTATACCACCCTATCCAGGTGCAGCTGCAGCGCTCCTGCCTGAAGGGGGGTATCTACAGCTTAGAGAAAAACGGACATCATGCTGAGTGTAAATCTTACATCCTCCCACCCGGCCCCCATCCCCTGGTGATGAGGTCGCAAACCATAATATCCCGAGAGGGTGAGCAGGGGGCATGCGCCCAGTATGGTCTCCTGCAAAAAGATGACTAACGGAGAACGGGAGGAGATGAGCCTCCGCAACTCCTCCCAGTTGGCCCGGAGTCCGCGACAATTCCATTGAAGGAATATGCCTTCCAGGCCTAGCTCTGAGGATAGACGGGGGCACTCTTTGAAGAGAAGACCCTCACCGGAATGGCCTTGCGCTTCCCGGATGCAGAACCTTGGGCGCTGTTGGCCGGACAATGCGCTGAAGGTGCTATTGCCTTCGACAACTTATTGGGGATGGTTCGGCTCGCCATGAGAGTTTTTTCCTCCCTCCGCCCCACAACCTTAGGCAGGGGGCCCTCTTTTCGAGGATCCACCGTCTTCGAGTCACTCAGCCACCACTGGGCGTGGGCTAATGAGCCGTAGCACCTTTAGTGCTGTCCTCCTTTGAGGGGGCAGGTTTAGGAACCCCGGAAGATGGCCTGCCAACCGACTTCAGGGGTGTTGCCTCTTGCGAGTCTAACGACTTGGTGGAGGAGCGTGGCCCTTTGCCTTGCGGGGAAACGGTCACGCTGGGTGTGGAGCCTTTGTGCCGCCAGCTTTACTAAGGGTGCGCCCGGTGTAGGTAGAACACGCATAAGGGTTCCGAATTAACGCAAAAAGGACGGTGCTCGTAGGCCTGGAGGGGCCAGGAGCAGAGAGTGTCTCAACATTGAGGCATTGGACGTCCTGGGCAGCGCTGAGCGCGCCATGACCAAGTCCTTAGCCTTGCGAAATTAGACGATCCTGAACCTGAACGGCCAGGATTTCCTTCTCGAGGAGATACGCACCACATTGTTCGAAGAAGCGAGACGACTCTCCGCAATTCACACTTAGCAAAACACGATTTGGCCTTATCGTGTGTGGCCTTGGAGCAACTTACAGATTTCGGGTAACCGACTATGCACGTCGACAGGAGCGATTAGTATGGCCGAAGCGGCGACCGAAATAGCACATCGTGGCAGTGGCACGAATGCCTTCACGCGGTAGTGATACTAACCGGATTCGCCCCCTTGGAAGGCCCTACCGTACGAGGCTGGGTTGTTTCAAGGACCATGTCTATCTCGGGGGTGCTCCATTTCGCCATCCCCCCTAGGACAACACAGGTTCTATTGGCAGTGGTGTCACAAATAGAGTATGGGGAGGCACAGGCCTCGACCCCCGCTAAGGTCAGTATACGACCCAGCAGGTCTCTGGAGGAAAGCGGCCGATGGGCCCTTTCTTCTCTCTGCCCCCTACAGGGGTTTTCTCTACCAAGCCGCTTCAATGGGCAGCCTGCTGGCTTTCTTGGCAGTCCCCTTGGAAAGTAAAGGAGAGTACCACTAGAAACAGGGAGGCACCCGAGTGCATCTAAAGAAAAGGGGGTGATGGGTAGTGGCCGATACCCGTAGCCAAAGGAGAAGAGTAAGCCTCCTCTCAGGTTAGAGAGATTTGTAATGTCCCCTGCGAGAGCATAGGAGGGGGGGAGACCTCCATTTTTTCAGTGGAGCTGCCCGAAGGCGGTTATGTCGATGGTGAGGGGGAAATGAGTTTTATTTTAGGGTTTTACATCATCGGGCATGGGGAGCCTTTCTGCAGAAAGCAAACGCTAATCATCCTTCGCAGTATCCCACTCTGCAAGGGGTGTATACGGGGCTGGCAAAGCCAAGTGTCGCCATTTTAGGCCACTCCTCTCACTTGGTGACCGGGCAACCCTTCGGCATAGCGCCTCTACCTTGAACACGGCGTAAAAAGATAGTGAAGTGGAAAGCAAAGGGAATGTGAGGAAGGTATTGAGTGGCGATGAATCAATTTGTTAAAAACCCACCATCTCAAACCGGAGCTCAGAGGTTATGGAACATTGTACCTCCCCCCCCCCTCCCTACCCTCATCCTCGATCTGAGATTGTTGGCTGAGAAGAAGGTCAGCATCTACCCTGAAAAAAAATAGAGGCCGACCAGCGAAAGTTGTGGGAGAGGTTGTAGGGGAAGTGGGGGAGAAACACAGGCTGTCTGAAAGGATAAGAGGCTAAGCTGGGGCCGGACGGGGCGCCGAGTCCCGTCAGCAGCGGCCAGGAAGGCAAATCTCCGCGCCCCTTATTGGAGAATTAAAAGCAATTTGAGAAGGGTTCTGAAAGTAGTCGGCTGCACTAAGTTGTTTAATTGGTAGTTTATTTAAAGGTGAAGAAACTTGAGAGTTGCTACTATAGCTCCTAGGTGGAAATGTGAAAACTGAATAAGAAAGCCCCTGGTCGTCAAAAGCATTTTATATATTACCGATAGTCAAATTACAGTCATCCCCCCGTTGCTACTTATCTTCCGACCATTGTTAGGGAGCGACTGGCTCAGAGGTTGTGGTTACTACCAATAGGGTAGCTGGTATACGCTTCCCCAAATTATCATTTTCGAGTTTACTGCCCCCAGCCAGAGATCCCTCCTGGATGGTCGAGTAGACTGGTTCCGGAAGCTAGAGACTGCTACCCCAATCAGTTTCTTGGGTAAACCCCTGTGACAGTGATAGAGAACTAAGTGCTCGACGCCAGCTCCATAAAATGAAGGGTTGATACAAGGGAAAAACGTGTATAACTGGTAAATAAATTTTGTGACCGCTTTGTCCATACGAAGACTTTCTTCTTCGGGCATGAGTACCCTTTAATACTCCTGGTGGAAAACTAAATGCCTGCCCCAGGGAAGACGATCCAGAATGGATCCGGTGCCGGTTCTACAGTCTGGCAGCACTGAGCCGCCTTTCTCTTCGCGACTAAAGGTTTCACGGTGTGGCACGGCGCCGGGACAACGCAAAATAGTGGGAAAAGGTAAAAAACAGGCATACCCAACCGAATAAAGAGGGATGGGATCAAGTACATTACCCCTTCACGTCCCCTAACCAGGAATGAATGGATGGAAACTGATCAGCAGCTATCCTGCAAAATTAGCCACCGGCTAGGAAAGTAAGCTAGAAGGTTGCTCGTAAAGCAAGACGAGGCAAAATTAAAATGGAGATCGATAGAAGGAATAAATAAAAGGTAGTTTTGAGACTAACCATAGGCATTTGAGATGGGAGGCCATGCTATACCTCCAGGATTCAGTTTGAGCACAGGCCTACCTAACCTATAATACAAGTAGCACTCTTAGCAGGGATGCTCAGGCAAAAAAGAAACCTAATGTGCAAAGATGTCAGAAGAGGATTAAATTAGATCAAGCCAAAAGTTTAACGGTTAAAGTAGACGGGCTGAGGAATCGGATGGAAGGAAAAAAAGGCCCCTACATTATATAGAAGGCGCGGGGGGGGTAATTTAGTTCAGTGCGGGTGAGGAATGGATGGATAAGGTATTTATGGCGCGATAAAAGTTGTTAGTGAATGTTTGTGATATGGGCATGCAAGAATAATGTGTGTAAATAGACGAAGGGAATATAAGTAAGGAACTATCAGTACAAAAAATTAAGATTTGCTTGGCTTTGTGTTCGAATATGCGTAACCGGGGAGGGAGGTGGAATGCAGTGGCTTTGATGCGTGTGCTGAACTCACTTTTATTTAGTTAACTCACCGTAGACGGGTTTTAGTAATCTGGAGAGGGGCGAATGCGAGGATCCGAAATGTGGAAATTTTTCGGTGTTGCAAAATCCGTCTATTCTCCTGTAGTTTTCCTTTCGGCATCGTTTTCTTTCAGAGCTAAGAAAACGGGAAGGTTCACTTTAAGGGGAAACATTACCAGATATACTAGTATAACGAGTAGATCAAGCACTACGATTTTACGTGCCCCTCTCCCCACGTTAAAACTTCCTTTTACTACTGGATTCCTGCAAAACTTTACTTTAGTCCAAAGAGTTTGCAATGACCGAGATAATTTACATATTAAGATTAGTAATCAGATAACCCTCCCGAAGAGAAAGTTATATTTTAGTGAGTAGTTACCAGTGGTTTAAACCAAGCTAAACTATACCTTCGCCGAGACTACTATCAGTACGGGAATTCGTGGTAAAAAGGTACAAAAACTTAAATGTATTCTTACGGACACTGGGCCAGTGAAACAAGTTCGAGAGGTTTGAATTTTGTAATAAGTTCCGACAGTAGAGTTCCTGAACTGTTCGAATCTTGCCAATAGGGAGATATTGGGTCTGCCAATTTCCAATAGTTTTCTACAAAGAAAAAAAATAAGTTAAGTAAAAATCATTAATACCAACTGCCTTGAAATAACGAAAAGCGCTGCTATTAACCAAAGATATTTTCGTGAAGATTAAATAAAAAAGAAATCTAGGCGACAAGTCAGGATGGTTAATTCCAATAGTAATCTTGGGTATTCTAAATACTAGGACAGCCAAGACATTAAAGCGCTTCGCGAATAATTTCGTGCAATATCAATTAGTGCTCGGCGAACGGGAGCACTTCTGAACTATGAAGAGTTCTAAAGAGGTAAGAAACTCTCACTGAAGGTTGCTTTGCCTCTTCTTACCAATGTTTTTCCTCCAAACGAAACCCGTGCAAAGATACTAATTTAGTTCTTGCCAATAACCTACTTTTGAACAATGGTAATGCTTAGATTTATTAAAATTGCCCCCCAAAATGAAAGTCATAATTTCGAAGAATTTAGGTGCTTCCTGCGGGTTTTTTTTAGCGAGGAAACTTAGATTTATTGAAGCATGTGGAATGCCATTAGAAGTATCTACATAATGCTAACTTATCAAGCACATACCATGTCTGAAGTCTTGAGCAAATGTGGTGGGTATCGCGTGTGCCTCAGCACCAGCAACTAACCAGCAAATAAGAATCTAAAAAGTACGCAATCTATTAGCACACTTGAATCAGCTTTTATTGCAAATATATTTACTACTGCCAAGAGTAGGGATTGAGTACACTAGTGCGACCTTTTAAGGATTTAACACCCCTTTTTAAACCGCATTCAGATTTATTCAGGTCTGCGAAAGAATAAGGGAAGAAAAAATAGAACCTCGGTCACCGCCCATGCTCACTTAGCCCCACCTCCAGCTTAGAACGTCCTGTAGTTCTGTGCAACTTTTTGAACGCTAAGAAAGGCGACAATGTGACCGCCAGCGCTCGTAGTGCAAAGAGACGAGCACAAATTTATACCCGCCGTTTCCTGGCAGAATGCATTCCTATACTCTACACAGATTAACTAATTTACTCCTCAATCCGAAATTTTACCCTAGTACCTAGTGAACAATTAACTTTCCTCTTCAAAAAGAGGGTTCTTCCATAAACTCATTCAGTCGTCTTCACCGCCAATTTCTCCTTTCTTCCTAAACCGACTCTTTTTAATAGATTCTCTTCTGGAGTAGTCCCAACTCCAAACACTGCTGTTCGTCTTATCCTAAAGAAATTAAACCCGACAAACGACCTGACGAATTACCGCCTAATATCTAAACAGTCATTCGTGTCAAAAGCTATTTTCATAATCACCCTCTGCTCAACTATCATTTTATTTATTTTTTTTTATTTTTTTTTTTTTTACACAATTTTTTCGACCTATCCCAGTTTGTCTAACCCCTGTACCCCCTTTGCTATTCCAATCCCCATAGTGATTATAGCACACGTGGCCGCCTCCGCTGACGAGATCCGTTTTTAAGAAGTTTTGGCGACCGCCTGCAGGGTAACAAGCCTACCGAAACAAACACCCTAGTGATTCAGTTATATTAAAAACAACAAAGGCTAAATCAAAACTACAAAAAGAAAAATAGCCAGCCTCTTAAGGAGGCCCGACAATGCAAATAAAACGACTAGAATAGAGTCCTACCTACTCCAAAAACTAAAGTTCTCGAGTAGGTGCATAAGAACCCGTCCTGAGTACAAGGGACGCACGTCCCAGTAGGGGAACAGGTAACAAACGTGATCGAAGATCTCCAAACTGGGACAAGAATGTGCTGCACAGTAAAGAGAACTCAGTCGTCGCAGTATGGTGGAAAGAAGTTACATCAAATGACTGCGTACCAACGGTGGGCCCAATTTGAAGAGAGCCGTAGACACATTGGGGCGGTAGGAGGGCTAAATTCTTTAAAAAGAGCCCCTCTGGCGACAACCACCAAGGGAAAAGTCGCAGAAAGCAATATTAGCTTATTAAGCTACGGTTAAGAAAGCAAGAAATGCACTACATAAAACATGCGATACCAAATCTAAACACAGCAAGCAAAAGAAATGCAAGGAGGAGGCCCACTCCGACATCCGAGTAGCAGCATACGACCAACAAGAGTCATAAAATTGAAGCCAGTCTCTTCTAGAAACTCAAAAGTTTGTGCACGAACTCGTCCCGAAAAAATGAAACGAACGATAGGGGTCCATGCATATAGGTACTGGGGCAGGTAATATGCTAGAAGATCCCCTAGACTACAGTATTCATTAAGAATCTGAATGGACAGTGTGGAACAACGCAGTCGTAGCACTCGGGGGAGAGGCTTTTTCTTGTTTATGGCCCATCCACATCCAGCGACTGCACATAAGGGTACAAGTCGCCGTAATTATCTTGCTGCCTCATGCCAGCCTAGATTAAACCAAAAACAAAGCAAACGAGAGCAAAACCGAAAGCAGAAAAAAATAAACTCGCGCCGACTCGAGGGAGGCCCGCCTCCCTCCCGCCTCTGGAGCATGCGATCAACATACAAGAGGCGAATAAAATGGACGCCAAACTCCAAGAAGTTAGCTAGTCAACAAGTGTGTACACGAACTCGCCCAAGTACACAGGACAAGAGAACGAGATAGCGACACCGGTCTTCACGGTACAGGAACAAGTAACATGATCGAAGATGCCCCATAATGAGACATTCGACAAGAACGCGCCAAAGTGTTGGGGACAACACGAACGTCACAATGAGGTGCAGGGGAACTCTCCATCAAATGGGGATGCGTCCTGTGAGTGTGCGCAATTAGAAGACGACAGAGAGCGACCCGAAACCGCTGCAGCATTGAAGGGGGTTGGCGCAAAGAAATAGTCGCTAGATGGGAGTAAACTTACGTTCACCTTTGCGGTCTCCCATTTTCTAAGGCAGGCAGCCCAGAGGGCTCGCATGATTCCAGCCCTGTAGTAAAATGATGTAGAGCAAAACGCTGATCTGGTTGCCCAGTACTCGGGAAGTCTGTGGGGCCCTCATCGATGCGCTCATTCCGCACAATCCTGACATTCAGAAACCCAGCAGAAGATGGTCTTAACATACAATCGCAGCGCCGTAACAGTGGCGTCACGGAAACTACGAACTAGAGCGTGCGGAGATTTCAATGCCCGGAGGGCACTCAAAGCAATTTTTGAATCTCTAAATATTAAAATCCACTCTCCAAACGCGTGGAGTATTGCAATGCAGCCACAAACAGGAGAAACTGCGTGGAATCCGACCCATTCCTGGGATTTGGAGCCATCTGTATACACTAGCAGGGATCTAGCGTGACGCTAAGCGTGTTCCAAAAAGGCCGCACGCAATACTCCAATCGCTGTGTAAGCTTTGGGAGCAGAGGTGTGGCTAAAAATAGTCGGTCAAAGCTGGGACCCTTTAAGGTGGTGTCCTGGGCAAAATCAAAGGCGCTACTGGCTCGAGAACTACAGAGCCCTCTAAGGAGTTTCCTAGTCTTAAACACAAAGGGCTTATGGTATGAATGGTGTGTGACAAGCACCGTTGAGATCTGCTGCGGGTGCATTGAGCACAGTTGGCGACTGCGGGAGGTGCCGGACTTGCGCATACAGGAACAGAGCCTGTAGCATTTCCCTATCATAAACGTGTACGCTCTCAATGGGGAACGTGCGGAAGGCACTGGTGGCCATGCGGAGATCGGTGTGATTATCGAATCCACCTTATGTTCAGCACCCCAGGTCCTGAAGGTGACGGAACGAGGGATGTCCGTAGGCGTGGGTACAAGAGACCCTGGGATGCGAATACGAGCCACCCAGGCGAGGCGCGTCATAAACAAGCCCAAGGAAACTGTGCGAATTAACCACTTCTAGGCATACCCATTGAGAAACAAGTCTGGGTCAGGGTGGAGCCAGGGATGGCGGTAGAAGTGCACCACCCTAGTTTTGTCTGAGGAAAAGAAACCCGTGCGCCTTGACATAGCGAGTTTAAATCTTAGCGAAAACATCCTCTGGCAGCACCGAATTAATACCGTTGATGCTCAGGAGAAGGAATCTACTGCCTAAACTCCTCGACTAAGAGGAATCCGTCATTTCATAGAATGCGGATCACCGTGCTTCTTACAAGGACTAGCGGGGCAGTTCTTCAGGCAGTAGGGGTTCAGAAAATAATAGTCTAATGAGAACGTGGGCACTACCAGGAATGTCATCGACAACCTCAGACCCGAAATCAGGCTATTTATCTGGAAAGCACAGGGAAATTGAAGAAAATAAGGCGTAAATCCTTTCCATAGTTAGGAACTCTCCAGGTCGCTCATCAGGTTGGCAAGGACGCTCATCAGGTTGCTACCGTTCAAATGCCCGATAATGAGAAAGGGCCTCGGCAACCGTGCCATGAGCCGATGGAAGTTAACCTTGAAGTCTGTTGCCGGTGGAATGTACGCAGAAATAACAGTATACAGACTATCCATGTGTAGTTGCACTGCCATTGCCTGAAATGAGCTATTTATAGCAAATGGAACTGGACATCATCCTGGAAACAAATCTCTCTTGCTCCTACCTGGCTCCCATCCTGTGGTCGCAAAATCCTTTTAATTGGGGAAGGTGGGAGTGGTCACGCGCCCAGCATGTTCTCTTGCAGAAAGCTCTCCTCCGCAGCTGCTCCCAGTTGGCCTCTAGTTATTTCTGGGGACGGCTTTAAGAGTCTTCGAGAACAGCCTCATGACCCTCCTCGCAGACTACCTTAAGTGAGTCAAATGAGTAGGCTCGCGGCCGTTTTGCCTTGCGGGAAACGGTCACGTGGGAGGGGGAGGAAGCCCTGGTTTTAGCCGAGGCTGGGTGTGAACTCTTTGTGCTGCCAGCTCTACCAAGAGAGCTGCCGGGGTAGGTAGAACTTTCAAATGGGTTCTGAATGTGCGCGGAAGGAAGCGACCATACTCGTTGGCGTGCAGGAGCACAGAGTAGAGGGATTTTTACTATTGAATTATAATACGTCCCAGGTAGCCCTGGGCTCACCAAGACAGTCTTTGTTCTCGCGTAAGGAGACGATCTGCAGGTTCTACGGCCACGATTTCATTCTCCAGAAGGTGCGCACCACTTTGCTTCGATAAATCAGGGTGCTGCTATCCACAATTAAAACAAAGTCATACAGTATAAGGCCCCATCGTGTACGGCCATGAAGCGACTTAGAAGTTCCAGCAAACTTAACTTTGTACGGCTACCTGAGCGATTCTTATGGCTGAAGAGGTGGAGGTAGTAACTCCTGAGCAATGGCACAAATGCTTTCACACAGTAGGCTTCTTCAAGCACCGACTGAAGGAACCTGGCACGATTGAACGTGACGAATAGGATGGGCGGTCCTCGGGGCCCTGGTCTTTGTTTAGTCGATTGCCGAAATGGCAGCAGACCCGTATGCCCCCGGAGGGAGAGGAACCCGTTGTACTCTTTGATTTCTTAGTTTTATTTTACTTCTTTGGAGAAAAAGTCGCAGAAGGAACCCACCTGTTCCTCGGAGGGGGCCCCAAGACCAGACGGACCAGCCTCAGTCAGATCTTACTCCTTAATGATCTTTCCCACCAAGATTATTATTTTTACTATTATTATTTGGAGCAAGATTATGGAGCGGCAGGACATAAAAGGGTCCAAGACCCTGAAGTACAAAGAGGGCCAAGGTTCAAACCAAACAATAAAAGGATTAAGAATAAAAATTGGGCACAGGGGCAATAAACAAATGACGCGCGTTTATTAATATTTACATTTATAGTTAACTACAAAGGTGTATTTACAAAGTGAGAAAAAAACATTGTATTAAAAATCGGAAGAGAGAATTAGTGCTAAAAGAGCGGCTCTCAGCTAAAAAGAAGCGCAGTCAATCCTTACATGGGATACGTCAAATAGATGGAAAGCATTCCATACCCAGGGCAGACCTGGGATGGCAGTCGACCAAAAGATGGCGTACTGATACGGGTTACCAACAGAGAGGGCATGGTGGGGGGAAGGGGATGTGGGTCCCATCGCTACTCATTAAATGCCCATTTTTGAGGCGTGTGTGGCCGATTCGCAGGGGACAAAGGACCGCCTCAGAGCTCGGACGAGGTTGATAAGAGCTAGGCCACAGTAAAACCGATGGTTTAGCGGAATGCAGCTTGTTACCGATGCAGCCATCCCATTCTGACTGCCAGATATATATATATATATATATATATATATATATATATATATATATATATATATATATATATATATATATATTTTTTTTTAGGCGCCCATCTGGCGACTGCCTACTTGAGCATAAGTCACCGTACTCAGAAAAGCCTAGTACTAGGCTAAATTAAAAAAAAACAAAAGGGCAACAAGCAGGAAGCACTCTCCGGCGTCGAGGGGAGGTCCACTTCACCGCGGCGTAGGAACGTGCGACCTACAAAGAAACAAAAATAAAAAAAACGGTTAAAGGGGAGGAGGCCACCCTCCTCCAAAAAGTGAAAGTTCACAAGTCAGTGTGAACGAACCCGTCTCGAGTACAAGGGACAAGCTATAGCGACCCTGTTCATCCCGATACCATGATGAAGTGCGTACAGATCCCCCAGACTGGGATATTCAACAAGAATGTGCCGAACAGTCTGAGGGCCAACACAGTCATCACAATACGGCGCAGGCGAGCGCTTCATCAAATGGCGGTGCGTCCCGCAACACCGACTTCCAAAGAGACCGAATGTAGTCCCTAATAAGAGGATAAAGGTCACGATAAGATAGACTGCAACGAGTGTGTCCGGGTGGCCGCAATTTGAGCCGTCTCATCGGCTCGCTCGTTACCTAGGACTGACATGACTAGGAACCCAGCAAACTACTTTGTATTCGAAAGAGTTTTTGACCAACTAGGAAAGTATTTTGGAGACAAGGGATGGTCAGAAGTTAGAGAGCGAAGAGCATATTATATGTATGCTTCTCTAATCAATAAAAGCTGTAAATACGGTAAAATGCAACGTAGATAAAAGGCGTAAGGCTAATAAAACTACAGAGTTCGCCTGTAAAAATAAAAGCTGCCTGCGGTAACACCTCTGAAGCTATATATCCCGATGAACCCACCGCAGCCCCCACACCATCGTCCGTTTTAGACCCAACACGATGGTGTGAGAGATGTCACATGTTCAATGAACATAGCACGTGCCACATGCGGCTCAACTAGAAACTTGTCAAAGAGAGTCTTGCAAATATTTGATAAGGAGAATGTCCACCGAGAGTGGGGGTGGACAGGAATAAGGGCAAAACTGAGTTGCGTAGTCTTAAACAGGATACTTTCAGCTACACGAAGTAACAAGGGCCGGTGCATAGATGGAGATTTATCAGGCAGCAAAAAACCCTGGGGAGAAGACTTCTGAGCAAGAGCGCTGCCGAATACGAAAAATATACATTAGACAGACCTGAAGGCGGTGGTGATGGAGCGGGAAAATGCCAGCCTCAGCATAAATGCTCGGTATAGGGGAAGAGCGGAATGCGCCGCTAGATAGACGGAGGGCAAGGTTGCACATAGGATCCAGCATACGGAGAGAGGAAGAGGAAGAGGCATTAGCCTCACTATTATAGTCTAACTTGGACTGTACGAGAGAGGTATATAGCCTCCACAATGCGAGCCTATCACTTCCCCAAGATGAGTGGGAGAGCATCTTTAGTAGGTTCATCTTTCGGAGAAATTTCCGCCGCAGGTCATGAAGATGGGGACACTAAGTGACTTTGGGATCTAGGGTCATCCCCAGCAACTGGATCTCCGATAAATTCCAAGGGGTTACCCTGCAGGAAGAATGGGGGACTAACTTGCTGCCCCCCGCTTCCGGTGAAAGTGCATTGCTTTCGTCTTCGAGGCGGAAGCCATTATGAAGGGCCAGGCGGTAGATGGTATCAACCGCCAACTGGAGGAGGCGCGCTGCGGATGCCAGCGAGAAGCGGAGCAATAAATAGAGGTCATCTACGAATAAGGTTGCAAACACCCCTTCGGGCAGAGAGGATACAAAGCTATTTATCGCAATAACAAATAAATTAACATTTAATTAACTGCCCTGGGGAACGCCCTCCTCATGGACAGATCAGAATAAGTGTTACCAACTCTGGATAAAAAACTGGCTAAAAACTGGTAAAAGTCCCCTCAATCCCCATTCATATGACTGATGGAGGACTCCATGGCAAAAAATGTGATGTCATAGGCCTTATCAATATCGAAGAAGACGGCAATCGCATGGCAGACACGAGCAAAGGTCTTACGGATGGCGCCCTCTATGCGGACAAGATGTCTTTCTTTACTTTTTCCGGAAGACACACTCGTATGGTGTTAGGAGGCCATGGTATTCCAGAAACCACTGTAAGCGAGCATTCACCATTTTTCCCAACAACTTGCTAAGACAGCTGGTTATGGCTATTGGCCCATAATGGGAATGAGACGAGCCGTCTTTACCTGGTTTCAAAAATGGTAGGACTAACGCTGTTCTTGTGGTAGGGTAGAATCCCTGGATCCACATCCAGTTAAAATTATCCATTAGGAGAGTTTTCGTACGGGGATGGAGATGTCCAAGAAAGTGGCATCTGATATTGTCTAGGCCGCGGGACGTGGGGGCGCAACGAGTCGGCGCCGAGCGCATCTCGGCGGTAGTGAACAGTTGTAGGACTCGTCAACCGGGAGAGAAACTCAGGGCTTCGCCCTCCAGCCCTGGTTTAATACGCCTAAACTCGGCTGGATAGTGCTCAACGCTGCTAACATCGGCAAAAAGGTATGCTAATATATCCGAGACGCTAGCAGGATCACGGATGATTGAACCATTCTACTCTTCCATTCCCGTCAAGAGCGCACCGGGCAGGGGAGGGGATGACCCTGCCATCTAAGGCGTTTTCACTACCGGGATCATTTTCCCCTCAGGAGGGCCTACAACTGCCCCCCCCCCATCTCACAAGGTGCGGGGTAACCCGATAGGAGACCTATAGGGACTATGGATAGTCCCTAGCGTCACTGGGTCCAGCATGCCGATCCGCATTGAGAAGCTAGGGGGAGCGGGCTCCCATCACACTGGGAAACCTCGGGTAATCGAGGTGCGTCGACAGGGCTCAGGGGACGATGCCACCTCTCACCCCTTTAGGGCTTGTGATGGTTACCTAACAATGGAAGTAGGGCGAACCGATGACCCGCGCGTCCTGTCTTTTTATTTTCTTGGCGGACGCTGAGAAAGCAAAGGAAGATCCGCCGAAAGGCAACTATAAAAAGAGGGCAAGGTAATAACCCCGGGCCCCGTGAAAAATGGACGGAGAAACGCCCCCTCCGTTAAAATGCGTCTTGGATGGGCCAATTATAATGTACTGGGACGGGCACCTCCGTCAAAGAGGTCGTGTTACCCGAATGGAGGAGCCAAAGATGGCCAAGTGAAGTAATTTTGCCGCATCCAGAAAGTAGGAAGAGAACCCCTCCACCTTTCATAGTAGTGTAGTCTTTTAGACGTTGACGAAGAACTGCTGAAGCCTTTTGAAAGCTTTATCTCGCGTCTAGTCGCTTTCGCCTCGTGCTTTCGAGACTTGTCACGGGTTCACCTTGGGTGCGTTAATGAGGGTCTTCGCAACATAGAACAACGACGAACAACGACGAACAACGACCAGAAGTTATCCAGTGGCCGATCGTTCCCCAAAGACCGCAGCTCCCAAATGGGCAGCCAAAGAAGAAGGGTGACAGGGATGACATCTTTACCTGGACATTGATCATCGAAAAGACGGCCAGGACCCCAAGATCTTATGTTGCAGACCCAGAAACGGGACATTTTTTTTTAAGGGGCTATCTGGCGACTGCCCACTTAGGCATAAGTCGCCGTAAACAAACAGCCTAGTTCTAGGCTACTTTAAAAAATTGAACAGGAAACAACAAAAAAAAGAAATAACAATTACAATAACAAAACAATAACAAAAACAACAACTAAACCTAGTTAAATGAAAGGGAGAAGGACGGCCTTCCCCAAATAGTCAACAAGTCCACCAGTCAATGTGCATGCACTCGTCCAGAGTACAAAGAACAGGTGGTAGCGACCCCGCCCATCCCGGTACCAGGACAGGTAACGTGCGCGAAGATCACCCAGACTGGGACATTCGACAAGAATGTGCCGAACAGTCTGGGGGACAACACAGTCGTCGCAATAAGGCGCAGGCGAGCGCTCCATCAAATAGCGATGCGTCACACGAGTGTGTCCAATTCGGAAACGACAGAAAGTGACCTGAAGCCGTCGCGGCTTTGGGGGATAGGTCCATGGGAACAGTCGCGGCGCAATAGAACGCAACTTTAAGTTCCCTTCGACCGTGTCCCATCTTCTTTGCCAAGTGGTCCGAAGAGCTGCCCATATTCCTGCCAAGTAGTCGGTGTGAGGAAGAGCGAAACGCAGGTCCGGTCTCAAAGTCCTCGCGGACACTTTGGCACCCTCATCGGCGCGCTCATTCCCCGCAATTCCTACATGTCCAGGAACCCAGCAGAAGATAATCTCGACATCTGCCCGGCTCGCCAAAACGGTGGCGTCAGGAATATCGCGAACCAGGGGATGCGGAGATTCCAATGCCCCAAAAGCACTCAGGGCGCTTTGTAAGTCGCTATAGATCACAATCCGGTCTCCGAACCAAGCACGTCGCGTAATATCCCGGAACAAGTGGTGTATTGCCACCAGCTCGGCCGTGAAGACAGACGCAGCGCCTGGTAGAGCCCCACTGACTTCAAACAGAGGGGATACGGCGTGGAAGCCGACTCTTGGGACTTGGAGCCATCCGTATACACTGGCACGGTTCCAGCGTGACGAGGTGTGCTCCAAAAAGGTCGAACGCAATACTTCTGGCGCCGTACAAGCTTTGGGAGAAGAGGCGTGGCGACAAATAGCCAATTCTGGTACTCTTCAGGGTGGCGTCCTGGGCAGAACCGGAGGCGTCACCGGCCCGAGAGCTATATCTACCTCTCGACAGAGTTTCCTGGCCCTAAACCCACAGGGCTGAGGGTATGACTGGCGTCTCTCGGCGGCATAGGCACCATCAAGATCAACTGCGGATGCAAGGAGAGCTGTTGGCGACTGAGATAGGCCCCGGGCTCGCGCGTACAGGCGAGTGATGCACTGCACGCGGAGCAGATCGAGTGGCATCTCCCCAGCATCGACCAGCAGGCTCTCAATGGGGAAAGTGCGGAAGGCACCGGTCGCAAGGCGAAGGCCGGTGTGATGGATCGAATCCACCTTCCGCAATAGACGCTCGGCTGAGTATGCATAAAACTCGCATCCGTAGTAGAGCTTCGAACGAACAAAGGATCGATAAAAAAGTAGGGCAGTAATATCAGCACCCCAAGCGCTGAACGTCACGGAACGGAGAATGTCCATGACGCGGGTACAAGAGACCCTAAGGCTGCGAATACGAGCCTCCCAGGTGAGGCGTCGGTCGAATAGAAGACCAAGGAAACGGTGCGATTCCACCACATCCAAGCGCACCCCATTAAGAAACAAATCTGGATCGGAGTGAAGCCGTGAATGGCGGCAGAAGTGCACCACCTTAGTCTTAGCCAAAGAAAACCGAAACCTTTGCGATTCGGCATAGCGAGAGACGTGGTTCAATGCCTGCTGGAGTCGACGCTCCAGAGTTGGCATCTGGGCCACGCCAAAAGAGATCAAAAAGTCGTCCACGTAGAGCGTAGCAGGAACATCTTTCAGCAGCACCGAGGTAATGTTATTGATACTCAGGGCAAAGAGTGTGACACTGATGACACTTTCTGCGGGACACCCTCTTCCTGCTCCTTTGGGCCGGAGAGGGTTACCCCCACCCGTACGCGGAATCGACGAACTCGCAAAAATTCAGATATAAACATTGGGAGGCGTCCCCTCGCCCCCATCGTGTGGAGAGAGTCCATGATACCGTATCGCCATGCGGTATCATAAGCCTTCTCCAGATCGAAAAACACCGTGGCGTAGTGCTGTCTACGAATGAAAACCTCGCAGACGGCATTTTCCAGTCGGAGCAGAGCATCCGACGTGGGGTGGAACTTACGGAAGCCACACTGTGCAGAAGACAGATGGCCTCCGCTGTCCAAGAAAAAGGCTAATCTAACATTTACCAGTTTCTCCATCAACTTGCACACGCAAGAGGTTAGAGAAATTGGGCGGAAACTGGTCGGAGTAGAGTGATCTCTCCCCTGTTTGCGAAAGGCGAGCACAGTAGCGATTCGCCAGGAGTCTGGGAGAAGACCCTCCAACCAGATCCTGTTACAGAAATCTAACAGAAAGGCCATGCCTCGCTCACCCAGGTATCGATGCATGACGTACGGGTCATCGTCCGGACCATGGGTGGTGTCCGCGCACGAAGCGAGAGCGGAGCGCAACTTACTCACAGTAAACTTGTCGTTGAAGGGTTCTCCGCATCTGGACGTAAAGTCCAGTCGGCGGCCTTCCACGACATAACGAAGTGAATTAAATGCTGCTGGAGCAGCATCCTGGCTAGAGAATGCGGAAAAAGCGGTCGCGAAGGATTCTGCCATGGATGCGGGGTCCAAGATTGCGGTCCCATTCTCCTGAAGAACGGGAGGGAGGAAGGTCCTGCGAGAACTTGCCTCGAATTCTTTTGACTCGCTTCCACACCTCTGCTAAAGGGGTCTTCCCATGTAGTGGAGACGCGTATGCACGCCAAGAAGAGCGGCGGGCGTGCTTCGAATATATACCGGAACCTAGCCCGACGAAATTCACCGACAGTGAAATCGTTCGGGCGGTGCTTATAGCGCATGCAGGTATAACGCTTCTGTTTGCGGGCCATCTCACACTCTGCCGACCACCATGGGAGTGGTAGGCGTGCAAAACCGCCAGACGTCCTAGGAATAGTAGTCAGGCTAACGGCGATAAGGTTGCCGGAGAAGAACTCAACGGCCTCATCTACCGACCTAAACTCCTCGACTGAGAGAGAATTCAGTCATTTCCTGTAATGCAGGTCACCGCGCCCGTGCCAAGCACCACCGAGGTGGGCTCTCAGGAGGCAGTTGCCCTGAAGATGATTTGAATGGGAAAGTGATCACTACCATGTAGGTCCTCGACCACCCCCCAATCAAATTCAGGCTGTGCATCCGGAGAGCACAAAGATAGGTCAAGGCAAGAAAATGAAGCGGTTCTCGGACAGTGCTGCCTAAACTCATCTACGTTTAGGACGCCCATTTCAAGCTCTTCGATCAGATCAGCAAGGACTTGTCCCCTGGGACTAATGGAGTAATCTCCCCAGAGAGGATTCCTGCCGTTCAGATCTCCAAGCAAGAGAGAGGGCCTCGGCAACCGTGCCACGACGCGGCGGAAGTCCCCCGCGTCGAAGTCAGCTGACGGTGGAATGTACGCAGAAATGATAGTATACCTCCTATCCAGGTGTAGCTGCACAGCCACTGCCTGAAAGGAGGTATCTAAAGATAAAGGAAGAACGGAGACATCATGCCGGGTGTTAACCGCGAATCCCCCAGCCCGGCCATCGCGCGGTGGTGGGGTCGCAAGACCCTTATACCCCGGGAGGGCGGGCAGGGGGCACGCGCCTAGCATGGCCTCGTGCAAAAATATAGCTAACGGGGAACGGGACGAGACGAGCCTTCGCAGCTGCTCCCAGTTGGCCCGGAGTCCACGGCAATTCCATTGAAGGAATATGCCCTCCAGGCCTAGCTCGGACGAGACGAGCCTTCGCAGCTGCTCCTAGTTGGCCCGGAGTCCACGGCAATTCCATTGAAGGAATATGCCCTCCAGGCCTAGCTCGGAAGAGACGCGGGGGCCCTCCTCGAACTGAAGACCCTCACGGGAATTGCCGGACGCTTCCCTTTGGCAGAACCCCACGTGCTGATGGACAGACAAAGCGCTGAGGGCGCTGTCGCCTTTGAGGACTTATTGGGGGCGGTTGGGCTCGCCATGCGAGTTTTTCCTCCCTCCGCCTCGAAACCTTAGGCCGGCGTTGTGGCTTCGGAGGCGGGGGGCCTTCGTTTCGAGGAACCAACGTATCCGAGCCACTCGCTCCACCTCGAGGCGTGGGCGAAGGAGCCGAAGCTCTTTTGTTGCTGTCCTCTTTTCGGGGGACAGCTTTAGGAACCCCGAAAGATGGCCTAGCGACCATCTTCAGGGTTGTTGCTTCCTGTGAGTCTAACGACTCGGAGGAGGCGCGTGGCCGTTTCGCCTTATGGGAAACGGTCACGCTGGGGCAAGAGAGGGGAGCCCTGGTTTTAGCCGGAGCTGGGTGTAAACCCCTTTTTCCTGCCAGCTTTACCAGGGAAGCACCCGGGTTGAGTAGAGCCCGCAGAAGGGCTCCGAATGGGCGCGGAAACAACCGTGCTCGTTGGCCTGGATGGGCCAGGAGCAGAGGGTGCCTTTCTAACTATTGAAGCATATGACGTCCCAGGCAGAGCCGGGCGCGCCATGACCAAGTCCTGAGCCTCGCGGAATGAGAGTCGATCCTGGGCCTTAACGGCCAGGATTTCTTTCTCAAGAAGGTATGCACCACATTGCTTCGAAGAAGCGGGGTGCGGCTCTCCCTAATTGACACAAGCGGCCACACACGATTTAGACTTATCGTGTGCGGCCTTGGAGCAATTTACACAAACTTCGGGTGACCCCGAATTTGCACGTCTACAAAAACGATTCGTATGGCCGAGGCGGTGACAGTAATAGCACCGCCGCGGCAGTGGCCATCACTCGGTAGCGGTACCAACCGGCACGCACCGACTCAGGGAGCTTGTCACAGTCGAACGTGGCGAAGAGTGTAGGGGTGGGTCTTGAGGCCCCTCCCTGTTTTCTCATCACACGTTTGGCCTTGACCGCCCCATGGTCGGCCAGCTCTAGGGTGATGTCCTCAATGGAGTAGTCAACGAGTTCGCGCGCATAAACTACTCCTTTCACAAAGTTTATGGTAGAGTGCGGCGTCACACTCTGCGGGGTGCCATCAAGTGTCCGAAGAGCACTAATCATAGCTGCCTCGGATTCAACGTATTTGCCAGAAAGCTACCGTCGGATAAACGAGTCACCTTCGGCTCTCTACCAATTGCACTAGCTAATCCTCTCCTCTGATGGATCCTGTTGCCCTTGGCCAACATGGTGCCATCAGTGGAGCGAATAACGAGGAAGCGTTTGAAGCCAGCGGGCTCAAAAACGCCAGGTAACCTCTGAATAAGGGGCCCCGATGTCATCGAGGCTCCGCCCTGTGCACTTTTAGTTTTAGTCAGTGGCTCCGCAACCGGAGGAGCAGAGGGGCCGGATGTGCCGATCTTGGCTTGGTTGCTTACCAAATTGGCAGCAGACCCATTCGTCCCTGTAGCCCCCTCGGGTGGAGAGGAGCCGCGAGTCTTCCTACTCTTCGTCTTTTTCGTCTTTTTCTCTTTTGGAGAGGAGGGCGGGGAATGAACCCGCTTCTCACCTGCACCGGAAGGAGCCCCCAGGCCAGATAGACCGGCCTCAGCCAGGTCATTTTCCGAAATGGAGGTCCTGGTAGTCGTGGGAGCACCGGTCGGATGAGATCCCTCCCCTCGTTGTACTGCTTCGGAAACCCTAGCCGTTTGAGGAGGACCTTGCATATAGGCGGATTCGAGTTCGGTGCTTGGAACAGAGCTCGGATTCACCCCCATGGAAGGCCCTACCGTCTGAGGCTGGGTTTCCTCAAGGACCATGTCTATCTCTGGGGGGGCCTCCAGTTGGCCATCCCCCCCCCCAAGACATCGCAGGTCCCGTTGGCAGTATCGTCACTAGTCATGTGTGGGGATGCACAGGCCTTGACCCCGGCAAGGTTCAATATTCTTGCCAGCAGGTCTTTTGAGGGAAGCAACCGAAGGGGCCTGGCTTCCCTCTCTCCCTAAGGGGGTTTGCCCTACCAAGCCGCTTCGATGTGGAGCGGCTGGCTAAGGGCTGCCTGCTGGCTTTCTTAGCAGTTCCCTTGAAAAGAACAGAGGGGACTGCCGCTGATAAAAGGGAGGTGCCCGAAAGCACCTCCAGAGAAGGGGGTAAGGGGGAGTCCCCTACACCCGTAAGCGAAGGAGAGGAGTAAGCCCCTTCTCCGGTTAGAGAGATATGAAGGGTTCCCTGAGCAAGCACAGTGGGGGGGGAGCTCCATTTTTTCGGTGGAGCTGCCCGAGGGCGGCTCCGTTGGTGACACAGGGAGAATAAGGGGAAGATTTTTCTGTTTCTCATCACTGGGCATGGTGACCCTCTATATTTCACGGGATGCAATCGCTCATCACCTCTTGCAGTTTACCACACTGCAAGAGGTGCTTACAGGTCTGGCAGAGCCAGGCGCCACCATTTGGGACCACCCCTCCCGCCTGGTGGCCTGGCAGTCCATCGGCATGGCGGCTTCACCTTAGACGTGGCGTAAAAACAGATTGTGAAGAGGAGAGGAAAAGGGATGTGAGGAAGGGGTGGGTGGGGATGAAGCTCCCGAACCAGAGCTCAGGGGTTAGGGAACGTTGTCCCCTCCCCCCTCAGCCCCGATCTAAGACGGTTGGCTTGAGAAGAAGGTCAGCATCTACCCTGTGAAATTAGAGGCTGACCAGAGAAAGTTGTTGGAGAGGTTGTATGAAAAGCAAGGAAACAAGTGTTTTGAAGGAAGGAGAAGAGGCTAAGCTGGGGTCGGACGTGGTGCTGAGTCCCGTCAGCACGGCGGCCAGGATGGCAAATCGCCGCGCTCCTTACGGGGCAGAAACGGGACAGACTTATTTGGCCTGGCAGCCAACAAAGCAGCCAAGCCCCACCGTCATAAGCATTACAGCTTTATGTACCCAAGAACACCCACAAGGAGGTGGCCAGCGAAAAAAGTTATTAAAGTGAAACCAATATTCCCATTGTTCGCCTCCCAACGCCCAGGCCCCCTCAAGCTTTGATTTCCGGCAAACTGCAGGCGGTAAAAGGCGTTGTTCAAAGAGGTACCGAAACCTCTTCTGACAATACACAAGGTAGCTGGTCAGGTCCTTAAGGCTAGTTGAGGGGCTAGTCTTAGAGAAAAAGGAATGCTGACAGCGAAGAAGCACAGAAACAAATACACAGGCCCCGTCAAAGATATAAAATCAACCGAGTGGTGGGGCGTCCCTAATTTGCACTGTCCAGGTAAGAACAGTTCCTCATGGTACCAAATGCAGGTAGACAAAAGGTTTAGGGGGATGATCGTAGAGTAAAAAATAAAGTAGCGCCGAGAGGAAGCGAGGGGGATGCGCACCAACAACTTTTCCAGGGCCCATCAGAGTTCATGTAAACTGTGACAGGGCTTCCTTAATTTGCCGAACCGAGGATTGATGTGGAATTCGCTAGGCTGCTTCTTCATCCTTCGAAGGATCACCGGTCATAGAGTGCCTCCTCGGGAGTCAATCATCCCATAACTGAGGACAAGGCCTTCTTCAGGCCTACTTAATATTTAGGCTTTAGGCCATCCTTCTGAATAGCCGATACTAATAATGATACTAAACAAGTCAGAAAGAGAATAATGACAAAGGAATAATAATCCTGAGAAAGTTTCAGCCCGTCTATTTATACCAACTCAAATTAAGTGAGTGCGACTTCTACTGATCTGAACATGGGGCGGAGCTAATAGGGTCAGAAGTAAGTGCGAGTGTTATCTATTTAGACTGCTGGGCAGAGTCAAAGGGTGTGTGCATGTTCAGTGTAGGCACTTGTACACTAGAGTATTTGCATTTGGATATCTGACTGAGCTCAAGAAGCAGACATCCATAGCAAGATTAATTATGTAGTTTCACAGGTTCATGTAAAGTCTGGCCGGTCAGATCCGACTTCGTTCTACGTGTGTCCAACTTCTTTCTACGGCTTCCGTTATGTGACCAGACCTTCGGCTCACATCAGTTTCCTAATGTGTGTATGTGTACATTCGCGTGGGAACCCCAACGCTTTCGCTTGCCTCATTACAACATTCTATTTTGTATTGATATATATTATTGCGATTTAACATTTAAAACTATTAGCTTTATTATAGATTAGTTCAGTGTTACAACATGGCATTATTTCAGTGTTCAATTTGTGTGCCCAATTTCAATAGGGCCAACAGGGTGCTCATTTGTGAGCGTTCCTCGTTGGCTCTACTTAACCTTGGAATTGGGCGCTACAGAGACCCTCCGGGTACCAAATGTAACAGACTACACAGAGTAACCCTATGCTTGGCACAAGGAAATGAAGGCGTTGTCGACTTCAAGGACTTGAGGGGCATAATGGAACCCTAAAGTGGTCTCTTGAACCCTGCAGGCGTTAAGAGACATTTTTAGGTGGTCCATAGTCTATTTTGACACGGCATCGGGTATTTAAACCTAGGTAGTGGAAATAAGGGTGGGATACCTCTAGAGAAAATGGTAGGCATAGAAGGCCTAGTTGTACCAGCTTCACAAGTCGTGCCTGCTGGCTCTCAGATCCAGAAGGCCCTTGCTTTGGGCAGTAGAACAGCGAGAACTTTCCGCTCTTCCATGTAACAAGGGCAGTAATTAGAGACCACATTACGTTAAAAGGAGCCAATTATACATTGATTCAGTGCCTGAAATGGGTTTAGCTTTTCAATGATCGCCGGGGTTATTGGACTCGCACGGAGTTTTGTTTTTGTAGCACTTTAATACCCACGCCCATAGTAGCTAAAAAATTAACCGCAGTGATTATCTTGTCCATTCAATAAATTAACCAAAAGTCTAGTTTGTAGAAGCTTATATTCTGACCCAACGCCAAATTAAGACCTAAAGTCTCGCGTGCCAGTATTCATAGCAAACACTCCAATGGCGCTTATGAAACTCGGGACTTATCCGTCAGAGCTTTAGGACGAAATGAATTCTTACTCAACTGCTTTCAAGTAATATCCTCTAGGATCAAAAGTTTTTATCTTCCGGATAATAAAATAATGGAGCCAACCATGATCTCTGCCAGAAGCCTTGTGAGCAGAGTGAGCAAACTGGTGAAATGTGTGAAAAGCACCGATCCTGATTAGACAGAGTGACAACTGTCCTCTACGAAAGGGACACTGCGGACGCAAAATCTCTTTTGGCGCATCCGAAGTAATTGGGATTCTTGAGAAAAGTCACTTAACACTAATATTAAAGGATCGTTTACTTTTGGAAAAAGTACTGCATTTCACTGGTGTCATACACCAGTGAAGAGAAGCAACAGACTGCTGGATAGATACGAAGAATTTTTCGAAAATATTAGGCACTAATTATGACGCTCAGATTTATGCTTATAAAACAAAAATAGTTAGCAAGAACAGTATTCACAGCCACCCCTAAGAGAAGACATTCTAGATTTTTTTTTTAGAGCTGATCTGGTGACCTCCTACTTGGGCATTAGTCACCGTATTGAACATTGCCTAATATTAGGCATCTTTAAAAGAGGATGCTAAAAAAACAAAAAAAATATAGAAAAAAAGGCAATAAGCAGGGAGCAAGCTCGGATGTCGGGAGGGGAAGGAGTTGGCCTTTCCTTGGCGCAGGAACGTGCGACCTACTAAAATAACAAAAGAAACCCAACTAGTTAAATAAAGGGGAGAAGGTCGGCCTCCCCCAAAAGTCTAAATCCACCAGTCAATGTGCACGAACTCGTCCCGAGTACAAGGGACAGGCGATAGCAACCCCGCTCATCAGGGCACCGGGACAGGCAACGTGCGTGAAGATCGCCCAAACTGGGACATTCAACAAAAATGTGCCAAACAGTCTTCACAATATGGCGCTGGCGAGTGCTCCATCAAAGGGCGGTGCGTCCCGCGTGTGTGCCCAATTCGAAGACGACAGAAAGAAACCTGAAGCCTTCGCGGCATTAGGAAGTGGGACGATGGGAACAGTGGCGGTGCAATGGCAGGCAACTTTAAGTTCATTTCGACGTCTCCCATCTTCTTTGCAAAGCAATCCGAACAGCTGCCCGTATTCCTGCCATGTAGTCTGTGTGAGGAAGAGCGAAACGCTGGTCCGGTCGCAGAATCTTCGCTGACTCTTTGGCGCCCTCATTCCCTGCAATTCCTACATGTCCAGGAGCCCAGCAGGAGATAATCTCTCCATCCGCCCGGCTTGCATAAACCGTGGCGTCACGGATATCGCGAACCAGGCGATGCAGAGATTCCAATGCCCCGAGAGCACTCATGGCGTTTTATGAGTCGCTATAGATCACAATCCAGTCTCCGAACCGGGCACGTCGCGTAATATCCCGTACCGAGTGATGTATTGCTACCAGCTCGGCCGTGAAAACAGAAGCAGCGCCTGGCAAAGCCCCGCTAACTTCAAAGAAAGGATACGGCGTGGAAGCCCCTCTTGTGACTTTGAGCCATCCGTATACACTTGCACGGTTCTAGCGTGACACGAGGTGTGCTTCAAAAATGTCTAACGCAATACTCACGGTGCTGTAGAGGCTTTGGGAGCAGAAGCGTGGCGACAAATAGCCAAAGGTTGTACTTTTCAGGGTGGCATCCTGGGCAGAACCAAGGGCGCCACCGGTCCGAGAGCTATACCTAGCTCTCGAAAGAGTTTCCTATCTCTAAAGCCAATGGGCTTAGGGTATGACTGGTCTCTATCGGCGGCATAGGCACCGTCGAAATCAGCTGCGGATGCAGTAAGATCTGTTAGCGACTGATGGAGGCGCTGGGCTCGCGCGTACAAGCGGATAATGCCCTATGTACGGCGAGAGCGAGTGGCATCTCCTCAGCATCGACTAGTAGGCTTTCAATGGGGAAAGTACAGAAGGCACCGGTCGCCAAGCGAAGGACGGTGTGGTGAATAGAGTCCACCTTGCGTTATACACGCTCGGCTGCGGATGCATAAAACTCGCATCCGTAGTAGAGCTTCGAACGAACAATGGATCAATAAAAAAGTAAGGCAGTAGCCCTATCATCGCCGAAAGGGCTGAACGTCACGGAACGGAGAATATCCATGGCGCAGGTACAAGAGAGCTTAAGGCCTCGAATATGAGCCTCCCATGTGAGGCTTCGGTCAAATATAAGACCAAGGAAACTGTGCCATTCAACCATTTCCATGCCTAGCCAATTAAGAAACAAGCCTGAGTCAGGGTGGAGCCGTGGATGGCGGCAGAAGTACACCACATTAGTCTTTGCCAAGGAAAACCAAAACCTGTGCGTTTCGGCATTACGAGAGACGCGGTTCAATGCCCGTTGGAGTCTACGCTCTAGAGTTGGCATCTGGGCCGCACCAAAAGAAACCGAAAGGTCGTCCACGTAGAACGTAGCGAGAACATCTTCCGGCAGCACCGAGGTAATGCCGTTGATGCTTAGGGCAAAAAGTGCGATACTCAAGACACTTCCCTGCGTGACACCTTCTTGCTCCATTGGGAGGAAAGGGCTCTCCCCCACCCTTGGGCGGAATCGGCGATCTCGCAAAAATTCAGATATAAAGACTGAGAGGCGTCTCATCGCCTTCATTGTGTGAAGTCCATGATACCGTATCGCCATGCGGTATCATAGGCCTTCTCTAGATCGGAAAAACACCGTGGCGTAGTGCCGTCTACGAAGGAAGGCCTCGCAGACGGCATTTTCCAGTCGGAGCAGAGCATCCAACGTGGAGTGGAACTGGCGAGAGGGGCAATGTGCAGAAGACAGATGGCTCCCGCTGTCCAGAAAAAAAGGCTAATCTAACATTTACAAGTTTCTCCATCAACTTGCACACGCAAGAGATTAGAGAAATTGGGCGGAAACCGGCCGAAGTAGTAATCTTTCACCGGTTTGCGAAAGGCGAGCACAGTAGCGATTCGCAAGGATTCCGGGGGGAGACCCTCCGCCCAGATCCTGTTGAACAAATCTTACAGAAAGGCCATGCCTCGCTCACCCACGTGTCGAAGCATTGCGTATGGGATATCTTACGGACCATGGGCGGTGTCCGCGCACGAAGCAAGAGCGGAACGCAGCCAGCTCAGAGTAAACTTGTCGTTGAAGGGTTCTCCGCCTCTAGAGGTAAAGTCTAGCTGGCAGCCTTCCACGACATCACGACGTGCGTTGAATACTGGCGGAGCAGCATCCCAGCTAGAGAATGCGGAGAAAGCGGTCGCAAAGGATTCTGCCACGGACGTGGGGTCCGAAGTTGCGGTCCCATTCTCCTGGAGAACGGGAGGCGGCTCCTGCGAGAACCTGCCCCGAATCCTTTTGACTCTTCCAAACTTCTGCTAGAGGGGTCTTTCCGTTAAGTGAAGACACGTATGCCCGCCAAGAAGAGCGGCGGACGTGCTTCGAAATATACCAGAACCTAGCCTTAGCCCGACGAAATTTACCGACAGTGACATCGTTCGGGCGGCCGTTATAGCGCATGTTGGCATAGCGCTTTTGCTTCAGGGCAGTCTCACACTCGGCTGACCACCATGGGAGTGATCGGCCTGAAAAACGGATAGACCTTCTAGGAATAGTAGCTAGGCCCGCGGCGATGAGGTTGCCGGAGAAAAACTCATCGGCCTCATCTACCGACCTAAACTCCTCGACAGAGAGAATTCAGTCACTTCCTGAAATGCAGACCCCCGCGCCTTCGCCAAGCATCACAGGAAGGGGAAGGGGGCCTCTTGGTGGCAGCGGTCCAAAAAATGATATTTGAATTGGAAAGTGATCACTACCATGGAGGTCATCGGCTACTCTAATAAAATTTGGGCTGTTCATCCGGAGAGCACAAAGATAGATCGATGCTGGGAAATGAAGCGGGTCTCCTCGATCAGGTCAGCAAGGAATTGACCCAAGAGATTGATAGAACAGTCTGCCAAGAGAGGTGTCCACCATTTAGATCTGTGTGCAAGAGAAAGGGCCTCAGCAACCGTGCCACGACGCGGCGGAAGTCCCCCGCGTAGAATCCGGCTGACAGTGGAATGTACGCGGAAATAACGGTATGCCTCTTGAAAGGAGAAATCTAAATCGAAAAGAACGAAGACATCATACCGGGTGTAAATTGCACATCCTCTTGCTGGCCCCCATCCCGTGGTGGTGGGCAGGAAGCATGCGCCTAGCATGGTCTCCTGCAAAAAGATAGCTAACAGGGTACGGGAGGAGACGAGCCTACACAGCTCCTCCTAGTTGGCCCGGAAACAGCAGCAATTCCATTGAAGGAATATGCCCTCCAGCCCTAGCTCGGAGGAGACGTGGGGTCCCTCTTCGATTAGAAGACTCTCGGGAATGGCCATACGCTTTCCGGAGGCAGAACTCCGGGCGCTGTTGGCTGGACAATGCGCTGAAGGCACTGTCGCCTTCGATGGCTTATTGGGGGAGGTTGGGTTCGCTACGCGAGTCTTTTCCTCCCTCTGCCTCGAAACCTTAGGCGGCCGTCCTTTTTGGGGGGAGGGGGAACTTTAGGAACCGTGGAAGATAGCCTGGCGACCAACCTTAGGGGTGTTGCCCCTTGTGAGTCTAATGACTCGGGGCAGGTGCGTGGCCATTTGGCTTTACGGGAAACGCTCACGCTGGGGGAAGGGGAGGAGCCCTGGTTTTAGGTGGGACTGGGTGTGGACCTTTGTGCTGCCAGTTTTACCAGGGGGGCGCCCGGGGTGGGTAGAAACCACAGAAGGGCTCTGAATGGGTGCGGAAACGACCGTACTCGTAGGCATGGAGAGGCCAGGAGCAGAGGGTGTCTTTTTCAACATTGAGGCATAGGACGTGCGCCAGGACCAAGTCCTTATCATCGCGAAATGAGAGACGATCCTGGGCCTGAATGGCCAGGATTTCCTTCATCAAGGAGATACCCACCACATTGTTTCGAAGAAGCGGGATGTGGCTCTACGGAATTGAAACACTTGGCCACACACGATTTGGACTTATCGTGTGTGGCCTTGGAGCTACTTACACAGGTTTCGAGTAACCCCAACTTTGCACATCGACAGGAGCGATTAGTATAGCCGAAGCGGTGGCAGTAATAGCACCTCCGTGGCAGTGGCACGAATTCTTACACGCGGTAGCGATACCAACCGGCACGCACCGACTCAGGGAGCTTGTCACAGTCAAATGTGACGAAGAGATGGAGGGGTGGGTCTCGAGGCCCCTCCCTGTTTTCTCATCACATGGTTGACCTTGACCGCCCCATTGTCGGTCAGCTCCAAGGTGATATCCTCTATGGAGTAGTCAAAAGTTACCGCGCATAAACTACTCCTTTCATGAAGTTCATGGTAGAGTTCGGCGTCACACTCACAGGCGTGCCATCAAGTGTCCGAAGGGCACTAATCATGGCCGCCTCGGAAGAATTAGAGGCATTCGCCAAAAGGCTCCCGTCCGAGAAACCGGTCACCTTTATCTCTCTACCAATCACTAGCTAAAGCTCTTCTCTGATGGATCATGTTGCCCTTAGCCAACATGGTGCCATCAGTGGATAATAACTAGAAAGCGTTTGAAGCCAGCGGGCTCGTCGAGGCTCAGCTCTGCGCACTAGCACTTTTGGTCTTAGTCAGGGGCTCTGCACCCGTGGGAGGGGGGGGGCAGAGGGGCTTGATGTGCGGAACTTGGCTTGGTCGCTTACCGAAGTGGCAGCAGTCTCATCCGTCCCCGCAGCCCCCACGGATGAAGATCAATCCCGAGTCTCTTTTGTCTTTCTTTTTAGGAGAGGAGGGCGGGGAATGAACCAGATTCTCCCCTCCGCCGGCAGGGACCCCCAGGCCGGATGGACTAGCCTCAGCAAGGCCTTTCTCCGAGATAAACAAGGTCCTGGCAGTCGCAGGGGCACCGGTCGGAGGACGAGATCCCTCCCCTTCTTGTACTGCCTTGGAAACCTTAGAAGTTTGAGGAGGACCTTACATAGGGGTGGAATCGAGTTCGGCGCTTGGAGCCGAGCCCGGATTCGCGGCCATGGAAGGCCCTACCGTCTGAGGCCGTTTCCTCAAAGACTATGTATCTCGGGGAGGGGGGGACCTCCAGTTGACCCCCTCATCCCCCTCCAGGACATCACAGGTCTCATTGGCAGTGGTGTCACAAGTCGAGTCTGGGGTGGCACAGACCATTATCACCGCTAGGCTTAATATTCTAGCCAGCAGGTCTTTTGAGAGAAGCGACCGATGTGGCCTGACTTCCCTCTCCCCGTTAAGATAGTTTGCCCTACCGAGCCGCTTCGATGGAGAGCGGTCGGCTATGGGCTGCATGCTGGTTTTCTTGGCAGTCCAGTCGGAAACTAAAGGGGAAGACTGCCGCTGGAAAGAGGGAGGTGCCCGAAGGCACCCCAAGACAAGTGGGTGAGAGTGAGTCCCCTACACCAGTAGGCGAAGGAGAGGAGTATGCCTCTTCTATGGTTAGAGAGATTTGAGGGTGCCTTGCGAGAGCAAGGCACGCTCAAATCTCCATTTTTTTTCTGTGGAGCTGCCCGAAGGGGGGCTCCGACGATGGACGAGGGGAAATTGAGGGAAGATTTTTTTTTATTTTCTCATCATTGGGCATGATGACCCTATTTTATTTTTACGGGAAGCAAACGTTAACCACCTCTCGTAGTGGCCCGCTCTGCGAGGGGTGCGTATGGGGCTGGCAGAGTCAGGTGCCGCCATTTATTACCCCTCCCGCCTGGTGACCTGGCAGCCCTTCGGCATGGTGGCTCCAACTTAGGCACGGGGTAACAAAAGCTTTTGAAGTGAGAAGCAAAAGTGATATAAGCAAGGTATGGGTGGTGATGTACCAGGTTGTTAAAAACCCACCATCTCAAACTGGAGCTCAGGGGTTAGGGAACATTATCCCCTCCCCTCTCAGCCCCGATCCGGGATAGTTGGCCCAGAAGAAGGTAAGCATCTACCCTGTGAAAATAGAGGCCGACCAGAGAAAGTTCTGGGAGGTAGGGGAAGCGAGGAAATAGGGAAGAAATACAGGCTGTCTGAAAGAAGAGGCTAAGCTGGGGCCGGACAGAGCGCCGAGCCCCGTTGTTACGGCGGCCAGGAAGGCAAATCATTGTGCCCCTTACGGGGCAGACATTCTAGATTAAAGGTGATGTAAAGGCGCGTCACAACAGGGTTTTTTTGTTCCTTTCCGGTGGAAAAACGGCACCAAAAAAACAAGAAAAACTAACCCGTCACAAATTGACCTAATCTAAAAAACTAAACTAACCTACGATGGGTGGTGAATAAGTTTTGCAATTCGGATATAAGGAAAGTGTTTTATTAATTTTGAATATAACTACCCTCGACTTCAATGCACTTGCGCCACTTGTCCCTGAGGCTTCGAATTCCCGACAACCAGAAATCTCTCGACTGCTGTTCAATCCACTCCTGGACGGCGAGCTGGACAACATCATCGTCCCCAAACCGGCGTCCACGCAGCCTTGAGCTGGCGGAATAAAAGGTAGTCGCTAGGGGCCAGATCTGGACTGTAGGGGGCATGGTTGAGCTCCTCGAATCCGCACTCGCGCAGGGCTGCTTGTGCAACTCTGGCTTTCTGGACTTTGACGACGTTGAAGTCGATCTTTGGGCGTGAGGTTTCTAGGGACCCAACGGGCACAGACCTTGGTCATGGCCAAATTGTCGTGGATGATGTTGATAACACTTCCATGTGATATTCCAAGTTGTCGCTCGATTTCTTCGACCTTCACCCGTCGATTTTCGAGGATCATCCTCTCCACACAGGCCACATTTCCCTCCTCGCTGGTCACATCTGACGGGCATCCTGGACGGGAGTCAACTTCAAGGAACTTCCTCTTCCAGCGAGCAATGGTTGCATAGGAAGGGGCGGTGTCGGTATACACTGCAACCATGCGTTCATGGATCTCTTTTGCATTCTTGCCTTCCAAGGTAAAAAATTTGATCACTGCGCGGTGCTTAACCTTCTCCATTGTTGAAAATTTTGTGACTGACGATCTGCGATCAGCTACTGCTTCTTAAATAGACAAGGCAGGAGCGTGCGGCTGCAGGTCCTGACTTGTCATAACTTGTCCTAACAAGTTATGACAGCCATCCACCTTCCTCTGTTTTGACCTAACGATTCGCAAAACTTATTGACCGCCCCTCGTACCTACTTACTTAGCCCCCACCTAACACCTTCTTTGGGTTGTTCAAAAAAAGCTGTGAATGACAAGATGGCTGCCAATCTATTTTTCGTTATATCAATTAAAAATTTGTGCGCCTTAATTAGTGAAAGTGTTATAGCATTTCGGCGCGGGGGTTTTTATATTTATAGCTAAGCGTCTTCGTTTGAGTTTTTGTTAATCTGGAGTTACCGAAGCCTATTCGAGCGATATTTGACGTGGCATAGCCTAAAAGCCTTAAGATTGAGTTCAAAATAGCTTACATTTGTAATACAATGGCGATTGCGTTCGCGCGCGAATATTAATCGCTAATCTGTATAAATAACTACTGAACCTAGTACCCCTAACCTACAATGTAATTAACTTGCCTAGTCATTGTGGGGAATGGGTATTTATCGAATCTTTCTCCGCAGCTCACGACGTCATACCTACATGGCTAAAAGCAACAAATAATAGCTCAATGGCTTTAAAGATTGCTTTCATGCGCCAGTAACAAACTAGCGCTTTCCGCGCCGAATAAATAGCAATAGAGTTCAGATAGGACTACATATATAGTAGATTGACAAAGAATCTGTAAAAGCAGTGATCGTTAACATTTACATAGAATGAAGCCTATTCAGCTACCCCGGATTTTTAGTAGATAAAGATTTTTTTCACCTTTTTCAAATGAATTTAAAGTCATGCATTTTTATTTATTTTTTAGTTCTAGCACTAGTTTTCCCCGAAAACTAGTAACAAACTAGTTCCATAATAGGAAAAGTATATTTCCACCAAAAACTAGTTTCAGATCTGGAAAGTACACAAAACTAAGAAAAACATTTTCAAAATAGTTTAAAAGATCCAGAACCAGATCTAACTAATAAAATCAGACAAATTTGGGAAAAAACTAAATTCATGCTTATACTTGGTCGAATGCGGTCATTAGAAAGACACGTGCTCTTAAACGTACTAACGGAAAATGTGCATGGGGTTTTGCGCCCTTTCGAATCCTTTGCAAATTCGAACAAATTCTGATCCTGTCTAAATCTACAAATACTGCAGCAATTTAATATATCCCGGGATTACACTGTGAGCCCTATCTATTTCTAATGCCTGACAATCATCAAAAGCTTCTCGTATTAGCTGGTATTGCGACCTAGCAGAGTCACCGCACGCCATTATATTATATGAACCAAGAGCACGGACATCCGCGAATTGTCCGAAAAATACGAAAATATAACAAAGAATACTATTGGTTAAACGCCAAAAGATGCATGTGCAGATCGCCTGCAGATCTAACAAAGCCTGCTATTGACTAACTAGTCAGACCAAAAGTTTAAGGGAATATGGCAAATGGCGCATTATTAAAATTTAGCAAAGTAACTATATTTTCGAAAAGTGAATAACCAAGTTATTGATCAAGTTCTTGAAGATAAAAATACCATCGGTGAGCATCATTAATCCTCCGTAACTATAATTTAACTTGGTAAATTTTTGAAATTTGAAAATGTTTTTCTGCTTAGTGGACAATTAACTTTTCATGTTTTTGAGTTTAGGTTTATTTGAAACTTTTATTCGTAGGGCTGTTTTTGTAATTTTTGAGCTTTTATCAAAGTTCTTTCTAAGAGTTCAGAAAAAATAAATAATTATCTAATGATTTGGAATGAAAAACAAATCGTCAAGTTCAAAAAATGTATTAAAATTAGGGTTTGGCGCTTTTTTTACCATCATTTCGTATACAAAACAAATTTAGATAAAAAAAGTTGAAAAAAGTGTTTGGAAAATTCTCAACTATATATAAATCTTCAAGGGATAAAGACAATATAATAAAAGGTGAAATAACTTAGAAAAATGTTTGTGGGTATCTGTTGAAAAAGGTGTTCAGGGTGTTAAAACAAAGAATCTATAAAGGGGATTAAAAAAAGCGGTTTAGAATAGCAAATAGGCCGTAGGCCACACGCCGAAGGGTGCCTGAGGAACCAAGTTCTTTCTGTAAGAAAGAATACGATGGCTTGTAGAATTAAAAACGTTTATGTCTTTGAAAATTAAAAGATCTTTAATGTTAAAACGAATCTTATCATTTTAGTATTAGAATTTTTCCGTAAATTAAAGTTATCAATACACTAAAATGAAGAGTGTCTGGATAGCCCATTGTCATGAAACTAAATCTCACATCTGGCGAGTGATACGTAGGATGTGAGTCCCCATTTATTGCATAGTACTAGGCTTGAAAACAACCCAAAATACGTTTAAACAATAGGCCAAATTAGAATTTTGCGGTAGAGTGTAATAGCTTACGGTTATTATACTATTGAACAACTTTCAAAAATCCGAAACTCATTAAGGTCATTTTGAGCCAATTTAAACTAAACGCTTGTCGTGCGTAATGGCTAAACAAAAAATTACAATAAATTTCACTATACTTAAACCCATTTATTTGCACAACTATGATCAAATATGAATTAAAGCCGTCAAAATTAACCTAACATCAAGAGTGGGTTATTGTCCAACTTAACTTTAAATCTATACATTTAAAGCTGGTGGGAGAGAACATTGCAATAATATCCAAATTACGTTAGATTATTCAGATTTAAGAGTCGTTATATTTTCTATATCCAGCGAAGACAATAGGTACGTAAAAATTTAAGGTTTCCCTACCGCTTGCACACAGCATATCTTCAGCATCGTTCCGCTAATAATAGCCATGAATCCACAGATAAAAAAAAAACCCCACAGCTTTTAGATGAAGGAAGACAGAACAGCACTGATTTGAATTTCGTCATAATGTCACTTAGTCTTTTGGAAGAATGTACTTGGTTGTCGAAATTTCCAAATTTATATCGATAGTATGTATTCATATTTAGGTAAATAATTTAATTCGAAGAAACCATTAAATTCTCCGTTGAATAGTTCGACACGTCTAAAAACTATATTATACCGCGGGCAAGGAATAATTATATTAAAGAATTTTCGAAGCCTTGAAAAGAAATTAAGGGTACCACGTTGGTAAACCATTGAAATTATTTTTTATCTTCAGGATAAAAAATCTTGTTTGCTTATTTTATCATTCTATCTTATCTCTAAATGTTTACACCCCAAAATCTAAGTAAATCTACCTAGAAATATATATTTTGTTAATATTACGTATTTACTTCAATATCTCAGCTTAATCACTGCTGGTTAAATTACGTCCACATATTTCTAACATCTAGAATTTAACAAACAGATTTCAATAAATTACTCGTGTATCATTGTATTATGTAAATCCCACCCACCCACCACTTTCGAATCAAAAACAAAATGTTTGCTTTTTTCCTGTGATTGGATAGCCTTAATATTCAAACTTAAAAATATTGCCCTAAAAAGAGAATTGTTGATCATCATGAATATTACAAAGTTCTGATTGGCGATAAGTTAAAATAATCTCATTAGGAAAAGATGCCTCCTTCCCGATCAGCCTTCGCTAATATTTTCAGGTACTCCTTTACATCGTACATGGAAAGCGCAGGGGTGGGGGCAAATTCGAAAGGTTGCGTTCCATCCTGGCCCTAAAAGGCATGACTGAATGGAACTACTCTTTCTGGGCTTATGCCCGAGCTGGTAAATTGTCACAAGGGACTCTTTTTTTTGAGACTGGATCCGGTTTCATCCCCCTGGCAACCAGAGTGGAATATTGGTAGCCTAACCCGTCCGTTTTCCTTCCCAACTTTTTGTTGGCTGCAAAGAAGTGGCGGAATTTCATAGCCAGCGTTCGGTCCGCGGGACCGAGCTTCAACCAAGAATGGACCTGACAATGGATGACGACCCACCAGGAAGTGTTCTGCACGGTCCGCATAGGTTAACTGCTGCGCGGGGATGCCCGCGGCCCTTTTACAGAGAGATCGGCGCCCGCGCCTGTCTTGTTGGGAAAGGGTCCGTTGTCTGTGCCAATGGGCATTCGCAATGGTTGCTGGAAACCAAACACCTGGTACCTTTTTCTAGTTTCGAGTTCTTTCGCTGATTGAGTATCCTCTATTTTTGTACTGACAAGTTTTTTTTTCCTAAAAATAATCCCAATAATACAATGAATTCAGCAAATAATGAAAAAAGCTACGCATCTTCCACCCCTACCCACCCCGAAGCACTTCTTTGTCTGTTGAACATAGACATTACACCGCCAAGAGGATACAAATAACCGCCATTGAAGAAGAAACCACATACCAAAAGATAGCAGAAACTACTTTGAAATCCGCAAAAAAACTCTCCATTAAGTAAAACCCCCAAACAAACCAGCCAACGATCAACAAAAGCTCTCCCGAAACTTCTAGCAGAAGAAGTGTTACAAGGACACTTCCTCGATAAATCTTAAGCAAGATTTTACATCATCAAGGCAAAAAAAAACCCAGACAAATTTAATCAAAGGATGTATGCTGAAACAATATAAAGAATACCAACTTTCCAGAAAATAATTCTCACTATTATCACCACAAAGAGACGACAGCATCCTAGAGGAAGCTAAAACTAAAGGCCAGGAAAATAAGCTCTTAACAATGACCAAACTAGCTGGTGAAGAAATAACAGTTCCACCACACCCTTCTTTCAATATGAGAAAAGGAGTAGTAATCGAGTCAGACTTTCCTCAGTATACAGAAGAGATAACTCAAGAACTCGGTGAATTTTCAGTAACATCTGTCCAGAGAGTGCCCCGAAAGGTAAATGGTGCTTGAACACCAAAAAATACATATTTTGTCATTTGACCTCAACACCCTCTATCAAAATACATCTACTTGGGCTGGGGAAGATTCCCCGTAAGGGAATTCAAACTCAGCCCAAGGAGATGTTTCCGCCGCCAAACCTACGGACATTCAATCTGAACTTTCCGCAAAAAAAGAACAAGGCTTCGCACCCACATGCGTAATCTGCGCCAACGCATCCCATCCTGAACACAACACAACTTGCACCCCAAGATAAGCAAATTGTGGCGAACCACAGCCAGCACCAAGCCGAAAGTAGAGCGTCTACAAATTTGAAAAGAAAGTCGTGACAAAAGATGTGAAAACGAAAGAATTGATTTTAGAGAAGCGCGTGAAAAAGTGCAAAACCGAGTCGGAAAAAGAGGAACGTCCTATGCTTCCAGACTTGAAAATACCAGATGCCCTAAAGTCCCATTCCATCGGGTAAAACTTAGAGTACAACGACCTTCGCAACAGGCCCAAGCACACAAAGCCATCTTGCATTAAGTCAACCCCACCCCAGAGGTGGGCCCAATGATGGAAGTGTGCATATCATCTGCACCCTCCCTCCCTCCCTAGGCGCATAATGAATGAGTTTCAGCCATGCGCCATCAATAAGAAGTAACAGCAGCTACCACCCCCTACTACTACTGCTGTTTACTCCCCTAAAATAACTCCATCCACCAGTCGAAAACCCTCACCCCAACCTAATCAACATCTCTTTATCAAATAAAACCCGCCTATACCTAAGACAACGGAAAAATGAACCATCCAAATACCTTCAGCTCATTTCAGCTGGAAATCAGCCGTAGATACCCACGCTACAACGAAAGGAAAATCCCTCATCAAAGTCTCCTCACAATAAGCAAAGACGGATAAAACCAACTCAACTGAAAAACTCGACACAAAGGATACTGACAAACGCCAAATAAACCATAACATGAAAATAATACAAGGGAATATCCGTGCACTTTGATCTAACTGGGGAGATGTACGCTCCCTAGTAGCCGCTGAAAACCCATCAATCATCGGCTTACAAGAAACCTTGATTGGAGCACACCCACTATGGGCCTTACCAGGCTACACCCACGTAGCCTTCCCAGCGAGATTAGATGGCGGCACCTCAGCAGATGGGCCATTGCATTAAAAAATATCTACCATCAGCCACCATAAATTTAAATACACCAATCCAAGCAACAGCAATAAAATTTCGCCAACGACGAAAATACTCCATCGGAAACATCCATCTCCCACCGTCTGAAAAGCTTCAATCTGCACAAATCTGACAAATGATTGCACAATTCCCCACCCCCTTCATACTAATAGACGACTTCAACTGCCGCCACATCGACTAGGGAGATTCCCTTTGTAATCAGAAAGAGAATGATCTTAGCTAGTTAATCAACGAACTAGACCTAGCGGTGTTAAACCCAGGAGAAGGCACCAGGTATAACTCTACAACGAATACTTTTTCGATGCTAAACCTAGCCATCTACTCCCCACCTATCGCAACGTATTATAACTGGCACATAATAGATGATCTACGAGGGAGCGACCATTTCTCCATCGTTCTCTCGTCCGAAGAAGAAAAATCTACCCAGAATACACCTCGCTGGAGACTAGACAAGGCGAATTGGTTGAAGTTCAAAGAACTCACCGATTTCAATGACATCGATGTCAGTGACTCGACAACATAAATGACCTAGTCCACTTCCTTACTACCGTCCTGCATCAAGCAGGACAAGAATCTATACCAGTAGCATATGGAAATTTCCATCGTCAAACAGTTCCCTGGTGGAACATGGAGTGCTATGTTGCATATAAAATCAGAAGACAAGCCTTCTTCAGGACCTACAGGCACTGGCATAACGGCAATGCACGGATAGACTATAACCAAAAACGTGCCAATTATAGACGCATCATTAAGGAAAGCCTCCGCGAATCATGGATAAAATGTCATTGATTAATGTAAGAACACCAATAAGCAAAACGTGGAATAAGATTAAAAAACTATGAGGAGGAACTTCTCCACAAAAGACAAATGATACTCAATCAAGAAAAAGTAGCCAATATCCTAAGCAAAAGGTTCGCGAACATATTCCGCCGAGCGAGAGCGTCAGAAGATTTTAAAATCCAAAGAAGCACTGCAGCTTAAATTTCTCTACCCAGGAGTTAAACTCCGCACTAAAATCGTGTAGAAATACAGCCCCGGGACCAGAAAAAATCCCCTATGATATGCTTCGTCACCTTGGCAGTGACGGGAAAACATACGTGCTGGCCCTATTTAACAAACTTTGGCAAGAAATCTCTTTGCCCAAAGAGTGGAAGAAGGAGACTGTCCTCTCCTTTCTCAAACCTGGCAAGGACCCATCCCACTCGCAAAACTATCGTTCTATAGCTCTAACATCTTGCCTCAGAAAGCTGCTGGAAAAAAATATAAGCGTCCGTTTAGTCTGGTATTTGAAAACAAATAAACTCTTGTCACTCTCACAATGCTGTTTCCGAAAGCTCCCCACAACAAGCGATGCCATCACTCAACTGGAATTAGATGTGTGTCGATCCTTTGCTAAAAAAAAACCTCGTGGTAGTCTTTATTGACATCGAAAAGGCCTACGACACATGGAGATAGAGGATATTAAAACCCTTCACAAAATGAGCATGCGCGGGAACTTGCCACTTTTCCTAAACAATTTTTTGAAAAAACTCTTTCTCAGTCCAAGTTGGAAACTCCATTTCTAATGCCTTCTCCCAAGCAGAAGGTGTTCCGCAGGGCAACGTACTTAGTGTACCACTCTTTGCTATAGGTATCGATAATATAATTGATAACTTTCCTCAAGGAGTCACAGCCACCCCATACGTAGGCTTCTATTTCCACCGCTGAACTTTCAGCCATTCTTTTAGCTTCTAAAGATTGTTATTTTCTCCGACTCTGAGGGTTTTACAAGGGATTCGCTTTTAGTGCTTTCCAGAAATTTTCAACTGGCTGGTCCGGAATGCGTGCTGTTATCGAGTTTTATTTGGTTGGGTTCCATTGCATGTAGGGCTCCTGGGCAAAAAAAGGGCTGATCAGCTTGCCCGTTCGGCCTATTCTGAAGCTACAGATAACTCTGCATTGCCTTTTTGAGATTTCTTTCCCTCCATAATGGATTGCTTTTCATTTGTGACAGGGAGAATGGGATGTATGTTCATCCTTTAAATTACACAATATGAAAATTCTGTTCTCGCTTGGCCCTAGTGCCTCCGGAGACTACATTCCCGAGAGGTGACCCTTTGACACATTCGCTTCGGCCACACGAGACTTACCCACGGGCATCTTGTTTTGGCTCGAATCAGCCTTTGCTGCCGTTTATGTGGTGGGGACTAATCCGTCGCCCTTCTTCTATCGGAATGACCTTATTTTACCATTTAACGGTCGTCCTGTGTTCCAGACCTCGCCTGTTCCGCCTTCGTTTTCTTCTGGCAGAGGAATATTTTAAACCCCCATTTTTTATCTCAGTGGTCTTGTCCCACCTTTATAATTAATTAGCCCTATTTGTTCCTGTTGCCATCTAGAACACGGTGGATTGAACAGCTCTCTGATTTGTTTCTTCCTTAAATCCTTCCCTTGAACAGCCTTGAGTGGATCCTAGTATTTCCTGGTTTGAAATTCTGTAATTTAGTTTAAAATCTCAAGTAAATCAACGTTCCCAAAGTCAGATTGTCTATTGTATTACTATCAGATGCCTCCTTATTCTGTGATCATAATTCACTATCTTTTGAAAGCATGATTTTAACACGCCTCAGGTATCAATTAGCTAATAATGGATGCTAGTATGACCTACGGTGATTTGGATATCATAGTCTTTTACCGATGATACCAACTGAAAACCATCGCTGATGACAGGGTAAGAAAGTCATTGAAACAATATATCTTTAGTCATGACCATTAATAAGGGTGCGATTTTAAACAATCGAGTCCCAAATTCCGATTCATCCGAGAAAAATTTGATTATCAATTTAGCTTACAATTATGCCTGAATTTGCCTTAGTAACACTTAATTAATTTTGTATTTAGACAATCGATTTGCAAAACTAACATTTTTATATTACACTTATCTACGTGATTTCTGATGTCCGATGTTTTAAAAGAATCTAGGAATTTTTCGCGCCGAATTCAAATCTCCAATCCGTTATTTTCTTAAAATACTATTTTTGTGCATTTTTCACCTTTCAATGCAATTTTTATGCAAATGGCGCATAAAAATCTTTCATAACTTTAATTTTTTTTATTGAAAAGTTAGCAGAGAAGTGCCTATCACAAGATTAGAGCTATTCATTATTTTTTTAAATTATAGTATGAAAAGAAAAAAAGCAAAAAATGACAACAATCAGTTTTGCTAAGTATGTAGCAAAGTTGCGCTGATCCTTCGGAGGTCAAATAGAGATAACTCTATGGAGAAAGACTCCGATGGAGGGCAAAGAGGGATCCTCTTTTAACCTTTTAAGTAACTTCTACTTAGCCGAAAGAAACGCCAAGCAGATATTCAAATGTACAGTTTTGAACAGTTGTGCTTAATGTACATTGTTTTTTTTCTTGTGAGCTTTCATCGTCATCCTGTACATAACATTTTATGGTTGTTCTAGTTTGCTATAGCAGTATTTTATCATTCTATTCCTGGATAAAACTATTTACAAGGAAAAAGGAGCGTTTAATTTTTTAAAAAGGTTACACCTCAAACTTCGTATTTGCTTGTGACGTTGCTCAGGCTACCGGACAAACAGCAATAATTTATTATTTAGTCTTTTTTTTTTTTAATTATTCAATGAAGAATGGCCCCTTCAAAAAATAAATCATTTTTTTCCATTACCATTAATACAAGGCATTCAGAACATTTATTTTTTTATTTATCTCTTTACAGTTAAAATGTGATGTAGAACAAACAAGGTCAGCGATAAAATGAATTGGTTAATTGGCCGTCCAAATCAAAAAGTGTCCATGACTACTTAACATATGGTCTGGAGTAGAAGGACAAGATTTTTTTTTAGGACAGAATTTCAGAGGCAAATTTGTTCTGCAATAAAATGGCACATCCGCATTTTTGGGGCAGAATTTAGTATTACTTCGCAGCGCGTCACTAGTGTAAGTTTCCTAGTTTTTTTGTTTTGTTTCTTCCACCAAGGTTGGTCCCTACCCACCCTCCATCGAATTCTGATGGGCTAGCAAAGAATTTTGACCTTTATATACATCTGCCCTCCACTTATGGGGTATAAACTTAACTTACAAAAATCTACTCCATGGGCAGGCATGTTCTTGAGTTTTTATTATCATCCATATTAGTAAACATCTTGAGTACCACAATTCGACGCAAAATCCAAACAACTCGTGTTTTTCAACCAATAAAAAAACCCCGCACCAAACAGCACAGGTTCGTCAACCCCCCAAATACTCGAAACAAACAGCACATTTTCTTTAACCAATAAAAAAGACCCCACCAAACAGCACAGGTTCTTCAACTAATATAAGACACCAAAAAGCAGTTTGGTTGACCAATAAAAAATACAACAAACAACACATTTCTTCAATCAACAATCAATAAAAATCCACCAAACATCACTTTCTTCAACGAATAAAATCCATCAAACATCACTTTCTTCAACCAATAAAAATCCACCAAACATCACTTTCTTCAACCAATAAAAATCCACCAAACATCACTTTCTTCAACCAATAAAAATCCACCAAACATCACTTTCTTCAACCAATAAAAATCCACCAAACATCACTTTCTTCAACCAATAAAAATCCACCAAACATCACTTTCTTCAACCAATAAAAATCCACCAAACATCACTTTCTTCAACCAATAAAAATCCACCAAACATCACTTTCTTCAACCAATAAAAATCCACCAAACATCACTTTCTTCAACTAATAAAAATCCACCAAACATCACTTTCTTCAACCAATAAAAATCCACCAAACATCACTTTCTTTAACCAAAAAAAATCCACCAAACATCACTTTCTTCAACCAATAAAAATCCACCAAACATCACTTTCTTCAACTAATAAAAATCCACCAAACATCACTTTCTTCAACCAATAAAAATCCAACAAACATCACTTTCTTCAACCCCCCAAAATCACTTTATTCAACCAATAAAAATCCACCAAACATCACTTTCTTCAACCCCCAAAAATCCACCAAACATCACTTTCTTCAACCAATAAAAATCCACCAAACATCACTTTCTTCAACCAATAAAAATCCACCAAACATCACTTTCTTCAACCAATAAAAATCCACCAAACATCACTTTCTTCAACAAATAAAAATCCACCAAACATCACTTTCTTCAACCAATAAAACAAGAGGGAAAGTCCCTCCATTGACCTGCGACGTTTTGTGATAAGATAATAAATGGTCGTTGCATCGATGGTTTCCCGTGTTTCAAATCACTTACAAATGCCTTTGAATGGCTAAATGAGGCTTCTGCCACTAGATGGCGCCACCCAGCGCCACATCCGATGGCAGATTTGAAATCTCCAGGGTCGATAACCCTATGTCCCATGGTCAGTTCATGGCTCTAAATGCGTACCATTGAACTTTACGCCTTTAAAAAAAAAACGACGTCTAGACCTGGCGCTTCGCCGCAGGTAAAAACAGCACAGGTTCTTCAACCAATAAAACCTCAAACAGCACAGGTTCATTATGAAAAAGACCAACCAGAACAGGTTCCTCAACCAATAAAAACATACCAAACAACACAGGTTCTTCGACTAATAAAAACACACATACAGCGCATGTTCATCAACCAATAAAGATACCAACCCGAACACGTTCTTCAACCAATGAAAAACATCAAACAGCAATGTTCTTCAAACAATAAAAACATGTTCTCCAATCAATAAAAACCATCACCTTACGGGTTGCCTCCGGTGCCAAGATCGTTCGCGATTGGAGTGAAGCAGGTGCGAACACCTCAGCTTCGCACAGTGACGTAGAGACTTTTCGACAAATATCTCAAGTCGAGAAGGGTTGCCAAGAAGCCTCATCACACGAAGAAAACCCTTAAGGATATGCTCCACTTTTGTAGGAAACAAAGAATGGACTGTTGATATTCTATGATGAAGCTCATCTCCCGCTTGTTTGGAGCTTCTGGAAGAAAAGAGGAACTGGAGGACTAACAATTTTGCCCAGTAACACTGCCAGGAACTCAAAATGGTACCAAAAAGTGCTTCATCGGCTGCTTTTCCAAACAGTTGAAGACCAATTTGGGGATAATAGCTGTAGTTTTCAGTACGATGACGCACCTTGTCACAAAGCAAAATGAATAACAAAGTTCTTAGCTGAAAATAACCTAGAACATTTAGGACCTTGGCACGAGAATTCGCCAGATTTGAACCTAATAGAGAATTTGTGAGAGATAATCAAACTGGCGGTTGATAAACAAAAGACATCTACTTGTGAGCAGTTGCGGGTGTTTGATGAACAAGAATGGATGAATATCAGTCAAGATATCATCACAAAATAGGTCTCCAGCATTGCAAAACGAATTGAAGTAAGTACTCCTGAAGAACAAGGAACATCATTGTAAATATTGACTGCGCGCATCAATTGACTGTATTTATTAATAAAATGGGTCTAGGCTATAATTTTTGTATATTTCACCTTCCAATTATGATATAAACATAGTAAAAAAAATGCAACGTTGATTAGATTTCTTATTCTCCTATAGGAAAAAATAACGAGTCTCAAAGTTCGAAGACAAGACTGCATTCATACACAAAGTTCGCAAGATTAGAAGTAAAAGGATTAGAGTATATTTTACCCTAATTCATTTCAAAATAAAGCTAAAACAATCTTCTCATTTAAAATCAGCGAAAAAGAAAATAATTGGTCCTATCCGTACTCAATTCCAGAACCAGAGCGATAATTATCGAAATCCAATTTGGGGACGGTTTTCAAAGATGCGCATGTTGCTGAAGTTGCAGTTGCCTCAATAGTCTTACTTGGAAGATGAGGTGCTGTTCTTAACTTTGGTAATCTAGCTTTATGACGCCAAGTTCTCTCATACAGCTAGATAACCAAAGAGAAAATCAGCGCCCTTCGCTTGAAGAAAGCGAATTCTGCGTCGCATCGGATGAATGCTTTAAATTAGTGTGGTGTTGCGTCACAAATTCTAGCTGGATTCTGCAGAGGAAGAAAGTGATATAATGTAGACAAAAGCCGAAACATCGATTATCTCTAAGTTGCACTTAAAAGTAATTCATATTCATACACTTTATTAATTCTGCAGTTATAAAAATACCTACCTGCAAGACACGAGGAAGCCATTTCGAATACCCAATTCTCTCGGAGAAAGAATGGCAAGTATTAATGTGTGTCCCCTTACATGGCATATCTAGTGAAATTTAACCAACATCGCTTTAAATAAACACTGATGTAAGTACATGCCACCGATACAGGGAGCCTTACGTTCTCGTCCCCGAATCCCGCCATGTAAACTCGTTCTTATTAAACACTCGTACCCCCACGTAACACATCGAGTCTTTTCTGTGTGTGTACATTCCATCAATCACTCGTGTATGAACGCGGTATCCAGTGGCTGATCTGGTCCACAAGGAATTATTTTAAAGAAGTCGATTTTAAAGCTTAGCAATTTTATAATTACTTACAATGTTATTTGCAATTTTATAATTTAATTTTATAATTATTTAAATGTTATACCAAATCAGTTGGGAGAAGAAGGAAGGCGATGGAACCGGATTAGTTCGCTAAACCGAAATCACTGCAAACAAGTAAGCCCGATTTTACTGTGCCATATTTAGGTACTAATTAAATAGTTCGAAAATTTTAGCTCGATGGTATTTCTAACGACGTTTCGTGCAAAACCTTCAATTCTCATTTCATTCAATCTCGCTCCTTACACTTCTGACTATTGGGTTCGATTCCCGGTGACAACAGACAAATATTTCGCCACATGTAGGGAGCTGCCATTAGACAGGCGGAGCGTCGAGTCTGAAGCATTCAGTTACATCCGCATACATCATCACACAGCCAACTGACACCCCTGTCTTTTCTACTACCCCCCGCCCCCTTCCACCCGCGCACATCCAGCATTCTTCCACCTCAGAAACGCCTAAAGGGGGCTCGGTAGCCACACACACACACACACACACACACACGTGACGCGGAACGGGTGGCTTCTCCCTTGGGGCACGAAGGGTTCGCTGCTTGGTGGCAAACATTGCTACCGAATTTCCTGCACCCTCACCACAATGAAGAAATGACCCTGTTGTCCACGAGCTGGTTAGCGATTGTCATTCTGATCTTTATGCGAATTACATTGTCTTTTCTGCTCGCGGCGAAAATAGCAAAGCCGAGGAAAAGGTTTAACACTGCCTATCATCATCATCACTATTCTTACTCCTATTACTATTATTACTACTATTATTATCATTATCATTATTATCAATACTATTATCATTATTATCCTATTATTGTCACTATCATCATCCTTTATTATTATTATTATCATTATCTCCTGAACAGAGAAGACCTCGAAGACGAGGCCTTAGGCGAGGAAAACAACCAAACCGAAGTACCCAACCAACGAGGGGAGGTCAACAAAGTGTGTGGGGGGGGGGGGTACGGGACAGGAGGCAAATATGATAAAAACAAATAACAAAACTCGTCGACCTTTTTATGGAGGAGGAGGGGGGAGGGTCAGACTACAGTAGCACCGAAGTGACTTAAGCAAAAACGAAATCCCTCCTGCAATAAGTGAATGCGAAAACAAATGTTTAGGTAGTTAAGTTAAAAGTAAAAAAAGGTTTTTTTTATATATAAGAGGAATTTTCCTTTCAGATTTCCAGAAAAAAAATAACCGCGACGAGATTCATATCTGCAATGAGCTATAAAAAAACCCGATCCTGAACAACATCCGAAAGGATTTAAAAAAAAAATGTAATTTAATATAACAAACCAAACAACAAACCCTCAATAGTTAAAAGGGGTATATTCTAAGTAACAAAAATAAAAGGCGCACCATTACAACAAAGACATCAGCAAACAAATTGAAGATTTATTTGTTAATTTCATCCCGTCAAGAATTATTTATGTAGGGTCTCGGAGCTGTTGAGAGATGGTGCGACCTTTCCAAGAATTGTTCGAGAAGGAAATGCCCAAAATATTCATGTGTGGGGAAGGAAGGTCGGGTGTTGGGACTTGATGTGTGGAGACAAAGACTCGTACATTGGGTTTCGGACCCTCCTTATTCGATGTCTTACGGAAATAAACTCTCGGCATGATATTTAATGATGTCATCCATTGTCGTTGGTTAACTGCAGCATCGAATCCACTGAAAAAACTGGGGTCACCCAAGGGTTTCAAAGGAAGCCATTGAAAACTTGTAGAAGACCAGAGCACGGAAAAGGAACGCAGGAGTAAATGAGGAATATTAGCTGGTCACTGCGACTATACTTAAATTGTTTGAGCTGCCAATGTAAACAAATGTGTCCGAGCCATTCTTACGAGGAAGAGTGGAGCCATTAACAATAAAGGCCTCCTCCAATAAACCCCTTCAAAATGGCATCTGAACTTGGATAAAGTTATAAATACAATAAATGACGTAACTAAACTAAATTTTAAGTATTAGGTTAACTCGACTTAAACAAGCATAAAAATGACTCTTAGATCTTTAATAACACTGGGTTACAAAACAAAAAAAATCTTGGAAGTCATCCAAGTTTCTTCACCGTTGAATCCGAAAATGACATCCGTTTACTCCGAACAGGTCAGGTTTTTGTGCCAAGTCGATTTTTCAAAAATCCGATCTTATAACGAAATCGATTACATTTTTGTGTCATTCAGTTAATTTTTGTTAATATTTCTCATCCGAAATAGGTTTTTAAGATATAAATCTCGTTTTCTGACACAATTTATTAATTAAATGTTGCAAAAATTGATTAGTGTACACTGAATATCAGACATTGATAAAGCTAACTGAATGTAAATTGGCCATTATTGTTCAGAATTCAGGGATTAAACTTCCGTTTCTTCGAACTTCTAGAATGCTTAGCGATAGGAATATCTTTCTTCAGAGTCCAACCGTAATCAGCCATCATGACTACATACCAGCGTCCCTTATACCTGGTTTCCATCTCTTTCATGTCCTAGTGGAATCTCTTCCCTTGCTCGTCGCTCATTAATCCCAGATTCTCAAAACACCTATCCTTATATGAGAATTAGTGATGCATTTTGATGCTCATGTTGCATCCGAGGTTTCTGGAAGCAGTCAGCATATTGGTGACAAGTTCTGTGAAGTTCCTGGCCTTCTTGATACCAAGAAAGTTCTTCGCGACCAGAGCAAAAGCCTTCCAAGCTTCAAGTCCCACTCCGTTCATCGAGTTTTCAAACTTTGGATCTCTGATGAGCTGACAGAGTTGATGACCGTCAAAGATGCCAGATTTCAATGGGAAGAGTATCCTGTCTCTGTCCACCAGAGGGTTATGACGTCCGTGATCTGCAATACGGCACCAATTCCTCCCGTACAAGCTACTCATTCTTCGTTTGGTCCCTAACATCCCATATGTACAGAAAGCACGAGTACTTGGTGAACTTGGACTGTTGCCCCAACAAAAGGTTCCCCATTTTCAGGTCAACGCAAATCAACCACTCTTGCTGATCATAAATTTTCTCCGACAGGTACTTCACCGCTTGATACTTCTCCTTCAGTGTAGTTGATTGAGTGAGGGGTACAGAGGCAAACTAGTTGCCGTTGTGCAGTAAAATACATTTAATCGATCGCTTGCTGCTGTCAATGAACAGTCTTCGAGTTGGTACTGTCGCATTCCAAGCTTGTGCAGAAGCTGCACAATATCTGTACATTACACCAAAACCTTCTCTTTAGAGAAAAAACGGATGTACTCTCGATGTCTTGCGTGGTAGATGGTGATGCCAACACTGTCAAAAAGGTTTTTTCTTCCAATCTGGATGTCAACAGTTCGGCAGAGGACTTTGACAAGCTGAGATTGCAAACTAGATCATTTGGCTTTTGGGGAGAAAAGGATGTAAAGCATCATCATCAAAAGCCACTTCTTCCTTTTCTTCAACACTAAATGAATCTTCGTCAGTAATATCGGGTCAGGAAGTTTCCCAAAGACAGGTACTGGAATTTCATGGCAATGAGCTACAGGACGATGCCATGATTGAATATCAGGGTACTTGAGGCTGCTTCGGATCTTTCTGTTGATCCCAGTTAAATTAATAGCGCAGAAGTAGCAGTCAGTGCCATGGTTTGTCGGCTGTTTCCAAACCATGGGAATTCCATACTTCAGACTACTCTTCATGACCCTGGTCCAACGTCGCACATACTGGATGCATGTTTTGCATATCATGCCTGTCGCCAAGCTTTATCATGGTCACCAAGTTCCATACCAAAATAAACTTGATAAGAACGCTTTAGGGAATTTGTAACTGGATTCCTGTAAGGAACAACGGTGTATTCGCCGCAGATGTACCATTTCATTCACCTGCAAAGAAAAATACAGGTTAGTCAAATATTGCCGCATGCAGCCTCTTTAGAATTCGTTTATTTAAAGAAATAAGAAAGATTTTTGCATCATATCAATAGAAAATACCCGTAAATATAGAAAAAACGCAAAAAACATGCGGCGATAAATCAAAAAGTTGACCTGATTGAGCAAAACCAATGTGATTTTTAGGTTCAGCACATCAAGATTGTCCTAAATCAGCTAAAAAAACAAAACAATAAAGTTGGTGTTGGCCAGTGTAATAAAAGAATACTTAGAGTTCGTACCGAACCATCACTTTAATTAAAATCATGAAATGTCTACTCAGAACTAATCTAAAGCATTGTTAGACTAAAGTGGCTATTCATCATCACTAATCATCATCATCATCACTAATCATCATCACTAATCATCATCATCATCACCATCATCATCACTAACTATAACTTAAGAAGGGGATTTTGGGGGGTATTTGAATAATAATTTCATCTTAGTTTGGTTATGACTTATGTTTTTTATCAAAGTAAATTCTAATAATTCTTTTATAATATCAAAAAACAAAATGGTGAAGTTCAGAAAATTTATGTTTATATATCTTCTTATATAACTATATTTTAACAACGTGATATTTTGAAAGGGGGCATATTTAGTTTCTAGTTCCTTTATAAAATTATTATAATTTACGAAGTTCAGAAAATTTATAAAAATTTAACCATGGCTGTTTTTTTTTTAGATTTTAAATTATAATCTTAGTAGCGGGGTCCAAGCTCCTCCCGAGTGGCGAAGCCATTGCCTGGTTTTTCTATAAAAAGTCTCCGGATAAATTTCTAAACCAGCATATTCAGTTTCGGTGAAATATTGTAAAGTAATGACATCCTATTGCGTAAAGGCATGATTAAAAAGGCAAAAAGAAGGAAGAGGCAGACGAAAACGTGGATCAATAGAATAAGAGTGAAAAATGTTACGGGCAACCAACTTTACCGAGGGGTTATGTACTATAAACCTTCAGACAAGTTTACTAGAAAACAGGCATTGACAAGTAATTAAGACAAACTTCTACTTTAATCGATTTCCCTCGAACGATCTGACAAATGACCAGGAAACGCTTTAAAGAACGCGGTTTTACAAACTGGGTATAAATAATGAGGCCATAAACACTAAAAAAAACCCTTCATATTTAGAGGTTTCTTTGAATAACTTACACAATTGATCAAAAGCATTTTGTTTTAATTGTTACAGGCCAAATAAATTATATAAACCATTAATTGCACTTAACAAAAGCACTCCTGTAGGTTGGTCCGTCAAAATATTTTGAAATAACCAGCTGCTGTCAATAGACTAGAAGTAAGGAGAATTATTGCCAAGTTCTCTTTTCAGGGTTAGGTAATCTTAGAGAAAAAAACTGCCTGATCAAAATGTGGCCTCTCTTCGAGAATTAAAGGGGTGGAGGGCAAGAAAGCAAAATCAACAGTGTCATTGCGAGAAAACTTTACAAACAGGGGTTAATAGAGCGCGTTTGTGTTCTTGGGGTCTCTTATATTTATATTTTTTGCATACAGGACGACCCAAAAGAACGGGCCTAAGCCTTCGATAGGTTTAAGTATTTAATTGGATAAATAATTAAGAAATGAAGCATAATGGAATTGGGTGCCCGTTTTGGCGGGGTCACCCTGTATAATTTGTAGTGTGTAGCGATAGTAAATTTACCTCGTACTATAAAATAATGAAATTTGTAGCGAGGGTTACTTCCATTTTTACCCGTATAAAGTCTGGGTTCGAACTCAACTCGATTCACTTTTATCTTGCTATTGATATTTTCCCAGATACTATCGATTCTTTAAAAGAAATCTTGGTGCTGAACCTAACCACGGCTATCTTTTTATCGCTTCTTCCATCTCATAAAAAGTTGGTATTAATTATCTTATCATGGCGAATTGTTTTTAATCTTTTTTACGTCAGTCTTTAATGTTTTTCACTTGTTCGGTCATATACATCATGATGCAAGTTGAAATTTCCTTATAGGAATTTATCAGCTATTTCAGGTTTTGAAGCCTACGTTGAAGAATCATCTTTAGTTTAATTTAAAATAATATTTTTCGCAACAATACTCTTTTCTCACAGACTTGCAGCATCCTGTAAGTGGTAATAGGCTGTTAGCGGCTGTTTAAGCTAACTGTTTCATCTTCTGAACGTAGAATGCAGTTCCCAGCCATTTTGTTGAATGAAGTTGAGTCCTAAGATTTATATTAGGAACTAACTACTTTGTTGTTGTTTTTTAAGTTAATATATTTTATTATTTTATTTTTTAGCTATTTATAAAATCTTTCTAGGATTATTTTTAACAACCTTTGCCTTAGGAGAGGGAAAGGAAATTGGGAGGAGTTTTACCCCCTCTCTCTATTCATTCAAAATGCATTTTATTTCTCAGTGGAGACCTACAATTTAACCTGGAACCCGAACCAGGACTTAGATTCAAGAGTATTAATCAAAGTGGCCAAGGTCACGGAGAGCAAAAAAGTTGAAGAGTAATCAGTCATTCCCAAGTGTAATGACATGATCACGCACCTGAATGCATGTCTGAGATCTTTTCTCTTATTATGGCGCAATTTCTTCTCCTCAGCCAGATGGCTGAACGGCCGGATGAGGAGACTGAACTGCTGTTCTCGTGCGCGGGAATCGAGGGATGGGATTATAACCATGTTATAAGTATTGAGGGGGTTTGGTGGGGTGAATAAGAGGAAACTAAAAAAATAAAAGCTAAGGAAAGTGAAAAGGGTAAAAGCTAAACATTATTTAATTTATAAAACTTTACAATGTCTTTGTAAGTTTGAGCAACTAAGTCTTTTCCTTTATTTCGTTGCCTCCATAAAAACTCTCACATATTAAAGGAGTGAATCAGAGAACGAGCAGTTGCACATTCTCTTTTATTCCCCATTTTCGCCTTGGCCCAAAGCGACTCTTTTTGGTTTGTGTGGGCACCTGTTTTGGATCTTTCAAGTTCTGCGAGTGATTAAGAGGCTCTAATGTTTATACCGCATCTCTAGCAGGGATTAATTATAGATAATAATAATGTTTCTGCCGATCTATCAGGAACTGCATACATGAATCACTCGCACGTTTCCCTGCAAATCCCTCCGAAAACCCAATGCAATGTTAAAACCCTCCAGACATTGGTCTTTCTCTAGCAAATTCCTACGTGTCATTTTTTAAGGATGAAAACAACACTTATGCTTCTGAAAACAACAACAAAGGATATCGTAATGCTAAAGATGACACAGCCTAATCACTCGAGTAACCGGCCGTTCAGCCATCTGGCTGAGGAGATGAAATCGCGCCATAATAAGAGAAAAGGTCCCGAGTCTGTAGTGGGACACCCCACTTGGATGTATTTCATGTGAGATTAAGTTAACCTAAAACTTCCACGTTGTTGCATGGACCGCTAGAACAGGGGGGTGCTATAAAATCCTCACAGCACGCAACAGTCTCCCTTCACTATAACCTGGTCCCCCTCAGGAGGGCCTCATAGAAAACATGGTTCCATTTACTTGTGGTCAACATTCTGAATGGTTTCGATAATATAAACTGACTCTCTTTTTGATCACTGAAAACATCACGCGAAGATATGGTCATACATTGAAATTAACGAGTTATCAGATGAATTTCTTGGGGAAACCTTTTTACTTATAAACTTGGAACTCTTTTCATCTAATGTATTTCAAAGTATGTTAATCATCATGCGTATTCGACCCGAAAAGAGTTTCCATCCGTCGACTAACCACACCAAATGAGGCTTAACTTTGCTGTAATACCAAGCGGCGTTACCACTCAGCTAAGGTTTAGTAGACCTTAGCAGTGGATATTATTTAATATTTTCAATGGGGTGATGGCAATTAGCCTATGATGATAAAGATGAATGGAAAATATGTACATATTGAAGAGCCAAAAATATACTAATTGGGGTCCAAAGGAGGTGCGAAATCGGGGTCGCTTTGAGAGGAAAAGAAATTCGTGTAATTCCATAATGGCACATGTATTGGACTAAAGGTAGACAGCAGAGAATAAAAAGAAAAAGAGCGGAATAATACGAAATGGGGAGGGGGGGGTACTATAAAGAACTTCAACCCAAGGTCCATTTGAGGCCCCCTCCTTGCCGGTCATCTTTATTCTGTGCGTCAAATTAACATGCGGTTATATGGGAACGGGTTGCCTCCTGACACTGCCTTGGGCACGCCCAGTGAACGCTTATCCACACCAAGTCAGGGATTGTATCAAATGAGTTAACTTTTAGGTTAACTGATTTAACAAACTGCCATTTTAACGCAGCGTTGAGAGTATGGTAGGAATAAATGAAGATAAAATGGAAAGAGTAGAGGTTAATGATAACATTATAATAACAGTATATTACTGCCGGGTAGGCCATTCATTATATACCTGTGGTAGGGATACAGAAAATGGTTGTTCTATATACAAATGATATTTAAACATTTGTTAATCGATTCGAGGTGAATTTCTTTAGTAAATTGTCCTTAAATATTTTATAGATATCAAAAAGTCTCAGCCGAACGAATTCAAGAGATGGTAACCATTATCTACATAGGCATTATTGATCAAGCTGATTTTATGGTAGGAGAGTGACTAAGGAATGGGATGGTGACTTGGGATTTTTTACAATATGAATTTGTATTTCAATTGGTCGAAAAGAGAAATCTCAGGAATTTATGGTTCCGCCTCGGCTTCACACGACTAAGAAGGAAATGCGCGTTTCGAATGACACTACGAGGCCTATTTAATGGCTACGGTACACCACGCTTGCCTCTTCCCTAACTGAAGAAGGATTTCTTGCGAAATGCAATCGACACCATGATTTTATTTTTAAAAAAATAAAAACGGTGAGGGCAGATATGACAAAGTTTTTAAAAAGTAATTTAAAGCGAAGTCAGGAGTACAAATCTCAACGTAATCAAGCCCCCTTGCTGGGGCGCATTCCTATGAATCAGTGAAGAGATTAATTTGAATTTTGCAACTTTGTCCGTACGAGGATTCCGAAATTAAATTTATGAGAACCTCTGACAGTAGTAAGCAAGAGAATTTTATTTAAGAAATAATCGACCTTCGAAGCAATCGAACTACCGTTTAACGACCGGGCGTTTTGAAGTGATTCTAAACCAGCCACATAAGCGAAGGCCAAAATACAGCGAGTAACCTTGTTGCCCCTATTACAAAACCAAGCAACCATGGCTAAATGAGACTACCCCGTCTCGCTACAATTTCTCATCAGATTAAAAGTTTACACGCACACATCCAGACCCAATGTACACGCGTTAGTGAACTTTGTCCAGACGCCCGGTGTCGGAAGGCGCCAAGTATTTGCCGAGAAGAATGTAAAGATAATTATATTTCTACCCAAAAGCGAGAATGCGAATTGCACTTTTCGCTCGTTTGAAAATATCGAAAAATTGATGGAACCCTTTGGAGCTAAGGTTTATAAAAAAAAAGTATTTCGAAGTTAATAATCCAGTAATCAATTTTGAAATTTAGCCAATGCCTCAGAGACGGAATGCCAAGTATTGCTCGTTTTAAAAAGGCTTTGTGTAACCAGCAAAGGCATTTGCACTTTAAAGAGGCAAAGGAGAAATGGATAAACGACAAATGTGGATAAATAGAAAGGGAGAGCAAATAATTGCAATATGCTTCGGTAATTCTAAAATTGGGAGCTAGAAGGCATAAAATCGTATATGTTCGTACAAGAAGACACTAAAAATACGAATTTTAACTCAATGATGAGGAAGAACGACTACAATTTGGATAACTTTGTTTGGCTCATCGACGTCTCTTTCTCTGGGGAGCAACACTAAACGCCTTTACAAAGATAAATTAACTAAGCCTGTGTCTGTGCATAATACCAAATTCTCGATTTCCTATAGTTCCATATCTCCACAGAGGAAAGGGAATTTAATTTATTTAGTAAAATAATTCCTTTTACTTCCTATTCTGGAGAAACGCGATTAACGAACCGGAAGAAACACGAGCGCTGCCAAAGATTAATTCTAGCTATATTTATTTATTATCCAAGACTAATGGTTGGGTATCTAGTGCCCAATAAAGAGCAGGAGTTTAGGTCTTTATATTACCATAGATAAGCTCCCAGATAGTAGATTATAGGCCTATGACCCTATGAGTTCACGCACATTAAACAGAACAAACAGATACTAGGTTTTTCACTAGTACTAGTAGCAAATTTAATCCCATCACCCGAAACAAGTCCAGCTTAATTACTGGGGGACGAATGCGGATAATATTCAATAGTGAAGAAAATAGGAAGTCTTAAGGACGAAATATATTTTATGGGTATTGGTATAATAATGGTATAAAGGTATGTGATATGGCACCTAGCGCTATGGTACACGAACACCTGTCAAGCAGATGGAAGAAAATTCAATGCACTTACCCATTCAGCAGAGCAATTTGACCTAGAAGACAATTTTACAATTTCTAACCAGGATTAAAACACATCTATAGGAAAATGTAATCGGCGACTGAAAATAGTTAATTTAGTCCTAGTAAATTACTAAGTTGTGGAATTTACATTACCTTTATTTACTAGACAAGGTTAACCAACCTGAAAGTTGCGATGATTACATAAAACACTGATTAGGGTAGATTTGCGCTTTCTCATAATTTTAAGACATTTACCTTATACTACGTTAAAAAAATCATCTTAATATAACACTTCCGTCGTCGCAATCTACGAATTTTAATTAGAAAGAAAAAAAGATATCGATGGACGAAAAACCGATGCAAAAACATCTGATATTAGAAGAAATATTTTAACCGGCCGGTGTCTGGATAACGACTGATCCTAAAGTGGCGGAGTGACCACGCAACAACGCTCGAGGGAGGGTTCTTGCCGTTGACAGCGCCCTCTCGACTCCAAACCTGAATATTTTCCAACCGTTACCCTGTGGAGCCCAACTTAGAATACGGGTCCAACTTAAATAAGACCCCAAAAAACCCCAAGATTGGCTAAAGGTAACAAACCGCCGCCATAAACACGGGAGGCCATTGTGGTTAGAAATACCTGAAAAGGAAGAGCTCAAATCAAATGGCTGATATTTAACGAGTGGTATGCGGATGTGGAAGGATTGTAGTAGGTTTAACGTTTTGTTTCGGTCTATAAGACAAATTCCATTTATTTTAAGATATTTTAAAGTGACAGTTTCGTATATTGAGTAATACTTCTAAGAAAATAAATATGTATCCAACATATACTATGAATCAAAGGCAACAAATTAAAAGCACCTCCAGAACAGTAAAAAATTCTAATACATGTGTGAGAGGATCTTTTATTTCCATCTGGAGCTGCAGAGATATGATAAGGATGTGCATAACCTCTCTGGCTCTTCATTAATTTAATCGATTGGGGGGTAGTATAATGAGGGAGATAAAGGAGCATACAAAGAAAGATGAAGCAGATAAGAATGGAAACGTTGCATTGTTGCTAATGACAACTGACCAAGGAAATTAAGACGACCACATCGATTAGTTTGCACAGACCCTGTGCCGAGAGCAAATATTTCCATGGCGAAAAAAAAAAACAACAAAGAACAAAGATTTCTCTAACCGGATCGTAAGAACCATTGCATTCCAGGCAACAAATTCCTTTCCAAAAGCAAAGTGATTGCTCTCATATATCAGAAGAACTTGGAATAGCTTCTTACATTCATTTTCTTTGTGAAAAGGTTTAAGGCCCTTTTTTACTCTAATTTGGCCTATCTCAACTTGAACACCATACGGAGACAACAGTCAGAGGGAGAAATAAAATTAAAATAGATAAAAAGGGGAATAATAAAGATAAATATATAAAATAACAGCAATATCCAACCGTGTCTTGCCGAAAGGAACCCAAAAGTAGGAAGTCTCATTTCCTTGTGGGGTTATTAAATTATCTCGTTGATGTCCTTCCGGAACGAAAGATCATCAAGGTTTGGCAGGATCACTGAGTTATTGGATCAATGAGAAAATGTGCCTGGTGACCTAGATTACTGCGACCTTGACCGTGTCAGCAGCAAACCATCACACCAGAAATGCTCAGGTTATGTCCTATTTTACATGGTCAAGCCAATTAGCTAAGGACTTCTACCAAATCCTACGTATTCAAGTCACTTAGTAGCTCCATCAGCTTACCATGTTCAGAAAATTTGAATATTTTAATTACATGAGAATATTAAAAAATAACAATTCGGGGGGGTTTAGACAGTTTTCCTTCAAAAAAACCTTTAAAATTACCAAAGCAAATAAAAAAACCCTGTCTTTCTGTTATGGCATTTCTCGGTTAACCAATTTTCAATTTAATTACATTAGGATATACGTATTTTAAGCACCTTTCTTTTGATGGACACTGAATGTATGAAACAGGTCAAAAGTGAGACGACTGAAATCAACGTCGAATATACATGTTAGAAGCTCAATAACCGATAGGAAATAATGAAAGATGATGGCCAAGAGACTTCGTCTCATTATATGACCAAACAAGGATCATATATACTCGTAGATCAAGAAAGAAGAGAGAGCATATGGAGTAAAATAATATAAACTCTTTAACCCGTTAAAGAAAGTGGTTCGAACCTCATCGAGCGCTCTTTGCTTTATCGACCACCGTGCTAACCACTCGGACAACGACCACAATCCTCCAAGGCGATGCTTCAAGTCAGCCTATAAGCAGAGCAATGTAGGTAAGTCCTATATGTTGAAGACGAAACCTATGAGTTAGTGAGCATCTATCGCGTCAAGTGCTATTGTAATTTCCATTTCCTACATGTAAGAAATAACCCGCAAGAACCATAAGGTAAATACTTGGATAAGAAGACAAACAAGCGTGAAGGATATATTAAAAGGAATAAAAGTTCCAAAGTGGAAATTGGCTAGAATACATTGGGTGAAGAAACAGCGGCAGATAGAGGGGAGAAATCATAAACTTAATATCTTTATACAGGGTGGTCCGAAAGTCTTGTCACTCGCTATAAATATTTTAATTTTGTATTTCAAATATTGTTTTTATTTTCTTTTTCAGATGGCTGACCCGAGCTCCACTAAGATTTGGAAGAGAGGCGGATTGCAAGTGTATTGACACATGATCGTGTGCATTCTGACAAGAGCATGTGTTTGATGTGATCATATTGTTCCTCTATTATTCTTATTACTTTTGGGTATGGAGCGACAAGACTTTCGGACCACACTGTACATAAAGACCAAGAAAGCGACCTCTTAGAAAGTGACAAATATGAAATTAACTCAATAGCAGAGCAACACCGTAGCAAACTCAAGGGCGGGTGTCTGTCAGGGAAGGCCTCGGCCCAGCTGCGGGATAAGATCATCAGCCTGTCTCATCTCATCGCTGGGTAAAGAAGTTTCCACTAATCACTGTCCAGGGTTCGAGTTTACCTCATTACTCCCGCGGTTGAGTGATTTCCATCTCACTCTCACCTCGAGGTCGTCTTCTGGGTAACTTTATGGATCAGGGTATCCAATTTAAGATTTTCTTTCCTGCATCTTCTTCCTTTCTTCAAGCCATGTGCCTTGCACATTTGAAATTGGAAAATTTCTTCTTTTCTTATGCTAGATCCTTAACCAGTGTTTGCCTTATCCGGGTATTTCTTTCTTGGACCGTGAGTTATTTCTAACCCGTATCGTTCAATGTTTCTTTGTGTCGTAGGGTGACCATACACACCTTACACCAGTTTAATATAGATTTCGTAGAATAGGGTCAAGTTAACCCTTTCTGTGTTTCGAGTGCGTTGGGAGATTAATTAACAGAATGTATGTCACCAACAGTTAACTATCTTGGAGGTTTCGGGATAGCAGTAAAACGGGTACAAAAATAATTTTACTAATATGCAAATTAATATTATTTTACAAGGTTAAAAGAAGTTTTAAAAAAACAAGCTATATACACATTAGATGTAGACGGGTCTCAGCGGCTGAAAGAGGGGAGACTTGGTGAGGACGGTCACCGTACAAACAAACGAACAATATTAACTGAGGGTCGCTCGAATGACCTTGAGCGTATACGAAGCCGACGATGAAGGCTTACACTGGGGAGGCTTACACCGTGTAGAGAGAGCACTTGCATAGGAGAGTTGCGCATTGCCGATACTTCGAAGATTTGGTCCGAGGGAGTAATCCTTGCCTTGACGCAAAGTTCAAATAATAGTCTTTTGACACTGACTATTACGGGATGAACTTAGATCTTGCTTTCGAGTAAAACACGGATCGAGACTGAGCGCGTTGCGTTTGAGGAGCGGGTGGAACGGGTCGAGGTAGACTCCCGTGAATTAAGGAGAATACCAGGAGCTTGAGGGGTTCTGCGAGAATTGTGCAGAGTCCAACGGGGGGGGGGGGGGGGGCAGAGGTACTGACGGGACAGAACGGGTGGCGGATATGACGGGGCAGGACGGGCGGCGGATACTTCCAACTCTGGCGCCGGATAATTTATAGCGTGGTCAAATGTGGTTTTCACCCCCTTCCGTCCGAAGTGGAGGGCTCCATGGTCAGACGCCATGGCAGACAAGAATAGTCTCGCCATTTTTGCGCGATGGCGGGGAGGTTCCTAAGCCGGCGAGGCGAAACTTTGTCCGACTTAAGATTGGACCTTTGTGGCTCTCAAACTTGCCGCAGCTATCTGTGATGGCATCATTTCAGGTCACCACGGCGTCTCACGGAGTCTCATAATTTCATACCTCCATTAGCGCAAACAAAAAGGGTCGCCCAGATGTCTGTTGTCTCTATCTCCATTGAAGGGCGAGGTGGCGCGTATCTTCCTCTCTCTCTATATATCTCTCTCTCTCTCTCTTTCTCTCTCTCTCTCTATCTCTCTCTCTCTCTCTCTCTCTCTCTCTCTCTCTCTCTCTCTCTCTCTCTCTCTCTCTCTCTCTCGCTAAGTTTTCCTACTTCCTTCCTGCCTGATTTTATTATGAGAGATTTTCAATTCAATGTTGCCATACTGAATAACAAACTCCTTTAAATAAATGTCTCCATGTATCGGATGTAAAAATGTATCGTCTTTTCTAAATGTTCTGATCTTCAAATAACATTGTAATTCTTCTGGATTCGAGAAACAAAAATGTCAACATACCGAAAATGTTCAAATATATCCCATTAATTCTGAGTCGTTTTATCTCCTAGTCTAAAGCCCGGAAAACATCCCAATGCTCTGCTGTAAACACTTTATCCCCTATTTTCCTATCCTTTATAGAATTACATTTTTCTACTGATTTAATATTTAAGGCTTAAATAACGATTTGTATCTTTATATATAGGAGAATGTGTGGATGGAGGTTTTGCTATTTACTTGTTCTTGAAATGCCATTATTAGAACTGAATCAAAGACTTTTTCATAGGTCTACAAATGTTAGGTAGAGAGCTATTAATTTGTTGCAATAATTACTGAACAATGTACAGATGATCATATATAACTTAGTTCTAAAACCTGCCTCTTCCAGTGGCTGGATGTTTGTCATATAGACTATTTGCTAAAAGTTTCCTAAATATTTGTATGTTGCTAATAAGTCTGGCGTATAGTTCTTCACTTTTCTTTATCACCTTTTTTTATAAAAACTTATGACTAAAACGTTGGATCATGCCATTGGAATCTTCCTTTCCTTCAAGTATTTTGTAAAAAAAACTATCAAATATGTCAGCAGGCTATTTACCCCCATCTTTTATAAGATCTTTGGTTAGATAATGTTCTCCAAGTGTTTTATCATTTTTAATGCTCTTAAGTGCTTGTAGAATTTCGTTCTTTTTTACTGGTGGGACTTCTTCGACATTTATTGAGTGGTTATTGCCAGCATATAGTTCCTGATAAAATTCAACTCTTTCAGATGTTTTTGCTCTGTTTATGCTTTTATTTCTCTATTTATCCTTATCAGAGAGAGAAGGTTACCCACCACCACCCCTTAGAACCTAACATATACTCGAGGCGCCTAAGAAAGATGCACCTGCACAGCCAGACAGCCCCAAGGGAGCAGCGAGAATTTCGTGCGGTGGGATGACCTGTGTTGGGTTCTCTTTCTCTCCCCTTCACATCACCTGATGATCGGCACCAGACCTACGGCATCAAGAACTTTGGCGCGAGACTGTGATGCCCGCCGATAATACCCCCCACCCTGGCGCGCCAAGTCTAATGAGATCCCCATCCCCCTTTTGTGGGCCTCTGGTGACCCGCTTCCGCCCAGGCAGTATAAATACTTCGAGAAAAACTTTGAGAAATTAGTACCATACAGCCCAGTCTTGGTTAGCAGCCACCTACACTCTCGTATGCCTTGGCCCGCCTCCCAACGGATTCCAGCAACGAACGTGACGCGTAACCTTTACCTGGCCTTGCTTGTACCTAAGGCCAGAGCTCCCGACCGAGAGACGATATACACTGACAGGCATCTATCACTCGGGTATCGACTTCGTTCTCGTCTGGAGTACTCCCTCGTTCATTTCTCAGTGAGGTTAAACAAGAAGGAATTCTTCAAGTGAAACTTTGAAGCGCCCAACTTACTCGTCGTATTCAAAGCATCCAGTCAATTAGGCTTTACGTGAGTCTCCCCGTCATTTGCACTCTCGCCCTTTCCCTGGAGACAATCACCGTGCATCCTCTTTCGGACTCTCGTCTCCGTCGAGTCATTTATATCCTCCCTCCGCCGCTTAGTATCCCGGGTCTCATCTTATTTATTTTCATTTATTTACTTTTGCTAATAATATTTTCTTTGTATAAAGTTATTTTTTTCAATCAGTTTCTCTAAACCCAGAACCTTTAAGGATTGATTATTTATGCCAACCGCATTCGATTTTAATTACTTAACCCTCGCACTGGGATCTATATCCCAATTTCTGGCGTGCTTCCTTCTCACGTCATCGCAGATTCAATCCTCGGCTAGCATCGACGTTCGAATCTACGGCATTATATTCTAGGGTCAGGTGTGGGGTCACCCTACGATATCTATATTATATTCTGGTGCCAGGCTTTTAGGGTTACTCGCAGTATCAGATCTCATTTTTTTTAGACCTGTGACAGATTCTAAAGGGTGTTATACTTGTATATTAAAGGTTCTGGTTTTAGAAACTGTAGAAAAGACCAGACCCATTTCCTATTTTCCCTTTTATGTGCGTATTTTGTATTGAATTTTTTGACCCTGTGAAACTTCAAGGCTCATAAAACGTCTGCCGTATTGTAAATGAGTTAATCTTATTTCATTTCTTCTATTATGTTTGTCGTTTTCTTCGTTGCGTATTGGGCAACGCAGGCTCTCGCTAAATTCCGGAGTGAATATTTCGAGTATAATTAAGAATCGCGCTCTGCGAAATAATTATCGCTGTTTTTTTGTTTTTCTAAGTGAAGAATCGTAGGTCCACTAAAGCCTACCAGCACTCCCGCTAGGCGTCTAAATAATTCCCCCTTCCCATTTTTGTGGTGTTTTCCTGAAAGTTGGTCGAACGCAATAAAATGTCCTCATTATTTAACACGTTTAAGTTGCAGGGAGAGTCGCTTGGGCTCAGGGGCTAGGACCTTCTAGCTTATATCTAAGAGGAGGAAAGGAACGAAAGAGAAGACAAAGAGAAAGAGAAGAATGGGAAAGGCCCGCCTTCATGAATTTGAAATAAGTAGGACCAAGAACGAGACGCTGTCCATCAGCTCGAAGACCGAAGCTTTCCATACCGCGTTTGTTAATCTTCCGGTTTTCAAGGATAGTTAGGATTTTGGAGCCTTCTTAATCCACTTCAAAAAAATCTTAAAAATCAACCAATGGGACATCGAGGCAGACGGAGTGGCTCAATTGTTGCCCTTGCTAAATTCCTAACTCCGAGATATATTCATATCACTTCCCTCGGAGGCAACAATTGATTATTCGACCTTAAAACCGTAGTTACTGGTGGCTATAACATGAGCCCAGACTTTTACCGATCCAAATTCAGACATGCTCACCTTCAGCCAGGTCAAACACCGTCAGTTTGGGTATACCCTCCATCGTCTCTTCAACTTTTGGTTCGATGCATCTCAAATCCTACATGACTACGATGCCCTCGTTGACATCTTCCTGAGTGACCAGTTGTTGGCTGCACTCCCGGCTGAAGTCAGATCTTTCGTAAAAGACCGGCGGTGCTTCATATTCTAGGAGTGGACAGAAGAGGCCGATATTTATTCAGCAAGCCACAACCTTCAGCCGAAAGAAGGGAAGAAAACGCTCCCCCTGCCTTTCCCCAAACCCTAAGCTAAACAAAGGTAAATTCATTTGCAAAATGGAACAAGTTTGCCAAGGTAACTGGGCCGTCGAAGCCGAAACCACTCTTTTCGCTCGAACACCGGGATGTAAAACCGTTTTTTTCAGGTGCCCCTACGTCATCTTTCCCCAGTATACTCATCATTTGTTTTTCCTGTGGTTTGGAGGGCCACGTGCAAACGAACTGCCCCCAGAACTCTCATTTCAGGAATAACTCTTCTCACCAGGTACACCAGATATGTGCCACGCCTGCGCCTCCGTCAACACTATCGGAATCTTCTCCCCCAGACACCTCAAGTCCCGGCGGCCACCAGGTAAACTTCTTGTTTGGTAAGAATACCCCTGGATACCTTAAGTTCGAATCCAGAATTATTAATGACTGCCGTGTCTCCACTCTTGTGAGAGATACCAGGTGCACCTGCATAGTGGTGTAGGACAAGTTGTTTCCTCCAGTAGCCCCGAACCATAATAAATTCGTCTTCGTGCACGACTACTTGAGGCGCGCCATTCGGTTCCCCATCGTTTAGTGCTACATTAATTGTGCGTACTTCACTGGCTGGGCAGATGTAGTAGCAGCCCCTAATAAATTCTGCTCCGTCCTTATTGGGCAGTGCTTACGAGTCTCCCTCACCTCCGTAGCCCAACCCGTAGTTACCCGTTCGTAAGTGGTAAAAGATTCGAAGATGCCCTCGCGCCTAGAAACCTCACGTTCTTCAGGATTCAAGCAGGTCATGAATGAAGACTTCGTAAGGAACCAAAAGAACTGCGATTCCCTCCTACCACTTTGGGCTAAGGCCCAGTCAAAAGAGCAAGAAGCCACCCGAGGAGACAAGGTGATCTCCTACTCCTACCAAGTTACGGACGGCTTTCTTTACCGTCATGCTCAGAAAACGGTAAACCCCGACGAGAGTATTGTGTGTTCCACGTTCGTACGTTGGTCACATTTTAACCACTGCCCATGAGGAGGCTCAATGGCTCCCTCAAATCCATCCTTAAGAAACTGTGCACCGAACAACCCCGAGAATGGCACCGTTTCTTGCCGGTATCCCTTTTTGCATACCGGGAAATTCCACATCGCACCTTAGGTCTTGCACCATTTGAGCTTCTTTATGGATGTAATGTTAGAGGGCCCCTCAGCATTCTAAAGGAGCTCTTCTCCAATTTGAAATTAGACCAGGAGATACAATCCTCCTGCGCTTACCTCCTAGACCTGAGGCAGAGGTTAGGAAAGTGCGCAGAGATCGCGCATCAGAACACCGAGACAAACTTGGGCAAGTATAAAACCTACTTCGACTGTAAGTCCCAAGAACGAAAATTTAAGCCCGGTGACGAAGTCCTTTTACTACTCCCCATAGAGAGCAACAAACTTTTGACCCAATGTAAGGGCCCCTTCCCAGTGATCGAGAGACACGGCACCGTCGAGTACTTGATCCAAACCCCGTCTGTCACTAAGCTATTCGACGTGAACATGCTTAAAAAGTACCATCGAGGCACTTGTGCCAATCAACTTGTGGACCTGCACGAAGAATCCGCTTTGGAGTATAGGCTACCCGCTTGACCCCTTGGTCGTGGTACAAATCGCCTGTGTAGAGCAAGACGCGGAATATCCTCTTCACGTCTTGCCAAAAACCCCCGACTCCCCATCGACCGAGTTGAATATAAACTCTCAGCTCCCGATCTCCCTCAGAATACCCAGTTACAAGCGCTACTCACTCAATTCACCGATTTAATCTCGGATACTCCTGGTTGTGATGCCCAGTTCGAGAACAATATTCGGCTCATCACCCAGGAACCTGTCCGTTTGACGCCGTACCCCCTACCCATTACCTTAAGAAAAGCGTTCAATGAGGAGGTAGACAAGCTATTGAAGATGGGTATTCCGATTCTCCTCATCAATGATAATTTGCACAAGTTAGAGACTGACCATAAGCCCCTCTCTTACCTACGGAACTTTAAGAACAATAATGGTCGCCTCATGAGGTGGAGCCTCTCTCTCCAAGAATTCCATTTGAAAATTGTATGGGTTCCTAGAATTGCCTGGCGGACAGCTTAAGCAGAAATCCCCTGCATTTGTCTCCAGAGTAATTTCCCATTAATTAATTGTATCGTTAAAATGGATTACTTTTGTATATATTCCTGAATAATTCTTGTGGTTTTGTGTAATGCCTTATAAGAATATGTGCCATTATTTTTTTATTATTGTGTATATATTTTTTAATGAGTTACACTGTTCGTATGTATCCTTTTTTTTGTATTGTGGGACCTTTTTTTTAATATCCTTGTATGTAAGTCCCTGGTTATCGAGACTATGCTGACTCCGGCTATTGATAACTATTCCTGTCTGTCTTATTGTATTATTACTATAATTATTTTTTTACGTGATGTTGTTCGGTAATAGGAATACCGAACATTTCCTGAGTCATCTTTATTTGACATATTTTTGTGAGGAGTATCCGGTACCACCCCTTTTGAATTTGTGTCTCTATTAGAAATTTAGCATTGTAATTACCCTATTTTAGTCTGATGTCACTTCCTTCGGAAGCACCATCCTGGAAGGGAAGGAAATGTCAGAGAGAGAAGGTTAACCCCTCCCCCTAGAACCCAACGTCTACCCGTGGTGCCTGAGAAAGATGCACCTGCACACCCAGATGGACCAAAGAGAACAGCGAGAATTTCTGGCGCTTGATCGGCGCCAGACCTACGGCATCAAGAACTCCTGGCGCACCAAGTTTAATGAGATCTCCGCCCTCCTTTTGACGACCCCCGGCGAGCCGCTTCCTCCGAGTCAATATAAATACTTCGGGAAAAGTTTTGAGAAATTAGCACCATACAGCCCCGTCTTGGTTAGCAGCCAGGTACAGTCTCGTAAGCCCTGGCCCGCCTCCCAACGGATTCCAGCTCCGAACACGACGCATCACCTCTACCCGGCCTCGCTCGTACCTAAGACCAAAGCTCCTGCCCGACAGACGACAGACACTGACAGGCATCAATCACTCGGGTATCGACTTCGTTCTCGTCTGGAGTACTCCCTCGTTCATCTCTCAGCGAGGTAAGAGAACTAGGTATTTTGCAAGTGGAACTTTGCAGCGCCCAGCTTTCTCGTCGTATCCAAAGCATCCAGTCAATTAGGCTTTACGTGAGTCTCCCCGTTATTTGCAGTCTCCCCCTTTACCTAGAAGCAATCACCGTGCATCCTCTCTCAGTTTCTCGTCCCTGTCGAGTCATTTATATCCCCCCCTCCCCCGTTTGGTACCTCAGGTCTTATCTTATTTCTTGTCATTTATTTACTTTTGCTAATAATATTTTCTTTGTATATAGTAAAGTTATTTTTCTACAGTCAGTTTCTCTTAACACACAGAACCTCTAAAAATTGATTATTTAGGCTAACTGCACTCGATTTTGATTATTTAACCCTCGCACTGGGATCTAGATCCCAATTTCTGGCGTGCTTCCTTCTCACGTCATCGCAGAGTCAATCCTCGCCTATCATCGACGTTCGACTATACGACAATCCTTCAGTGTTTTTATTTACTGCCTGACATTGTTAGAGGTTGTTTTATCTGGGGGATTTTCTATACCTTTTCACTGAATTTTTTTTCTATATTGTATTCTTCTCATGGGTCAGATTTTTAATACGTTTGTTGTATTCAGTGTATTTGATTCTATTCTAATTTTCCCAACTCGCTCCATTTTTATCCTTTTATCTAAATGTCTCTTTGCCATAGTTTTCTAATGGTGATTTTGCTACTTGATTTGTTAGACAATTTAGACACACTGTTCTTTACTGCAGTTCTTTTCGGTCCTATAATGGGGGTTCTGTTACTTGATCAATGACCATTGATGAGTTAGTTATACTTGTTTGCTAGTATCATTTGGAAGATATTTATTCTACTTTGGGTGTTAATTTTTTTCTTTATTTTCGTTTTCATTAGTTTAGCTTTTTCTTGCGTTTGATCTAATTTAAACTTACTCATGATCTTTTTGGAAGAAGGAATTCACATTGTAAAGCTGTTGCAAACCTTACTAATCTGTTTACACGTTCATTTTGCCAATGAAATATAAATTTTCTCTTAATTGCCTATCGTATTTTTGCGCTACAGTAACCCACTGTAGATCTTGAACTGATTGGTTGCTCGTGCATTCCTTCTTGTTTGTTGCAGCTCAAGCAATCCATTTTCTAATCTGTTACTCTCCGCTCCACAAATTTTTTTGTACCTAACAATTTTGCACCTTTGCCCCGCCTCTATCTTAACTGTACTAATTAATCTATTATGATTATTCTTTACACTGCTTATTTTTTCACTCTTCTATACAAATAGACCATTAACCTGCTTGTGTATCATTATTCACCGAGAGAGATGAATACAAGTACCCCATTGGTCCTCCCTGATTGGAAGCTTGAAGTAATAATCTAGGAGGGATTTCTGCACACAAAATTCACTTTGATTATCTCCATAGAAAACAAGACGACTTTTATTCCATTTCCACACGGGTTCTTGTGGGTTCTCGTGGTGCATTTTTACGGTCGTCACAGACACCACGCGATCTGGAAAATGGACAGGGTGTCTTTGAGGTAGAACAGTAACATCGCCTTCTTGTTTTTAACCGGTCCCTCAACTGGGAAAAACACACTTGCTCGATGGTGAATTTTTGCAGCATATTCTCCGTAACCCTTCTTCTCTTCTACTGTTCTCTCCCTTGCAAGTGCGTGGATGCTGTAGCAATGCCTGCAGGAATACCTGAGGCTATATATCTCCCACTATTTTTCCTTCGTCTACTTACACTACTTTACAGATCTCCCATTACTAACTTTCTGCGTGATAAAGCCTCATTATTACGATTTAAATTCGAGTAAATAAATGGTTACTTTTCTGCGACTGAACATCTACTGCTGATGTCGAACGAGTCAATATCATTGAAAGCAGCACGAACAATGAACGATATGCTTGTGTTCGGGAATAATATCATTTCCTCTTCTCTCCAAAGACGCTCGTTTCGCTCGCGAAGGCCGACAACGATTTCTATGTAGCAGAGAGACGCCAATCCTGAGTAAGCTTTTATGCTTTAGGGCTTTGATCCTCTTTCTAAAGTTCGCCGTTACTCTCTGGGTAGGGGTGTCGATTGTTCTGCTTGTGAGGTGGAATGGGGAAGGGGGGGGGACGCAGCGGCACAATTGACCATTTGTCACGACTACACTTCTCATAGAGGATGCTCCGTCGAACAGAGGTTGGAGTGAGTTTTCAGTAAGCGGATCCATTCTGAGGAGATAGATTGAGCTATTGGCCATACATCCTCCGCTGTGGAAGATTGAAGGCCTTACCAATTTCTGAGATAAGTTTACTACTCATTGCCAATTGTAGAACGCCTTTAGTGCCCTCGGGGCTCAGTAACCCTACTTTACCCCATACCTCACCCGTTACACTGCTGCAGTACGAAGTAACGTGGAGATTGCTTTCTACTATATCTCTGTACATGTTGAAGTGTGGGGGATGAGTGAGCTGATGATGTGGTGAATTTGACTCTGTGACATTTACCACCGGGTCAGGCTTTAAGTGCCTCTTTGCTACACAGAGGGACTGGCAAGGATTCGAGCAATCCTTCGGTTAACTTGGTGAGATGATGAGAGACGGCCATGATGAGTATGAAGACGTACACAATCCGACCTCGATTATACCCTTGAACCTACCCCTTAATACCCTAGCAGTTTAGGTAGAACTGTTTCCAGCTTGCTACTGCAAGGGCTGTTTTCACCCAGACGGATTTCACTTCCTGATAGAGTGACCGAGTCCGGGGATGCTAACGAGCGGGACCATTTAGCGGGGAAGCGGTGGCGTTACTGACTTTTCTCAGTGTTAGATACAGGTTATTTGATTTGGATTAGGGTGATTTGGCTGTTTTGTGCGCTTAGGCGAATTATTTTTTAGTACTCTGGAGCAGAGCTGAATTAAAGTACAACTTTACTCATCCCAACTTACTGGAAATTTGAATGTTACGTCTGTACTGATTTTCGTTTGGATTCTCGAACGCGAGATACCACGAAAGCGAGGCCCCAGGCGAATGACGCAAGCATATCGAAACGGACGAATGGGCGGGCCATCGCTTGCTGAGCCTCGTTTGAATTAAAAATGGTTTCAGTTAACTCTCAGTTGATCTCTTTTTACTATAATAATTTACGACATGTCGCAAATTAACTGTTAACGCAACTATATATGGGAAAGAATACAAAAAAGTGTGTGTGGAGGGGGAGGGGGGTAATAAAGGGGATTATACCACTGATTTCACTCAAGATGTCTTTATTTAGCAGTGGGGCTTACTGATTAACGTGAAATCCGAACCAAGAGTATCGATTTCGTATGGCAGCCTCCGGGAAGGCAACCGGAACCGGGGTTCCACACGACCACTAACCATACACAGTGTAGCTTAGGGGACGGGAGAACACAACTCCGGTGTTGGGGCATGGGGGGGGGAACGTAATCATAAATGTCAGCTGTAGCATAGTGGTAGTCGTGTAAAAACATATTCAGTATATATTAAAGTTAAGCTATATCGGATGGTTAGCTTAGTCCGTTTTTCGGCCCTCACGTTAAATTGTAGCTACCCTCTGGAAAATAAAAAAAGCTCTAAATTATTTCTTTGTCCTGTGAAGATGTCAGAGGAAAAAGACTTGGGAAAGATGCACACGAGGCTGTGCGCATTAACAATGGAATGTAAGCATGTAGTGTTCGTTTATGTTGACGTCATGGTGCTCTTGCCCATGCACATGAATGATTCTACAGACATTTTGAAGATGTTTGAAGGCCTAAACTGTTATGGTGTGCATGGAAGGATTTGGGGTAGCTTAATTCAATGCGTTGTTTGTTTCTTTTTTTCATTCTGTGCCTCACCTCCATCTGTGCCCTTCGCAAGACCCCCGTATCCAGTCGTACCCCAGGGCGATCACCTATCCCGAGCCACGTACAATACAACTGACCAGGCCCTGATAATTCAGACATGGAATTTAACGATGAATTTTCTTCCCCCCATCGCCACCAAACCCCGAAACCGCCTCTTATCTGATGTGAACGGAATTATACGTATATTTTCATTCGTCGTAGGGAGATAGTGAAGCTTTTTCAAGAAGTCACAAAATTGCTAAGTTGACTGGATGAAGGACAGTCATGGGGTAAAGAACCCCCAGATCGGATGTATCAGTTAACTTCTCAGGAATCGACGAGGTTTTGGAAACAGCGGGATTCTTAATTACAGGTGAAAGACGAATCATTTAGGAATGATGACACCATTTCCTAGAAAAGCGAAGATCACCCAGAGGGGGTATAGCCACCCGACCGGCTTCGCTCGGCCCAGGAGGCTTCACACTGATGGCGAGTCACCTCTCGACGGGAGCGGTCTTCGTTTCGCAGCCTTTCGCACGTTTCCACCGTGTTTGGCTCTTGCGAGGTCCATACCCAATTCGCTTGATGCCGCCACACGTCAGGAGGGAACCGAACGAAACAACACACACTTCACACCAGATCTTATCAACCTAGAGATCCAAGTTCTCATCCTCTACGTGATTATATATATATATATATATATATATATATATATATATATATATATATATATATATATATATATATATATATATATATATATATATATGCAAGAGGCTGCGTTCGTAACGATTTTTAAAATTTTATTTGAATGAACGATCGATATCGGAAAAAGACCCTGAGCGATCAATTTTGATTGATGTAACGAAATATTCAGCAAAGATTCGACTATCTATAGTCTAATCCCAGCGTTACTATGTTTGTGTGTGCACGCGTTCGTTTGTCTCTATGGACATTTTGTATAGCGCGCACTGAACTTGCACTGCACATTCATGTTTTAGCCTTGGTTCCATGGACAAGATTATTATTAACACCAATAAATCGCAATTCTCGACCAGGTGATGGCCTTCCACCATTCCATTTCTTCCTCTTATGTGCGCGCAACTGTGTGCGTATATGTCTAGCCTGGAATTGACCGTCTGCAGTATGGAGTGTTTCCACCCTCGCTACTTATGGAAAGAGACGGACATTCCTAGAAAATTTGATTTGTACTGGGTCTAAGTTTGTTCATGACGATGTCCTCAATCTGACCAAGGCACGTAGTCGCCAGGAGTCTTGGATGACCGTGCATACATTCATAACGCTGAGGACGTCGTTGACTCAGATTATATTTCAGGGGATTTGAGTCACTTTGCTTCGTGACGTAAGGTAACGATGGTTTCGTGAGCAGTGTTGCCAGATGTGGCTAATTTTAGCCATTGTGGCTAATTTCATAAGTTCCTGGCTAAAAAATAAATAAATCATTTAGCCACTAGTTATTTGGCTAATTGTGGCTAATTTCTGTTAGTTTTAATATTGATATCAAAATCTCTTCAAAATTGTAATAAGAATTTACATAAAATCTTCCCTCCGATGCAGTTTTTCATGTAGCTTACATGTTGCGTTGTTACGTACGTACTCGCAAGCCTCAACGTGAGAAATATTTTTTTCGGCCATTGGTAAATTAAGAAATAGTGCTCTTTACATGTTCGCAACAATTCAATCCAGCTGAAGAGTTGTCATTTCTATTGATGGTTATTTAGTTAATACTGCTAACAGTTGACTCCTAGTTATCGAGAATGACACAACTGCATTTCTTATATACGTGTTACGTTAGTAATTCTGACTCACTCTGATTATTAATTCAATTGTGCGGTTCGTTTGCAATGCAATAAACTTTGCGTCGTATATTTCGAAATAAAAAACAGTGAATTTTTGCCCATAATGAGTAGCAATAGAAAATACAATAAAACATGGGAAGCTGAGCATACATGGTTGATGCTTAAATAAAATGCGTTTTTGCAAAATATGTCTTGTACAATATCAGTTTAAAAAACATAATTAAGTGATGCATGAAAAATCAGCCGCGCATAAGAGTAAGGAAAAATGTTTACCTCTAAATTCATTCATTATTTAATGTTACATTGTTTCACAATATAACATTAAATAATAAATGGTGTAAAAACTGTAAGGACACAGAAAAAAATGCTAAACTTTTTTACAAGTGAGATGTATTTGCAAAGTTGTAGTCAAAGCCAAACCCAAAGTATAGAAGGGGAAACAGGAAGAGGCAAAACTATTGAAAAGAAAATGGAAGCTGAGTAGTTTTATATCATTGTTTCACAATACTTTTAATTAAATAAAGGTCATTTATTTATAATTATTTTTTAGTTTCACATTTTATCGTAACAATACTGATATACTATATCATTTGGCTAATTGTGGCTAATTTTTCCCTAGCCCATGGTTAAAAATACTCCAAACCATGTGGCAACCTGTTAAACCGTGAACCGCGCACTCGGCTCTCGTCATCAATGAAGCGAGTATGTGGTAAATGATCCGGGGCATCTCTATTTTGCGGCGGCCTACCTCTCTCTCCTTCTAGCTCCTCTAGATTCGAGATTGGCACTTCTCTCATCTCTTCCACAAACCTTAAGGTGAAAATGTGTGGAAGATATATAGTCGCAGATCCATCTGCTGGCACAATCCTCTAGATGCCAGCCCATTATGGGTGCTTAAATATATAAGGAAAAGAATGCAGTTAGAATGTGCAGACTAGAGATAAATGGAAGAAGGCTGGTCGGCGACTAGCCATCGCTATTAACCACCGTCGAAGATGGATAAATGAGAAGAGTCTCGAAAAGTGGCATAAAAAGTGGGAAATATTTAGACAGAATACAGCCTAGGTATTCTCAATCAAATTCTTCTTCACATTCTTCCCTGGATAAATCTCACACCGCCAAATAATAACGTTTGCAGGCACTAACTAGTTGTCACATGGGCTGGAGGAAGTCGGGTGGGAGATATGAAATTTGAATCTCTGAATGCAAAAACTCTTGCGATTCGTCCATGTTCATTTTGAATGTTCCTTGTCAATTGTGGCATTTTAGGTTGGTGTGTTATGGCAATGGTAGCTTTTTAAAATTTATATTTATCACCCTATTCTGGGTTGCTGTTGTCTTTTTACGTTTCCAGTCGCGCCTTTCTTCTATTTATCTGACCTCTCACTTTCGTGCATAGCATACTTTCGTTGGACATCGATGATAATATGAGGCAATAATTTAGATAAATGTTCAATTTCCTTTCTTATGCAGACTTTTTTTTGAGGAAGGTGAGCAATTATAACTCATCACCTAATTTTTCGCCTTTAAATTCTGGACCGCTATTTCTTCATCGCTTCCTACAAAATACTGCATCTTATACCATTCAAAATACTGCATCTTATACCATTCAAAATACTGCATCTTATACCATTCAAAATACTGCATATAATACCATTCAAAATACTGCATCTAATACCATTCAAAATACTGCATCTTATACAATTCAAAATACTGCATCTAATACCATTCAAAATACTGCAAAATGTTTACATCTAATACCATTCAAAATAATATATCTAATACAATTCAAAATAATGAATCTAATACCATTCAAAATAATGTATCTAATACCATTCAAAATACTCCATCTAATATAATTCAAAATACTGCAAAATAATGCATCTAATACCATTCAAAATACTGCATTTCACACTATTCAAAATACTGCATCTAATAGCATTCAAAATACTGCAAAATGCTGCATCTAATACCATTCAAAATACTGAAAAATACCGCATCTAATACCATTCAAAATACTGCCTTTAATACCATTCAAAATATTTCAGGACTTTCAAAAATCACTCGAGAGCGAAGAAAACACAAGACGGACCCCTGACCGGATAATGAAACTAACATAAAGATCAGCATGGCAATCGCTAGTGAACCAAATGGCACCAGCAGGCGGTCCTTGTTTATGGGAGGTGGTGCTGGGAAGTATTTGTTTTTGTTTACACTAAACAGCGATCAGGTAGGTTGCTTCCTCACCCTGGGTGAAAGGAGGGGGGGGGAGGCGCCATGAGTCCTTGGAACAGAGAAGAGCGTGTGTTGTGCTGTGAAGATGAGAAGTGAAAGATAGCGGTGATGTGATTGATTGGCTATGAATTTGGCGCTGAATCCAAAATGGCGCTCTGATCCTGTTCCTGTAGGAGGGTAGTTTCATTCCCTGGAGCTTTGCTATTCGATCAAAAGGCTAAAATGATGACAGCTATGGGTTAACTGAGGGATCTTGTGTAATTATGATCTATTTTGTAATCTTTTTTTTTGGAGGGGGGGAGGGAGGAATAAATGTTTCTAGCTTTTTTCAATTTCAGAAATGGTTCTTTCCAAAGAAAAGCGTGCAACCATTGTTGCTCTGCACTAAAGTGGCCTGAACTGCAAAAAGAGAGTTGCTGAGGGATTAAAGGAACACCATCTTTAGGATCATTTATGACTTTAAATAGAATGGTTACACTCCTGTGAAGAAGATCTATTACAAAAGAAAACATAGGATCTCGGAGAGGTGGTGAAGAGGAACTTGTTGCCTGCGATGAATCTTTCCCTACTACTATAAAAAAAAGCCTCATTTCATCGCATCGGAATCTTCAATCCGGTAAAGGAGGCAAGGCCAAGGACAAGAGGATTCCAAAACCGTGAATTCTGGAGAGCACTACGGGGGCTGACCTCAGTGCCCCTCTGGCTCCAAGAGACTGGTAAACTTGTTACGCGCCCGGAGGACCCCCCCCCCACCCCGCCCACGGTTTAGCTTCTACTTCAAGCCTAAATTTTTCGGTGAAATTCCAAGACTTCATCCCATGCTGAACCTGGGACCGGAACTGCTCCCACCGGTACCTTTGGACCCTCTTACCTAACCATTTGTCATTGGAAGGAAGTAGCCGATTGATTGGAGATTCCTCTTGTTTCGGTTGCTCCCAACAGTGGCAGAAGCGAGCGTGGGCCGGCTGATTGGAGATTCCTCCTGTGCCTGCACTGATTGAAAGCAGGGTATCAGCAACCCCCCTTTCCCTATCCTATTCCCCTCCCCGGACTCAGTATAGAAGCGATAGTCTGATGTGAGATTCCTCCTGTTTCTCTCGACCTCACTAAGTCAAAAACGTCTAAAGTGTGACTGATTGGAGATTCCTCCTGTTTCTCCCTTGGACATGGGAGACGAAGTGGGTTGGGTAAAGATATCACCGTGCCAACTCTGATGGGACTCGGGTGACGGCGGAGCAATGAACGTCCCACAGGAGCTACCGGACCTTCGGTTCTCGCTTTGCTTGACAAAGAAAGAGTGAGTGTCCTTCTAAAACCCATGTTTTTGAAGTTAGCTTCTGGCAACTGGACATTAGCATAAAAAGTTAATAGAATTGGAAATGGATACGCAGCCATATGTCATAAACAAAAGATTTGGAAAATATTACCTCTAAAAAGGTAGCAGATCTGCTGGCTCAAATCGGACTTGAGCCGAAACCCACCCCTTCAGTCACTGCAAAAAAAGCGATGATCTTCAGGCAGATAGACTCGTGGGTAGGGGCTGGAACCGAAGCAGAAATTCAGACTAAAATAGAGATAATTCATGCGTGGGCAAAATACGCAAAGGTCATCAAGTTCCGCGACCTAACGCATGTTTTCAAACTCGTCTTCGAGGAAATAAAGATGGTGAAAAAGGCACAGGTAACCGACCTGAGGCTCTTTAGTATAGTCATCGCCTGTACGCAAGAGAACACTTCCACTTGATGATGTGCTTCTCCTGCTATATAGTGGAGGGTTATCTCATTCGCAACTGTCCAAAAAACAGAAGACGCTCTGCTCGGAATGCGGACAAGAAGAGCACTCCTGGGTGCGCTGTGTTTAGCAGATAAAACGTGCCTAAATTGCTCAGGACCTCACGAAACCGTGAACATGCAGTGCGCTGTTCGCAGAGAGCACCTCAACCGCAAAAGAACAGCTTAGAGTGTCTCTTAAAGCAGCTCATACGCCAGTGCAGAAAAGACTACACCTCTACGGCAGCCAATAAACCACAATCCCAGCTATAAATAGTCCTCCAGTTAGTCCTCAGATTCAGCCCCACCAAACTGCTGGCGTGCATTCTACATACATATGGACTAAATTACGCGGGCCTTGGCTCCTTCAACACGGAGCTTAAAAGAATGCTGGAGGCAAATGGCATAGACCCACTAAATTTTCCTGTCAACCCTCCCTCCGACAAAGTTCTGGGGATACCGAGGGTAACTCCCACTCCAACCGCCTCAGCAAAAACACCCAATCCAACTGAAGAGGTAGTCCCAGAGCACAAAGAAGTTGCACCTGGCTGGCCCGCCCGAATACTTTCTCGTTGAAAATAGAAGAAGAGAAACCTGCAACAAGAGGCGAATTCAAGCAAACCTCAAAGTCCTAATCGCTCGATCCTAAGTAGATCAACCTGATCATCACGGTCAACAAAAATACGACCCAAACAAGGACCTTCACCATTGATAACATTGCCATGGGTATCCACAGAGGGTACTTAAAGGTGGTTCTTCGACTCGTCAATTTCTTCGAGCCGAGTTTGTAAAAAAAAAAACTCCGCTCCGGTAAACACTACAGCCCTCTGAAGTGTCAGAAATTCCTGATCAAACCCAGGGAGTGAACATGGATGCAAGAAATAGACTAGTGGTTTTTGCACATAACGTGCAAGGATGGGCTAACCACAAACGCCAAAAGAATCTGACTGGTGAAAGATTTGATGGAGCGGCAATAGCGGTGCGATTAGAACGGAAGTATGCGAAGAGGGGAGAAATAGAAAGTCGTTCCTCTCCGTTACTCTCAAAACCTTCATGTGGAACATTGAAGTGGGTTCGGGGTATCAGCCTCCAAGGAGAGGGTACCATCCGATACACGACCTATTCATCCCCTTCTTCATCGTCGCTAGTGACCTTAACGACAGATCAAGAACCGCTGCTACGCTCGAATGGACAGTCGAGGGAAGAACCTCGAATAATCCTGCGTAGAGGCGCAGCGGAAAGGATTTTGCCGGAATTCCCAGCATTCATGTATTAAGGGTCAGCCACAAATTCGGACATCGTGCTTACTGATCTCAACTTCCCCTCCACCATCATCTGCAACCTGTCCCCCTTACGCCCAGTGACTATATTTCTATGGTCATCAGGATGGTCACCGCTGCTTTACCCATTGTCTTGCCATTAAGGAAAAACTTTGCGGCTGTAGACTGGGAATCCTACAGAAGGTCATCATTGGAGGTAATTTCTTAAATGGATGGTGCCACACAAGAATAAATTGACGATGAACTGTAATCGCAAACTCAAAGCACAATATCTTGATCTTGAAACAGATTCTAGCTGATTTACACGACGTCCGGGCAGCTGGATACGTCAGCCACATGGACTTTGGGTTAGTCTAGCAGCTCAGACAACAAGTGAACGTTGCACTACTCTATGAGATCAGGGACAAGTGGGACCGCACGATCCATAACCTAGATGTTGAGGACAACCGCCCAAAATTTTGGAACGCCATCAACAAGTTGAGAGGGCGACCAACTTCGGAGGCTGATTACCCCCATAGTGCACCGGGTCTTTACAAGAAAAATGAATCTTTATAGAGAAGTATGGAACAAGGCCTTTCGAGTCTCGAAGAAGATGAGAAAACTTCGATCTGGGTTTCGAAGAAAGGGTTCTAGAATACAGGAAAATGCACTACAGAATATTCACCCTGCACAAAAACGCAAACTTCAATAGGCTGCGTGAGTGCATCCCGGAAGGCATGGCGATCACCCAAGAAGGGTTGGACTCTGCAATCTCCGCGTTAAACAAAAAGCTCCTGGTCTAAACTTAATAACTACGAGACACCTAAAAGATGCCAAAGTGAGGACGAAAACTAGAATGGTCAATCTTTTCAACGCAGCATTAGTAGCATGATACTTCTCAGACGTCCTGAAGACATCCAAAATTATCTTTATTCCCAAGCCAGGGAAGTCTAAAGATCAAGTGATGGACTACTGGCCGATTTCACTTCTCGAGATCATTGGAAAAGTATTCGAAAATATTTTAAACAACAGGCTGGTCTTCCATCTGTTGTTACATTCACTGCACAACGTCGAATAATATGACTTCCGCAAGAGAAGGAGCACGGAGTTTGCAATTGCCTTAGCATACTAACATGCGGCCAAGGGACTAGCCTCTGGCTGCATTCTGGATGTGATCTACCGGGATGTGAAAAAGAGCCTTCGACAATGTTTGGGTCGAAGGACTCAAATACAAGATCTTGAGGCTCGGTCATCCCCCTATTTCGGGAAAATCCTCCAGAGTTACCTCACCAGCGGGAGAACGGTACCATACGTGGACCACATCGGAGCGCCATTTTACTTGTTATTTAGAGTCCCACAAGGAGGGTGTCTGAGTCCCACCCTCTACGGTCTACACCAGAGAAACTCTGAAACCGCTGCTCCCTGAACCCTGAACGTACAGCACGCGGAAGAAATTACCCAGATTGTGACTCGCCAAACCAGATCTGGAAGGGTGATGCCGAGGTCCAGAAAATCTCTAGATACAAAGAGAAGTGGAGGATCCAGACGAACCAGACCAAATTCACTGCAGTGAATTTGGTCTGGTATCCTAGGCTTCAGAATCTCCAAGCACGGCATACGAAATTACATCGACTCGAAGGTTTTAATTAGATAGTCCACGGGGCCACGAGCTTCGAGGACGGAGAAGGAGCCTTTCCATTGACTAAGGATCTTGTTTGTATCGGTGGGAAAAAGGAGCAAAACTTCATCTCCGGGCTGAAATCGTCTCTCTTTTGACTTGACGTCAAAATTGGTGAGGTACTTCTCGAGATTAAAATCGGCATTTTTATATGCTATGTCCGCACACTCTTCTAGACGATTTCGAAGATCTAATAAATATGAATAGGAAGACTTTAATTCTTCAACCAGCCGGGGTTGGCGAACAGCTCCTTTAGGATGCCCACGGGGCCTCGTACATTCCTCCTATATAGAGGTGCTCGAATGGGGCAAATCCCAAGGATCGATGAAGGATTTCCCTACAGGCCAAAAGAGCCATGGGCAAGTACCTATGCTATTCTCGGGGCTGAGTTTGGCAGTTTCTTTAACATGGATTTTAAGGTTCCGTTTAATTTCTCGCAGATCCCGTTCGAGGCGGGGTGATACGGGGAGGTAAACAGGGGTTTGATGGTCAGGAGCTTGCCAACCTGCACCTCTGAGGTGAATTGTCAGCCTCGGTCGGAAAGGATCACCTTCCGGATACCGATGCGAGGGAAAATAGACATGAGGGCATCCGCACAGGTCGCACTATCTATTATCTTTAGGGGGAGTACTTCTGGGAATCGCGTTGCCAAATCCACAAGGGTGAGGAGGGAGAGAGTGTCCTTCGCTTTAGGGGGCATGAATCGGGCCGATTAGATCAACGGCCACTCTGAAAAAGGGCTGGTCGTATACGCCCTTTTGCCGTCGTCTTCTGGCAAACATCGTAAGACTTACAGAGCTCGGCAATTTCTTTAGCCGAGCTGGGCCAAAAGAAATATCGGAATATTCTTTCAGCCCTCTTATTATGACTAAAATGTCCAGCCAATAGTCCGTCATGGGCTAGCCTGAGGACTTGCGAGACGTGATCGTGGGGAATACACAAAGTATGAGCATCGGGGCTACTCTCATCAGAACAGGCACGATACAGTAGGCCTTCGTTAATGAGGTAAGAGACCTCCTTTTGTCCGCGAGCAGAGTCCTTTTCCTGATTCCTCGGGGGGGGGGATGGGGGGAGGAGGATGTGTTTTCTTGGGGTCCTTTGGGTAGAGGTTGTGACTGGCCGCGTAAACATCTGCCTCTTCAATGCATTCCTTGAAAGTAGCGCATCTCCTATTTTTCACGAATGCGCGGATTTCCAGGGGAGTAGCGCCGCCAACAACTGCTCCCTAGGTAAGAAATCAACGAGGGGCTTATATTCGCGGGTAACCTAGGCGGCATCTAACTAGAAATTGAAGTTTCTCTTCAGGATGAAGCCAAACTGATGGAATGTCTGTCCGGGTTGAATTTTGGAGTGGCGGAACTTCGACCGGTAAAATTCGGGGTTCATATTAACTGCATATAGGACTTCCCTTTAAGGATCGAATAATCTATAATTGCTTCGGCGGCAAGGGAAATAAAAATTTAACCGAGTTGAGTTTTGAGGAGGGGAAGTAATCTGGCGACACCATCGGCTTGTATGTCCCAGTGATTAACCTCAAATTTTTTTTGCAAATTGCGTAAGGTATGCGCCAAAATCATCACCATCTTTGAATACTGCTCTCTTTTTCTATCTCTCGCTGTTCTCTTTCTCTTTCTATCTCGCTGTTCTCTTTCTCTCTTTTCTACCCTTTCGTTTCTTTCCTCTTCTTGTACGTATGCAATTAGTTCCTTGCCAGTTAAACCTAAAGCTTCTCCCTGGCTCTTGAAGCGTTCAATGGAAGACATCTTCGTAGCGGAAAAGCTCGTTTAACCGTGGCACGTGAAAAGAACTTACAGTTACGCTCGTGGGGTTTTTGCGAACGCAAACTTTTACGGAAAATTGACAAATATATTTCCTATAAATTTAACCCTGTATGATCAAAGGGGTCTGAAAATTTTTAATCCTGCTCGGGGATTAACCAGATTATTTCAGTGACTCGTCTCCGAAACGGACACCAAACAATAAATTGAAACTTATGATCTCCGGAGATACACAAAATTGAAAAAATAAATAAATAAATGGCACAATTAAAGATTTGTTTCACTATCTTAGAATAATCTAAATGTCCTTTGCAAAAGAAAATCAGCAATTGACTGGGAGGGGGGGGGGCTTTTAAAAGACGAGGTTTCTTTAACTCAACAAACAAACAAAAAGAACAACTTTACCCGACACTAGATCTTTAATAGATAGAGGGGATATATATATATATATATATATATATATATATATATATATATATATATATATATATATATATATATATATATGTGGGTCCGTACACGCATAAATAGGTGGCCGAAAGGTGAGAGGCCGCGCGTGAAAACAATGGGAGAAAACAATTGGAGCAGCATATAAGGAAAGGATTGTCGTCTAAAAATAGAGAAAGATAAATATAAATGCAGCCATAACCATAATGGAGGCTCTTGTTCTAAATGGCTCGAGCACATCTTCGGCTGCGAGACTTCACCAAATTCTCGCATTGTTCGGCGTGATTTTATTCCATCACATTCTTCTAATCTTTGCCAGAGATCTTCCTCATTCTTCGGTTTCCAAGCCAGAACCTTCTCGCCGAATATCACCGATAGGTTTTCCTATCTTATTTAACTGAGGGTTCTGCGCAAGCTAGTCCATCAGGTCGATATTTCAGCATCCAAGGACTGTTTCACCGCCTTTATTGTCTGTCACAGATCATTGTCCTGTATCAAAACAGACTCACGTGCCCTCGATGTTCGGAAAGAGGAGATTACATTTTCCTGAAGTATATTATTTTATACCGCAGCGTTTATTTTGCCGTCTAAACGGACAAACTCGAGCACTTGAAAATATGCTCCATACATAAAGTTGCCACCTCCAATACTTTCGTGCATGTGGGATTGGATCTTTTACCACTACAACGCTTTGCATGCTGCTTTCCATCCGATCCGAAAAAATAAATTTATTTGCTTAAAAATACTGTCCCACTTTTCAGCACTTCCCAAGACGTGCTCAGTAGCAAAGGACAACCTAGCCGCTTTATTATTTTAATTATTAGTCGTTTCTTAGCAGGCCGGGGGGGCTATGAGTCCCACATCTCTCAATCGGGGTGAGACAGTCTGGAGAGACAGATTTAGGTTCAATCTCTCGGCAACTAGACGTAAAATACCGGCTGCTGCCTCAATTCGGTCGTTCATCGACATCCGTTGTATGGCCCATACTTCTCTAGGAGTGGTTTTTCGGCGTCAATCTATTTTTATAATCGACTCGCAGGAACCGGTATCCTCATGGAGCTTTATTATAAGTAAAATCACACTTTTTGACCTAATACAATGCCTCGAAGTGTCAGGCAGTCATTCCTTCACTCTTCCACTGAACAACGTACTTTCTGAAGGATTTGTTACCATTAGTTGCAGTCTACAATACACGTGATACAATGTTGCCGTACATACGTTACGAGCGTTTCCATATAAGATAAAAGATATAAACTATCGTTCTCTAATTTTGGACATACCCTTTCTTCAAATAGGTATAACTTTGCTCAATTTTTTATATAGCCGCTGTTCGATGGATGACATGAAACTTGGACACTGTCAGGGGCAAATTTAAGGAAATATTCTATACAACTTTTCACGGAAATTAAACGAATATTTTTATGAAAATGCAGATATTTTTTGTATTTTGTTCTCTACTTTTGGACATTATTGTATTCCTGTAATCTTTGGTTCATAATACAATTTTGGCAAATCATGGGCGAAAAACTAGAAGAATCTCAGGACTCGTCCCAGTAATTAGGCGGCAAACAAATCGGTATGCGAATTGACATAAAATTATGCGGGGGCAAAGGCCTTCGTATTAACTCATTTGTCCCGTTGCTTAGGATAACGTATGCGTCCACAAAACTAAACTTGTATCTTTAACGCTTTCAAATTTTAGTAGACCGTTAAAATGTATTTATTGTGAAAATGTGGAATCGACGCTTTTTATCATTGTTATGAATGATGGGAAGAATAAACAAAACAAAGTCGCAACATTCTTTCCTCAAAAGTTATAAGGAAACCCCCTTTTTTTATTTACCACAAATATGCGGACCTTTCACACAATTTCAATTTCCCTAACATCTCCACATTCTTCACCGTCTGTTTCCATAATCCTTTGGGTGAGGTCATCGTCTGTGTTCGCTTTTTCTATGAATGGAAGCCTAAGGTAAAGAGGGCCACGAATTGGACTTAAGCAAGAGGCAGTTCTGGCGTGGCCTCGGAGGCCGTCTTCCCTGGAGCGAGATCACAGCGACGAAGCGGAATCCGTGCGATTTCCTGCCAAGTTTCAGACAACGCCTTGAGAGAGTGTGTAATGCCCTACTCCACGGCGGAGCCTATTTTGTGCTCTGAGCTAATTTAACGCCATCTACGACCCATGATCGGGTCTATTCGCGCGTAAAAAAGAATGAGAAATGCGAAAAATTAAGAAATAAAAAAGCGATGCCATACAGGATCAGGAATTTCTATTCCTCGCTTCGTCTCAAGTGCGAGCGTCGTTGTCTTTGCCACACTCGATCTTCGCCTCGACCTCTCCTTCTCCTACTCACTCTTCCTGCCCCTACTACCTCCTCCTCCTACATTTCGAGTGTGGAAAACGAGTACACACCGTCACCGTGCACTCGTTTCCTGGGATGTACTCCACCATCTTTAGACAGATACCTTCGTGTTTTCACTTTTTAGTTTTAAGTAACAACCATAATGTTTCTGTGATGTGGGATTATGTTAAATCTTTCCCCCACGGTTCGTCAGAGGTATGGAAATTTAGCCAGTTGTCAAGGCGGGTCTGAGAGTTCGCTAAGCCCGAAGAATTTATGATTGGGCGACGTTTGTTCTTCACTTAAAAGTTGGCCGCGTTTCAATATTCGGTGTGGACCAAATTTCCGACTCACTTTAACTTTTTAAGTGCAACAGGAAGTCATTTGCTAAACTGATTTCAGATGCAAAATAATATGTTAAATGGTTTGATTTGGGTGCATCTAAAAACGACGGATACGAGTAACGCTGTGTCAAAATACCCTAACCAAGGTTGTATGTTGCATTGGTTTAAAATGAGAAGCAAAATGTCCATTTATTGTTTGAGAAGCAATAAAGTGATTCGAATTTATTAACATTACCCGTTTTTTATATTTATTTTGCTTCTTATTCTCCCCACATTCCTTGTTATGTCAACAAAGAAAATTGCATTGCAAGTGAAAAAAAAATCAAGGAATAATTTCAGACGCACATTTCATATACCATCAAAGTATTCTGACCACGTCAATTTTCTAGTAAGCCAATGATAGTCCACGAATATCTATTATTTAACTTGAATTTATCTTATATGTCTATTATTTAGCTTAAATTTTCATGTGTGTATTTTCTAGCTTGAAATTTGTCTCGCGTCTCTCTTATTTAGGTTGATTTTGTCTTATGTGTCTATTATCTAGCTTGATTTTGTCTCAAATGTCCATTAATTAGCTTGACTTTGTATCTTGGAAGTTCTCGGAAATGACCGCCGCCATTTCCAATATTTTAGCATATAATACATTTAAGGATTTACTTATTTTTATCTAATCCACGATTGGTATTTGAACAGGATTAAATACAAAGTTTTTTCTAAAATATATATATATATATATATATATATATATATATATATATATATATATATATATATATATATATATATATATATATATATATATATATATATATATATATATATATATATATATATATATATATAACATCGATTCAAGAAAACCAAAGCAATTTATCTTTCAGTTGTTGTAAGTTGATATGTTCAGTGCGCAGCCTACACAGCGTTATATCAACCGAATTTCCGAAGCTCTAGAGACCGCATAACCTACGCATTCCCGTTGCCATAGAGATCATAATTACATGAGTATCTGCGTTTATTCAGCGGACAAAACTGTGTATACAATCCTGTACGTCTAAAGTTTGGGAGTCCTTTATATCGAGGCTGCCCCCACTGGAGTTGTCTCAGAAGGTCATTGTCCACCTGCACACGTTCGAAGGGTGAAAACTCGTTCTTGCGCGCACTCGCCGAGCACTGAGAAAATACCGATCTATTGACTAAATGACACTGCCAAACGTCACCTGGTCGCCCTGGTACCATTCTCATTGGAGCTCACCTCGGGGAAAAGTAATGAACTATCGAGGGGAAAGAAACTGCGTGTAATTCAATGATGGCATGGTGAAAGAAAAGGTGAAAGAGATTGGAGCTGAAAAGAGTTTTCAAGGTAAATGATAGGGTCGAGAGGGGAATTCGAAGCCTTCAAGGACAGGTACGTACAAAAAACCTAGGAACTAAACAGTACGAATTCTGAATTCTCTGAACCCATTCTCTTAATCGCCAATGAATGGCGATTTCGAATGTTTATTGTAAATAGCCCCAAAGTCAATGGCGGATCCAGGCTAAAAATTTGGGGTGGGTCTAACTTTAATTCCTCGCTCTGAGTAATCTAAGAAAAGGGCATTGATGATTAATAATGTTTATCTTACACATCATTAAGAATAAATAACAGCATCTTACACAGGTGTGAGCACTAACTCTTAAATCCGATTTTTTTTTCACACAAAAAATGAAGAATTGTGGTTTATTGTATTGGGTTGATAAATAAGTTCTTGCGGTTTTATCATATTTATTCACTACCATTAACAATTTTAGAAAAAAAATCATTTGTAATTGATAACAATATGCAATTTAATCAATAATCTATTCTCCGTTGTTATTTACGACTTCTTCCCAACGTTCAACTAGTTTTTCGATGCCTCTGCAATAAAAATCTCTGGATTTTGACTCGAAGAATTCGTCTAACCAGGTTCTTAATTCCACATCAGTATTGAACGAAACGCCACGCAAATTGTTGGAGAGCGATCGGAACAGATGGAAATCCGATGGAGCCAAGTCTGGCGAATATGGAGGATGCAGCAGGATTTCCCAATTAAGCGTTTGGATGGCGTCTTTTTGTCATATTAGCAATGTGAGGACGAGCATCTAGCATCCCCCCCCCCTCTTCACCACGGATCCGCGCCTGGCCAAAGTGTAACTGGTATGCAGATTTCAGTCATCTGCCCTGATCAGGTATTTCAAGGGCTCCTTGTTCTCTGTAAAAGATCCAACTCCTAACATCATGCCTCCCGAAGTAGTATACAAATATACTTGTCCTCCCCCCCAAAAAAACAAAAAAACAAAGAGAGAATTCCTATTTTTTAGAAATTCCCTTTTTGTTTTTATTTTTTTCTCTGTATTTCTAATGCAATCAATTCGTCTCAAATTTAATATTCATGTTTCACAATTTTATTGCATGTGTTAACTTTTTATGCATATATTTAAGTCTGTATTTTGTATTCTTTCTTGAGCACTGATGATGGGATTAGTTATAATCCTGAAACGTTTGAAATAAATGTTACGAGGCATCTACGGCACTGTCCTGGTCATCCTGTATATATATATATATATATATATATATATATATATATATATATATATATATATATATATATATAGTGCAGCAGAAATACCTCCCACATTTTGAACTTTCACCTATGTAAACTTTCACTTAGGCAAGTGCCAATGATATTTTCATTTAGCTAATGACTTACCATTATTTTTTTTTTCAGATACCCTCATCAAGCAATATGGTTTGGACTGGTGCACATCGTGCTTTTGCTGTAGAAACGTTTTTAAGAATGGTGAATCTGTAATTACAACACAGAGAGCTTTTCGAGCTCATTACATGTTAGGTCGGAATGAGGCTGTTCCGGATAGAAAATCAATACTGCCATGGGTTGCAAATTTCAGAGCCACAGGTTCAACCCTTAAAAGAAAGCCACTTGGAAGACCTCGAAGCGCTCGAATTCCAGACAGTGTTCAAGTTGTGAGACTTTCTGTTACTCAGTTTCCTACACGTTCAGCTCGCAAACATGCTTCTGCCTTGGGATTGTCTGATCGAACAGTCAGAAGAATTCTACACACTGATCTGAAGTTCCATCCATACAAATTAATGAGTACTTAGAAACTCAACGAACGCGACTGGGAAACTCGCATGTCATGTTGTGACGATGTCCTTCAAAATGTTCCTGTAAATGCTGTTCTTCTCACAAGTGATGAAGCTCACTTTCCTCTCTCAGGCTGCGTGAATAAGCAAAATTCTCGTTATTGGGTGGAAAGTAACCCTAGACAGCTTCATGAAAGACTTCTACACAGTGAACGAGTGACTGTATGGTGCGCAGTTTCGAAATTAGGTGTATGGGGTCCATATTCTTTTGAGGAGAGAAACCACTGTGTTACAGTAACATCTGGCCGATATGTGGAGATGCTGCAGACATTTCTGGAACCAAAAGTAAACGTCCTTCGCAATCAGAATGTGTGGTTTCAGCAGGATTGAGGCACCGCTCACACAGCAAGAAGATCAATGGATACTCTGAGAGAAAGGTTTCCAGGACGTTTGGTTTCCTTACTCGGTGACATTCATTGGCCAGCACGCTCGCTCGATCTCAACCCCTGTGATTTTTTTCTCTGGGGTTACTTGAAAGCTGTGGTCTACAAAGATCGACCGGGTACCATTGAAAAATTAAGGGATTCAATTTGTCAAAAGATTGCGGAAATATCGTCTGCAATGACTCTTGAGTGATGGAAAACTTCAGAAACCGTCTCCACCAGTGTATAGCGAATAGAGGTCACCATTTAGAGGATGTAAAATTTTAAAACCAAATGAACAAAAACTGTAACCCTTTGTTTAAACAACAGTAAAATTATTTATATATATATATATATATATATATATATATATATATATTGAAGTCTAGAGCTGTGGCAGCGTTATTGATTTTAACTTGTATTTTCTTAATATTTCTTAGTTTTTTAACGGGGTCTTCGAGGCGAGAAAAAAACATCCGCGAATGACATTCTTTATGCCTAGACGTCTTTCGACCATGTTAGGTCATCGTTGAAATACCTTTACTGCCATATCTGTTTTTACACAATCAATTTTAAACAGTATGGTGGCCAAATTTAATTATTTCATTTATTTTTATGCCTTAGTGATTTTTTCTATTTCTTCTTTCATTTCCTCTTTGTCATGAGAACCCACCCAAACGTCGACTTTCCTGCATATGATACTTCTGTTTGCAGTTATCTGGGGCGGGATTTTGGGCGTTAGTCCTATTCCCTTTAGTCTCTCTATTCCTTCCTGGGACACTAATTATTCTACTTCTTTTTCCTTACTTGCAATTACCACGTAGCCATTTGGGATGTCGATAATTTTGACGAGGGCTACTTTTATCTGTCCAAATAATGTCTCGCAGAGTTTTCCTTTGTCCGGTTTGATCTCCTGGTCATTTGTCCGTAGAGGTACTCGTAGGCATTCTAAGCTGCCTCCTCCTTTCCCTAGAGGAGGATGATCCCCCATCCTTTTGCTAGTCGAGCGCCTAGGCGCTCTTTTCTTCGTTTCTTCCTCCGAAGCCTATGTTTGTTTGTCGCTCCGATCTAGTTCTCTGGCAAAGGAGGCAAAGGAAAATGAGGTTTAAAAACGTGCTTCTTTTAACGGCGGTCAATTCGGAAAACGCCGAGATGTCGGCAGTATGGTTTCCGTCTGAAGTTGCACGTTAATTGCCGGTTTCTTCATTTGAATGATGACGGCTTCGGCCATCCGCAATCTTCTGTGATTTGGGAGTCTCAGGATGATAGAGATCTCCCGATTCAGATTTTCACGGGTTAGGGTAGTGCCATGAGAGTCTTACTAAGACAATCCCTAGATCCCAATAAACTTTAGCGAAAACCCTCCCCCGATCAGGCTTGGGGCCATCGGGAAAGGTCTTCAGGGGTATCCGCCGGGTCTCCCTCATTTATCCTTCCATATCCTCATATGTAAGAATTGGAAGAATAAACTTGAACAGAAAATTCCACATAGAGTGATTGTGTGTGTTTGTATGTGTGCGTGTTTGTAGTTTGAGAGAGTCTTTTATCACCAGGTTTTTAGAGAAAAAGAGAGTTTCAGGACTAGTGTCTCGTCCAAAAAATATAACTTACAAATGGCACTTTACCTTCCGTGTAGGGCGGTTATCGAATGCCTACAGGTTGTTGTCCGACCAAGGAGACTCGATGAAGAGTTCGGAGGGGGAGGGGGGAAACAAGTTCACTCCTCGCCACGGGCGCACGAAAACGAATGAAAAATTTCACAATTTTTAATGCACAAATTCGTAATAAAATTACTTAGCAGCACTGCTAAAACTTGTCCAAAAGGTTCACTAAACGCGCGGTATAACGTACAAATCTCGGTGCAATATAAATTTAGGCATTAGCACAATCTTCACGAAAGCAGAGAGAATTAGACGAGCTAAGGCAACCATAGTAGTCGACAAATAGTCAGATTCAAGATTCAAGATAGTATAAAGTTAGAATGTGGAGAGAATGATAGGATAGATAGAAAATATTGTGTAAAGTGTATGTGTTGATGGGATGATAATGAGTGTAGGATGAACGATGAGATGAGAATGATAATGATTTGTACCTAACCGGTTTGATCTCCTGGTCATTCCTTTTTTGTTTTGTTTTGCTTTTAGATGTGATTTTAAGTGAATTAGGTATAAAAATTTAGCATTTGAGTCTTTGTGGTTTTTTGTGCTTTCGCATCTTTTTTCATTATTATTATTATTAATATATATATATATATATATATATATATATATATATATATATATATATATATATATATATATATATATATAATATATATATATATATATATATATATATATATATATATATATATATATATATATATATATATATATATATATATATATATATATATATTTATTTATTATATATATATATATATATATATATTTGTTTATTAAATTTTAAGTGGTATCTTCTTTGTTAATATCGGTAATTATTTGGCTCATGGGTTTCTCATTTTGTTTGTATAGTCGGTAGTCTTATTCGGTTTCTCATGTTGATTGTATGGTCGGTAGTCTTCTTCAGTACTCTTGTATTTTACCTATAGATCGGGTTGATGTTGTTTAAGGTTTTCTTCAGGCTGCCGTTAAAACGTTGTTTGTAGTGTATTTCATTTTGCGAAATTATGTTTTTTATATTATCCCACAGTTTCGTTTTTCTAGGGTTATATTTACGGGTTCTATTGCAGTTCTTCGATGGAGTTCCTCAGATGGTATGCGATCCTGTCTTTTTGAGTTTGTGATGAACCTTGTGGCTTGATTTTGAATACGTTGGACCTTTTTTATTTGTGAATTATTTACTGTATTCATCGGTACTATTGGGTAAAAGAGCTTGGCCCGAACTAGGGCCATGCATAATTTTATTTTGTTTTTATTGCATAGGTTTTTGAATCTGTACAGCGCCGACATGGTAATTTTCGTTTCGTTGATTTTCTTTGTTATGTGGCCGCTGTACCCTGTTGTTGTTAATTTTAGACCCAAGACGCGTCCTTCCGTTGAGTATGGATATGCTTCTCGATCGACTCGTACTGCAGCTATTTTCATCTGTTTACAGGTATTAATTTGAATCTATCTTTGTTTGTTTGGATTTTGTTTCTTCTTTTGTAGTCATTCAGGTTTTTTATTTTCCTCGCTGTTCTTTATTCTTGGCTCTTTTTTCATACTATTTACCTCAAACTTACTTCTTACTTGCACTACATAACTTGGTCACCGGTAAGGTCTGAGTTGCAGTTGCTAGTAAGGTATAGTGAACCCCTGCAAGAGACCCTCTTAGGGGGTCAGAAAAGGGGGGTCGATTCTCTGTCACGAGCCAGAACCCAACTGTGGACCGCTGTTAGGGCTAGTCCCAGATAGGTAGGGTTGACCAAGGAAAGTGCGAAAATTTTGGGGTAGGGGAGATAAAACTAGAACAGATAGAGGGGCTCTTCCCACTAATGGAGACTGGATAAGACTACACAGCTGAAGATCGACATAAGAACCACTCTTCTCGGAGAGGCGACTCACCGGACTTCAAAAGGCTTTCCCTTAAACTCATACCCAACAGAAGGAAAAGATCACCACAAGAAATAGTTCAATGCGTATTTATAGACCTGGAGATACCACTAATCAAATGCATTGAGACACCATCTGGATTCACAGTTATTTGCCCCCCAAATAAAGACGTAGAGCAGCTAATTTCATCTGCTGGGAACATTACGCTAAGGAAGTTGGACTTCTGAAGATTACTTAACATGGTCGAAAGACGTCTAGGAATAAAGATGTCATTGGTGGATGTTTTTTCTAACCTCGAAGACCCCATTAAAAAACTTGTAAGAAATATTAAGAAAATACAAGATAAAATTAATAACGCTGCCACAGCTGTGGCCTTCAATAGAACCTGCATACAACATGGCCTTTTACCTAAATACACACACATATGTATGTATATATATATATATATATATATATATATATATATATATATATATATATATATATATATTACTCAACAATTCGGAGTATTTTACTGATTACATTATATGGTCAAATATAATACATGCTACATGCTATATATATACACCAAATATCGAGGCGTCCGAACCCAAAGCCTCTTTACATTAATATAGATCGGGTCTCAATAAATCGACCAATACCGAATTCAGAAATAGAAAAATGATGGTCTCTGGTGAATGTAATTCGTCTCCCAGAGCGCCTGATGATGTCCGGTTCATCGTCGTTCCTTCTGATGCCTGGAGAGGTTTCTCTTCAACTTCCTTCAACGTCATTGTCCTCTGTTTCCTTCTCTCCACGAGGCAAAGTGCAAAAGGTTGTCCTCCTATCTCCTCTATGAGTCTTCGGTGGTCGCCGATTCGCCAGCACATTACCACTATACGAGGAACGAAGCCTAGCTGGTTTTAGATTGTCACTGAGACCGTGTCTCGCTTGCCATCAGGGAACTCCAATTTGTAGACCTTGTCGTCACGCTCGACCACCAGGAAAGGGCCAGTATATGGCACTTCTAGTGGTTTGCGAATACGGTCTATTTGGACCCACACATGCGTTGCTCCACGAAGATCTTTAGGTACGAAAGGCTTGGGCATCGAATACAGGTGTCCTTCGGATGTCTGTGTGAAGTCGACCTGTGCCATGGTTGTGGCTAGTTTTTTAATGAATTTCCAATTGGTTTTTGACGATGAAGACGAAACCAAGGATTTCAGAAACAGTAATGTAGTTCCTGTGACTGCCGTAAAAGGCAAAAATCCCGAGTCATTAGGCAAGGAGCGAATGTCCAAGAGGACGACCGGAAGGGCCATCAGCCAGTCTTGCCGACGGGCCATTATAGAGCACTTCAAAGTTATGTGTGCCCTTTCCGCCATCCCATCCATGGAGGGGCGGTACGCAGTTGTGCGGAAACGATGAAAACCAACGAGGGCTGATAATTCCTTGAACAATTCGGCTTCGAATTGCGCCCCCCCCCCCCTGTCCGTTACCACGTATAACAGGACTCCAAATTTGGAAATCCATTCGTATAGTAAAGCCAACGCGACCGTCGTAGCATTTACGTCCAAAATCATAACGCTTCGATCCATCCTGTAGTCCGATCAATGCAGGATAGTAGATACCGATTGTGCCACGGATAGGATTTTCCAGGCATTGTGCACGGTGAAAGTAGTCCAACGATATCAATGTGCAACGTTTCGAACCTTGACGAGGGAATATTAATGGGCAGGATTGGAGATTTTGTGTGGCGATCGATTTTGGAGGATTGGCATGATATGCATTCCCATGCCCAGGAGCGGATGTCCCTGTCCATATTAGGCCAGAAGTATCGAGACTTAATTAGACAGAGAAATGGCTTGATCCCACGATGTGGCAAATTGTGTAACTTCTTCTTCGTCATTATCCTGGGCTGCCGCCAAAGCTCGGAGGTAAAATGAGTCAATTTGGACCGAATTGACGTTCCTTGAAAGGCAGTCAGCAACTACGTTGTCCTGACCACGCACCTATGTGATATTGCTGATATATCTCAAAATAGCCACCCAATGGCGTTGCTGCCTGTCTGTTTTGGCACACAATAGCGACGAAAAGGCCGATACTAGTGGTTTGGTGTTTGTGCACAAGGTAACATTGCAACCTTCAATCATGTGCCTGAAGTGGATCACAGCAAGATATCCCGACAGGAGCTCTCTGTCGTAAGTGGAGTATGCTTGCCGTGTCGTGCTGAAGAATACCACCGGTCGCGGTGATCCATTTACCATTTGGTGAAGGGCAGCACCTGCCGCATATTAGGGGCAATCCTTCACCAGCTGATATGGCAAATCATTGGGCAGCGGAATCGATCAAAGTCGATTTAGTACTTACAAATGTTTCTCGCGCAACATCGTTCCATTCTATCTCACGAGTCTTAGGTTGCAGGCGTGCAAGCTCGGTCAACGTGGCTGCAATTGTGGCGAAATTGGGAATCATTCTTCGGTGCATTTTCCCAATTTCTTTTATTTTCTTGGCCAGTCGGCAAATTCCTTCCGCCGAAATGTGATGCCCTAGAAAATCAATTTCTTCCTTCGCCAGTTCGCATTTTTACAGGGATATCCTCAGACCATTCTTGACTAGGATTTTAAAAAACTTGATATAAATGCTGCAAATAGTCATCTATAATGTCAGAAAATATCAGGATGTCATATATATATATATATATATATATATATATATATATATATATATATATATATATATATATATATATATATATATATATATATATATATATATATATATAAACGAACCTTAATTTCCGCAACAGGTTAACCATGTGTCGTTGGAATGTGCAGCTTGCATTCCGCAGGCCAAAGGGTAGCTTCACGTACCCCCATAAACCAAACGGCGTTACCACCGCAGTTTTCTCTATGTCCGCCTGGTTCATAAGGATTTGATGGTAACCACGAACCAGATCCAACCTTGAAAAAATTGTATTTTCATGAAGGTGGTTCGCCCCACTTTGTATTCTTGCCAATGAATATCTGTCCGGCTTTATGATCGCATTAAGCGCGTGGAAGTCGCCGAACACCCGATATTCGCCCGTCGACTTCTTCAGGACCATGTGAATCGGCGAAGCCCATGCTGATTTCGACGGGCGGACGCTATTCTCTCCTTCAATAGCGTTTGGAACGTTGCGTTTGGCAACTTGCAGCTTCTCCATTAAAAGTGGCCTTGGTCGCGCGAATGTCGGTGGTGCACTGCTGGTTTCAATTGTGTGCTTCACTGAGTTAGGCGAAGGTGGAGAGTGATTAGTGAGCGTGGGGCTGTACAAAGCCTCGTACCTCTCTAACACGGCCTCGCAACAGGGCGGTAGGTGAGGTAGTTCATTAATGATTAGTGCTACTGCAGGCTTCCCGGATTGTTTCACTTCTGATATGAGCTTAATTTGGTTGTCGATTATGATGCCGCGCGCGCACTCCACCAAGACATTAAAGTACCCCAGAAAATCAATTCCTAATAACGACGATGTGTTATCCGCAACCCCAAACGAGCAACTGAATGATCGGCGAAGACTAAGAATAACATATCCATGTGTACCTCGCAGTGCACTTTTATTTTTCCACCATTAGCCGCCGTAATTTTCACACTAGATTCGTGTAATTCACCCGATCGCACCAATTGCCCCCGTATCAATTAGAAACTCGCACTTTACTTAATTCACTTTAGCGGCGGCGGTGAAGAAAGACGGCATACCAGCGGTCGTACTTGCAATGGCATGCCTTGCTAGTTTTTCGATGGGGCTGGTGAAAATGGCCTGGAGGAAGGTTGCATTTGCACGATTTTCCCTCTCCTTGGCCACCTGCACCAGGGTTTTCAGAATTTCGCACACCAAAATACAAATTAAAACTGCTTACGACAGGTTCTAGTTCCTGCCAAGAGGTCGCAATCCTATCGGTATATTATTGGCACTGTATTCATTATTATGCTGTAAAAAATTGGAATGGTTTCCATTAGGGTACGCGCCTACGGGCACTGATCGTGCACTACTCGTATAATTCACATTATTTACATGATTATCACTTCTATTAAAATCGGGAATACACATCTCGGACAAAAAAATAGTACTACTTTCTATGGATTCACCGCTATCATTAATTTTAAGACACAGTGCTGTAGAAAATGACATTAGTTCATGCCCAAGCTTTCCTAAATGAGACAGGGTTAGTTCTCTCTGGGTAGCGATTATGGGCGCGATGTTGGCTTGCAGGGATTGGATAAAATTGTGCCTCACTGCCTCACGAGTTCTTCCCCAACTTCTACCTGTAGAGCAGCCCTCCTTAGTTCTTCCAAATTGGTAGAGGGGCGACCGGTGAGTGTGGAGGAGGCAATGAGCTCGTCGAAGAGCTCTGATTTAGTCCTCTCGAAGAGCCCAATCACCTCGGTCCATAAGAGCTGGTAATTTTGAGTAGAAATTATCACAGCCGGAAGTCTGTCAACAGTCTCGGGGGGTAATGCAGCCAGGACATGAAATAATTTCGTTTCCTCCTCGAAATGTGAAACTGTACTTCTACAATCACCAACCTGCAACTACTGCCTCATTTAAGATGCGTGGCTTGATGGTGATGGCGTTCAGTATCTCAGTCTCTCCTTTTCCTGCTTGTTGATGGTCCGATGCATCCATTTTCTTTCTTCTTATCACCTTCACTGTCTGGCAGAAAGGGTCACCAGTTTATAGGTGGCTCGATGTTATTGCAAATCTTGAAATCACCAGTTTATAGGAGTGGGGTGAGTGTATGATGAAGTCTGGCCGAGGGTGGCGTGGCAGATATTCGAAAGCTTTTAGGTAGTAGGCCTACTTTCATCTTCTAATCGAATTTGTTCTGACTCCCAAAGTTTATCACGGGGAATACGCTTTTAGGCTGGATTCCAGAAGGTGCCTCGGTAATCACGGGTTAAAGAAAAGGACTCGAAAGGAAAGCGGTGGTAAGTAGGTTTCTTTCTTAGCCTGGGCCTACTAAAATTTGAGCAAGAGGAACAGTTTGAGTCCTACGCGAAAATGTGTCAGAGAGACCGTTTGCCTTTCACAGTTCCTCGGAAATTTTAACCGGTCAAGTTACACATTACCCTCTATTTGTTCAGCTTGTCCCTGTTATATATCATTGAGATTATTTCCGTTTGGCAGCTGTTTCCTAGCGTGCGTATGTTTATGTGTGGTCGCGTGAGAACTCTGGCTATCCGCTCTGCTCGATTCATACTTTCTTAATAAATATACAATTGTGATATAGTATTTATCTCTATTTTATATTAGTTCACTATCTATTGCATGGCATATTATTTCATTAATTACTGCATGTGCCCATTTTCAGGATTTCATAGATCCACCGGGTGCTCATTTGTGGGTGTTCCTCGGTGGGCCTACCTATCATGCAATTTGGGTACCACAGACCTACTATCCTTTCAATTCGGGTACCATAGCTCCTCCCACAACTATTTCTCACTGGCTTTGAATATGGTAGCAAATGGTGCCGGCTATGACTCAATAACTCACTGGCCGTGTATTCTGCTGGTAGTATTTGAACAATAGCTGTAGCAAGTAGTGGGTACTTAACTTAATGAGGAATATTGTTAGTTAGTGCTGCAATTCTGAAATTTAATGGTTTTAATATTGACATAGTAGATTTCCTAAATTCCTTTTCACTGTTGCAATAATTTTAGGAGGAAAGATATCGGCGTTTATTATATTTTCAGACCCATTCCTCAGAAATTATGTCACTCAAAGACAAGTGTTGACACAATGTTTAGGAGTATTTGGCTATGGTTTTGAGAAAACCCGTAAGATCAAAAGCAACTTATGTGCCTGATATGCAACAACTCCTCATTTTCAAATGAAGGTATGAAACCGTCAAGAACATTTAAAAATAAAACATAAGGATAAAATGGAAAAACCCAGTGCTTATTTCGAGTATTTGAAGAAAAATTGTAACCAACGAAATACCACTTCATCATTTTTAAAAAAGTGCAGAAACAAGTGAAACTGGAATGATGCGTCCGAAGAAATAGTTTAAACAATTGTAAAAACTGGAAGTGCCCATCGTTTAAAATTCTTATGAAAACTGGGTTGCATTAAGATTCAGGAAACGCGTTAAAATCATTCCTGATGAGCAATGATTCAATTCGGAGAGGAATTGAAGAAATGACATCTGATGTAGAAAATCAGTTTGTTGACAAACTGAAAAATAAGAAATTCTCTTGATAGCGAAGAGCAACACATAAGACATTCTGCATACGGAACTCCGCTGGCTTTCAAAGAGCAACTGTTTGGCAAGATTTATAAGCCTATTTGATTCAGTAGTTAACTTAGGGAAAATGAAGGGGAGGAAGATTTAGCATGGATTTTTCGAAAGTTTAATGAATTTTCCTTCCAGCTTCAAGGTAAATTATTCACGTTCCAATATTGCAAGCGTGTTCTGAAAGCTTTTACTGAAAAAAATAAGATTGTTTCAAATCAATATAAAGAAGAATTTCAATAGTTTATTCGATTTAACAGAAGTAATTGGACATCTTTTGAACGAAACTAATAAAAAATACGCAGAATATTCGTTGAAATTAAAGGAAGAATAAGTATCCGATTTTCAGATTTATTTGCATTCAAAGTTCAGCCATGAAATGATCGATCCTCTCGGTTGGGATATGGAATCCGTCAATGGAAAAATAAAAGAAAAGCTTATTGAACTAAAATGCAATAATGAATGAGAGTACAAATTTGAAAGGAGTGGAATAATTTAATTATGGCTGTCAAAAACAACTTGACAGCTATATCCGAAAATGTAATCTCAAGTGGCCAAAATATTATTATGCTTTTCAACTTCATACTTGGTTGAATATGGATTTAGTGCAGTCAATAAAATCGTGACAAATGCGAGAAGTAGAATTGATATATGCCTGCGATGAAACATAAGGCTAAAACTTACCAATGTAGCTACAGATATTAGAAATCTCGCAGCAAAGCACCAACGACAAAACTCACATTAATATTAAATAAACAACGTAAGTAAATTATCATTTTAATAATTTAATGATTTTTAGAATAAAGTTGACTTTCCATACCAGTTTTCAGTTTGATTAGGCTTAAAATTCGTTGGAACTGGAGGAGCTAACTCAACCCCAGACTCCGTAGCTTGAAGCCGCTCCTTTTAATGTATTTTTTTGTAAGTGGGGACAGTATTAGGCGATTGCTTCAAAAAGAATAGCGAAAATGGGGTGGGTGGTAGTAAGAAGAAAATTGAAAACCCCCGCTCTAAGCAAAGAGAGTGACTCTGAGGATACTTCCCTGCACGATAGCCTCATCTTGCCCTATCTGCTCGGATATTTACCCCACCCCATTCGTACATGGAATCGAGGTTCTCGTAATAAGATAGGAAGGCCTTTCCTCGCAGCCATAGATAGAATTAAGGGTCTCTATGATGCTGTATTGTCACGCGCTATCATTGGTCTGCACCAAATCGAAAAACACCGTGGCAAAATGCTGCCTGTGAAGAAAAGCCTCGTCGTAGCACTGTTCAGCTGGAACAGTGAATCTGATGTAAAGTGGAAACGGAAACGTACTGTGAACCCCACTGTCCAGAATAAAGGTTAATTTAACATTTACAAATTTCCCCATCAACCAGCACACGCAAGAAGTTTGAGAAATTGGACGAAAACTAACTAGGGTGGAGTAATATCTACCCAATTTGCGAAAAGTAATCAGGTTGGCCATTCAATAGGAAGCTTGGGCCATACTCTCTGACCATATGTTGGCAAAATCCTATGGATTCAATAAGCGGGGCCAAGTTTTAGGGTTAGCAGAAAATAGGGGAGAAAATATTGATTAATTCATAGTGATATAAAACGGTGGTAAAGACTAAGGTGATGCTTTAGAATTCAATTCAAAATGAAAGGTAAGGTTGGTAATAAAAAACATCAATGAGCTATAACCATATGTTAAGAGTCCGCCAATTTATCCGTGGTACCGAAGAAAGATCAACGTGGGAGTACAGGAGGGTTAGGAATGAGGGAAGGCTGGCAAAGGCTGCCTAAAATTTGTTTAAGGTGGGAAGGTATTTGAATCAGTTCAATTTGACGGAGGGGGTTCTTCTTTCCTCAAAAAAAAACTTTATTTGGGATTTGACGTCGAATTCGCATTCAATTTGGGAAAAAATTTATCTTTCGAGGAAGGAATAATTCTCTTTCTCTCCACCATGAGATAAATAATTCTGAATGATTTTATCGTTTAATTCATCGATAGCAACAAGTAGAGTTTTGACCGTTGCCAATTTAGTTTGTATGTCGCCATTTGGGATAGATTCAACCACGACTTCAGCTCGTCGTTTTAAGGATTAAGGTAATCTTCGCTTTATTATACCACGATTCCTAATTAAACCAGCTACTACCTGAGTGCAGTCGTCGAGCGGTGTGGTTATATTTTCACAAGCCATAGTGAGAAAAAGGGTGATTAAAGGAAATGAACCTTGGGGAACTGGCGAAGGAACCTTCTGAATGCAGTTTCACAAACCGAAATCAATGATAGAATCACTGCGAGAATTAGGACCAAAGAGACTTTTCTTCAAAGTTTGTTGGCATAAACCTATGAATTCAATAAGCAGGGCAAAGCTTTAGGGGTGGCATAAAATGTGAGGTAAAGCAATATCTAATTAATAATGAAATGAAACGGTGGCTTCAATGTGGAAGGACTTTTTTTTCGTCCAGAAAAAATCTTTAGACCAATTATATGCAAATTCTTCCTCGTTTCTAGAGTAACAAAATAAGAAGAAATGTTTAGAGTTAGGATAAATGACAAAGGTATATTTTAGATCACCTAACGTTTAAAGTCTGTTTGTTTGTTAAGTTCTCTTAACATTGTTTGAAGTTTGCTAGTTAAGTTCTCTTAAAATTGTTTGGTAAGTCGTCTGTTTAGATGTTAATCGTGGGAGACTAATTAATGCTTAAAAAATTAAATCACCAGATTTAAACGAGATAAATATTATCTTACATTATGGGGGTTTTTCCCTGCTTGCTGCTGTCTCTTACCTCGGAAGAGGAACACACTTACTCGTCTAGTAGAGGGCACTTAGGTATAGCTAACTTGGAGAGAGATGTTACATGAATCGAGGTCGTATCCAATCTGTTTGATTTGTTTAATCTTTACGGCTAGTCTTTCTATTGTAGATAGAGGGAAGTAGGAAAAGGGACAAAGAAAAGATAATAGCGTAGGTGAGTTGCGAACAGCTTCCCGCGTGTCTAGACCACTATTAGCCAGCGGCGAATCCACTCGGCCATCCTGAGTCTCAAAAAAGACTCATTCAAACGAAACTTTTAAGCAGCTCGCCTGCATTTCTCGTACGCTATACTATCTCTATTTATCTTCTGACTTCAACAAAAAACTGACTACAAGAGTCTCCCAATAGGGACGGGGAGGGGTGTGACAGTTTGATTTCTCATGACCCGTCTCCAAGCGTGGAGCCTTTCCCAGTCGCCCTCTTGCGAAGCCAGAGGCCCTAAACCAGAGTCTCGTGGCACTGTCTGAGTGAGATAAACCTTGTCTTTGATGACCGTTCATTTTCCTGAGAATCACATTCTGGCGCAAATCCAAAGGACTAGGTCGCAGCAAAGAAGTTTTTGTGTGTGTGCGTGTGGGTGGAAATGTGTTTGATTGTTTATGGGAGTGGCGAGGTTTATCGTAAATTTAACACAGATCCTTTTGAACAAAGCTAACATAAAAGCTGTACCTAAGTGATGGTGAATGGCGTACGAGATATCGTCCGTACTTGAGGCGATATTCGCGCAAGAAACGAGAGCGGAGTGTATCTATCTCGCTCAACGAAAACATGACATTAAAAGGGTTCCGCGTCTCTGGAGGTAAAGTCTAGTCAATGGTCTTAAGTGACCCTGCAAAGTGCTTGGAATCCTGGCGGAGGAATATCTCGGCTAGAGAATATGGAAAACATGGATATGAAAGATTCCGCCACGGAGGCGAGTTCCAAGAGGGCTGGCCCGTATTGCTGGATAATGGGAGGCGAGTAGGTACCATAAGGACTTACGCCTAATCCTTTTGATACTCCTTGATACCACGGAGTGGGGCTCCTATTAAGTAAAAATATGTATGCCGGCCATGAAGAGCCACGTGCATGCTTCGAAACGGAGATAAATCTGGCCCTCACCCGTTGAATTTCGCAAAGGCTCAAATCGTTTCTAGGTATATTGTTTCTTTCTGAGGGCCGCCTCACATTCGTTAGATCACCATGGAAACAGATGACGTGAAAAACGGCCAGCCGTTGAGGACTAGAAGTCTCGCACGCGGAGAAGAGTGTGCTCGAGAACTAAACTGCATCGTCAACTAACCTAAACTCTTTGACTGAGATATAGAAATCAGTCATTTCACCGAATGCAAGCCACCGTATCTGATCCAGCATCACCGTGGTGGCTTATCAGACAGAAGTGGCATAACAAAAGATATTTGAATGGGAAAGTGATTGTGATAATAGAGGTCATCGACCACACCCCTTCCAAAATTCAAGTGTGCATCCGAAATGGACAGGGGCAGGAGAAGACAGGAAAAGGAAATGGTGCTAGCACAGTGATGTGGGAATTCTTCCTCATTAAGGCCAGCAATCTCCGACTCATTGACCAGTTCCACAAGGGTCCGGCCACTGGGTTGTTCGTGTAGTGACCCCAGAAGAGGTGTCAACTGATCAGGTCTGCTATAAGGAGAATTTACATTGAAGTTGTCCGGCGGTGTAATGTAAAGAGAGACTTTAGAGTACCTCCACTCCAAGGTGAGTTGGCCTGCTACCGCTTAATAGAGTTATGGAGATACCCCCCAAAGAACGGAGAAATCAAACCCAGTATAAATCGTACTTTCAACTGCGTGGCCTTTATGCCATGATGGTGTGGGTAGGGAGGGGGGGGGGCGCACCCAACAGGGACTACTGGAGACAGACTACTAAGGGAGAACGGGATTAAACAAGTCCCATCAGTCCATCCCAATTACCTCAGCGTTGACTGTGATTCCATTGCAGGGAAATGCCCTCCAGATATATTCAGAACGAACTATGGAAACCTTCTTTATAGAGATTTTCTTTACTGTTTCAGTTGTAGGTTAATCGGAAACACACTTCCGAAGGCTATATGCCGTGGAATGCGCCGATGGTGATTTCGCTTTTGAGAGCTTAGCAGAGAAGGTCCGGCTCGACATGTGAGCCTGTCCTTATCTATGCTTTCTGCCTTGATTCCTTCTGCTGACGGGGCGCTTTAAGACTCGTCGTTCCTCCGTCACTTGGGTCACTTTGGGCAGGGGATAGGGAGCCGGTGTTCCCTTGATATTGCCTTCCTTTCTGGCTCAATCTTCGAAATGTCTATTGGGCTGACCAATGCCATCTCCGTAGGCATCTCCTTCTCCTGGTCGAGCGCTCATTGTAGGAACGTGGCCGCTTATTTTTCTGTCAGGCAGTTTCAGGGAGAATGGAAGTATTGGCTAGAGCAGCGCATCCGCTCATTTCGCTGCCGGGCGAATAGGATTGATGCACTGGGGATCAGAACTCTCTGAAAGGTTCCTAATGGGCACGTCAGCAGGATCAGTTAGGCTCCATTTAGAACCACCTTTTTCCGTACGATGCTCTGCAGCAGAGGTATCTGGAGGAGAAACATGTCCTCTCACCCCGAGAGTTAAGTAGCCTCTGACGTGATCTCTCGGCCTCGCTGTCTGCAGTTGTGCACCCACCCTGTCCAACTCTTTGGAAGACCTGCAGTTTTGTATTTCCCATTATTTTACCATCTTCTTTTCATATGTCTCCTTACTGACTTTTGAGCATCCAGAAGGGTACCTTGTGTATACTGTTACAACTGATACCCTTAAGAGCGACATGTCCTCCTGCCCCGATTGCTCATAGGGAAGGTCTTGCTCTCTGAGTCGACTTGAGCTCTGACAGAGCCCGATGAAGCTGGTGCATTCCCTTTTTTCCTTAAGGAGCCCCCTTTTTACATTAGTATCCGCTCTTTACTTCTATCGAGGTTTAAAGACCTAACTAGCAACCTCATGTCGGGTCAGAACCCTTGAAACCTCTATAAACAACGTACTTTTAACGCTCGGTAAGTTTCAAGAGCCCAGGAATTGAAGGGTCCTGGCCGTTGGGGTACGATTAATGAGAAGATCGGCTTTTCCACAATGACCCTTTCCCCGAGTGTAATGGGTTGAGCGCCCCTCCCTTCCCGCCTGCGCCCGTTCTCGGGTTCATAAAGCTGTACTGCTTATTGCGGGCGGTCTTTACTGTCCTGTTCGCTGGCAGGCTAACTAAAAGTCGTGTCTTGTCTCTGGATCTATCAGATGACAGAGCTACAGATCCTGGCGGTCTTCTCGACGACTATTAGGACCTAGTACGGAATCCACTCTGTCTCACCTACCACTCTGGATGCTCAGTTGGCAGTAGTGGCCTTGGTGGAGTGAGCGTTTGCTGGGCAACTTTCAGGCAGCGTGTGCTTTCGTTACAGGCGTGAACAAAATTCATTAAGGCACCCAGAGTTGGAGCCCCTGAAAGGTCCGAAAATCCAAGACAGTATGAGCGGAAGTAGTAGGATGTTTGATATAACCCACCAACTCTTTTTTATAGTCACAAGGTTCAGGATTTTTTGTGAAAGGAGTAGTATAGGAGAGGAAACTCTGACTACTCCTCGGAAGGTATCGAATCATAGTCAAAGCAAGGTTGAACGTGTGATGAGAATACAGGGGGGGAGTTTGAAATCCACCCTTACACTCTTCATCATATTCAATCGTGATAAGCACCATGAGGCGGTGTGAGTTGGTTGGTATCACTGCCTAGTTAAGTAATTCTTACCATTACCATGGAAGTGTTACCAGTTGCATTGTTTCGGCAATACTAATAGAACTTGCGGACGTGTTAATTCGGGTCAACTCAAGATCTGTGTAAACTGCTCTAGTGCATCACAAGATAAAGCGGTGTCCTGTTAAGCTAAGTAAGTGAATTGTGGCGATCCGCACCCTGCTTTCTCGAATCAATGTGACACGTATTAATTTGAAAAGCAGGTCCTTGTGGTTCAGGCTGAGGACTGTAGCTTATTAATTCAAAGGTTAAAGAATTTGTCCTGTCGCACCTTCGACTTCATACGAAGATCAAGATAAAAAAAAAACCCCTGCTTCACGCACCTCCAGGCCTATTACGAGCTCTGTAACCATCGCGCCATATATAAACTCTTCTGCGGGATCTATTTTGCCGGACGCCACCCTAGCATGGCTGCGCCAATATCTGCTCGCATCCCGACCCTGGCTAAAACCAGCCTTCCGTAGGCAACTCTTCGCAAAAAGGTGAAGCGCCCTGGTGCCTCCACTGAATCGCAAGACTCACAGGAGGCAAATACGCACTTATAAGTCTGCCCCCTCCCAAAATGTAGGCAGAAACAAAAAACAAAGGAACTTCGGCTTCCTCAGCCCTACCGGAGGATAGACGGGGCCCTCTAAAGGATGGGGGATCTCCGACAGCAAAGCTGCTCCACCCGACAAAAGCGTCGAGGCATGAGGAGAGAAAGGGTCGTAGCCAGAGCTAAACCTCCCCTAGTAAGCCTCAGAGGCAGCTGCGCTTTCATCGCTTTCTCCGGCCATTCCCAGGAAAGTCTTTACCTCGATAACGGCCCCGCAATCCCTTCTAGCTAGATATGGAAGACATTTTCCTTCATTAAAATTGCTGTGGACTCAAGGTTAAATAAGAAGAGCTGCGGAGGCTCGTCTCTTTCCGCCCTTGTTTAGCTATTTGGCTTCAGGATAACATGTTAGGCGCGTGCCCAGATAGATGTATGCGCAATTTAGACCAGACTTGATGTCTCTGTTCTCTTTTTAGCTTTGAATACCTCCTTTAAGGCAGTTGCAGCGAAGCTACACCTAGATAGGAGGTATCCTATTATTTCGGCTCACCTCAATGTGGCGGACTTCCATCATGTCGTAACACGGTTGTCAATACCCTTTAAGAGGAGTACACAATCAATCTCAAGGGTCAGGTCCTTGCGAGATTGATTGAAGAACTGGAAATCGGTGTCCTAAATGTGGAGGGATTCACTTATCTTTGCCAGAGAACCGCTTCAATTTGTTGATTCGATTTACTCTTGTGCTATCCTTAAGCACGGTTTGCTTTTTACTGGGAGATGATCGATGACTTTCATTCATAGTGATAACTTTTCCACCCAAATACCTTTTTCTAGGCTTCTGCCGCCTGGGAAAACCACTTCAGGGGTGTTTGGAGCGAACTCGATGGACCACACTTCAGGAAATGCAAGTTGAGGAATTTGGGTCGGTTGATAAGACCGTTAAGTTCTTCTCCGGCACATTCATCCCCGTGGGCATGGCTACCCTTCCTAGAATATCTGGGTGTTTTGCACACCCTAAGCTTCCTTGGTGGTTGGCCGAGTGTTTGCTGGGAATCAGGTCAACCCTTCGGACTACAGTAAAAAAAAAGATTTGCGACTCCATTTTTCACGTGGTCCTACCTCCCAATGCCTCGACAGTATCAGGTCGGTTTTTTTGTCGACTCCGAATCAGGCGCACTCGCTGGACACATCGCCATTCGATGGATCGTTCCCATGAATCTTACTGTGATGACAGCATGGTCTTCCAGACAGTCCATCACATTCGTATCGAAAGTCCCAGTCTGAAAGATCTTCGCGCGCGTTACCTGTGCCAATGGCGGGAGGAGGTACCCGTCTCCCTTATAGTCGGAACGGTTTCGTGCGCACTGACAGATTGTAGAATAGTCGAGTTTGGGGAGAAAGCTAGACTCTGAGGGAGCGGACCTCCCCAGGGCCTGACCAAGCTTGTCTTTTGTTTTTTTTTTGTCTTTGTGGGATTTTGGTTAGTTTTGTGGGGGTTTAGGTTTTTCTGGTTTGTCTCTTTTTGTTATTTCTTTTAATATAAGCTAGGTTTACATAATTAACTGGAATATTTTGTAATTTCAGCCACTATGCTCTTGTTAGTAAGCGCTAGAATAGATTCTTTTTATAAAAGTCCGGCTTAGAGTCAAAATTTTCCGCGTCATTTTCTACCACTGGAAATTGAGTTTAAAAGGATAGGGATTGGAGAGAGAGTCGGGGATAGTAAGGTGGGGGGGGGAGTGCAGGGCTACTCCCTCAAACCAGAGCGGAGAAGGAGGGGGGTTTTACTCTCCTCTCCATGACCAGGGTTAAATGATGATAGCTAGGTGGACGACTAGCCTACGAAATTAGCTTTCCGCCAAGGAAGAGGGAGATAAGGGGGTTGCATAGAAGAGTAACAAAGAAAGGGGAAAACTGATGGGGAAGTAACACTCCACTACTCTAAGATTACTAAAATACTACCGAGGACCCCGGGGTAGGGAAGGCTTGCCACCATTCCAGAGGTCAGCTGCAGCAGTGGCTTTGCCTCTGCTCCAACCTTCGCCCCTTTGCATAGTAAAGATATGTAGTTCGGGACCACCAGGGACAGTCGGGGCGATGCCCCTCCCCCCCGGTACCAGGGGACTGATTAGAAAGTCAGTGATGTTTTGTTTGATAGGAATGCGTGTAGGTGGGGGGGGGGCTGCTTAGGGCCTTCTGCCAGGGATAACACCCCCCGCCCCTAGACAAGATACAGTACATGCCTCCCCAATCACTATAAGGGTCAATTAAGAGTAGGAAAAGCTGATTGGTGGCCTTGCGCTTGAGAAGGAGGGGGGGTAGTTTTAGTGGCGCCCCAAACTCACTTTGTGGGGGAAGTGGTTTTTGTTCCTCTTGAAGTAAAAAAAAAATAATAATAATCTGATTCCAGACATATTCTAATTAGTAATATTTCTTAATTCAAATTAGACTATGTCGTAACAGCAACAAAAAAAAACAACTATTTCCACAATGATTCAGTGTGGAAATATTCAAAATCTTGGTAGCAAGAACTGAAGATCGTTAACCAAACTAAAATTGTTTCCTGGCTCGAATTATTTGCTTCTTTCTATCGTTTATGTGTTACTTTCAGCGTTTTATCTTTAAAATATTATATGAACATAGGAATTTTCACGGTCACAATTCTAGTTAAGCTGAGCTTTGGAATGTTAATTACTGGACTTTGAATTTCCTCTCAATAATTCACTTCATACGTTTGGCAGAAATTGCTCGTCAGGGTCTCTTTAAGTTTCCAAATTTGGTGGGGGCATCTTGTTTGGTACGACAACTGAACAAACCAGCCAGTCTTGGCGCAACTACATATGTCTGGCAACCCGAGGAAATACATGAAACCCCCCGCCCCAACGAATTCAGAGATAAATTTAAATATGCAAGGTAAGCTAGTAAAATACTAATAATTCTTTAAAGTGGGATATTGCTTTGAAGCAAGACCAAGAGTGAAAATAAACCTTTAATAACTGGATATTTTCTCGCAAAAGTTATGTAAAACAAAGATAAATCAAACGAATCCTTATACTGAAAGTGTGAATAAAAAAAAATACGTGTTTATAAATATGCATAATTTCAAAATGATACTTAAGTAGTTTTCCGTCACGATAAATAATGAAGGCATAATGCTAGATTACGCCTTCAATCAAACTAAGCAAAAGCCTCCGTACAATTAGTATCCAAGTCATGATACAACTATAATACGGGTATTACGTCAGAGCTCGATCTAATACTTAAACATAACTAGCAAACTACAATGAATTAACAGGGTAAAATGATTTTTTTTTTCTATTTCATATTCAGAAGGAAACATTTACAGGGTGCGCCGGGTAATTTGTCGCCTGACTTCAATATTTAAAACAAAATAACACAAGTGTTAATTTTAATCGCCAAAATTACATGTTAAAGACTTGAAATCTCCGTCGGCTTCAACCACGGCCTCCAGGCGGCGCCCGAATCTGATACTGGCCTTCACGACGGTCCCCCTTGTTTAACTGGGTGAAAACTGTGTTGATCCTGGACCTAAGTTCCACCTTGGTGGTGCACGGGGACTTGTTGGTTTCTCTTTCAACAACGCCTCACACATAATAGTACAGAGTGTTGCAGTTTGGGTAGTTTGGAGGCCAGCCAAGACTGCGTCCTCCTGGAGCTTGTGTTGTCCTGAATCCAGGGCAACACCAACTCATCCAGGCATTTAATGCAACCACCTTCCTTATTGACTATGAGTCCCCCCGGGAAGATAAACGGGGGCATAACGTGGCCCTCGCTACCCACCACCCCAAACACCATGATATGGACGAGGAACTTGGTCTTCATGACTCTTGGTACATCTCTGGGAGGGAGACACACAGCGAGCCAGCGGTTGTTTCGCGGGTTCACCACTTGGTCCCGCCGGACATTCTTCTGGTCCGAGAAGAACCAAAGCAGGCCAGGCTTGAGGGGATGCTTCAGTTTGTTCAGAAGCTTCGCAACACGTTCCTTCCGCTTGTCCTTCATCTTTTGGACTTAAAAAGTGGTGAAATTTAGGGAGAGATAGTGAGAGAGTAAAGTGGTGAGATTGGGTGAGTTTAAAGAATAGAGGTGCTGTAGGAGACATAATGAATAGGTCCCTGGTGAAAGGGGTAGCTTTGTTTGTTTAAGTCCTTCATTTTGAGTGTTTTTTGCATTTATTTTTTGTTATTTTTTGTTTTTATAAACTATAAAATTTGTAGTTTATGTTAATTAAATTAAACCTGTTAATTTAATTAGTTTATATATGATCTTGTGATCTTATTGGCATTCAAGCCTTTATTAGAGGCGGGGGTTTTTCCGTTATGGGTTTTCTAAAAAGTCTTTAAGTGAATTTTAGCTTTTGAAAAAGTTTTCTAAGTGAATTTTAGCTTTTGAAAAAGTTTTCTAAATGAATTTTAGCGTTTGAAAAAGTTTTCTACGTGAATTTTAGCTTTTGAAAAAGTTTTTTACGTGAATTTTAGCTTTTGAAAAAGTTTTCTAAGTGAATTTTAGCTTTTGAAAAAGTTTTCTAAGTAAATTTTAGCGTTTGAAAAAGTTTTCTAAGTGAATTTTAGCTTTTGATTTTTCTTCGCAAAATTTTGTAAAATAGGTAATCTTAGTGATGGTATGCGAATTTATACTAAAGAAACCTGAGAATTACACAAGTAGTTTTTTGTGATTTGTAGATTTTGCCATGTGTATTTTAGAGTCACGTCGCCGTCAGACTGTATCTTACTGTTTTTAAATGGTCTTATTTGTCGGTGACCTCGATGTCCAGATATGTACGAGAGAACTCCGGGGACAGGCGGGTGCCAATAGCTCGCCAGATCCTCTTAGCCGTCTCGTGGAGCGCCACGTTGATCGGAGATAATCCAACCGAGTCGTGGAGCTCCCTCTGTCGTTTGTATTACCTTCTTCGGATGTTTGTGATGATAAGCACCGCTTTGTTCTGGATCGTTTGTAGTTTCGCAATGTGGATCTTGGCGCTTGCGTTCAGCGGCCCAGGGGGTACAGGAGCCTCGAGCGAATGCACTCATTGAATATTTTGAGTTTATTTGAGCGATTTAGGTCACGGAACCTACAAAAATCCCTCAAATCTCTCTTGCCATTCGCGACTGTTCGTTCGATATGACTCGTGTAGCGGGTAGCTCCTGGTGGTGATTTTGAACCTCAGAACCGTCCCTTCCATGCAGTAGGGAATTCGCTTCCCGTCTACACCTACATATATCGTTGAAGGTCTTGCGAAACATGGGAATTATTTTGAATTTGGGGGCACTGGTTGATATCTTCCATCTCCTCTTGAAAGAGTTGATGTTAGATATCTCCCTAGCCGTATTCCTCGCCATAAATCCCCTGTGAACATAAGCGGCGGTACAAATTTGCGATATATCGTCAGCGAACTGAATGTAAATCGTACCCTCGGAGAGAGGTTGTGGTAGGTCGCGTGTATAAATGTTGTATAAAAGTGGACTGAGACAGCCCCTTTGAGGGACCCCTGCTTCGAGCTCGAATTTGGGGCCTTTATATTCTCTGATTTGAATGTATGCTCTCCTCTCCATTATGTAGTTGTCGTGGTATGACATTATATTACATCAATACCATATTATATCTATGGGGCAGGGACCGATAACTTACAGGTGAACCGACGAAGGGGCGGAACACCGCTAGTTTAGACGGGCTGAAATGCGAGAGGAGAGTGCAATGAGGTCAGGTGACAAATGGGCAATGGCAAAGCTCAAGGTTATTTAAAGAGTCATGTACAAAAATAGAATTTTATTTACATAAAAATAATGAGAGAATTGATGGATAATTACCTCAGAGAATTAACGGACAAAATCATATCAGTAACGAAGGGGGGTATTGTAGTTATAAATCAGAATATGAAGTTAGAACTTAAGGTATTACAGGAGGAGACTATTCAAATGATGGGGGGGGGGGAATTAACTTAATTCGGTTACTGAAGGGGGGAGGATGGTTGGCTTACAGATGTCTTCTGCACGTGGGGTGAGGCCGCTCCGAACTTCTGAGCGGGAACTTGAAGTGATGACGGTTCTCCCAAAACAGGGAGGAGGGCGATAACTTCCGGTCCAGGGGAGAGTATTTCGACCACCCGAAATAAGGGGCGAACGAAGAAGGGCTTCGACAGGAGTTGACGAGAGAAGCCGGAAAAATCACTCGGTGGCGATCGTTAAGTGGAATTACCTTACTGGCTGGGACTAATTCCAAATACACAAAATAGTTCAGCTGTCACTTTCTTTGTTGTTAGCACCTGACTTGGAACTATGGGGAATCTTCTGAGGTCCGGGCGAGACTTCTCAACTCTGTGTCTCTTCATGGGAGTCGAGCGCTATTTATGTCCGAGGCTCTCTCCGGGGTTGAAGGGCGGTAAGCGGGAAACAGCTCTACTCTCGAATAGCCTCGAATCTTCTTGCAGAGGCTATTCTGTCCGTTTAAAAATGAATCGTGGTGGACACGGTTCGAGGCTACCGCTTGCCAATTTAGGCCTAACCGGGCCTTCTGCAGCGCATGTAAGTTCCGTCTGCTCAAGAGATCCCACGTGGGGTTCCCTCACAGTAGTCACATAGAATCCTCTCAAGAATGGGGTTGAGGCCTACTTGAAGGATCTTAAATTGTAGTCCTTTCTTCCAAACCTTGTTAAAAGCTTTTTTGACATCGCGGAGCACCAGGTCGGCATGCCTTTTGTCTGCCTTGATCTTAGCAAGCTTTTCGGTGACAACGGCTAGTGCCGTGTCAGTCCTTCTGTTCCTTCCAAAGCAGTGTTGCTGCTCATTATGCAAGTTGGCTTCATCGAGAAAAGAGTTGACTCTGTTAGCCAATATCTTCTCGAAGACTTTGCCAGCAAATTCTAAGAGAGATATTGTTCGAAAGCTGCCACGGCAGTCCGGGGGCTCTCCCCGTTTTAGGATGAAAATCATCTTGGCCACTTTCCACTGATCGGGGAAATAGCCCGTGTTCAGAGCGGCGTTCAGGATGTTGAGAAGGCCACTCCAAACGTTAGGCGGTGTCTGGATGAAATTCTCGCGGGTCAGCACTGTAATACCCAGGGCTCTTTGGCGAAAGGACATTACAGTAACGGAGAGTTTTAGGGCAGTTATTTTACTGCCATAGCCCTCCATCAATATTTCCTGCGACACACATTGGTGAGGAGAGTTTGGGGCTTTTATCATCTGGTATGAGAAGTAGCCAGTTGTCCTCACGCACTACCTGCCTGATGGGGGAATCTAACACCCTCTAGTCTTTGGATATGTACCTCATTGTCTTGTTGAGATCGTTGTCAATGATGGCCTGGATTTATGCAACAAATTGGGGGGGGGGGAGTCGTATCAGAACGCTAAGAGGGAGGCGTCTGAGTCGTCGTACCCTCCTCATCACAGCATGACTCAGCCAACTTTCCTGATTCTCTGCACCTTCCTCAAATTGACACCGAATCACTCGATTTTCACAGTGGAGCTTCCGGCGTTAAAACCAAGCAACACAGCTTTTGACTTTTCCAAATATTTGAAGGAGGAAATCCAGCCATGGTATTGCTTCCTTCACAGACAATGCAGAACTGAGTCTACTATAATTCGAAGAATACAGATATGATGCTAGTCATGCGCGGGATTCAGTGTTGCCAACGGTGACGAATCAGCATTCGCACCCTGTAATTTAAAACAAATAACGACAGTGAGCCTTCTGGTGAAATACTCCCTGTTCTTTCGCCCCTTTATTCCTCTCATCCTTTGCAACCCAGGCTCACTTCAAGCCAGGGAATAACGGTGTGTAGTATTTTTCTAAGCTTTCATGGTTGAGTCTGGTTACCGTAAGCAACTTCCATAATCTCAGCCGCGTCCGCCCTCACTTTGATTATAATAGATACATTCGAGATCGTCATTTTCGTTTACCTTTGCCTCCTCTTTTGAATATTGTACATCCCTTCTCCCTGGATCGTCTGGTTCCATACTCATCTACCGCTTCCACTTGTTCAAAACCTTGTCACCCTGTGTTCTTCCCCGAGGGAGTTACCCAAGTGCAACCCTCCTGCTCCTTGACCTACAATCGCTGTCCGTCCGTTCCAGCGTCACATTCAAAGTCGTTCTTCAAGGTCCTCCTCTTCTTCACCTGCAAGATCTTAAATCCAACGAAACCCTTTTCCTTTCTGAACCCTCAAGATCTCGAGGTTCGAGCTCTGCCCTTTTATTTGACCTCCCCACCCCCAAGAAGTTGTTAGGAGGCAATTAGAATCGCGTGTGCCCTCCCGGCTCCAATACAAGCAGGAGGTCGTTCGGCTATATATCTTCCCCACCTTTTCACTTCCTCCATCTTCACCACTTTTCAGATTTTTCCATAGAAACTGAGTGATGCGGCATCGTTGCTATTTCGCTTTTATATACTAGAAAAAATAGTGCCTTTTTATCGTTTAAAGGTGGATTCGAATGTGTTGTATGGATGGTATTGTTTTGTGGATTTTTCCTCCTGAGATGTGGAATCATGTTCCTGCTACCTTCTTACCTTCCTTTGTTGCCGTCATGTGTACCTTGAAAATCCACCTCTTCTCTAGAGAGGCGCGCTTATGAAGGTTTGGGGCCTTGAAGGGCGCCATACAAGAATGCTCATTATAATTATCATTATACAGGGTGTTCGGGCTAAATTTGACGACTTTTAATGTCTCCTATTTTCAAGAACGTGTTGATGTATTGGCGAACAGTCAATCACTTTGGATAGTATACGGAGTAAAGTTTTAGTTGGGAAAAAGTTAGGTGTCATGGTGGAATGGAAGCCATTTGAATATTGGAAGAGAGTTACCTGCCTCTGGATGATTCATGTCAGGTATCAAAATACCGACATCGTGACTGGTGCTCAATGCTCTCTTAACACTGTAAGGGCTGTAAAGACGTGACATGGGCAGCTACAACGGAGACTACGAAGTCACAGCCAGCAGACGAGCAGAAAGGAACACAACAGGCGTTCTGCGTGACTCCGCCCAGCAGGACAAGGTGATGGAAGACCCGAGCAAGGGAGTCCGGACTTTGGGGAGAGATGTGGGCGTAGGAGTCACCCCTATGAAGCTGGTTCTGAATGAGACTTTCATCACCATTCGTACAAGAAGTGTAAGGGACAAATTCTGACAGCCAAGGCCACGGAAAACCACATGGCGAAATCGAAGGAGTTCCTGAACAAGCTGAAATATCCTGTTGAGTCGAGGATGATCTGGTTCTTCTCGGATAAAAAGAACTTCTACCATGACCAGTTGTACAACACCCAGGACAATAGCTGGATTGTCTACAATCCATACGACGTTCCACGTATCACGAAAACCAAGTCTCCAATGAGGGTGAGGTCATGCCTCTTCGCATGTTTGAACAAGGTCTTAGGCTCAATTCAGACGGCTATTTGGAGCTGCTGGAGATTGTGGTCAAACCGTAACTAGATATGGTGGCTTCTGGAAGGCCAGACCTCCAGAAAGAGTCAGAAGTGGTTGTCGGAGAATTTCTACGATTTCACCAGCCCCAATTTCTGGCATCCTAGATCACCCGATTGTAATTCCATAGATTAGTAGGAGTGAGGTGCGGTTGAGAAAGACCTCAACCTCCATGCCTGTAATCCCAAGCTCGAGCTGGTGGCCAAAATGAAGGAGGTGTTTGAAGATCTTCCCAAGTACACAGTGAGGAACGCATGATGCTGGTTCCGGAGCCGTCTTGAGCTCATGGTGGAAGCTGATGGCGGCTACTTTAAGTAAACTGTTATCTCCCAGCCATAATCTTTGATATTTTTGAACTTTCTTTAAATAAATCTTTTTGGGGCTGAGATACTTGCGGGTTTTTTTCTTTTAGGCAAACAGTCAAATTTAATCCGAATACCCTGTAACCATCATCATAATTATAATCATTATAACTAATCAGTTTGCTATCCACAAGATGAAAAAACACATAATTAATAGATTTACCCAAACCTGCGACTACAATTAGCTAGCAGAACCGCCGAGTAATTGCAGGTGAAGAAATACGGAGTGCGTCGAATATGAACAACTTTCGTATCATTCAACACCGATTAAATCCTAAGGTCGCTATATAATAAGAAGGACTTAAAACCCGAATTGTCATTGCGTACACTCTCAGGCCATATTGCCATTCAGGCAAACAAGAAAGAAACGATTAAATATGTGTGTTAAGGCAAGATTCATCATTTCTCCATTCAAGACTCTGGAGTATGAGAAAAGGAGTTCCGAATTATTAGGAGATATCTAACCCATGTATTTAAAGGCCCAAAGAAATGAAAACTGGTAACACAACCCGGAAAAACGCTAAGAAAATTAATTACGTGGACCATTAAATCTTAAGAAAGAAAATGGGAGATATATAGAAACGGAAAATAGGGCAAACTATTTTAACTGTTATATGAAAATGAATAAAGTAGTTGGATTTGAACCTGTCATCAAGCGTTCTTCGCTAAAATTAACACGACGCTCTTCGCTAAAATGACCACGACGCTTATCGCCAGAGCTACCAGAGCTTTAATGGTCCACGTAATTAATTTCCTTAGTATTTTATCGGGTTGTGTTACCTGTTTTCATTTCTTTGGGCCTTGAAATACATCTATTATATATCACGGTGTCATGTGATTTCCGATTATCTAAACCATATTCGCATTGCAGACGATAGTGCACTATTCGTTTTAAGCCCAAAGGAATTGCAGTCAATACAATTCCTTTGGACAGAAAGGACAGAAAGGAACTTTTCAAAGACGAAAATAGTGAACAATAATTTGTTCGAATAAAATAATTAGACCTGACGATTAAAGTTTAGAGAAGGTAAAATGATACGTTTACCTAGGACAGCTTGTGACTCCTGAGTGTATCAAGCGAAAGGAAAGAGCCGAACAAATTGGCAGGAGGAAAGCTGAGATACAACTCAGCGGCCTCTTTTAAAAAAAGTCTAACCAATCCGTTTTGCCTGTTTTAACCTATAGCAGGGAAACTTAGACATTGAATACATGAAGTATTTGATGACAACTAAAAGAAAGAATATTACTTGTTAGGGAACAATGCGATTTTAACTCAGAGAGATAAGAGAAAAAACGACGTACCAGGTATTGCAAAAAGTCTTGTTACACTCGCTACAGCGCTCTCAATAAAGGGCACAATGATAGTTTTGATGTAGTTAGACACGATTTTATTGTTTTGACATATAAAGATGTGTTAAAATTGTAATATTAATCAATGTGGCTGCCCTCGAAGGTGAGCACGCGTTCCAGGCGAGACCTGAGGGCTGCGCACACGTTGCAGACGAAGTCTTTCCTCATTCTGGCCCATACGCGGTTGACGGGGGACTTCGGCTCATCGACGTTGCTGTGGGGAACCTTGCTCCAGTCCTTGCCCTCAGCATGCGCCCTCACGCTGTAGTCGAGGGGATTGAGATCGGGCGAGTGCGGCAGCAAAAGTCCTCCGACCAGAAGTTGATGTTCGACCACAACCACACCTGCCCGGTCTTGGCCGTGTGGGCCGGGGTACTATCCTGCTGAGAGACGTAGTCCGCCTTCGTCGTCATCTTTCTCACCCAGAGCAGGACTTTAATAGCAAAGATGTCCCTGTAATCGGCCGCGAAACACACGCCCGCATCTTCTTGTCATTTGAAGCCACGACGCCGAGCATCATCATGGAGGTCGGCTGCTTGGTCATGGACATCTAGCGGACTTCGGGACGTCCTGGCCAGAGCTTCCACGCAGTCGTTTTGCTTGCTGATGAACGATCGACCGTGGAGGATTTTTCATTCAGACAAATGAGAAGTCGATTGCCATGACTTTTCAAGTCGTTGAGAAGGTGAGGAAAGCGCCCCCTACGTTGTTCTCGATTACGGTCGGTCATCAGAGGCCTTAGCACTTGCCGCCCTCTTCCTTGACGGACCTGGATACCGAGATGTTGTTCTTCGCGAGCGAATTCATTTTGAGCTGCGGAACACCCTCGAATGCCAAAACCTCTCGAAAGATTAAAAAAACCCCTCCAAAACTCAGTGCAGCAGAACTTTTGCAAAACCCAGTATTCCGAGTACTTTCTAACTTTACTCGGAATCCCTCGTTTCTTTTCTTTTCTGTGGGTTAAAATCGCATTTGTTTCTCCCCTCAAGCGCCACATCGTGACGTTATCCAATTCATGTTAGGAATAATTTTCAAGAATGACTTATAATTTTAAGACCGGGGAAGATTACTTCTGAAATACTACTCTTCGGCTTACCCGAGTAAAAATAGATAAAGAAATAACCAACTGTAGTTTCGTTATAGTGTCTACCATCGATTGCGAGGGAGAGCTAAGACAAGACGCAGAGAGAATTGAACATATGTACCATACATACAGTGCACTTTTAAAGTGAACTTCCCTTACCCTCGTATGCCCTGAATTAATATTTAGAAATGAAAACAATTAATTACCACTAGCGTGTCTATTAAGTGGTAAATAGTGGCAAACCCAGTGCGAATTTGATGCAACCCTTGTATGAACCTAAACAGAACATGTGTCCTACTCGATTGCTAGACTACACGCATGTGAATTTGAATTGTTGTAAGAGTAGGTGTGGGTAGGGGTTAGAGATAGGGTGTGTGGACAAATAGCGGGAAATAGACAAGAGAAAGAAGTGTGGTAGGGTGCAAAGAGATGCTAGTGCCTGGTGATCAGGCCTATCGCTTTTAAGTATTTTTGGTTTAGTGGTTCCTTTGTTGTCTTTGATTTCCGTTCCCGCCTCCACAGAACAACACGCATGTAATTTCTATCGCTCTAAGCCTTTATTTTCTATGTGACAAATTCGTCACATACGGGCATAAAGGGTTAGTCGGAAGGGTAAGTGCGTAGCATATATACCCTCTCTCTCTCATCTCGCAGGTATTATTTTGTAGGCACGTAGAAGGAGCACGTGCAACCACGCATTCAATTCTATAACTAGGATCGAGTAACTATCACAAATCTATAAACATTACTCCATCGGCTTACTCATACAAGCTGCAACACTCGCGCGAGTAACGTAAGCTTACAGCTTTCCCTTGCTTAATGGATAAGGCGATGGATTTCTAACATCTAGGCATCGGGTTCAATCCAAGCATGAACAAACCCCAAACATCAACGTCGTCGCGAGGTGGACACCTTATTAGCCAGTTACCACACCGCTTTGATTTCCGTTCCCGTCTCCACAGAACAACACATCCACCCCCTCTTCCGTTCCCGAACTCTGCCAATGGAATACTCAGATCCACATATTCCTGACGCCGAACGAGTGCTCCTCCTCTCCTGGTGCCAAGAATGATTCTGCAATCGCTGCTTGCTGTCAGAAACCCAGTATTAATCCCCCCTTCATACGAGGACCAGTCCGTGTACGTTCGCACGAACCAGCTAATGTCATTCTGATCTCCATAAGAATTTCATTATCCGGTCGAAGTATCTCGTCCAAGGGTGAGTGACAGATGGTGTAAAATATAAATATTCAAGCTTTCAGGGCAGTTAAAGCTCCTACTCCCTATAGGTTAACTTATACTCGCTGAGGCAGCCACAATTCTTGGAGTGTGTGACCAATCTTCATAAAGAGAGTACGCGTTACGTTCGGTAATAACAGTCACACGACCAAGCTCATCTACAAGTCAAGGCAACCAGTCTCAGAATGATTTGAATTTTAATCATTTATTTCTAGTTAACCTTTTTCATTTTGTATCTCTAAGTAACCCATTTTGTAAACATTATTCAACCCTGTTATTATTTTTTGGTAGATTTTGTGACACTAACCCCATTTCCACTTCTTCTCTTCTTCTGGCCAAAGTGCTTTGCAGCTTGTATCCTATAAAATCAATTGATCTTCCCTTTTCTCACACAGGTCGAAAGAAATTAAATTTTTGCCTTAAGTATTTAATAACAATTAATAAATAGGACTACTTGATAAATAATTTAAACGTATCTCCCTGATAATTCAGCCAGTGATGAAAGTTAAGTTCCAATAAAGGAACAATGATGAATGCAGTTTGTGCTTAGGGCCTGAATGGAAAATATGGTAGGAATCATTCGATAATTTATAATGACGATACATGTGTATAGTTGGAAACTGTAATGGCGAACAGTTAGTAATGATGAGTAGCAAGCAGTATCTCAATAGAGCGATTTTTTAAATATTTTATAACCAGGAGGCGGAGTTAGCATTACCCCAAAGAATTGATGAACGTCGCTTAGTAACGTCACGATACAAGAAGAGGTTTGTGTTAATGAGCTTCCAATGAATGTCGTTGTGTGTGTCTCAAAATTTGGATTAATTATTTCCTGTTGTTGTCCCTTTTGGGGACATCTAAAAGGAAATGATTATGGTCTTGCATTAGGCGCGCTTCGCAAGAGGGATCTATCATAGATGTTTTCTCCGGAAACGAGAAGTTCTGGTGATTGCCAAAGTATCGCAGTGCCATAAAGTTGAGTGACAGAGGGTGTAACTCGTCTTATGTGTCGAGGGGAGTGCAACATATATATTTTCATAAAAGAATGTGTTACCTCAAATTTATCATCATCATTCGTAATATTGATTATTTTACCACTTACTCTCTCTTTGATACCTCACGTCTTCCATGACCCAAACAGAGCGATTGGACACACGGCTACCCCTAGCCATTTCAAAGATGGAAGCCCTAGTCGCTCCGAGCTTGTTTTTAAGCTCCCTTCTTAGCTTCTTCATATATCGCTCAGCGATGCATTGTTTCATCCCCTTATCTTGCGTGAGCTTGGTGATGGGGTTCTTCACATATGACTTCAAAGTCCACGATGGAAAGGGTGTCAGAAAAACTCCGGGTGACCTGCACTTTTTTTTAAACTTTCGGACACCTACAATAAAGTGAGACACGATTAGAAATCTCTCATATTGCACTTTGACAATTATTTTTATATTATATTACAGATTTTTCTCCAAATTCGTCTTGCCCTCCTGTGGTGAATTTCCCTTCTGAGCTGTGCCTTATAAAAAAATAGTTTAAAAAGTTCTCTCTGCAATAAAGCGTGACACGCAGTTTATGTGGACTCGCTCAAGGGAAATAACTGAACTTGAAGAGAGGGTGTCGGGTGTTCATGCTAAAGTTCGGTGACCAATTTTCGTGGCAAGGAAGAGAAACATCCACTAGGTTTTAAAGGGGATTAAATATGATATCTTATTGAATAATTAACCACACCTATGAGCATAGACTGCGGCTATTGATAAGTTGAACAAGACTAAGGGACGATTGCGGTCGAGGTGAATCCAACTAAAAAGGATGGAAGTGGGAATAATCAATGCACAAGATTGAATGGATATCGAAAAGTAATGGCAAGAGTAAAAATAAAATACTGGTAATAATGAATACAAGATTGGGTGAGTGTTTTAACTACTGGGTACAAAGACAATAATTAGTAACTAAACTGGGCAGGTTATATTCGATTACTGGAGAAGGGGCGTGCCACTAACTAACTCATCAAAGGGGTTGAACTTGCACCTTTGGAAGCGAGCTTGATATGTTCCCAAACTTCCTATTTGATGTGAAACGCCACTTTTCCGTGTTTCATTAACAACGGTTTCATCAACAGAGGTCTGATATCCTCAGTGAACGAGGAGTCATGAAAACCCGGTCTTTGGGGTTTCTGAGTTACTTTCTCGCGCATGCGTGAATTGATTAGTAGATGTTGGTATTTAAATTTATAAGGGTTTTCTTTTGCCGCGAGGGCGTCATACAAAGAATAGGATGGTCGTCGCAGAGATGTGAGGCATGCTTATGATTGTGCAAATTTTTCTATCTCAGCATCTTCCCTCTCAAACGAAGACCAACCCCTGTCCTGATATTTATGGTGGTTTCATTATCCAGTCGTTGGTCCGTCTTGGCCAAAAGACCGATGGCGTTAAAAATGGATTATATGTTTTTTTTGTTTCATTCTCTTCGATAACAGGAAGGATACGTAAATCTTTTGTTTGTGTTAGAAGAGCTTCTTCCGAGGGCTTCACAAGAGGTTAGTTAGCTATAATATTGCCATTTTTAACTGCATAATTATAATTGGGCTGTTGCAAATAATTTTTGATATATAATATAGAAAAAATCATCAATAAAAAATGAAATGTTAATTTGCCTTGAGTTAAACTTGTACAATAAGAACCTATGTCCAAATCTTTTGTAATTCATAGGTCGCAATCTGAGAGCAGGCTGAGAACAATAGGGAGGATTCATCATTATGAAAATATCAGGCAGTGACTCCATTGCAAAGGTGACTCAGCAGTAACTCAGTTGCAATAATTAAAATGCGAAGAGTGGAAGGGCATTGGGGCACTGACCTCTTGGAGAAAAATTGAACTGTGTTGCCTCCATCTTTCTTTTTCTCTGAAATATCCTGAGTCACGCATCTTCAGGTCCTCTTTGTTCAATTTTACTTCATGGGAAGCCAACAATTCTTCCACATCGTCAACATCTGCATCTAAGTGAGTGTAGCAATTACAAAATGTATTGAATGCGCTGAATTCGATGTTCCAAAATCACCCCCCAAAAGAATAAATCGTACATGTAAGGGTGTAACACTTTTATATAGCAATCAGCTACTTCTTAACGCACACACTAGGAGAGGGATAGGCAATAATTTCAAGAATCGGGACACATTGAAGCTTATGTCAAGCTTTGCGAGCCGCTCTTAAACAATTAGATGTAAATTTCGAAAAAGTTAATTATAATTACCCGTCTCCATTTGTTATCATATATTACATAGTCATAGATATAGCTACACATTAATAACTAAGGGTCATTTTTTTGCATAGTTTTGCTGAACCTTTTAAACTGATTTCAGACTTTATCAGAGTGGAGACCTACTGCTTAACGTGGAATCCGAACCACGATTTATAATTCCACATGTGATCATTACCCAGGACCGAAGTGTCTCCGATCCAAGTAGTACTAACCACAATCACGATTGCTTAATTTCCGCGACCAAAAGAGAGAGTGTAGATAAGGGTAATGAGAATAAGTATTTAAAAAATATCGTAGTTTTTAAAGATCATTTTATCAAAGAATGAAATATATCTGAGTGAGATGAGATGTATAAGTACGTTTTGGTGCATTAACAAGTCCATCGAAGTCAGGAGTCAGCCCAGACGTAGAAATTGTTAATATTGCACTAAAAATGTGAGAGAATTTGCGTTTTAGGTGAGATTTTGGAAAAATGTCTAAAAACTAATTTCTAATATTTTGTCGAATTCTGAAATGAAAACGGGGGCCACATGACAAACTTTCGCGGGCCACAATTTACCCACCTTTTCATTAGGATGTTAAAGAAAAATCTTCTTGCAGGATCAACAAATAAGATAATTGAATACATTGACTCGGACTTGTAAAGTCAAATAATGAAGCGGTTGATGTACCTTACCGTACCGAAGTACCGTGACCCTGCAGACGTTGGCTACCATGGAATGACACACTTCTCTGTCTCTTGTCAATTGTAGCATCTGTCCAGCCGCGGTTCCGTCTCCCATTGTCCTTGATTCGGCCTTGCAAAGTCAAATAATGACGCGGTTGATGTACCGCTCAGAACTAATTAAGTCGCTTGGATTGACAACATGATTCACCACTGACTTTCGAACCACAGTGTTTGATTTTGATTAAATTTCTGAAGCATAGCTGTATGGATTAAGAGCTTGAATTGAGCTCTACCTCCGCAATGCGATTGGAATGCAGGAGCTAGATGTAATGGTGAGGCCTCAATCAATTAACAAGACGAAAATAATTGCGATAAATACTAAGCAATGATTGAATGAAATCTGAATTGAATTCTCTTAACCTATCCCACGCTGCTTGAGAGACGAGGAGCGCGTGAAGTATTTATTATACAACAACAGAGCTAGTCATAAAACGCCGGTGGACAGAACAGTCCCAAAATAGCTAAACCACAAATAGCTAGTGAGATAAAATGGTTGATGGGACATAGTAGCTGTTTCTTAACTAGCGTATGTTAATAAAAGCTAAGGTCTCTAGAATTTAATTTTTAGACTGCTCTACAGGACTGATTTCATGTACGCTTTATCAGCTTAATGATTTAAGCAGTGAATAAGAAAGCCTCTTCTACACATTCATTCGTCGCCCAAATCCGCCCAGTTAAAATTTCATTCTTTCAATATTTCGACCTTACGACAACTATAAATACAGAGACGAAGAAATGATTTTTAAATAAATGATTGTAATTATATTTGACAATTGCTAAACTAATCTTATGTAATATACAATGCCCTTACCTATTCGTAAAAAAAAATATGAACTAAATGCAAGAACCTAGAGCTAATGGGACGCCAAGGGGAAAAACAACAAATTTCTGCAAGGTATTAACATAGAGAACAAGACCGTGCACTACTTCCGCCGTTCTCGGCATCAACCCTACCCGGAAAAGTTCCTAAATGGTTTTTACCTCGACGCGGTGGATTCGCATTGATTCTTGGTTGTTGGTTGAATTAGACCGCCGTCTCATGTGGTAGGTGGACATTTGCAGTCTTAGGTCCTCTCTTACCTGCGCCATGGAGATTCTCCGCCCTCTTGATGTCAGCGTGTTTGGTGTCGATATAATTTTTTAATATTCTTTGCATTTGTTTTAATTGCACTGATACTAATTATATCAGTAAAAGCCCTATTTAAGTACAAGCTATTTAGTTCATTAGGCTTTTGTTTCTTTAGCTCTTTTTGCTCGAGTTGGGACGATGGGTTTTGTCCAACCAGCTCTTTTGGACTATCTCTTGGGCATAGCCATTTCGGGACTAATTCTTTTGGCGCTCGCCGGCTTGGAAGCATAGGTTCATATTCTCACCATTTTCGAAAATGAATAATAAAGCTTCGATCAAAATTTCCATCTAATGAACTTAGATGTTGCCAACGTTTCGGGTTGGAGAGCGTTTTCTTCATCATCATGTCCAATAATGAGGATGAAAAGAGTCTACATGTCCAATAATGAGGAGGAAAATGGGTCTTCATGTCCAGGAATGATAATAAAGAGGGGCATTCACGTCCAAGGATGATAATGAAAAGGGGTATTCATGTCATATAATGATGCTGAAAAAAAGTCTGCATGCCCAATAATGAGGATGAACATGGGCTTGCGTGACCACTGATAATGATGTTTGGGAACAGGGACTCCATATCCAATAATGATGATTGAAAAGAATCTTAATGTCTAATAATGAGGATGAAAAAGAGTGTTCATGTCCAATAATGAGGATGAAAAAGAGTGTTCATGTCCAATAATGAGGATGAAAAAGAGTGTTCATGTCCAATAATGAGGATGAAAAAGGGGTCCTCATGTCCAATAATGAAAAGAGATCTTCATGTCCAATAATGATGATGAAAAAGATTCATGTCCAATGATAATGATGAAAAGGGCTCTTCAGGTCAAAGGATGCAATGAATATGCTATTTATGTACAAGGGCGATAAGGAAAAGAAGTCTCCATGTCCAATAGTGAGGTTGAAAACGGGTCCTCATGTCCAATAATGAGGATGAAAAGGGATTTCATATTTAATGAGGATGATGAAAAGGGGTTTTCATCTTCATTAATGATGTTGAAAAGGGTCTTTATGCCGAATAATCAATATTAAAAGTCTTCATGTCCAATAATGAGGTTGAAAAGGGGTGTTAATGTACAATGATGATGATGAAAAGGTTGTTTGATCTTCAATAATGTTGCTGAAAAAGGTCTCCATGCCCAATAGTGATGATGAAAAGTCTCCATATCCAAATAATGTTGTCGAAGTATGCACTGTGTACAGGAATATACGCACACGGTCTCTAAGGTGAGCTAAGCAAGGCAAAAACTGTTATTGTTCTAAGAGTTCGATTTAAATAGATAGCTGCAGCTGCGTGACCAAGGAATATTCCAAACACAACGACAAAAATAGATTTTTAATACACACTAAATAAAAGGCACAAAATAAAATATGGATATATATATATATATATATATATATATATATATATATATATATATATATATATATATATATAGGTACATGAATAAGACGGAATTAGGTTCCGAATACTAATTGGATAACCAGGGTTATTAAATGGTTATATTGGGAGATTTATGGTAGTGAACGATTTAGTTCTTTTGAACCTCGAGAGTAAAGCGGGGCGAACTTGGGGGAAGGTCTTGGTGACCTTGATTACTCATGGGGGTAGCTGAAAACCTGCAGGGGGTGGTGCTACCCTCTGCAAACTTGGGTTTTGCGAGATGCGGGCCTCTTGTCCTCAAGAGGTCATCGGTCGAACTTCGAAGGGGGGAAAGGACTTCTCCAAACTCGGATTGAGCGAGCTATCGGGCCTCTTGTCCTCAAGAGGTCACCAGAAGAACTCCGGAGGGGGGCTTCTCCAATCCTTGATCCGAAGGTGGTTGAGAAAGACTGACGTTGCCTCACGAGACTTTTCTCCCTGACCCGAAGATACGAGTGTGATGCCCAGCTCTTCCGTGGCTTGCGACTGTCACTAAACACTTATCGGAAGAGAACGTCGTTGAGTCGAACTCCTTTGGGGGAAGTGTCGCCAAACCAAATCTATGGGTACTCATTGGGAGGCTGCATATATACCCGGATTTCTCTAAAACAGAGAAAGAGAGAGGTCTTGTCGAACCCTCGTTATCGGCCGTGATAACTGAGCGTCTCCTTGCGGGAAAGTGTAAGAGTTAGGAATCAGCGGGTCAGACGGACGACCAGCGGCAGGAGCCATAAAAGTTGTTCGATGCGAACCTACAAAATAGAAGAGTAATCTCCCTACTAGGTCGGGGGGGGGGAGATTAAGACGGTGGAGAGGTAGCCTTCAATTTCAGCGTCATGCCTCGGTGTGAATTTCTCAGTCCCCTGGCGGCAACTCCAAAAAGGGTGAAGTCGCAGGGGGTGGGGGGACTTGCTTTCTCTCCCTAAGTAATATCTTAGGACGTGGGGAAATACTGCTATTTTAGTGGAACCCTCTACACTCCTCCCTATCCAACGACATTTTTATAGCACAGAACACTTTGGGGCGAAAAAAATGTCTACAACTAATTTCATCAAGAGGGGAACTTATAAAGCTACAATTTTAACAGTTACCAACAGAGAAGAAAAAAACATATAACATTACAAGGGATTTACATATGTGTAACAACAGATAACTTAATCTATACATACGCACACACAACATCAATAAGGCAAATAAAATGAAACTAGTATTTACAAAATGAGTCAAACACAAATTTTACTATACACTCAGGTTGGATTCCTACTCAAGCTATCGACTAGGCAGTTGTCGGTGCCTTTAAAATACATGATCCGAAATTGTTACTCCATGAGTAGTAGGCTCCAACGCATTAAACGACCATTTTGGCTCTTACAGTTTTTTAGGTACGCCAGGGGTTTGTGATCACTTTCGACAATAAATTCTTTACCTATGAGATACATCTTAAACTTACGAATAGACCACACTATGGCTAACGCTTCGAGCTCTATGGTGGGATACGCCTTTTCGCGATGGGACAGCTTCCTAATAGCATATACTGCAGGATATCCCACTCCATCGTCATCATATTGAACGAGAGCCCAACCTAGGCCATCCTGGGAGGCATCGGTACGAACCCCAAATGTTGTATTAGGATTCGGTAATATCAAAATAGGGGCAGATTTTAGTTTGTCTTTTAACTGGTGGAAGCGATCTTCCGTGGAAGGGGTCCAATTGACTGGATCGGGGGCCGTTCTTTTAAGCATGTCGTTAAGGGGCGAGGCTATGGCAGCGAAGTTCGGCACAAATCTGACGATAGAATAACACGGGAAAACATTCCAATAAGTCATGCAATTGAGCCCTCTCATTAGGGGCAAGATTGAAGTTTACGTCCAAGTTGGAGTTAGGTTTCGCTTGGGGGGAAGAAAGAAACGGCAGGGGATACTTATCGTCTGCTTCTACGCACACCGTTTGGACCAGACACAAGTGTTCAACGGTATAGATGTGTCCCTTGCTTGTCGGGGGCTGAACGGGGTCTATTAGGTCAATTGAGACCCGGGCAAAGGGCTCGGCCACTCTCGGGATCTTTTGAAGGGGGGCGGGGGCTAGACGCCCTTTAGAGGTGACCTTCTGGCAAAGGTCACAGGACTTGCAGAAGTCGATAATTTCTTTGGCCACGCATGGCCAAAAGAAATATTTAAAAACTCGCTGTGCCGTTTGTTATGGCCTAAATGGCCGGCCATTAGGCCATCATGAGCCATCTTTAGAACGGGTTCGATATACATTCTCGGCACACACAACGCGTTGGTCGGGGGGCTCTTTGGTTCAACAGAAGAACGGTATAATAACGCCTTCTTCACGGTATATTCGATCTTCCGATTGACTCGCACCGTTTCAGTCTCCTTCTTCCTTGCTTTTTCCCACATGGGTTTTAATGTGGGGCGATTTTTCTGCGCCTCAGCAAATTGGACATTGGTGGCGAGGTCGAAGTCTGGGAACGATAGGGGCAACGGAAGCGATACTTCTTTCTCGGCCTGGGCCCTGGTAACGACCGGCTAATAAATTGGGGTTTGGGAGAGCTGTGAGCTCTGTTCGATAAGGACGGAGCAGAATTTCATTGGAGCCGCGAATACGTCGGCCCATCCGGTGAAGTACTGGCACTAAATATGGCACCGTGCCACTGGGAACCTGGTGGCACGACCTAAAATGTCATGCACCAACGCGAACCTGTTATGCTGGGGGCTTAAGGGGGGTAGTAGTTTGTCAGATACTACTATACAGGTGCAACCTGTATCTCTAACCAAGGTTGACACTCAGCAACCATTTACTGCGCCAATTTCAAACTGGAGCCCACCAGGGGAACTCTTGTTGAGCAAGAAATTTACCTGTTGATCCGGGGGAGAAGCTGCAGGGGCCGCTGGCAATGCGGCTGGCGGATTAGGCGAGGGGCAGCAGAGATTTGGTGAACCTGGTGACTCGACGAGGTCTTCAGTTGAGAATTTTGGGGGCAATTGTAACTTAAGTGCCCAGGGGTGCCACACGTAAAGCATACAATTGGTCTACAAAGACGAGAGTTCAAGAGTAGAAGTAGCCGGGCGACACCATCTGATTCTAAGTCCCAATTGTTGACTTCAAAGATCTTCTCGAAGTGCGTTAAATAAGAGCAAAAATCTTCTCCATCTTTGTATGCGGGGAGTTTTAATGAGAGCGCTTGAGCCTGTTCATTTCGAGATCCTACGGAGTTTATTTCGACTTGGTCACGGCTTATCTCTCTCTCATGCTTCCTAATTATTTCTTTCTCTTCCTCTTCTCTCTGTGCTTTTCTTTCTTCGTCTTCTGCTTTTCTTTCTTCGTTTTCTCTCTGTGCTTTTCTTTCTTCGACTTCTGCTCCTCTTTGTGCTTTTCTTTCTTCCTCTTCTCTCTGTACTTTTCTTTCCGCACATTCGTTACGTTCCTCTTCCTGGACGTAAGCGATTAAATCTTTCCCAGATGAGCCTCGGATCTGCCCTTGCTTATGAAAGCGATCGAATGAAGACATCCCTGATATGCTACTCTCGGCATTTGCACACAAAAAAGCTACCAGAGCTATTGAAGTTTTACCCCCAAACAAATATAAATTCTACTAAGACAAAATTATTATAAATTCCTATTAAAAATCGGGCAACTCACACAACAAAAATAACTAAATAACTAACGAGGGACTCTGACTCACGACACAAAAAATGGCGGTTGCTATTACCGCTTAGTTAGTATCCTCTTTTAAGGAACTAGGAATACTGCGGATACACCACACAAGAATGGGCTTAAAAATTTGTTGTTATCCGTTAAGCAAAAAGAAAATTGTCTTAATATATTGGTGTTCAGATATTCTTGGTAATGCAACTGCTATTAATTGAACTTAGTGCTTTAAAATCAGGTGGAGAGGATTCTTAGGAAGACCCAAAGCTTGACGCCAAATTATATATATATATATATATATATATCTTTATGTCGAAGTGTGGCCCAGTGTACGGGAATATACGCACACGGGTTCTAAGGTGGGCTAAGCAAGGCAACAACTGCTATTGTTCTAAGAGAGTGATTTGAATAGATAGCTGCAGCTGCATGACCAAGGAATATTCCAGACACAAAGACAAAAATAGATTTTTAATACACACTAAATAAAAGTCACAAAATAAATATGGATATATATATAAGTACATGAATAAGGCACAATTAGGTTCCGAATACTAATTTGATAACTAGGGTTATTAAATAGTTATAATGGGAGATTTAGGGTAGTGAGCGATTTAGTTCCTTTGAACATCAAGAGTAAAGCGGGGCAAACTTGGGGAGAGGTCTTGGTGACCTTGATTACTCACGAGGGTAGCCGAAAACTGGCAGAGGGTGGTGCTACTTTCTGCAAACTTAAGGGGGTAAGTGACTTCTCCAAACTCGGAGCGAGCGAGCTATCGGGCCTCTTGTCCTCAAGAGATCAGCAGTCGAACTTCAAAGGGGAGGGGGGGGAACTTCTCTAAACTCGGATTGCGCGAGCCATCGGGCCTCTTGTCTTCAAGAGGTCACCAGTAGAACTCCAGAGGAGGGCTTTTTCAATCCTTGATCCGAAGGCAGTTGAGAAAGGCTGACGTTGCCTCACGAGACTCTTCTCCCTGACCTGAAGATACGAGTGTGATTTCTAGCTCTTCCGTGGCTTGCGATGTCAATGTCACTAAACACTTATCGGGAGAGAGCGTCGTTGAATAAAACTCCTTTCGGGGAAGTGTCGTCCAACCAAATCTATGGGTAATCCTTGGGAGGCTGCATATATACCCGGATTTCTCCAAAACAGGGAGAGAGAGAGAGGCCTTGTCGAACCCTCGTTGTCGCCCGTGACAACCGAGCATCTCCTTGCGGGAAAGCGTAAGAGGCAGGGATCAGCGGGTCAGATGGACGACCAGTGGCTGGAGCCATAAAAGTTGTTCGAGGCGAACGTACAAGTATAATAATCAAAAGGGTTCTTCATACCCAATAATGACGATGGAAAACGCTCTTTATGACCAATAATAATGGTGAAAAAGTGTTCATGTCCAATAATGAGGATGAAAAAGAGTCTTCATGTCCAATTTTGATGATGAAAAGGGGTCTCATGTCCAATAATGATGATGAAAAGACACATCATGTCCAATAATGGTGATCTAAAAGGGTCTTCATGTCCAATGATAATGATGAAGATGGGTCTTCATGTCCAATAATGATGATCTAAAAGGGTCTTCGTGTCCAATGATAATGATGAAGATGGGTCTTCATGTCCAAGGGTGATAATGAATAGGGTTATTTATGTCTAAGGATGATAATGAAAAGGGGTCTTCATGTCCAATAATGAGGTTAAAAAGTGGTCCTCATGCCCAATAATGAGGTTGAAAGGGGGTCTTAATTTGCGATAACGAGGATGAAAAAGGGTCTCAATTTCCAATGATGGTGATGAAAAGTGCTCTTCATGTCCAAGTTTGATAATGAATAGGGGTATTCATGTCCAAGAATGAAAATGAAAAGGGCTCTTTATGTCCAATAATGAGGATGAAAGGGGGTGTTGATGTCCAATGATGGTGATGAAAAGGGGTCTTGATGTCCAATTATGATGATGAGAAGGGGTCTTTATGTCCAATGATGATAATGAAAAGGGGTATTCATGTCCAATAATGATGATGAAAAAGTATGTTCATGTCCAATAATGAGAATGGTAAAGGGTCTTCATGTCCAATGACGATGATGAAAATGGGCCTTCATGTCCAATAATGATGATGGAAAAGAGTTTACATGTCCAATAATGAGGAGGAAAAGTGCTCTTCATGTCCAAGTTTGATAATGAATAGGGGTATTCATGTCCAAGAATGAAAATGAAAAGGGCTCTTTATGTCCAATAATGAGGATGAAAGGGGGTGTTGATGTCCAATGATGGTGATGAAAAGGGGTCTTGATGTCCAATTATGATGATGAGAAGGGGTCTTTATGTCCAATGATGATAATGAAAAGGGGTATTCATGTCCAATAATGATGATGAAAAAGTATGTTCATGTCCAATAATGAGAATGGTAAAGGGTCTTCATGTCCAATGACGATGATGAAAATGGGCCTTCATGTCCAATAATGATGATGGAAAAGAGTTTACATGTCCAATAATGAGGAGGAAAAAGGGCTTTCGTTACCACTGATATCATGTTCGGGAACAGAGACTCCATGTCCAATAAAGATGATGGAAAAGGTCTTAATGTCCAATGATAATGATGAAAAGGAGTCACCATGTCCTGGGATGATAATGAAGAGAGGATTATATGTCCACGAGTGATAATGAAAGGGATATTCATATCCAATAATGACGGTGAAAAAGAGTGCATGTCCAATAATGAGGATGAAAATGGGTTTTCATGTCCAAGAATGATTATGAAAAGGGGTCTTCACGTCTAATAATGATGATGGAAAAGGGTCTTCATATCCAATAATGATGAGGAACGAGACTGTTTATGTCCAATAATGAGGATGAAAAAGGTTCTTTATGTCCAATGATGATGATGATAGGTGGTCTTGATGTCCAAGGATGATAATGAAAATGGGTCTTCATGTCCAATAATGATGATGGAAAATAGTTTTCATGTCAAATAAACAGGTTGAAAAAGGGGCTTTCATGACCACTGATATCATGATGATGATTATGATGATGAAAAAGAGTGCTCATTTCCAAGAAAGATGAAAAAGGTATTTATTTCCAATAGTGAAGTTGAAAAGGGGTCTTCCTGTTCAATAATGTTGATGAAAAGGAGTCCTCATGTCCAATAATGAGAATAAAAAAAGGTCTTCATGTACAAAGATGATGATGAAAAGAGGTTTTGATCTTCAATAATGCTGCTGAAAAAAGTTCCCCATGCCCAAAAATGATGATGAAAAAGTCTTCATATCCAATAATGAGTTTGAAAAGTTGCTTCATGTCCAATGATTATAATGAAAAGGGGTTTTCATTTGCAAGCATGATAATGAAAATCTGTTTCGATCTTCGATAATGATGCGAAAAAGGTGTTTATGCCCAATAATAAGTCTGAAAAAGTCCTATGTCCAATAATGAGGTTGAAAATGGGTCTTCACGTCCAATGATGATGACGAAAGGGGGTCTTCATGCCTAAAGATGAAAATGAAAACGGGTCTTTATGTCCAATAATGATGATGGAAAGGGTCTTTCTGACAAATAATGATGATGAAAAAGTGTTCATGTCCAATAAAGAGGATGAAAAGGGGTATCCGTGTCCAATAATGATGATGAGAAAATGTGTTCATTTCCAATAATGAGGAGGAAACAGTGTCTTCATATCCAATGTTTATGATGAAAAGGGGTCTTCATGTCCAATAATGATGATGAAATAGAGTCTTCATGTCAAATAATGAGGATGAAAAAGAGTGTTCATATACAATAATGATGATGAAAAAGGTCTTCATGTCCAATGATCAAAAGGGATCTTCATGTCTAATAATGATGATGAAAAGCTCATGTACAATGATGATGATGAAAAGGGCTCTTCAGGTTCAAGGATGCTAATGAATAGGGTTATTCATGTGCAAGAGTGATAATGAAAAGGAGTCTCCATGTAGAATAATGATTATGAAAAAGTATGTTCATGTCCAATAATGATGATGAAAAAGAGACTTCATGTCAAATAATGAGGATGAAAAAGGGTCTTCATGCTTAATGATGATAGTGAAAGAGGGGCTTCTTGTCCAAGGTTGATAATGAATAGAGGTATTCATGTCCAAGGATGAAAATGAAAAGGGCTCTTCATGTCCAATAATGATGTTGAAAAAGGGTCTGCATGTCCAATAATGATAATGAAAATGAGTCCTCATGTTAATAATGATGAAGAAAAGGGTCTTCATGTCTAACGATGATGATAAAAAAGGCTATTGATGTCCAATGATGATAATGAAAAGTGGTATTCATCTTCCATACTGAAGATGGAAACTGGTTTCCATGTCCGATAATGATGATTAAAAGTCTTCATGTTCAATAATAAGGATCCCAAAGGGTCTTCATGTGCAATTATGATGATGAAAAAGCATCTTCATGTCCAATAATAATAATGAAAAGAGGTCTTCATCTTTAATATGAATAAGGGTCTTCATGTCCAATAATGATAATGAAAAAGCGTCTTTATGCCCAATACGGAGGATGAACAATGGTTTGCCTGCCCAATGATGAGAATGAAAAGGGGTCTTCTTCTTCATTAATTAATATGGAAAAGGTTCTTCTTGTCCAATAATGATGATGAACAAGTATTTCATATCCAATAATGAGGATGAAAACGGGTCTCCATGTCCAATTATGATGATGAAAAGGGGTCTTCTTGTCCAATTATGATGTTAATAAGGGTTCTTTATGTCCAATGATGATAATGAAAACGGGTCTTCATGTCCAGTAATGATGATGAAAAAGAGTGTTCATTTCCAATAATGAGGATGAAAAAGGGTCTTCATGTTAAATGATAATAATGAAAACAGGTCTTCATGGCCAAGGATAATAATGGAAATGGTCATTCATGTCCAATAATGTGATGGAAAAGGGTCTTCATTTCTAATACTACTGATGAAAAGAGCCTTTCTATCCAATAATGAGGATGAAAAGTGGTTTTCATGTCCAATGATGATGATGGAAAGTGGTGTTCATGTTTAGGGCAGATAATGAAGAGGGGTATTCATGTTCAAGGATGATAATGAAAAGGGGTCTTCATGTCCAATAGTGATGGTGAAAAAGAGTCTGCATGCCAAATAATGATGATGAAAAGGGGTCCTTATGTCCAATAAGGATAATGAAAAGTCTGCATGTCCAATAGTGAGGATGAAAAAAGGCTTTTTATGTCCAATTATGATTATGAAAAGGGGTCTTCATGTCCAATGATGTTAATGAAAAGGGGTCTTCATGTCCAATAGTTATGAGTATAAGAGTGTTTAGGTCTAATAATGAGTATGAAAAAGGATCTTTATGTCCAATGATAATGAGCAAAATGGGTGTTCATATCCAAGGCTGAAAATAAAAATGGGTCTTCATGTCCAATAATGATGATGCAAAAGATTTTTCATGTCCAATAATGATGATGAAAAGGGCTTTCATGACCACTGATATGATGATGATGATGATGATGATGATGATTATGAAAAAGAGTGTTCATGTCAATAAGGAAGATGGAAAATCTCTTCATGTCCAATAGTGAGGTTAAAAAAGGGTGTTTCCATCTTCAATAATGATGCCGAAAAAGGTCTTCAGGCACAATAATGATGATGGGAAAGGTTCTTTCTGACCAATAATGATGATGAAAAAGAGTGTTCATGTCCAATAAACAAGATGAAAAGTGAGTCTTCATGTCCAATAATGATGAAAAGGTGCTCATGTCCAATAATAAGAATGAAATAGGGTCTTCACGTCCAATGTTAATGATGAAAAGGGGTTTTAAATCCAATTATGTTGATTAATAAGAGTCTTCATGTCCAATAATGAGGATGAAAAACAGTCTTCATTTCCGATGATAATGAACATGGGTCTTCCTATCCAAGGATGATAATGAATAGTGGTATTCATGTCCCAGGATGATAATGCAAATGGTCTTCATGTCCAATTATGATGATGAAGGGGGTTTTCATGGCCAATAATGATGATGACAAAATGTGTTCATGTCAATAATGAGGATGAAAAAAGGGGTCTTCATGTCCTATAATGATGCTGAAAAAGGTCTTCATCCCAATAATGCTGAGGGACAGGACCTCCATTTCCAACAATAGTGCTTAAATAGGGTATTTATGTCCAATATAAATGATGGGGAATATGATCTCAATGCCTATTATGATGCTGGAAAAAAGGGTCTTCATGTCCACTAATGATGCTGTGGCACCGGATCTCCATATTGATGCTGAAAAAATGCCACGGCGGGCAATAGGGCATAGACCATGTTTTGGGCATGAATAAAATCGGCCCGGCGAATGGATGTTCCTCTTCGCCGCTCTCTTTCGGTACAGGGGCTTCACCTCATCCTATATTTCCCTCCTGGATCAGCCCCCAAGCGCCCCTCGCTATAATGCGAAGATTGGCGTGTCCTCTCGACACAGTCCCCAAATAGATTGAGACTGCCCGGGCTTTATTCCTTCTATATATATATCCACCTTACCCTATTTTTTTGGCATGCGGCCAATTTCGCTGGCTAGTCGCCGACCAGCTTTCGTCCTATCATCCATGGTGGGGGCCCTGAGGGAGGGTCCACCAACACCCTCCGGATTGCCCCAATGTGTGCAGGAGGATTTGCGGCTCTATGTCTTCCACACCTTTTCCCTTCCTCTACCTTCTCCACTAAAATTGGAAGAGGCGGGGGTAAAACGGCGACGGGGGCCTAGATACCTCCTACTATAATTTCCCATTCATTAGTAACTCCCTCCGCCCCTTGGGAGAGCACAGAAGGACCACCTGCACACTAGAGAAGGAGGCCATTGGGGTCACCCCCAAGACCTGGTAAGGGGGGGGGCTGCTCTCAGACCTGGTAAAGGGGGAGGCCAGTCCCAGACCTAAAAATTGGGGAGAGGGAGCTCTCAGACCTAGTAAAGGGGGGGGAGCTCTCAGACTTATTTAAGGGGGGGAGCTATTAGGCCTAGTAAAGGGGGAGGCAGTTCTCATACATGGCAAAGTGGGGGGGGGTGCAGCTCTAAGTCACGGCAAAGTGTGAGGGCGGGGGGGCAGCTCCCAGACCTGGCAAAGTGGAGGTAGTTCCCACACCCCTTGTAAGGGGGGGCAGCTCTCAGTCCTGGCAAAGTGGGAGGGGGGGGGGCAGCTCCAAGTCACGGCAAAGTGGAAGGGGGGCAACTCTAAGTCACGGCAAAGTGGGGGAGGGGCAGCTCCCACACCTGGCAAAGTGGAGGAAGCAGCTCTCATACCTGGCAAAGTGGGGGCAGCTCTCAGTCATGGTAAAGTGGGGAGGGGGCAGCTCTCAGTCCTGGCAAAGTAGGGGGTGCAGCTCCCAGACCTGGCAAAGTGGGGGCGGGCAGATCGCAGTCCTGGCAAAGTGGGGGCGGAAGGCAGCTGTCAGTCCTGGCAGAGCGTGGAGGGAGGCAGCTCACAGACCTGGAAAAGTCGAGGGGGGGTGGTCTCATCCTGGTAAAGAGGGGGGGGGCAGCTCGCAGTCCTGTAAAAGTGGCGGTGGGTGCACCTCTCAGTCCTGGTAGAGGGGGAAGGGCAACTCTAAGACCTGGTAAATGGAGGGCAGCTCCCAGACCTGGCAAAGTGGGGGTGAGGGGCAACTCTTCTCAGTACTGGCAAAGTGGGGGCGGGAGGCAGCTCTCGGAACTGGAAAAGTGGGGTGGGGAGCTCCCAGACCTGGCAAAGTGGGGGGGGGAGGTCTCAGTCCTGGCAAAGTGTGGGAGGGGCAGCTCGCAGTCCTGGCCAAGTTATGGTGGGTGCAGCTCTGAGACCTAGTAAAGGGGGGAGGGGCAGCTCCCAGATCTGGCAAATTGGGGGTGGGGAGGCAACTCTCAGACCTGGTAAAGACGGGGGCAGCTCCCAGACCATGGTAAAGGGGAAGGAGCAGCTCCCAAACTTGGTAAAGGGAGGGGGGCAGCTTCCAGAATTGGTAAAGTGGGCTGCAGCTCTCAGACCTGGTAAAGTGGGTGGGTGAGGCAACTCTCAGACTTGGTAAAGGGAGGGGGGCAGTTTCTAGATCTGGCAAAGTGGGATCGGAACAGCTCTCAGACCTAGTAAAGGGGGGCAGATCTCAGACCTGGTAAAAGGGGGGAGACAGTTCCCAGACCTGTTAAAGGGGGGCGGGCAGCTCCCAGACCTGGTGGAGTCCAGCTCCACTTTAGCAGAAGTGATGTGTGAAGTTAATCATGATGATTGCAGTCGTAGGGGTACTTCCCTCAGGGGTCAGATCGGGAGCTTAGGGTGGGGTTGGACTGGCTAACACCACTCGCGGGGGGTGGGGGGCATCTTTCGCACTCGTTCACGATACATTCCCCCCCCCTGTACCCCCCTGGAATTTGGGGTGAAAATTTAAGGGAGAAAAAGAGGGGGCAATAAAAGGGGGGGAAGCAGGCATTTTGTTAAACCTCCCCCCAACCGGCTCCAAGAAGGAGAGAGGATGGGAGCTCGTCGACGACTAGCCTACTAAATTAGCCGCAGGCCAAGAAAATAGGTTAGAGGTTTGTAAGGAAGGGGCGAAATGGGGGAGGGGTCAAATGAAGCCCTGGTAGTCGTAATCTAGTTTGAGCCTACCGGAAGCACTGGAGCCGGAAGTGAGTTCCGCTCCTCCAGGTGCTAGATGTGACCGTCTATACGGGGCTACCATTTGCCAGTCATTCTGGTAGTGTGGTTATTGCCCGCCAACCACACATCGAGGGAAAGCGGCTCATAATAACTAGAGTTTGCACTTGGCTCCGAGACCCCGGAGATAAGTGGTGAGACCTCAAATCAGGCTTGCTGCAGGTCACAAGAAAACCATCTTAACTCAGGGATACCATTCACTACTAAACACTACCATTAAATTCATTAATTTATTTTTTTAAAAAAATGGTAAATTTTACGAGGACAACCTTTATAATCTTTGAGAAGAGGTTTGTAATAATGTGATGAAGTTTGGAAGAGTGAGAATGCGAGATAAATGAGACACCACGAGAACTCGGGTAGAGAATCCCCGTTGGGCTTTTACTTTTTAATATGTAAATAAACCTTTTTTTGCTGTTTATATTATAACAATGTTTATGGGAGTCGTGCCCCCCCCCCTCTAGGTGCCCCCAGATAAAAAAGTAAGGCATTTGTGTGGGATTCCTAGGAAAGTTTCTTTGGCCGGTAAAGATCTTTGGCGCCCTGTCAGGCCAAGGATCGATCTTGGAACGACAACAGACGGCAACGGTTTATTAACGGATTAGTCTCCGGGGGATTTGGCTGCCTGCCTCCCTCTGCCCCCTCCCCCCTCCTTCTCCCTCTCTAAGCGACAGGTATATGAGCAAGAAAAAGAATCGGTTGAGGAGGGGGGGGGATTTTTTTTAGCTTCAGTCTTTATGGCGCAAAGGCGGCATTCCACTAGATAAGAAAAGGACCTTAGCCCTTAAGTCAGCTCGCAAGACAGGTCCCTGGAAAGGCAGGCGACGACTACAGCAAAAAGCCCCATTTGCACCCCCCCTCCCACTCACCCTCTCGCTACTCCGAAATATACCCGGGTACAACAACTTTGGCCGCTGGAAAGGGCACAGACATCTTTTAGCCAGCCATTGTGATTAAACATCTCCGAGAAAGGCGAGTACCAGTTACAAGCCCTCATGGATAACGAAGTCGAGTGAACTGTCGTCGCAACCTGGACGCAAACTAAGCTCGAGGAGGAAATGGTTGTGATTACTCTTTGTCCAAGGTGGACCTCAGAAATCTACGCGAAATTGGCCGGTTGTTCGTTCTAACGCGGGACGCATCGTTGAAATCGGACAGGCCTTGGCGCTTCTCGTCCAATAGACACGTTAGCAACGCTTCGAGTAACGTCACAATTCGCTCTTATGATAAGGGGACACAAAGGTCATTTTTCAGTAATTTTCTTGCCGTACGAGTGGCAGTTGCTCTGTCGCCGGTCACTGATCTAGACAAATATTTGAAATTAATAATACCCAAGAGGGAAAAAATTAATTAATAGGGAAATGTTTTCCCTTAATTTAAAAATAAAATACGAAATTTCATACTGAAGTTACCGTAATTTACGATTACACCCTCCGAAAACTATATAGATCCGATAAGAAATATTCGTATAGATTTAACTCAAACGAACGAATATTTCAAATATGTATCTGCTTTAATACATCCCAAAATATTCAACTTATGCTCGAAGACGATATCCTTGGGTCAATCCATCAGTTATCTGTTGCTGGCGAAATGACATGAATGTTTTAATGTGCGAAGGGGCAAATGGCCCCATCTGATTTTTTTACGAACTCCCTACACAGCACTACAGTGGCACATAAAAACACCCTCCCATCCCCCAACGCTGCCATACTGGTTGTCCAAAAAACGGTGCCACAAAGGTATTCTTGGGCGGACATTTGGCACTGGTTCTTGATCCCAGGTGAACTCTCCGTTTTAATAATCTAAAAATAATAGTTATTGATATTATTTCGGGATAGATGTTTTAAAGAGTAACCGACACGTAACCGTTTTCTTCCTCTCTGCTCTCGGTGGCAGTCGCCAAGTAGGCCAGGTAGGTTATTCTGTAATAATTCATAGATAAAAATATAGTCAACGACTATTTTAAACAATTAAAATATGAATTAGGTTTTCTATCTACTTCCTGTTCTGGAGGACAGATTGGAGGCTAAATCAGCCGGGAATGAACATTCATATCTAGCTTTTATAAGAATTAAATCCTTACATATTCCTCAGTGAATAATAAATTTCCCCAGAGACTTTCTCTTGTGGGGGATTGAACGGCTTCTGATTGGTTAATTTCTTTCTATGCTCGGTGAGGGGCGACGCAGGAGTTGTGGTTGTTCAATATCTTAAACTTAGAAGGGAGGTGGATGTTTAATAGCCTAAATTTAGCGGTTGACAAACACATTATTTAGTGTACGGTCTATAGCAGAATCTAAATTAGGTTTTGTTGTAGATCGTAGTCTAAAGGAGCCCTGTTTTGGAGATAATCTCTACACCCTAGCAATATTTAGTAGGGGGGAGATGCTTACTAGCCAAAATTAGGGATTTTTGACATTTAAAGCGAAAACGAACCGAGCCATTTTTCCCACACATCGTTTGTAAAGAAAGTGTAATGAGGAAAAAATGGAAATGTGGGCGGTACTTCAGTTGCAGAACCTGCAACGGGGTTTACGGTTCAGAATGTACCTGTCTATATCACCTCCTTGTTCATGTTCCCTTGAGAGGCTAAAATGCAATTTCGAAACCGAAATTTTATTCTTAACATCAGCCCGCAGTGAACATATTATATTACTAATATAAAGAACTATTGTATTCGTATCATTATATAAAAACTATTGTTTCGTATTATTAATATAAAAACTATTGTATTCATATTATTATATAAAAAAACTATTGTATTCTTATTATTAATATAAAAATATTGTATTCGAATTATTATATAAAACTATTGTATTCGTATTATTAATATAAAAAAACTATATAAGAAACCAAATGTATGAGTATTAAATAGGAAGAACAATTCCAAGGAAAGAGAAAAATAGAAAGGACTGACGTGGCCTCTATAGAAAGATGAATAAATAGAGTTACTAATAATACAATCACTTTAACATCCCCACCCCTTAAAAGGGAGGATGTTTAATTGTAAAAATTTAGGTAGAGGTGTTAAACTGCGAAAACTTAGGGAGGAGGATTTTTTAAAGGGATTATTTTAACATAAATGGGGGAAGGGGTTGGTAGTCCGAGACAAAGTTTGACATAGTTTAGTTAAAATTAGTCTACTATCATAATCAGGTAAATAAAATCATGTTGGGTTGCAAACACTTTAAACTGAGTTATTAGTATAATATAGACAATGACAAACAACATGTTCTAGACTGTCGGTCCTCTGCTTGCGAAGGAGACACTCTCAGCAATTCGCTGGTTGCCACAAAATAAACAAGAAACCAACTAAATAAACAAGAAACCAACTAAATAAACAAGAAACCAACTAAATAAACAAGAAACCAACTAAATAAACAAGAAACCAACTAAATAAACAAGAAACCAACTAAATAAACAAGAAACCAACTGAATAAACAAGAAGCTAACTAAATAAACAAGAAACCAACTAAATAAACAAGAAACCAACTAAATAAACAAGAAACCAACTAAATAAACAAGAAACCAACTAAATAAACAAGAAACCAACTAAATAAACAAGAAACCAACTAAATAAACAAGAAACCAACTAAATAAACAAGAAACCAACTAAATAAACAAGAAACTAACTAAATAAACAAGAAACCAACTAAATAAACAAGAAGCCAATTTGTTAAAATACGCGAAAAGTCCAGATGAGTTTGCATGGAAATATTTGCCAAAGCAAAAAATGCAAAACTCTTGAAAAACATAACCACCGTAAGCCTTGGATCTTTTTATTTGACAAATAAGGACTTCCATTTAGGCACTGTATAGATGTTATGTATTTCTCGAGTTAGAAAATTGGAATAAAAGATCGAATCGGAAAATGGAACTTCCGGTTATGTTAGGTCACAACCTAACGCTAAACTTTGCGGAATGATTTTCGATTGGCAAAATTTTAAGTAAAGGATGGTTGCATTATTTGGGGGTAAAGTGATGTCTAGAAGAGAAGATACGAAAAATCATTTCAATTGATAATTTCTTTTAAGAAAAATAGTCGCAATGTCGAATAAAACGAAATTATTCGAGCGCGTGCCAGACTTAAAATGAAAATTAGACCATAGGAATTACAATATTTAACTCTTGTTAATATTATGAATTTACAACTTTGAATCAGATGAAAAGTGAATTACACTCAGAAATTTCAGGGGAAATTACGCCGACAAAAACTAAATGTAGGCAAAGAAACGAGAATTCAAGGTTCAGAAAAGGAAATGGAGAACACCAGAAATAATTAGAGAACAAATATTAGTAAAATGAAACTGATAATAACACAAATAAAAGTGGTAATAACACTAGGTTTTAATAAATGAATACTTTCACTCTATAACATAAATTACCAATATTTATAAGTTTAACAATGACCTGATATAATTACCACCAGTTTAAACAGGAGTAAAAGAACATTCATCTAAAAGGGGAAACGAACCGAGAAGGATATTTGTATCTGAATATAATTTAAAATAAATATATTGCATCAATCAGGATCTATTTTATTACAAAAAAAACAAGCGTAAATAAATAATAAGAAATTAATTGATGCTGAACAAAGGATCATATAAATTCCCTCAGCAAATGGACACAGTGAAATTTTTAGGCTCACTGAAATTGCACAACGATCAATGAAGGCAACAAAGTTTGAAATTCTATCAGGAGGAACGTTTGCACTATAAAAATTAGATTTAGTGCATGGAAATATGTAGTTTGGGCGCAAAAGAAACGAATACCGGCTTAGGAGTAGAAGTACCTTACAAACGGAAATAAGAACATGCAAATAAGACGATAAGAGAGTGTAGACAGAGGAAGACAACTCTGCTATGATTAGCGTCGATAGAACGAGTAGATTCCTCGTCGGAGAGTTGCGTGATTGCTACGATAAGCTTTGCCAAACGGACTTCGTAGAGAAAAAAAGCTTGGGATATCAACATATACAATAATCCATGTGATAAGTCAAACTGTAGAAGAATGATTGTCCGAGAAAGATGAAGAAGAGACATAGGGTGACAGACGAGATAGTCCAGTGTTTTGAGCATGGTATAGTATTCGAGCAGCAAGTTACGTGATTTGGAAGTCATCTATATCTTATCTCTTCCTAAAAGAAGCAAGATACGAAAAAAAAAAATGATATATATATATATATATATATATATATATATATATATATATATATATATATATATATATATATACAAGATAAGTGTACCTTACGATCGGGCAGGTCTGGACTCTAAAGAGATCGGTCTTACCACTCGTTACTGAAAAGATAGGATCTCTTTTAGGTGACCCCCCTCCCACGGCGTTTTTAAATTGCCTTTTCTTTGTCTTTCTTGAAGAAAAGGCAAACCGAAAAACACCGAGCAAGATCTACAAAATACTTGGTAGAAAAAAACATTTAAAAATGTTTTTTTTAGGAAACACCTACAGATCGAAGTAATTTATACGACCACAATTGTCATAATAATTAAAACCAACTGTAGTGTTTATCTTGCCCACTACGGATGCAAAAATACCATTTTTTATTTTGAAAATTAATAATCATGGTCTCATAATGGGACTTGCCATCGTTGCAGAACGAGGGCGAGTTTATTAGAATTTCCATTCCAACTTCCTCCAAGAAATATACTTTTTTGACCTACTATGCATCTTCTTCACCTTTTCAACACCCCTAAAATCCATCACTTTAAAGACCAATCTCTTGCTAGATTTCACTCCCGTAAAAAAAGAAGATAACTTGATCGCCATCTTGAAATTACATTTCCCAAGCTCCTCTCATCACTTACTCCTGGGAGTGGTTGGTCAGGATGAGTGAGCAGGGTGGAACAACGTCCCTGGTGATCCGTTAAAACTGTCTCGAGATTGTTGAATTTGGATGAGTATTTAATTAAATGCAAATCTCTTCAGCTACTCAGTGACAGAAAAAAAAATACAGGAAGTTGAACAGAGAGGTTCGTAAGAAATGGCTGAAGTTAAGAGTAATGAAACTGTTTAGAAGGTAATAGAAAGCCCAAATCATGGTCGAATCCTGCAAAAAGACAAGGAAAAAAGGCAGAAAAAAAGAAGTCATAAGAATTGATGAAATGGAAATTCTTCTAAACTTTTTTGTTCTACAACTATTAGTAATCAAATTTACTATTATGTTTACCATGTTGGGATTTTAGAATTTCTAAATCGCTGACGTTTTCAGACATATTTAGCGATTTATAGTAAATAATTCATTAATTGTCATTATATATTTTTTTACTTTAGTGCAAAGTTTATCTATTTAAGTTGTATTTTAGAGAACACTATTTAGATATATTTTATGACCATTTTCCTGCCGAATATTCAAGCTTTAATAGTCATTTTGCATTGTTTTAATCAAGCCAATTTTAATAATTTGAGATAGATCAAATATTATTTTTCCCTCATATTCCAGGTACACAGTTGATGGCTGGCACAAGGGTTGAGTTTGACGTGTTTCACAAGGACTCAAAAACCTGCGAGCTAGTAAGTCCTTGTGAGGAAATTATGTCAAGAAACGCAGGGGAAACAAGTTTCCCTATGTAAACACAAGCTCATCTGATAACAACAAACCAATCGTATCAATCGGATTCCTTCCATCAGATATGGATAATAGTTCAGAGTCAGAAAGACATCTTAGATAAATAGCCTCCACATCGATAACACGATGAGGCAGTAATACAAGGAGTAAATTCACGCTGTTCAATTATTCTCCGTTCCAAAAGATCAAATTCACCGATTCACGCTCTCCAGCCTTTCTCATGCGTGATGGGCCAACACACACAGCAATTTCGTATCGTTTAGAACAGGGGTCTCCAACCTGCGGCCTGCGAGGTCATTCCGTGGGCCCGCGGCCACTTGTCAAAAGTAACATTGCGTGCGGCCCGCCACATAATTTCCTGGGTCATCAGTGCGGCTCTCCATCATTCCAAGCGTGTGTTGACCACACTCGGACGACGTTCACTTGCTGAGTGTTAGTTCCATTACTCCTGAAGTTGAGAAGCTTTGTGCTGAGAAATGTTCAGAGTTTTTTGTTGGTGAGGTCCTCGGGCCCTTTCGGATTTGCCGATGCGACCCGCGGTACTCTGCGGGTTGGGGACCCCTGGTTTAAGAGAACATCGCACTTACATTTGACTCCGTGGCTTTCATCCGGGTGGGGATTCTATTACCACAACGCACCCTTATCGGCTTACTCTTGCAACCCAAAGAGTGTTCTCATCAACCCACCGTCGCCCGAGAGAATCAAACTACTACTGCAATAATTCTATTTTGATAAATGTTGTGAATGAGGTATGGAGAGTGATGTTATTTTCCACTTACGTTCAAGTAGACTGACTACCTGACCCGCTGGTGACCAAGCCCACGCAACTCTGAAATCTACCAGGACCGGATTTCAAATCGTTTGAGAAAGAAGAGCGTACAAGGAGTTTCGTTTTGTTTCGCCAACCGTCCAGGAGAAAACCCTACCGGGTAATGAAACCTACATAAAGGTTAGTATGACCATCGCTGATTTTCTCGAGGGCACCAGGGGCGGGACCTGTTCCGCGTCAGAGGTATGTGAAGATGGGAAGACGGGAGAGGAAAGAAAGCAGTGGTGTAATTGGCTATGTGTGTGATGAGAGGTGTAAGATCTACCCACCCGAATACAGGGGTGAGCACAGCGCGTCCACCAATCGGTAGCCAGATCTCTCCGTGCGCTGACGTTTGTGTCCGCTCATGCCGGGATTCGGAATCGAACCAGGTACAGCGACGTTGGGAGACCAACGCCGTATCCATTCGGCTAGCGAGAATTCTACTACAAGGAGTAAATTTGTGAAGGCATTTCAGTGTTCTTTTAGGATAACCTCGTGAGGGGGCGCTTAGGATTCATTACACACACGTGAAGGCCAGGCAGGGGTCTTAGGTAGCAATGTTCGGAGAGATTTAAACGTGTTCTATCCCTGAGGTCACAGGCTGATCCTTTTTATTTATGCCTGCCAAAGGGAAGGGGGGGTGGGGCATGAATGAGGCCTACTTGTTTCTCTGATACTTAATTATGCCCTCTCCGAAATTCCCCTGTCAATAGAGAAGCCACAAATCGTAGGCCTACGCAGGAAGGCGACTCGAGCCCTGATTCTAGAGATAACACACACATTGGAGCGTATGTCCTCTCATTTGGCCTTTCACCGTCTCTTTCCAAATGTACCGAGGGTGTCATTGACCAGCGCTCCTGTACCTGTCCCTTAGGCGAACCTGTCCCTTAGGCGAAAGATATTTTGGCCAACTAATATTATTAAGGCATGCAATGATACATTGCCGATGTGTTTCTGATAGCAACGATTTCTAATCGTCCGAGGCTAATTTTCGACCACCGTAATGCCTCATCGATCCCTAATCCCTAAGAGCCAATATATTATGTGCTCTTTCTGGGACCATATTGAGTTTCATAGAAAAAAATATCTAGAAGTGAATATCACCTTAATTTCCATATATATATACATATATATATATATATATATATATATATATATATATATATATATATATATATATATATATATATATATATATATATATATATATATATATATATATATATATATATATATATATATATATATATATATATATATATATATATATATATATATATATATATATATATATATATATATATATATATATATATATATATATATATATATATATATATATATATATATATATATATATATATATATATATATATATATATATATATATATATATATATATATATATATATATATATATATATATATATATATATATATATATATATATATATATATATATATATATATATATATATATATCCATAACCCTATATTTTAAGAACGAGATTTTTTGAAGGTGTTTGAATAAGATTTTATCTTTTAGTTCGGTTGTCACCTAAGTATATTTATTTTTTTATCAAAGTTATTTCTAATAATTCCTTTATAAGAAGAAGAAGAAGAAGAAGAAGAAGAAGAAGAAGAAGAAGAAGAAGAAGAAGAAGAAGAAGAAGAAGAAGAAGAAAAGGGTGTTCAGGGTGTTAAAATAAAGAGTCTATAAAGGGGATTAAAAAAGGCGGTTAAGATTAGCAATACTTTTCTTGAAAAAATCAACACGTTAGTCCCCTCAATTAAATTTACTTTAGAAAATGAAAAGGATAACACCATCCCTTTCTTAGATATTTTGATCCACCGAACAGACCAAGGTTTCAAATATGAAATTTATAGAAAACCTACAGCCATTGACTCATACATCCATTTCTAATCCGATCACCATATGAGTATCAAAAAAAGTGTTTTCTCTTCCATGTTTCTCCGTGCCCTGAGAATTGTTTCACCCGAATATTTGGAAAAAGAGGTTGATACGAGGGGTGGTCACTAAGTTTTGCAATTCAGATATAAGGAAACGAGATATGAGGAAAAGTGATAAAATATTTTTCAATATAACTACTCTCGACTTCAATGCACTTGTGCCACTTGTCCCTAAGGCTTCGAATTCCCGACAACCAGAAATCTCCCGACTGCTGTTCAATCCACTCCTGGACGGCGAGCTCGACATCTTCATCGCCCACAAACCGGCGTCCACGCAGCCTTGAGCTGGCAGAATAAAAAGTAGTCACTAGGGGCCAGATCTGGAATGTAGGGGGCATGGTTGAGCTCCTCGAATCCGCACTCGCGCAGGGCAGCTTGTGCAACTCTGGCTTTTTGGACTTTGACGACGTTGAAGTCGATCTTGGGGCGTGAGGTTTCTAGGGACCCAACGGGCAGAGACCTTGGTCATGGCCAAATTGTCGAGGATGATGTTGATAACACTTCCATGTGATATTCCAAGTTGTCGCTCGATTTCTTCGACCTTCACCCGTCGATTTTCGAGGATCATCCTCTCCACACAGGCCACATTTCCCTCGTTGGTCACGTCTGACGGCGTCCTGGACGGGGGTCATCTTCAAGGGACTCACGACCATGGAGGAACTCCCTATTCCAACGAGCAATGGTCGCATAGGAAGGGGTGGTGTCGGTGTACACTGCAACCATGCGTTCATGGATCTCTTTCGCATTCTTGCCTTCCTTGGTCAAAAATTTGATCACTGCGCGGTGCTCAACCTTCTCCATTGTTGAAAATTTTGTGACTGACGATCTGCGATCAGCTACTGCTTCTTAAATAGACGAGGCAGGAGTGTGCGGCTGCAAGGTCCTGATTAGTCATAACTTGTCCTAACACCCACACAAACAGCCATCCCCCTTCCTCTGTTTTGCCCTACCGATTCGCAAAACTTATTGACTGACCCTCGTAGTATATATAATATAGGTTTAAATTTATGTTACCATTTCTACGTACTTAAAAATGGTTATAATTCTGCTAAGCATTTATTTTATCAACCTAATCGTAACATCCCTAAATTTGATGCCAAAAATGTATTAGTTTACCTTTCATTAAATTACCTCATTTACTAAAACCTTTGAACATAAATGTTATTTTTAAATATGAAAACACTATTCATCGCCTTCTCATAAAAAATTCACCACCTAAACCAGGCATTGTATTAGGTTGAGGAATAAGTAAATGCGGGGTTTTTTTAATGTTGTGTTGATTTAAGTTTTGTTAACGTGATTTGTGCACATATTAAGAAACAATAATAAATAATGAGAGCAAAATTTGCAAAGGTTAGGCTACGTCTCTTAACAGCGTACACTATTAGGCTTTTGCTTAGGCTACGTCTTTAAGTTGAGTAATAAGTCATTCCGGTTTATTTGAAAGTTGTGTTAATTTAATTTTTGTTCTGTACCCTCAAAATGGAATGTCAAGTTGAAAGAAAGGCGCATTTTCGACGCTTGTCATTATTCATTTTCAATCGAGACGGGAACAATGCAAACGCAGCCAAAGCTCGTCGCGATGCTTGTGCTGTGTACGGAGAAAATGCTTTATCAGAAAGGACAGCTCAATGGTGGTTTTCTCGTTTCAAAAATAGTCATTTCAATCTTAATGACGAAGAACGTTCTGGTCGCCCCATTAAGTTGGATGAAGATCGATTGAACGACTTTTTTCATGAAAATCCTCGTCAATCGACTAGAGAATTGGCTGTACAATTGGCGTGTGATCAGAAAACTGTAATGAATCACCTTCATTCGATGGAAAAGTTAAAAAAAACTCGTGCTTGGGTTCCGCACGCTTTGAGCGAAAGCAACAAACTTCAACGCTCCACGATTGCCGCAGGTTTGCTTGCTCGTCACAAGGCTACTCGTGGATATAAAGACAGATTTCTTCACCGCATCATCACTGGCGACGAAAAGTGGTGTGTTTATGTCAACATGAACCATCGAAAACAATGGCTTAGCCCCAATAAAAAACCTCTTCCGCGATTAAAGCAAGGACTTCATCCACGAAAGACGATGATGTGTGTGTGGTGGGATTGTGAAGGCATCATTCTTTATGAGCTCATTGCGAACAACGAGATTGTCATTGCAGAACTCTACGTTCAACAAATGTATCGACTCACCGAAGCTATTAGTGAAAAGCGACGACCTCATCGACGTTATGGAGTCCTTCTGCAACACGACAATGCTCGTCCTCACATTGCCAACATGTCAAAAGACGCCATCCAAACGCTTAATTGGGAAAACTTACCACATCCTCCATATTCGCCAAACTTGGCTCCATCGGATTTCCAACTGTTCCGATCGCTCTCCAACAATTTGCGCGGCGTTTCGTTCAATACTGATGTGGAATTAAGAACCTGGTTAGACGAATTCTTCGAGTCAAAATACAGAGATTTTTATTGCAGTGGCATCGAAAAACTAGTTAAACGTTGGGAAGAAGTCGTAATAACAACGGAGAATACATTATTGACTAAATTGCATATTGTTATCAATTAAAAATGAATTTTTTCTAAAATTGTTAATGGTAATGAATAAATTTGATAAAACCGCAAGAACTTATTCCTCAACCCAATATATTCTATTGGTTGCAATAATTGTGAAAAATTATTTTATGGACAGACAGGTAAAGAATCGAATGTTAAGAGTTAAACGGCACCAAACTAATGTTCGTAATTTTTGTCAACAATCTGCATTATTTTTACATATCTATAGTCAGGATCATACTATTAATTGGAATAGTCCTAAAGCTATTATTAAATGTACAAACTACATTTCAAGAAATATTTTGAATGTATCTCTATTAATACTTTCCCAAATTTCAAAATTAGCCCTGGATTGTTTAGCCTAGATCCTATCATATCTAATTATATTAAATCACAAATTAAAGTGTTTAAAGAATTTGTACCCCCTAGTTAGGGTTTTGATGCCGGTAGCCGTTTTAACCCCCCACTCCTTACTGTCCTTACTGTCTGTCCTGACCTACGTTATTCCATGAAGAGGTCTTTTAGAATAAAGACGAAAGCGCTCATAATCGTTTATCCATTTTCCTTGTGGGTGTTATTTATCATAATTTTGACTCACGTGCAAGTTGTGAGTTTCTTTTCATATATATATATATATATATATATATATATATATATATATATATATATATATATATATATATATATATATATATAAGGTAGGTAGCACCATGGTTGAATTCTCTTTCACGTACCATGGAGAAATTAAATTCTGCTGAGTAGTGTTTTATGGGCACGATCTTTGTGGCAGAGTGTAGGGGTTTATTGGGAGGGGGGGGAGGGCTGCGGGTGTATCTTGCGGCGAGAGGTGAGTGGATGCGAGATTAGGTGCCTAGAGTGCAGGAACATAGGCACAGGCACGGTTCCATTGGGGGAGGGGATAAGGGGATTGAAGACCCCCCAAAAAATTTCAGACCCGTTTATGTTTATATTTCATTTTTAAGCCCTAATTGAATTCTGCTCTTCAGAAAGAGTTATGTAATAATATAGAATAGATATAAAACCTGTTGTTTTTTTTAAACCATTGCGATCGAATGTACCTCTGTCGTGATATGACATATTATATTAATACCAGATTATATCTATGGAAAAGGACCGATAACTTAAAGGCGAACCGACAAAGGGACGGAACACCCGAGTTTCGACGGCCGAATAGCGAGAGAAGAGTGCAACGAGGTCAGGTAAAATTTGGGCAATGGCAAAGCTCAAGGCTATTTAAAGAGGCCTGTACAAAAATATAATTTTATTTACATACAAAATAAGAGAATTTATGGGCAAAATTACATCAGAGAATTAATGGGCAAAATTACATCGGTAAACGAGGAGGGGAATTGCAAAGTTATTCATCAGACTATGAAATTAAAAATTAATGTATTACAGAAGGGGACTATTCAAATGGGGAGGATTAACTCAAATGGGTTACTGAAGGGGGAGAGGGGTTGGTTTACGGAGGATTCCGGGTGAGACGTCGAGGTAAGGCTTCACGGATGTCTTCTGCACGTGAGGCGAGGGCACTCGAAGCTTCTGAGCGGGAAAAGAAATTCCACGTGGAATTCCCCCAGACATCTCCCAACCGAAAGATGATGCTTTGCAGAGCAGTTGCGTAGGGAAGGATCATCCCACCCGTCAAACTAGAATTATCAAGGATCTAGGGAAATTCTGACCTGCTACGACAGGTGTACACACAAAAAAAACGTTAATCTGAGCTCAGCGGGCAATTTACGGACATAAGCCTTAAACGGGTCAATTCTAGAGACAATTAAACTAGCACAATTTTAAACAACAACAAAAAAATCACAGGAGAACATTGGCGACATTTCAGTGGAACCAAAAAAAAAGGATACATTTAAATGGAGGCATAAATATGGGAGTAGAGACTAAACAATTTAGTGGACCTCCCCCAAAATCATAATTAAGAACATTGATGAGATAATATATACAATTCACATGGAAAACCTTCGCTCCCGCCGGAGTACGGATGAGGTAATCCACAGCTCCTATAGCATCGAGGACGAGGTAGGGTCTCTTCCACTGGCTAAGAAGTTTGTTGCTTCCCGTGGGAAGTAGCACCAGCACCTCCACGCCAGGCTTGAATTTTCGTTCTCGTGACTTAAGGTCAAAGTTGGTCTTATACCTCTCAATAAGTCCTTCTTCACGAGATAAGACACTCGTTTGTTACCTCGGGTGGACTCACGCTCGAGAGCTTTAGTTTTCTCCCAAAGAGGGGAGGGGGAAAGTTGCGCACTCCTTCTGTGCGCGGGCAAACTTGTCGCTCCGGAGGGCTTGGAACTCCGGGTCGATAGTGGTTTCCAGGGAAATGGGTGCATGGTATTCCAGGGCTGCCTGTGTAGGGGTAATCACGGGCTGGGCCACGGGATGGTCGTGGATTACGGGGTTCTGACCGTACAAAACGGAGCAGAACTGGATTGGGGCCGCTACCACTTCGGCCCAACCGGACATATAGTCACACTCGATGTGACAACGAGTTACTGGGAAACGACTGGCCCGGCCAAGGTAGTCGTGGACCACCGAAAACTTCTTCTGGTCGGGGCCAACAGAGGAAGTAGTTCCTCAGACACTATGATGCAGGTGCACCCGGTGTCACGGACGAAAGTGGATACTCAGCGACCGTTCACAGTTCCGTTCTCGAATTTCAATTTACCAGGGTTGTTCTCATTAAAGAGGAAGTTTACCTGATGGACCAGACCTTTGGCGGGCGAGAGAGGAACGGGGGTCTCCTGAGGCGACGAAGGAGGATCAACGGCGGCTCAGATTTGGTGCACTTGGTGAGACTGAGAGTTCGCGAATCGGGAGTTTTGAGGACAGTTGTTGCGGTAATGGCCGGGAACTCCGCAGGTGTAGCAGACGATCGGGCTTTTTGGTACGGCACAACCGGGGGAGAAGAAACGAGGGGCTTAACGTCTCGGTGTTCAGATGGATGAAAGTTTCTTGGCTTCGAGGGACTAGGAACTTTGGTAAATCTTGGAACCAATTTAGGGGGGGTCTTAGGACCATAAATTTAGTTTTGGAGGGCGATTGGGGAGCCTTTTTAACATCCTTAGGGTATAAATCGTGACTACTCGCGTAGACATCGGCCTCTTCCAAGCACTCCTTGAAAGGGGCACAACGTTTATGCTTAATGAAGGCGCGAATTTCGGGAGCCACGGCAGCTAAAAGCTGATCCTTAAGGAAGAAGTCCAGAAGGGACTCGTAGACCTGGGGAATCTTGCATGCATCTAGCCAACACATAAGGTGTCTTTGGAGGATGTACCCGTGTTGTCGAAATGTTTGGCCATGGCGAATCCTTTCCTGGCGGAATCGGGAGTGGTAAAATTCGCAATTCATATGAACAGCGGCTAATAATTCGGACTTTAACGTGGAATAGTCCAAAGTTGCTTCCGGGGGAAGGGATACGAAGATATCCCTTAACTTAGCATTTAGGAGGGGGAGTAAGCGAGCGATGCCATCATTTTCGAGATCCCATCTATTGATCTGAAAGATTCTCTCATTAAAAGCGGGAAGGTTGACTGAAGGAGTTTGGGGAATTTCAGTCCGGGAACCGATGGACTGAGAATCCATTTGGTTTCTGCTCATTTCCAGCTCATGCTGCCTAATTTGTTCACGTTCTTCCATCTCCATCTTCAGTTTGTTCTCCTCCATCTCCATCTTCAGTTTGTTCTCCTCCATCTTCAGTTTGTTCTCCTCCATCTCCATTTTGTTCTTCTCCATCTCCATTTTGTTCTTCTCCATCTCCATCTCCCTTCGTTCTGTCCGTTCGTTCCTCTCTTCTTCCTGTACGTAATTTAGCAGGTCTTTGCCCGAAAGACCTAACATTTCACCCTGACTCTTAAATTTTTCGAAGGATGACATTGTTACGCGGTTAACTGAGGGAACACTGACACGCGAACGATCTAGGACACTACCCACGCGAAACGAATATTTGAATATTCGTGAAGGCCTTGTTCACAAAAAAAAACATTTTTTTTGATACAGCTACCTACCTCTGCTGTTTCTAAGCTAAAAAAAATATTAAAATGGTCCTACCGGAATTAGGACACCAAAGAGCTTAACTCTTTTGGATTAATAACCAGGAGAGTCTCTAAAATTCAAACACAATAAAAGAAAATTAATTACATGGGGTCCAAAACAAAACCTAAATAGATTACGTTCCACTTCTCTTCAATTAACTTGAACTTGCCTTCTGACAGTACATTCCAAAAATTAAAATAAAATGGATATACGTGAATAACAAGGGAACTTCTAATGTCGAAATTAAAATGACACGGGTTCGTCAAAACCCCAAACACACTTGACACCAAAATTATATAATAATATGTATATTAATAAATATATATATCGAGGTATGACATTATATTATATCAATACCATATTATATCTATGGGAAAGGGACCGATAACTTAAAGGCGAACCGACAAAGTGACGGAACGCCCCTAGTTTCGACGGCGGAATAGCGAGATAAGAGTGCAACGAGGTCAGGTAAAATTTGGGCAATGGCAAAGCTCATGGTTATTTAAAGATGCCTGTACAAAAATATAATTTTATCTACATAAAAATAAGAGAATATATGGGAAAAATTACATCAGAGAATTAATGGGTAAAATTACATCGGTAACCAAGGAGGGAAATTGCAGAGTTAGGCATCAGACTCTGAAATTAAAATTTAATGTATTACAGAAGGGGACTATTCAAATGAGGAGGATTAACTCAAATGGGTTACTGAAGGGGAAGAGGGGTTGGCTTACGGAGGATTCCGGGTGAGACGTCGGGGTAAGGCTTCACGGATGTCTTCTGCACGCGAGGCGAGGGCGCTCGGAGCTTCTGAGCGGGAAGTTGCCGTCATGACGGTATTCCAAAAGGGGGGGAGGGTAACGTCTGGTCCAGGGAAGAGTATTTTGGCCACTCGAAAACGAGGGGCGAACGAGGAGGGCTTCGATAGGAGTTGATGAGTGGAGCCGGAAAAATCGCTCGGTGGCGATCGTCAAATGGAATTACCACACTGGCTGGGTTAATTCCAACACACAAAATTTCAGCCGTCATTTTACTTTGTCGTTAGCACCTGACTTGAAACTAGGGGAAACTTCTGGGGTCCAGGCGAGACTCCTCAACTCTGCGTCTGCCTCATGGAAGACGAGCACTATAAATATCCGAGGCTCTCCCCGTGGGGGTAGGTGGGGGAAACAGCGTTACTCTCGAATGGCCTCGATTCTTCTTGCCGAGGCGATTCTAACCCGTGTGAAGGTGGTCCGTGGTGGACGCGGTTCGAGGCTACCGCTTGTGGAAGGGATGGGGGGTTAGGCTTACCAATTTAAGCCTATCAGAACCTTCCCCAGCGCATGGAACTTCCGTGCTGGAAAAGAAATTCCACGTGGAATTTCCCCACAACCTTATATGATGGTTATTTTAAAATAGAGGCAAATCTCAAAAATAATGATTAAATTCTGTACAAAAACTACAATAAACCACAATTTATAATTTTCTGATGTGGGGAAAAAATCAGATTTGAGAGTCGGTGCTTACTCCTTTATGAGATGCTGTTATTTATTATCAATAGTCTCTAACCTGACCATAATTATTAATAATCAAGGCCCCCTTTTTTCAGAGTACTCAGAGGGAGAGATTCATGTTAGCTCCCTCCCCCCTATCCTGGATCCGCCACTGAGAAGGATATACTGGTTGTGTGCATAGACAATGGATTCCTTGGATTACCTGAAAGAGGTCCCCGAGAGTTTTCGAAGTGTCCATTTTTATGGCAGCTTAGTTAGTCCTGTATGAAGTGTGAGGATGTGCAATTGAAGTGAATTAGTTTTAGGGAGTTGAATAATTGCAAGGGTGAAGAGGATAAGAGAGGATTCTGAAGAGTCCGATATCGGGATTTGGGACAGGAATGGCTTAGAGGAAATGGACGAAGAGGGTCGTGGATAGAACGGATTCATGCGGGACGCCATTGTGTAGTATGTGTTGTGACAGCTTGTGTAATGTATTGCAATTTTAGATATGTGAGAAAGTTTTGGAGATATTTTTCATAGTTGGTGTCACGTGTGGGGTTTAGTATTCTGTTGATAAGGATGAGTCAGGTCGTGTGTGGAAGGCTTGGCCTCATGTTCATTATGCCATTGCCATCCTGCGCCGTGGCGTGATTTAGTGGAAGCCTTCTTGTATGAGCTGGGTGATGTTAGAGAGTGCAGTGGTTGTTGAGTGTATAGGGAGGGGGGAATCTAGGCTGAGTGGTATCTAGTAGGTTATTTGATTTCCTTTAAGACTAGACATTCTATGGTTTTGGAAGGGGTGCAGAGTAGATAGATAGGATGGTTGGTAAGTGTTAGGATGCGGGGAAGGGGGGGGGGGGTTTGACTCGTGTCTTATGTATTTTCTCTTCTTTCCTTCTCATCCATCTCTAAATTTCCTTTTGGTAAATAAATAATAAAAATCCTCGATGTAAGGTTGATCTAAGATGTATTTTTGTTATCCCCGCTTGGATATGATTATCTTATTAGATTATTAGTTATTTAATTGTGCCCCCCGTCGTAAAAGTGGTTAATCAACCGATAGTGAAATTTACATCAAGATTAGAATGACGCTCGCAAGCAAAAATGCGGTAGAAAAGGTCTTCATTGGGATGGAAGTACCGCCAAAGGGGAGGTTATGTGTATTGAAGCCAATAAGCGAGGATACAAGACTTCTAGGCCCAAGGAATGTGATGCTCTCTCCCTCCTCGGTGATGACTCCCTTCAGTTGCTCATTGGAGGCTGGCTGACGACGTCGTCCGCCCTCTTTCAGGTTCTGCCAGAGGTTTTCCAGTGGATTCAGATCCCGAGCCTGAGGTGGTCAATCCTGCAACGTTATATTGTTGTCCTGGAACCACTCTATGGTGGATGCAGACTTGTGATATGGGGTATTTTCCTGCTGGAAGATCACATTCCGGATATTTCTGGAGAGGTCACGGGTTGATTGCAGCTTGTAATCTCTTAAGAGAGTTTGGTACTTCTCTGAGTTCATGGTTCCACCACAAACGCCGAGACTACCCACCCCTGAACTTGACATGTAGACCCATACATACCCTTACAGAGGGCCCATCCTGCTTTACTGTTGGCACTATGCGCTCTCGATTCCACTGCTCCTCTGGCCTCTTGTGGGGCCCTAACCTTGCATGGGGTCAAGAAGACCTGGAACGTGGACTCGTCCGACATTAGAACACTTCCCTATTGACTCATGGTCCCGTTGCAGTGAGCACGTGCCCAAACAAGTCGACGTCGCTTCTAGTAAAGGTTGATGAGCGGCTTCTGGCGGGCTTTACATGACTTCAGGCTTTGTGGAAGCAGTCTGCGATGTACTGTTCTGAAGGATTCATTAACATGGTCAACCTTTGTCTATTCATTTTTCAGCTCATTGGACGTAGAGATCTGCCATCACGTTGCGTACTGATTCTGACAAGGACCGATAATTTGCATTTTCCTTCTTCTCCAACTTATGAAAGACAATGACAAGGACCGATATGTTGCGTTGTCCTTCTTGCTCAAATTATGAAAGCCAATGACAACGACCTAGCTTTTGCGTTTTCTTTCTTCTATAACATATGAAACTAATAACAAGGACTGTGCTTTTGCATTTTCCTCTTCTCCAACCTATGAAAACCAATGACAAAGACGGAGATTTTGCGTTTTCCTTCTTCTCAAACCTGTAAAATCCAATGACAAGGGCAGAGATTTTGCCCTTTATTTCTTCTCCAACCCTTGAAAGCCAATGACAAGGGGCAAGATTTTGTGTTTTCCTTCTTCTCCAACCTATCAAAGCCAATAACAAGGAACGAGATGTCTTTTCCTTCTCCAGCTATGAAAACCAATGAGAATGACAGATAATTTGAGTTTTCCTTCTTCTCCAACGTATGCAATCCAATGACAAGGACCAAGATTTGTCGTTTTTCTTCTTCTCAAACCTGTTAAAGCCAATGACAAGAGTCGAGATTTTGCCTTTTCTTTCTCCTCCAACCTATGAAAGCCAATGACAAGGGGCAAAATTTTGCCTTTTTTTTCTTCTCCAACCTATGAAAGCCAATGACAAGGACCGATAATTTGTGTCTACTTCTTCTCCAACTATGAAAGCCAATGAGAAGGACCGAGATTTTGCATTTTTCTTCTTCTCCAACCTATGAAAGCCAATGACAAGGAACGAGATTTTGTCTTTTCCTTCTCCAACTATGAAAGCCAATGACAAGGACCGAGATTTTGCGTTTTCCTTCTTCTCCTCCTATGAAAGACAATGACAAGGACCGATAATTTCCATCTACTTCTTCTCCAACCTATGAAAGCCAATGACAATGACCGATAATTTGCGGCATCCTTCTTCTCCAACCTATGGAAGACAATGACAAGGACCGATATTTTGCGTCTTCCTTCTTCTCCAACCTATGAAACCCAATGACAAGTACTGTAATTTTTTCATTTTCCTTCTTCTCCAACCTATGAAAGCCACTGACAAAGACGGAGATTTTGCGTTTTCCTTCTTCTCAAACCTGTATAATCAAATGACAAGGGCTGAAATTTTGCCTTTTCCTTCTCAATCTATGAAAGCCAAAGACAAGAACCGAGATATTGCCTTTCCTTCTTCTCCAACCTATTAAAGCCAATGACAAGGACCGATAATTTCCGGGGTTTTTCTTCTTAAATATATGAAAGCCTATGACGAGGACCGAGATTTTGCGTTTTCTTTCTTCTCCAACCTTTGAAAGTCAATGGCAAGGACCGTGATTTCGCATTGTCCTTCTTCTCAATCTATGAAAGTCATAGACAAGGACCAAGATTTTGCGTTTCCTTCTTCTCCAACCTATGAAAGACAATGACAAGGACCGAGATTTTGCGTTTTCCTTCTTCTCCAAACTATTAAAGCCAATGTCAAGGACCGAGATTTTGCGTTTTCCTTCTTCTCCAACCTAAATAAATAAAGTAACACTGAGAGGGGCCGAGGGTGAGTGCACGCCAACACCTTTTCCCTGCCCCATCAGAGAGTTTAGGCCAATCCAGTGACAGGACCTCCCTAATTTGCATTCAGGTCGGGAGGACGTGTAGCGCTTCCATGTACCAAGTGTAATAGGTTACACAGGGAACCCCCATATGAGGTGATGATGTAGGTGGTGTCTGCTGGTTGGAAGGGGAAAGGGCTGTTGTATCAATATAATATGCCTTCTTCGGATGTTTTTAGTTATTATACTGTTTGATGGAGGAATAGGTTTATGCCTTAATTTTTTAAAGTGATTCATTAAGGTGTTGTAATGTTCTTTAGGAGACGGATAGATGGATAGATTGGCACAATTTTTTTGGCGCTCACTGCGAGATGATTGGGCCGTAATATCTGTTATACATATAACTGTTAAAAACAATTTTGAAAATCAATGAGTGGGTGATGTGGGTGCAGAGATGATGAAGCGGTGAATGGATCAAAAGATGGATAGATGGTAAAATTTTAAAAAATTCGGATTAGAATATTGGAGCCTTTTATCTACAACTTGTAAAGAAGTTAAGTTGTGTCTCCTCTTGGTAGCGGATGATTTTATTGCTAGAGCAAATATTCTCCGTTGTTAAGATGTCGAGGATTTCTGCGCCATCGATGGGTATGTATCTTCGTCGGAGTTCTCCATAAGTCGGGCATTCTGTGGTGCGATGTGCAATTGTGAAGGATAGAATGTAGTCTTCGCAGTAGGGGAGGGGGATAGTCCCTTTCCATTAGAAATATGTGTGCCCGATGCGAAGTTGACATGCAGATAATTCCTGTTGGCAGGTAACACCTTTGGGCTTCCATGTCGATAAGCTTGGGAAGATATGTGTCATCTCATTTCGTCCGTAGAGCTCTGCCCGTCAAGCTGCCAGAACGCTTCGATGGCAGCTCGTATTACGACGAGAGTATTGAGAAGTCAGCGGGCTGATTGGCCATAGGGCGGCCGGCTTTGCAGCTGTATCGTCCCTCTCGTTCCCAGTGAGCCATACGTGTGATGAAACTCAGCAGAACGAGATTTACCTTTAATTTGCGAGCTACTTTATATGCATTACTTATTACTAGCATGATTGGATGGATGTCTGTCATCCGTTCTAATGATTTGGGGCTGCTATAGAGTCAATGAGGATCGTGTATTCATCTGAACGATGGTTGTTTTATGCTCACTGCACTGGGTGTTTCAGGGCATAACAATCTACGGTGAAGATTGATGCTGCTTTTAGTACGGTTTCACAGTAATTACTCAATTTCACCGAAGATTATGCTCCATCTCTAAATTTCGATCCACTGTATATATATATATATATATATATATATATATATATATATATATATATATATATATATATATATATATATATATATATGGATTGGATTCCCCGGTGCGTTTCAGCGTGGGTAAGGAATTAAATTTTCTTTTTTCCCTGGAGTGTTTGGGGACACTCCAATATTTTGCAATGGTAGATCAGAGTTGTTTTCCAGAATAGTATGTCTGGAAAAGCGAGTGGATAAATGAAATTCATCCTTACCTGGATCTCCTCCTCCAACTCTGAATGGTCGCATGATGGATGGCTGCGCCGCGAAGAAAGTGTCAATTTGGCCATTTAGAGCAGCGGTCGTAGTCGACGATGCTGAAAGTCACTGGATGCGGGCGAAGGGGCGTAGGGTTCTGTTGGCTTCGGTCAGAGAAAGTCAATAAAGTTTAATGTGGGGGTGGCCTTGTTGTAGTATGGCGAGTGTTTGACTTACTGGAGAAATATGTATGTCTCTGATACTTTGATGTACGCTCGTGTACCTGTGCACTTATATTTGTGGATGTAGTTATCTTGACTATAATTTGCCTTTGGATTAAGGCAGATGTTTCTATTGTTAATGCTTGAAATCAATAACGGAGGACTATTGGAAACAGGATGGTGTAAAATCAGAATGTGTGCGAGCGAAATGGAAAGGATAATAGTGATTAAAATTGCCTGGTGGCAGGAGGCTGTTGTGTGCTGCTGGCGTCTAGCAGTTAGGTGCAAAAGAAAATCATAACGGCGCAAAATGAGGAGTTTACTACAAACACCTGGCCTTCGGAAGATATCAGAAGACAAGACCTAAGGAAAATGGTAACAAAACAGCACAAAATAGAAAATAGGACAATTCGATATGGAGTAATCGTTTGATACTGTTAGAAAAGTTCTACTCATTCTAGCTCGCCCATTCTTAGCAACAAATTCTTGTGTCACCATTTTCTCCTTCCTATTTTGGGGAGATAGAAGAAGAGAGTGAGGGTCCCCCTAAAAATTGAGCTACCTCTCACTTCCCACCTGGAGAAAGAAACACATGGTGTGGCTCCTCCCCCCTTTCTTGATGGTTCTCCCTCTGAAACTCGACCGGCCGCTAGCCGCTGTTCCCTAGTTTTCCTTGTTGGGGTTGGAGGAACGCCCAACACCACCGCCTCATTATATCAAAATTCCATTTGATTCATGAGGTCATAAGTCTAGAAGCCCAAATGCGCACAACAAATGTAGGCTTTCAACCATTTAGTTTAGCGGCAAATTGCAGTTAGTTATGCATAGCCATCACAAGTGTTGGAGAAGGGCCCCAGCGTGTCTAGATGTACAATGCAAAAGCGAGTGACTGAAGCTGAGAATTGTATATATGCTGCTTTTGTGTCTTTTCGCCTTCGCCTATGAGATTTGTGCAACTCTTCACCCGTTATCAAATGTTTTTTTCACATGTTTTAGGTATGAATTAGGCTGATATTGATTTTAGAGTGGGTCGAACCTCTACTTAGGTGAGATTAAATTGCTGATTGAATACAAAGCGCCTGAACTAGAGTGATATAAGGTAGGATGAAGGTAATTTCGTGGAAAATGAGAGTGGTTGACAGATCGGATTAGAGCGACATAAGTGCCAAATATTTTTTACCGAGCAATTACTAACACTTTACAATCTATGAGCGGGGATGAAAGTATGGTAGCATATAATGAGTTACAAGACGGGATTAATAAGTCGCTTTGAAAAGTGGAGGATAACAGCGGTTGGTGAAGGGAATAGCTGCACGTTTGTCATCAGGATTGGCGCTCGGAACAGAGCATCACTCAGATTCACTGCACCAGAAATGTGTCGTTTAGGAATTGATCAATGAATTTGTAGGTGCGAGCTTTTCTCAGGGAGTGTTTTATGAAGCGAGAACGGAAGACACTGAGGATCCTTTTTCATTCTCTCAGGATCTAGAACTTTGTGCCCTCGAACATGTACTTATTTTTTTTAATAGCCAGGGATACACTCAACAACTCCTTTTTGTATGCAGAATAATTGAGCTCAGGACATTTAAAAGCCTGGCTAAAATGCCCTAATATCTCTCCTATTCCTCATTTGAATATTAGTAAAGGATTGCACTTCTCTCTATCTCCAATGAATCCGTGATCAAGCGGAGGGGGCAATCCTGCTTCGGATGTAGAAGGGTCTCTCCTAGTACATCCTTTTTGATATTACGGAAGAACACTTTTGTCTCGTTGTTCCATGCTAAGGGAGAATTCGGACGACGCTTGTTTACGTTCTTAAAGAATTTGGTAAGAGGAATGAAGAACCACCGGAAGAAGTTCAGTAAACCAAGGAATCTTTAAAGTTCATGCAGTTTCGAGTCTTGAAATTGCATAATCGCGGTAACGTTGCTATCATGTAGGGTGATGCGATTTCAATCTTGCAAAGATTTGTTCAACATGTAACGTGTGCTTTTTCGTCTTTGCTATCTACAGTAGATTCATCAATATATTCAAATATGTAATCCAGGTCCCTCAAGACATGGTTTATGAAAGGTTGGAAAGCTTGAGAACTGTTCACATAAGCATTGGGACATCACAGGACATTCAAAGGATTCAGCTTCTACGAGCTCTGTTCCATGGGAATCTAGAAAATGCGTCTTTCATGTCAACTTGAGAAAAGCCTTCTCAATCTTGCAAATTGGATGTTAAGTCTGTGAGGAAATTACGTCGCAACCCTAATGAGATGGATAATGGTCTCTCTTCGCATTTCTCATTGGCAAACCCGTAGCCGCGTGAAGTTGTATCCTGGTTTCCTGTTGATGTTGGTTTATGTCTGACGCCAGTATGATTGAAATGACGGATCCGGTGTCAACCAAAAATCTTCTACCCGTTAATGGGCCACTGACGGGAGACATTTGTTCGACGGATAGATGGGCGTCACATTTCGTATTATTTCACAGCCCAGAAATTTTACGGGGTGGTAAAATTAGGAGATGGGACATTACATATGCGAATACATCTACGCGGCTGTTCTTCAAACTTTTTCTGGTATCAGTATGTAACGTTAAAGAGGGTAGGACAATTCTTTCGGGCTAATGGAGGGTGCTGGTATCCTTGGGTTAGTCAGGCGATTTTCGAGCTTGTTGAACCGTTAGGAGATAGTGGTGAGCTCCAGCTTGAGTGAGTTTAGGCGGGAGACCAGCTGCTATTAGGTCTTGTGGTGGGTCCCTTAGCACGATGGTGAGTCGCTTGTGGCTGGACCTCTAATGGGAACGAACTGCGGCTGTGGCCAATCGTTGGTGAAAAATTCCGTCAAAAACTCATTGGCATTGCTGCCCAGGGTGTCCCCCAGCCTACGGAAGAGGTCCACTGGAAGAGGTGGGATATCTAACCCAAATAGGAGAGGAGTGCCATCTTATGAGCAAATGGGGGAATTTTTCAAGAAGGGCGGTATTATAGGTGTGATAGGTGTGCGGGCCACTTGAATAATTGAGGACTGGGGAGATTGCATCTATCGCCGAGCATGAGTGAGATCAAAACAACAATTTTAATTTCTTCTGGTTGTTGGTTTCCGTTCCAGGCGGAAAAGCAGGTCCACCTAGGTAAACTACCTAATTTGGGATGATGATTTAAATTCTGGAAGTGTTGGCCTGTACAAGATATAAAGGGTCTTTCAATAAGGTCGCCCGATTTTTAAATGTAAATAAAACAAGTTGTGTATGATATATGCAATCAATTTATTTTAAATTTGAAAGTATATTTTATGTCATTAAGTGTGGAATATGACGTTCAAATGTTCGCCGCCACTTCGCTTGGTGGAATGTATTCGGGAGGCCCAATTTTCGATGACTTTGTCGCATAAATCTGGCTGAATTTGCTGGATGGTGTTCGTTATGTTGACTTTAAGGAAATCAGCTGTTTGCGGATTATACGCATAGACCTGCGATTTAAGGTAGCCCCAAAGAAAGTAGATTAATGGCGTTAAATCGCATGATATCGGTGGCCAGTTGACGCCGCCACCGCGCGAGATGACCCTGCCCTGAAATCGCTGGTGCAAAATGTCTATCGTGGTGTACGCAGTGTGGCACGTAGCGCCGTCCTGTTGGAACCACATGTCGTCAGTATCCATATAATCCAGTTGAGGCTACAAGAAGTTGCTTATCATCGATCTGTAGGTCTCGCCGTTGACGATAAGGCAATCCCATCTTTGTTCTAAAAAAAATACGGACCGATGATTCCGTTAGACGAAAATCTGCACTAAACAGTAACTTTGTTGGGATGAAATTGGTGCTGGTGTATTTTATGTGGATTTTTTTCGTCCCAAATTCGACAACTTTGCTTGTTCACAAATACATTCATCCAAAAATGGGCCTCGTCGCTGAAGATGACTTTTGGGGGGAAATTTGGGGCAACTTTCAACTGCTCTAGAGCCCATTCAGCGAACACAATGGTCTATGGTCGTTTACCTTAAGTTCCTGGGTAAGATGGATTTTGTATGGGTGCAGACCCAAGTCCCTACGCATAATTCGCCAAACAGAAGTCGCAGAAAAGCCAAGTTCTTGTGAACGACGAGAAATTAACTGCCTCGGATTTTCCTGTACACTCTCATTTACAACAGCGATATTTTCAGCAGACCTTGCGTTTCGGGGACGTACGGGTGTTGGCTGATTGTTTATCCACCCTTTTGCCTCGAATTTGGCCACCAAGCGTCGAACAGTGGACTCGGCAGGACGATTGTGGCGAGGATAGAAATCACGAAATGTGCAGAACGTTTGTCGAACGGAGCACTGATTTTGATAATAACATTTGATGATTTGCACACGCTGTTCAACTCTATAACCTTTCTTCGTTATTTGCCAAGTACTACTGAACAGTTCACAGTAAAGGTCCTAGATGTCGCTTTAACAACATGGCTACAATCGCCTGACAAAGCTCGAGCGTCCTTGTTGAAAGACCATATACTATACCGGGAGGTCGAGTAACGTGCCCTGTATGTCTTGTTGTTCTTGAGCCATCTTAGTTACTGCGTGTGCGGTTGAGTTCTCTGCAGTTGCTTTTGCGAAGATTCTTGCCGTGAGGCATACTGAATTGGCGAGCAAGACGGTGCGAAAAAGTTAAAGGATGATAGAGCGATTAAGAGTCGATGGTGTCCGGAAGTTTTGGCTGCTGTTAACATCCGCAGTTAGGCGCAAAAGAAGTTAATGACAGCGCAATCCGACAGTTTATATATATATATATATATATATATATATATATATATATATCGGGAAACAGGGCTTAGCCGAGTGGAAAACTGCTTTTAATTTTGATTTTAGCTAAGTTAAGCCACATCGGGTGTAGTTGGTCGTCGGATTTCGGGTCGATTTCTCTGCGGCTGCTAGACACTGTAGATACACATGGTTCGGATCTCACATTAATCAGTAGTGTAGATTGGTGGTAAAACTCCCACCACCGATTTTTCAACTCACTATTAAAAAATTGATTTGGGTTGTTATATTTTTCAGTTTTATAAAAACATTTTACAGGCTTAATAATTGATGCTTACCCTAATAAATTTCCAATCATTTCCAATGGTTTGATCGTGACGAAGCACCCAAACATTTCCCGAAACCGAAGTTCCTCAGAAGAAGATTATGGTGACACTCAGGTGGTCTGCTCATGACCTTGTCTATTACAGTTTTCTCGAGGCTAATCGGAGCATCGTAGCTGCAGTGGTTTACTGCAAATAACTGCATGTTCATTCTGCTTCACGACAACGCACGTCCACATATTGCTAGAGTGATGATACAGAAACTCACTTACTTGAGATACGAGACTTTAGCACATTCTCTCGATCTTTCACCCAGTGACCACCATTTTTGTCAAGCATCAAGAGCAATGGTTCCCAAACCTTTTGAAATCGGGGCGCACTTGAGGTCCTACGAAAGATTTTGGGCGCACTATACACAGAATTCAGAAAAATAGCTATGTTAAGTCAAATAGTATATGAAAGAAACAATGCAATTGAAAAAATAAAAAATAATACATACTTTTATTCATTCTCGTGTTCATGAGAAACATGAGCCTGATGTGTCTTAGCGATTACTTGAATGTTGGAGAGTATGTTTGATAAACAAACTCTCATTTCCTCGTCTATATCAAGAAGAGTCCTCTCTTTTTGCACTTAATGGTGGTGAGAGTGGAAAATCCTAACCAGCATAAATATGATGTTGAGAATTGTAGTAAGATGTTCAAAACATTTTGGATATTGACACGTATTCTTCTTTTATAGAAATCCAAAAATTTTCAAGAGGCAATTCCTTGTGTTTAATCATCAATCCACGATCAGTGGATATAGCTGCCAGTTCTTCTTTTTCTATTAATGTTAAGTCAAAATCAATTGAATTTCCAATGAACGTGTTTCTAATCCAATCGTATTGTTCAGTATTAAGAGATGGAAAATAAGAACTAATTTTTTTTTCAACCTTGTTAAATGTTGAACTATTATTGGAAGTGTCTTACTCTTCTTATCAATGCAAGTTTTACTTACCAAAGGAAACATTTCCAAATTTCCTTCGGTGGCTTTTCTTTTCCAAATCTGTATTTTTTTCTGAAATACTTTCATTTTGTCAGTGGATGTGAGAATATTTTCTTCTTTCCTTTGCATGCTAGTATTCAAATTATTGAGCTGCTGAAATATATCAGTCAAATACTTTAATCTGACAATCCAAAAATTGCACCGAAGGTCACAAAAGTGTATTTATTTCATTTCTTCAAAAAACACAAGAAGTTCTTGTCGTCGCTCGTGCACACGGGCAAGTCCTTTCCCCTTGACATCCACCTCACCTGTGTGTGTAAAAGTAGGCATCTATTCTGAGAATCCATATCGACACAAATCTGTTCGAATAAACGCGATTTGACATGTCTTATTTTAATAAAGTTTACCATCTGAACAACTTGATCTAAAACTTCTCTTAATTTATCTCTAATGTTTTTGCCCTCAAGGCTTCTCGATGAAGAAAGCAATGAGTTACGATAATATTCTCATTTTGCTTTTTTACAAAAGATGTAAGGCCCTTAACACAGCCTACCATGGAAGGGGCTGCATCTGTACAAATTCCAACACACGATTTCCATGATAATTGCCATTTCTCAAGGTAATTATTCAGAATATTAAAAACATCCTCAACCTTTAGTAGTCACACATAATTCTTTGCAAAAAAGAAACTGATTTACTATTTAATCATAATCGATAAAACGAATGAATGCTAAGAGATGGGCCTTGTTGGTAATGTCGGTTGACTCATCAATTTGCAATACAAAATTGGAATACTGAAGTTTATTACTACATACATTTCTCTCGATATCAGAAGACATTTCTACAATACGCCTGTGAACTGTATTGTTGGACAGAGGTACCTTACTTATTTTCGTTGCCGCATTATTTCCCAGCATCGTCTCGACAATCTTTTTGCACGAGGGAAAATAAGTGACTCGTTTAAAGTATGAGCTTTCATATTTTTAGCTATCAATTCTTAGACTTCATAAGAAACTATTTGAGCTTTCTCAGAAAAAGTCATTACACTTTTAAAAGAACTTGCAGCCTTTGTTTGTTGTTCCAACAATCTCCTGAAATAACTGGCAGATTTACATTGTAAATGAGTGTATTTAGTTTTAAAATGTTTGTTAAGTTTACTAGGACGTGATGATTCATTTGACATTTTACATCCACATACTAAACATAGCGGCAAGGGGTGATCTTTACTTCCGGTAAAAGTAACACCAAAGCTTAAATAACTTTCATCGTATTTGCGAGTAGGCCAAGGCTTTGCTTTCTTACTGGTACAGCTTCCTACACTTAAGTTTTGCTCCCTTTTGGGATCACATTAATCAAAATCACGCTTCTTTTTAAGAAATTTATCCATTTTGTAAGGGTGTATTTATGTGAAATTAAATAATAAGCACAACACTTTCACTCTCAACGAGTCAACGTTCATTACTACTCACTATTGAGTCAGAATTGAAAGATTAAAATTGTTATATAAAGCCAATTAATAATTACAAAAACTGAACATTTTAGCATGCTTGAATAAACTGTTTAAGACTAAGTTAATTTTTGTGCATGGTTCTGGTGTTAAATCCAATTCTAAACACTGTACAAACCACTCCACTATAACGGTAATAATCAACTAAAAAATTAGCTATGTCTGGCAACCCTCTTACATGCTGATGTTTGTTTCATCACTTCAAACGATTTCCGACGTTTTGCTTTAGATTCAAGGCGTTTTGCTTCAGCTGCTGTTAGCATTTACCATATATGGTCATAACGACGACTAAAGCAATGAGACTGAAATTATCATTGAACTAGTTACTAAACAATATAGTAAGTTACACACATAAAAAATATATATATTTAAATCAAATTATAGATAGTTTTTATTCAGTTTTTATCGACAATTGAAAATTAATGAAAGATCCTTCGTTTTATAGTAAATAATTTCAATGAAGGGGTAGGTATTGTAGTATTATTGTAATTGATGGCAACTCATGCCTATTGTTTGAATCTCTCGTGAAATGATATAATGTAGTACTATATATTCATTTTTTTATATTCTGACACACATAATTCTGTGATGCCCCAGGGCGCACCTAGGCATCTCCTGGGGCGCACCAGTGCGCATAGTTTAGGAACCACAGATCTGGCTACCTTTTTAAGCAACAAATCTTTCAAGTCAAAAACTCAGATGTAAGCTGGGTTTAAGCATCAAAGCCAGTAGATTTTTATCGACGAGGCATAAATGATCTTGTTTATCGATGGGAGAAATGAATACGTAGTGATAAGTTTTACAAAATAAATGTTTGTTCCTGAAATCGGTCATTATTTTTCGAACAAGCTAATATATCATAAGCACGCCTCACATCTCGGTAGCGAGCGTCGTATCCTTTGTATAACAATCTAGTTGCAAAATATAATCCCCTATAAAATTCAGATACGGACGTCTACTAATAAGGTCACACCTTCGAAAGGAATTAGCCTAGGAATCAAAAAGACTGTAATTCCATAACCCTTTGGTTACTATACTTATATAAACGGTTGTCATTGAAACTGGGACACGTGACCTTGCCTTCTAATAGAGTGTGAAAACATATCAAGCACGACCCCAAAGCATGATACTTCAGCCCTACTTGTGAATTTGGGACAAGCTACCTTTCCAGGGGTCAGCTATGAAACCACTTACCAGCTATCCTTATTGCTTAAGTTTAAGGGAAAACAAGGTGGCAGCCACCCAATCCTAATAGATTCTTAATGGCAGCACTGTTAAAATAAGGGCGCCCGAAAAAGGTCAGAAGAGGCGTGGGAGACACTCAATAAAAATGGGGAAAAGCAAAGGATTAGAAGAAAAGAGTACAAAACACAAAGATGCAAACTTAAATTACGGGCATACATCACACATTCTAAAAACAGGGGCGGCAAGGGCAATAAACAAATGACATGCGCCAGCCGCAGGGGATGGCACAAGATAAAAGATAAAACAATAAACCTAAACACAAAAATGGAAAGAATTTATAAAAGGGATAAAACGTCATTTCGTGATAAAAATGTAAGGAGAGAGGACGACTGAAGGGAATCCTATGTTAAAATAAAGCGAAGTCGAGCAGGGAAGGCGACGCCAGAAAGGGTAGGAAAGCAAGAATTTCGAAGAGAAGCAAGACGGGGACAAACTACTAAAATGTGAGCTGAACCCCCAACGTGGAGGGCTCAGGGCCCGGAGAGAAAGGGAGATCGAGCAGAGACGGACGAGAACTAAGATGCAAAGAAGATGGAACAGAAGATGGAACATACACAGAGGATGAGAAAAAAACAGGGTCAGAGTAGGTAAGGAGGGAATTGGATCAGATGGAGAAGGAGGAACAGGGTCAGAGGGTGAGGAGGGAACAGGGTCAGAAGGAGATGAAGGAACAGAGGAAGGAGGCAAGGGAGACGAAACTGGGGTATAAGACATAGAAGACTGCACAGAGGTAAGGGGCAAGGAAGAAGGGACCGGGGTAGGAGGCAAGGAAGACGGAACCGGGTGAACTTCCGCCCGGACAATGACATTGGTGATGCCAACGGGGGAGGGCAGCAAAGACCGGGGAGGAGAAGACATCAAAACAGATGATGCCATAACAAGCGACTCAGCTGCCGAACCAGCCTCATCAGAGGCAGCACGCTTGGACCCCGAACGGGGAGGGGAGGAACCTTTCCGTTTGCGTTGAAGCAAATGAACGGAAGGAACAGCGGTGACAGACACCTGGAGGAACCACTGGATATCCTCCAGCGTCTCAGCTCGGTCGGTCTCACGTTCCGCGACCGGGGGAGGAACATGATAAGAGACCAATGGCAAAGGAGAGGGCGCAACGGAGAAACTGCGGGGAGGGGCCAAAGGCAGGGGAAAAGGAGCAACAGAGGGACCGCGAGAAGACAAAGAAAGAGTGGGACGACCGGAAGGAGGACGGCGGGACTCAGCCTCCTTGAGAACGTCAGAGAAGAGACAGCCGGAGGGGGGCGAGCTGCCCCCGCACCCTCCGACGGGCCTCACGAAATTCCAGCCTGAGGGAGTCCCGTAGAGCCAAGACCTCCTCATCAAAAAGGAATACGGGACAAGAACGCGAAGCCGCGCTATGGGAACCTCCACAATTAGCCAACATTCATGATTACCACAAGAGGAGCCATGATTCGCCAACGCACAGGCCACACAGCGACGAGCCTGCCTACAATTGCTGCTCATATGGCCAAACTGGTGGCAATTTAAACTACGGTTGGGGAGCTCGACATAACGGGACACAGGGACACGAAGATAACCAGCACGAACAAACTGGGGCAGATCCTGACGTTCAAAAGTGACGATGAGCGTACTCGTAGGAACCTTAGCGGGACCAACAGAAGTAGAGACACTCTAAACGTTCGTAACCTTCTGGGAAGAAAGTTTATCCTTTAGTCTCGAAACATCATATTGCAATAATTAGTTGGATAGAATCGCTCCCTTAACAAAATTAATGCGAGGGTGGGGCACAACCGAAACCGGGACCTCCGAAAGGGAGGACAAATCCCGCATGGCCCCACACTGCTCTTGCGAAGATACCTTAACCACTAAATCGCCACTACCACGGGCCCACATACGGCGGGGCGCAACACAGCGGGACTTAAGCTCCTCATTCAAATCAAACACGTCCAATTTAGAAAGCGGAGACCCAGAACTAGAATTCAGCACCGGAAAACGAGGATAATCCAAATCGGGATCATCTCTTCTGCGAAGGGATCTAACAAGCGTGGAAAAGAGGACTTGTTGACAAGCGTAGTACGAGAACTAGGCGAATTTTTTATTATTAGACATATAAAGTAGAGTATGAAAGGGGGTGCGAACTCGCGCAGCGCAGTCAATGTCTACCGTCGAGACATCTACTCAGATCGCCGGATCAACCAGGAGGGTAAGCCCGTCGACCTCTGACTTAACCATCGTTTTAAAAATGCCCGGCCAGTCTCGGAAATTTACCGGTTGGGAAAGCAAAGAGCGCCACTCCGGCTCAGGCACCAACCAACCAACACAGGCAGGACCCAGCCATGGGGTCGCGCCCCCTGACGGACAGCTCTGATACACCGAGATCGCCAAACAAACGTAGATGGAAGGAGTAACAACAACAAGGAGTAACAACAAGGAAAGAAGGGTGAAAGAGAATTGGTACAGAAGACGAAGTAGGGGTTAACGGAAGGAGAAAAAGAATGACAAGCTGGAGCCGGACGGGGCGCTGAGTCCCGTCAGCACGGCAGCCAGGAGAGCAAATCGCCATGCACCTTTATCCTTATTGTACCCACTATTTAAGACAATATTAGCCGTTCTTACTCGTTATCTATTATTTATTATTATGCACATAAGCGTATGCCAATTACTAAATAAATTATTTAAGAAGTTATTTTTCATATTTAATCCCCTTTGAAACTTAGGTGTTTCTTTTTCTTCCTGGCCACGAAATTCGTGGCCGTGGTCAAACAAGAAAACTTGACACTCTTTTCAGCAACAATCAATGGAAGTCAGCCCAGCATAAGAGGTAAAGGAGTGATGGCACAGGAACAGACACCCAACCTACCACCACTATTTCACGCTCAGATTTCCAAACGGACTCCCACTCCCCCCACGTTATGGTTTGCCCAAATGAAGTCCTCTTTCCGCTTGAAGAGGTTTACGAGCGATTACAAGTTAAAAATCGCTGTTTCGTGCCATCCCCTATCACGTGATCTAATGTTTCGCTTGTAGTGACCCGAAAAGCCCTTGCACCTTCGCGATGCTTAAGGAGGCAAGCTTCAAGCGCATGCTCGCACGGTCGCTCATAAAATGAAGATGCCAGGACCATGCATCTCTCACACCTACACCTTGCTAAGCCTCACCACAGACGCTTCAAACGTAGGTGCGTAAGCAGTCCTAGAGCAGCTCCACAATGGAGAATTAGGATTCCTGGGTAATTTTAGCTATTCATTTAAGGGAGCCAAACTTAACAATTCCAGATTTAGCAAGTGATTAAGTACATTTTTTGCTATAAAACATTTCAAATACATGCTAGATAGTACTGAAATCTACACGCGCACCGAGTGTCGTGCCATCTTGGGAACGTTGAACTTCCGCTGCACGAAACACCCATCGAGAAGCTCGGGCCCTCGAATTTATCAGTCAGTATACCTACAAAAACCAGCACATTTCAGGCAGCCAGAATTCAAGGACGCTTTCTATTGAAGAACACTCGTCACGGGGGACGCGTAGTTGCCGTCACAAGGATTCCTCTATACACGGTAATCCTCTGACCTTATCCGTTAATCCAATCTCTCCAGCCATCCCATCATTTATTGTCAAGCTCTCGTTGGCACTATCCTCACACGAGGAATTGATTTCATTGCAAGTCTATCCTTAAACTTACATTAAACCAAATAAAATTACTCTATAACTTCTTTTCACGCAAAACAATTGAGCAGCCATGTGCCCGCTCGATTGCTAGTCCAAAGGTACCCTCCTTGAATGGACCGTAAGGTCTCCTAGGATACCTTTTTCCTTGTTGTTACTCCTTGTGATGATTGTGATTTGTCCCAAGGCTCAATCGGACTCCATCTCACTCAATTTTGTAGGCTTGTATTTAATCAGTTGCACAATCTAGACCAGCTAGGAGCTTGATACACATTGAAATTGACTTCAGATCTATTAGCTTGGAAAAGTGTGCATATAAGTACGAGACAGTTAGAAGTTGCAGAGCTTATCAACAAAGTCCGCTCACCAAAGGTCGCGTGTTCTCACTTATTTTGATTTATGACCTTACGACCTACAAAACAACGGTCAAATAAAGTGGAAGAGACCAGCCTCCTCCCAAAGGTTGTAGTCCGCAAGTCGGTGTGCACGAAGCAGTCCTGGTACCGGTACAGGTAACGTGCGCGAAGATCACCCAGATTGAGACAATCAACACAAACAGTCTGGGGAACAAAGCAGTCGTCGCAATAGGGCGCAGGCGAGGGCTCCATCAAATGGCAGTGCGTCCCGGGAGTGTGCCCAATTCGAAGAAGACAGAAAGCAACCTGAAGCCGTCGCAGCATTGGGTGGTAGGTCCATGGGAACAGTCGCGGCGCAAATTTAAGTTCCCCACGGCCGTCTAACATCTTCTTTGTCAGGCTGCCTGGCATGTAGTCGATGTGAAAAAGAGCCAAACGCTGGCCTGATCGCACAGCCGTTGAGGAAACTTTGGTGCCCTCATTCCTACATGCCCAGGAACCCAGCAGAAGATAATCTTGAAATACATCCGGCACTCGCCAACCGTGGATTCACAAATACCGGGAAACAGCGGGTGTGGATATACCAATAACCAGACAGCATTCAAGGCACTTTGTGAGTCGTTAAAGATCATAATCTGGTCACAAGCCTGGCACGACGCGTTATCTCCCGTACCGATCAGTGCATTGCAGCCAGCTGGGTTGTGGATACAGACGCAGCGCAAAGTAAAGCCCCGCTGACTTGAAACAGAGGGGATTCGGCGTGGAAACCGACCCACTCCTGGCACGGTTCCAGCGTGACACGAGGTGTGTTCCAAAAAGGTCGAAAGCAATACTCCCAGCGCTGTGGAAGCTTTGGGAGCAGAGGCGTGGCGACAAATAGTCGGTAGTGGTTCCATCTAGGGTGGTGTCCTGGGCAGAACAAGAGGCGTCTCCAGCATCAAAGTATATCACTTTTCTTTGGCGTCTCTAGGCAACCGTCGACATCGGTTGCGACTGCAGTGAGAGCCGTAGCTAGTGAGCGAGGTGACGGGCGCAGAGTGAGTACACGGTATCGACAGGTATGGTGTCAATGGGGGACATGCGGAAGGCACCGGTCACCAGGGAAAGGCTGGTGTGGTGGATCGAGGCCACCTCTCGCAATACACGCTCGGCTGCGGATGCATAAAACTCGCATCTGTAGTCGAGCTTCGAACGAACAAAGGATCGATTAAAAAAGTAAGGCATTAGCCCTATTAGCACCCCAGGCGCTGAATTTCACGGAGCGAAGAATATCCATAGCGCCGGTACAAGAAACCCTAAGGCTGCGAATATGAGCCTCCCAGGTGAGGCGTCGGTCAAATACAAGACCAAAGGAACCGTGCGTGTCCATCACTTCCAGCCGCACCCAATTGAGAAATAAGTCTGGTTCAGGGAGGAGCCGTGGATGGCGGAAGAAGTACACGACTTTAGTCTTGACCAAGGAAAATCGAAGCCTGTGCGCTTCGGCATAGCCAGAGACGCGGTCCAATCCCTGTTGGAATCGACGCTCCAGAGTCGGCATCTGGGCCGAGCCGAAAGAGATCGAAAGATCGCCCACGTGGAGCGTAGCGAGAACATCTTAAGGCAGCACCGAGGTGAAGCCGTTGATGCTCAGGGCAAAGAAGGTGACGCTGAGGACACTTTCCTGTGGGACACACTCTTTGTGCTCCATTTTTTTTTTTTTTTTAGGAGCCCATCTGGCGACTGCTTGCTTGGGCATAAGTCGCCGTACACGACACAGGCTACTACTAGGTTATATTAAAAAACCAGGAACAAAGAAAAAGAAGAAAATAAATAACAATATGTAAATAACAACGCTAAAAGGACAAGGGCTAAAAATAAATAACAAGAAAACAAAGCAAGAAGGAGGCGCGCTCCGGCGTCGGGAATAGGCCCGCCTCACCCACGGCGCCGCAACATGCAACCTACAAATTTTTTTTTAAATAGGTCAAATAAAGGGGAGGAGGCCGGCCTCCTCCAAAAAATCGTTAAGTCCACAAGTCAGTGTGCACGAACCCGTCCCGAGTACAAGGGCAAGCGGTAGTTACCCTGCTCGTCCCAGTCCCGGGACAGGCAACGTGCCCCAAGATCGCCCAGACTGGGACAGTCAACAAGAATGTGCCGAACAGTCTGGGGAACAACGCAGTTTTCACAGTAGCGCGCAGGGAAGCGCACCATCAAATAGCGGTGCGTCCCGCGAGTGTGTCTAATTCGGAGACGACAGAAAGCAACCTGAAGCCGTCGCGGCATCAGGTTGCCAAGCAGCTCAGAGAGCTGCCCGCATTCCTGCCATGTGATCGGTGTGAGGAAGAGCGAAACGCTGGTGTGGTCGCCCAGTCCTCGCGGACTCTTTGGCGCACTCATTCCCCGCAAATCATACATGTCCATGGAACCCAGCAGAAGATAATCTCGACTTCTGCTCGGCTCGCCAAAATCGTGGCGTTACGGATATCGCGAACCAAGGGATGCGGAGATTTCAATGCTCCCCAGAGCACTCAGGGCGCTATGTGAGTCGCTATAAATCACTCCGGTCTCTGAACCGAGCATGACGTCGCACTCTCTCTGGTATCGAGCGATGTATTGCAACCAGCTCAGCCGTGAAGACAGACGCGGCGCGGCGCCTGGCAGACCCCAGCTGACTTCAAACAGAGGGGATACAGCGTGAAAACCGACCCCCTATTGGAACTTGGAGCCATCCGTATACACTGGCACGGTTCCAGCGTGACACGAAGTGTACTCCAAAAAGGTCGAACGCAATACTCCCAGCGCTCTAGAAGCTTTGGAAGAAGAGGCGTGGAGACTATAGTCAAAGGTGGTTCCCTCCAGGGTGGCGTCCTGGGCAGAACCTGGGGCGTCACCGGCCCGAGAGCTGTACCTAGCTCTCGAAGGAGTTTCCAGCCCTAAACCCAAAGAGCTTAGGGTATGACTGGCGTCTCTCGGCGGCATAGGCACCGTCGAGATCACCTGCGGGTGTAGCGATAGCTGTTGGCGACTGAGGGAGGCGCCAGGCTCGCGCATACAGGTGAATAATGCAGTGTATCACAGAGCGAGTGGCAGCTCTCAAGCATCGATAAGTATGCTCTCAATAGTGGAAACGCGGAAGGCACCGGTCGCCAGGTGAATGCAGGTGTGGTGATCGAGTCTCCCTTCCGCAATACACGCTTAGCTGCCGATGCATAAAACTCGCATCCGTATCCCACCCGTACGCGGAGTCGACGATCTCGCAAAAATTTAGATATAAAGATTGGGAGGCGCCCCCTCGCCTCCAGCGTGTCGAGAGTCTCTATGATACCGTATCACCATGTGGTATCATAGGATTTCTCCAGATCGAATTTCACAATCAACATGCTCACGGAGGAAGTTAAGAGATTGGGCAGTTTTCCCAGCTTGCGAAAACTGAACACAGTAGCCATTAACTATGAGTATACCCTTTATCCAAATCTAACAGAAAGGCCAGGTCCCCCCTCCCCCCGAGGCGTTGGACAGGGGACGATGCCCGCGCATGAAGCGAGAACGAAACGCAACTCACTCAATGTAAACCTGTCGTTGAAGGATTCTCCGCCTCTGGAGGTAAAGTCGAGGTGGCGGCCTTCAGCAATATGACGACGTGTATTAATCGCTGACGGAGCAGAGCATCTCCGCTAGAGAATGCGGAGAAAGCCGTCGCGAAGGTCTCAGCCACGAACGTGAAGACACGTATGCCTGTCCGGAAGAGAAGTGGGCGTGCTTCGAAACATACCAAAACCTAGCCCTAGCTCGACGGTATTCACCGGCAGTAAAAGCGTTCGGGTAGCCAGTAAAATTACCCACCATCCTCTCTCTCACACCTTGTTTTCAAGTACAGGTTAATGGAGTGCTACCCTACATCCTACAATTTCCCAATTACTCTTCTACTCTTGCCGTTAAATTGTCACTGCCCACGAAATTTCTTCCACGCTAGGAGAAAAAATAATTCGTACAAATTTGTAAAACAGGAGTAGGCCCCCTTAAATATATGCGTCCAGGAAGTCCCTCAACTAGCTAAAAAAAATGCTTCCCATGGCAGAAACCGCACGAACTTAGTCCATTTGACGCAATCATGAATTGTTATACAATTGAGGCTCCCAACGCAGCGTCTCGGTCCATTTCACGGTATTATCGCACCACAATGAGAAGCAAATTTAATTATCGACGCATTCGCTTCAGTCTCACATGTGTATTCATATTAACAGATGATTTTTTTTGTTGGGGGGGGGGGAATAGTTTGTAGCTACTTAATTTAAAAAGTATGCAAGGGATTCCGCAGGAGGAGGTAATACATATTTTAATGGAAGTGAGATATGCGAATTTAAATGGAGAAATAAAAGTACCATTCGAAATACGAGGTTTATTTCTGTAAATGATAGAAACCGAGGGGAAACAATAAGGCGACGTCTACATCTCTTCATCTTCGTCGGAGGAATCTTCTTGGAGAGCGGCTTTGGCGAACTTCTCCGCTTCCTCGAAGAGTGACTTTGGTACAGGAACGTGCTTCCAGCCCGATTCTTCACACACCCACGACAGTTCGAGCTGGAAGTGTTTGTCCTTGACCTCGTCGTGAACCAGGAAAATACTGTCAGAAAAAAAAGAGTCCAGTTTCAGCCACCCGAGTTTGAAATCCCTCCTTTCTCTAGCCGCAAGAATACGAATCACGAACACAAGAGACCAAATGACCCGACGGGAGACCATATTTGTTTCATGTGGATACCTTTGTCTCTAGTTGGCTTAGTGGCGCAATGTCCAGCATGTTGTTGTTTATATCTCCCTGGGAGCGAATGAAACTTCTGCTCTCTCCGACCGCTAGGGAGATTAAGGGAGAAAGCCTTTGAGCCTACAACTTGCGCTGTGGGATCCGCCAACCTTAGCACAATTAAGTGGAACTGCGCTCTCTTGAGACTTGGACACTTCTATGTCTTCAGGGGTTCGTCATGGGTGTCTTAGGGTCTGAACGCCATAGGAACCTGGTACCACCATACCTACATCAAATACACCATCGGAATACAACTCTACAATTCCTTACTTAACGATTGTAGAACGCCACGATATGACTCGAGACTATGTGATAGTAAATAACTATTATTATTAATTATAATTATGTACAAATATTAATAATAATATACACGTTGAATTTTGTTAACCAAGTCGCTATGTTGAAAAATATTGTTTTTGTAGCTTTCTTGGAAATTAACAATTTATTATTATTATAGACTGTCCCGAAGGGCCAGGTTTGAGTGAAGAGAGGTTGTTGCAGGCTGCGGGAATTTCATACCTCCCCGCCCTGACCCCTGTGCTAGCGGCCCATGCATACATTAGCTATGCATTTTTGACAAAGCACTCAACACTCCTTGCCCCAAGACCATACATGCAACTTTCACCCCCCCCCCCCAGACATTTCATTTAATCTCAACTTGGGGTCCTGCTCTTAAGGACGGCTTCCGCGAGGACCTTCGACGAGAGGACTGATCACACCAAACATCTACCACTCAAGATTTCTCTAAGTGGCCTAAGTGTTGGCCATTTTGCAAAGTTTACCTCTGTCTATTTCAAAGTAGTACTGAGTGCAATTGAGTGTGTCGGTCATTTTTTTTTTCAAGGGGCTATCTGGCGACTGCCCACTTGGGCATAAGTCGCCGCAAACAAACAGCCCAGTTCTAGGCTACTTTAAAGTAAAACTTTTAACAGAAACAACAATAAAAAGGGACTAACTCAGGGAGTAAGCTCCGGCGTCGGGGGAAGGTCCCCCTCCCCCCGGCGAAGGAGCCTGCGACCTACAAAAACAAAACAAAACAAACAACAACAAAAAAACAAGTTAAATACATGGCAGAAGGCCGGCCTCCCACCAAAATTCAATAAGTCCACCAGTCATGGTGCACGCACTCGTTCCGAGTACAAGCGACAGGCGGTAGCGACCCCGCCCATCCCGGTACCGGGACAGGTAACGTGCGCGAAGATCACCCAGACTGGGACATTCGACAAGAATGTGCCCAACAGTCTGGGGGACGACGCAGTCGTCGCAATAGGGCGCTGGCGAGCGCTCCATCAGATAGCGATGCGTCACATGAGTATGTCCGATTCGGAGACGACAGAAAGCGACCTGAAGCCGTCGCGGCATTGGGGGATAGGTCAATGAGAACAGTCGCGGCGCAATGGCACGCAACTTTAAGTTCCCTTCGACCGTCTCCCATCTTCTTTGCCAAGCAGTCCGAAGAGCTGCCAGTATTACTGCCATGTAGTCGGTGTGAGGAATAGCAAAACGCTGGTCCGGTCGCAGTCCTCGCAGACTCTTTGGCGCCCTCATTCCCCACAATTCCTACATGTCCAGGAACCCAGTAGAAGATAATCTCGACATCTGCCCGGCTCGCCAAAACCGTGGCGTCACGGATATCGCGAACCAGGGGATGCGGAGATTCTAATGCCCCGAGAGCACTCAGGGCGCTTTGTGAGTCGCTATAGATCTCAATCCGGTCTCCGAACAGGGCACGTGGCGTAATCTCCGGTACCGAGTGGTGTATTGCCACCAGCTCGGCCGTGAAGACAGACGTGAAGACAGAGGGGATACGGCGTGGAAGCCGACCCCCTCTTGGGACTTGGAGCCATCCGTATACACTGGCACGGTTCCAGCGTGACACGAGGTGTGCTCCAGAAAGGTCGAACGCAATACTCCCGGCGCCGTACAAGCTTTGGGAGCAGAGGCGTGGTGACAAATAGCCAAATGTGGTACCCTCCAGGGTGGCGTCTTGGGCAGAACCAGGGGCGCCACCGGCCCGAGAGCCATATCTAGCTCTCGAAGGAGTTTCCTGGCCCTAAACCCAAAGGGCTTAGGGTATGACTGACGTCTGTCGGCGGCATAGGCACCGTCGAGATCAGCTGCAGATGCAGTGAAAGCTGTTGGCGACTGAGGGAGGCGCCGTGCTCGCGCGTACAGACGAGTGATGCTCTGCACGCGACGCAGAGCGAGTGGCATCTCCCCAGCATCGACCAACAGGCTCTCAATGGGGGAAGTGCGTAAGACACCGGTCACCAGGCGAAGGCCGGTGTGGTGGATCGAATCCACCTTCCGCAATAAACATTTGGCTGCGGATGCATAAAACTCGCATCCGTAGTCGAGCTTCGAACGAACAAAGGATCGATAAAAAAGTAGGGCAGTAGCCCTATCAGCGCCCCAAGCGCTGAACGTCACGGAACGGAGAATGTCCATGGCGCGGGTACAAGAGACCTTAAGGCTGCGAATACGAGCCTCCCAGGTGAGGCGTCGGTCGAATACAAGACCAAGGAAACGGTGCGACTCAACCACATCCAGGCGCACCCCATAAGAAACAAATCTGGGTTGGGGTGGAGCCGTGGATGGCGGCAGAAGTGCACCACCTTAGTCTTGGCCAAAGAAAACCGAAACCTGTGCGCTTCGGCATAGCGAGAGACGCGGTTTAATGCCTGTTGGAGTCGACGCTCCAAATTTGGCATCTCGGCCGCGCCAAAAGAGATCGAAAGGTCGTCCACGTAGAGCGTAGCGAGAACATCTTCTGGCAGCACCGAGGTGATGCCGTTGATGCTCAGTGCAAAGAGTGTGACACTGAGGACACTTCCCTGCCTGCTCCTTTGGGCCGGAGAGGGCGCCCCCCTACCCATTAACGGAATCGACGATCTAGCAAAAAAAATTTTTTATTTAAGGGGCTATCTGGCGACTGCCGACTTAGGCATAAGTCGCCGTAAACAAACAGCCTAGTTCTAGACTACTTTAAAAAATTGAACAGGAAACAACAATAAAAAGAAATAACAAAACAATAACAAAAACAACAATTAAACCTGGTTAAATGAAAGGGAGAAGGCCGGCCTCCCCCCTCCGGACGCGGAATCGACGATCTCGCAAAAATTCAGATATAAAGACTGGGAGGCGTCCTTTCGCCCCCATCGAGTGGAGAGTCTCCATGATACCGTATCGCCATGCGGTATCATAGGCCTTCTCCAGATCGAAAAACACCGTGGCGTAGTGCTGTCTACGAAGGAAAGCCTCGCAGACGGCATTTTCCATTCGTAGCAGAACATACGACGTGGAGTGGAACTTGCGGAAGCCACACTGTGCAGAAGACAAATGGCCTCCGCTGTCTAGGAAAAAGGCTAGTCTAACATTTACCAATTTCTCCATCAACTTGCACACGCAAGAGGTTAGAGAGATAGGGCGGAAACCGGTCGGAGTAGAGTGATCTCTCCCCGAAAAGACCCTCCACCCAGATCCTGTTGAACAAATCTAACAGAAAGGCCATGTCTCGCTCACCCAGTGTCGAAGCATGGCGTACGGGACATCGTCCGGACCATGGGCGGTGTCCGCGCACGAAGCGAGAGCGGAACGCAACTCACTCACAGTAAACTTGTCGTTCTCTGCCTCTGGAGGTAAAGTCCAGCCAGCGGCCTTCCGCGACATCACGACGTGCATTGAATGCTGGCGGAGCATCATCCCGGCTAGAGAATGCGAAAAAAGCGGTCGCGCAGGATTCCGCCACGGACGCGGGGTCCGAGATTGCGGTCCCATTCTCCTGGAGAACGGGAGGAGGGTCCTGCGAGAACTTGCCCCGAATCCTTTTGACTCGCTATCACACCTCTGCTAAAGGGGTCTTCGAAATATACCGGAACCTAGCCCTAGCCCGAAGAAATTCAGGGAGAGTGAAATCGTTCGGGCGGCGCTTATAGCGCATGTAGGCATAACGCTTCTGTTTAAGGGCCGCGAGTCTTCTTAGTCTTTTTTTGTCTTTTTCTTTTTTGGAGAGGGCGGGGAATGAACCCGCTTCTCACCTCCGCCGATAGGAGCCCCTAGGCCAGATGGACCGGCCTCAGCAAAGTCCTTCTCCGAAATGGAGAAGGTCCTGGTGGTCGCAGGGGCACCGGTTGGAGGAGATCCCTCCCCTCCTTGTACTGCCTCGGAGCCCTCAGCCGTTTGAGGAGGACCTTGCATAGGGGCGGATTCGGGTTCGGTGCTTGGCGCCGAGCCCGGATTCCCCCCCATGGAAGGTTCTACCGTCTGAGGCTGGGTTTCCTCAAGGACCATGTCTATCACAGGACATCGCAGGTCCCCTTGGCAGCGTCACCAGTCTTGTGTGGGAAGGCAAAGGCCTTGACCCCGGAAAGATTTAATATTCTTGCCAGCAGGTCTTTTGAGGGAAGCGACCGAAGGGGCCTGGCTTCCCTCGCCCCCCTCCCCCCTAAAGGGGTTTGCCTTACCGAGCAGCTTTGATGGGTTGCGGTTCGCTATGGGCTGCCTGCTGGCTTTCTTGGCAGTCCCCTTCGAAAGAAAAGGAGGGACTGCTGCTGGAAGCAGGGAGGTGCCCGAAAGCACCTCCAGAGAAGGGGGTGAGGGGGAGTCCCCTACACCCCTAGGCGTAGGAGAGGAGTAAGCCTCCTCTCCGGTTAAAGAAATATGGAGGGTCCCATGTGCAAGCACAGGGGAGGGACCTCCATTTTTTTTTCTGTGGAGCCGCCCGAGAGCGGCTCTGTCGTTGGTACAGGGGGAGTTTAGGGGGTTTTTTTTTAAGACTCATCATTGGGCATTGAGAATCTCTTTTTATTACGGGATGCAACCGCTCATCACCTCTCGCAGTTGCCTGCACTGCAAGAGGTGCTTACAGGCCTGGCCAGGCCAGGCACCGCTATTTGGGACCCCCCCCTCCCGCCTGGTGGCCTGGCGGGCCATCGGCATGGCGGCTCCACCTTGAACACGGCTTAAAAGGATAGATTGTGAAGAGGAGAGGAAAAGGGATGTGAGGAAGGTATGGGTGGGGATGAAACAGGTTGTTAAAAAAAACAACACCCCAAACCGGAGCTCAGGGATTAGGGAACGTTGTCCCCTCCCCCCTCAGCCCCGATCCGGGACGGTTGGCTTGAGAAGAAGGTCAGCATCTACCCTGTGAAATTGGAGGCTGACCAGAGGATGTTGTGGGAGAGGTTGTAGAAAAGCGAGGAAACGGATGTTGTGGGAGAGGTTGTAGAAAAGCGAGGAAACAAGTGTTTTGAAGGAGGGAGAAGAGGCTAAGCTGGGGTCGGACGGGGTGTTGAGTCCCGTCAGCACGGCGGCCAGGATGGCAAATCACCGCGCCCCTTACGGGAAAGAGAGATCGAAAGGTCGTCCACGTAGAGCGAACATCTTCCGGCACCACTGAGGTGATGTCGTTGATGCTCAGGGTAAAGAGTGCGACACTGAGGATACTTCCCTGCGGGACACCCTCTTCTTGCTGCATTGGGCTGGAGAGGGCGCCCCCCCCTACCCATTAACGGAATCGACGATCTAGCAAAAAAAATTTTTTATTTAAGGGGCTATCTGGCGACTGCCGACTTAGGCATAAGTCGCCGTAAACAAACAGCCTAGTTCTAAGCTACTTTAAAAAATTTAAAAAGGAAACAACAATAAAAAGAAATAAAACAATAACAAAAACAACAATTAAACCTGGTTAAATGAAAGGGAGAAGGCCGGCCTCCCCCCAAAAGTCAACAAGTCCACCAGTCAAAGTGCACGCACTCGTCCCGAGTACAAGCGACAGGCGGTAGCGACCCCGCCCATCCCGGTACCGGGACAGGTATCGTGCGCGAAGATCACCCAGACTGGGGGACGACGCAGTCGTTGCAATAGGGCGCAAGCGAGCTCTCCATCAAATAGCGATGCATCACACGAGTGTGCCCGATTCGGAGACGACATAAAGCAACCTGAAGCGATTTAGCAAAAATTCAGATATAAAGATTGGGAGGCGCCCCCTTGCCCCCATGATACCCTATCGCCATGCAGTATCATAGACCTTCTCTAGATCCAAAAACACCGTGGCGTAGTGCTGTCTAAAAAGGTAGGCCTCGCAGACGGCATTTTCCAGTCGGAGCCCAGCATCCGATGTGGACTGTGCAAAAGACAGATGCCTCCGCTGTCTAGGAAAAAGGCTAGTCTAACATTTACCAATTTCTCCATCCACTTGCACACGCAAGAGGTTAGAGATATTCGGCGTAAACCGGCCGGAGTAGAGTGAGTACTCCCCGGTTTGCGAAAATGGGGCACAGTGCAATTTAATAGGAATCTGGGAGGAGACCCTCTACCCAGATCCTGTTGAACAAATCTAACCAAAGGGCCATGCCTCGCGCACTCAGGTGTCGAAGCATTACGTACGGGACATCGTCTGGACCAGCAGCAGTCTCCGCGCACGAGGCAAGAGCGGAACGCAACTCACCCAGAGTAAACCTTTCGTTGAAGGGTTCTCCGCCCCTGGAGGTAAAGTCCAGTCGGTGTCCTTCCGTGACATCACGACGGCAATCCTGGCAGACCAGCATCCCGGCTAAAGTGCGGAGAAAGCGGTCGCGAAGGATTCCGCCACCGACGCTGGGTGCAAGAGTGCAATCTCATTCTCCTGGAGAATGGGAGAGGGGTCTTGCAAGAACTTACCCCAATTCCTTTTGACTCGCTTCCATACCTCTGCTAGAGGGGTCTTCCCGTTAAATGAAAACACGTATGCCCGCCAAGATGAGCGGCGGGTGTGCTTCGGAATATACCGGAACCTCGGGCGGCCCTTATAGCGCATGTAGGCATAACGCTTCTGTTTGAGGGCCGTCTCACACTCGGAGTACCACCACGGGAGTGGTCGGTGTGCAAAACGGCCAAGCGTTCTAGGAATAGTAGTTAGACCTGCAGCTACGAGGTTGCCAGACAAGAACTCAACGGCCTCATCTAGCGACCTAAACTCCTCGACTGAAATGAGGACCACCGAGCCAAGCACTACCGGGGTGAGCTATCGAGGGTCAGTGGCCAAGAAAATGATATTTAAATGGGAAAGTAATCACTACCATAGAGGTCATCGACCATCCCCCACCCAAAATCAGGCTGTGCATCCGGAGAGCACAAAGATAGATCAAGGCAAGAAAATGAAGCGGTTCTCGGACAGTGATGCTTAAACTCATTCACATTTAGGACACCTATCTCCAGCTCGTCGTTCAGATCGGCAATGACTTAACCCCTGGGACTAATAGAGCAGTCTACCCAGAGGGATTCTCTACCGTTCAGATCTTCGAGCAAGAGAAAAGTCCTCGGCAACCGTGCCACGGCGCAGCGGAAGTCCTCCGCGTCGAAGTCGGCTGACGGTGGAATGTACGCGGAAATAACAGTATACCTACTATCCATGAGCAGCTGCACAGCTACTGCCTGAAAGGAGGTATCTAAAGCGAAGAGAAGAACGGAGACATCATGCCGGGTGTAAATCGCGCTTCCTCGCCCCCGACCCCCATCCTGTGGTAGTGGGGTCACAAAACCCTGATACCGTGGGAGGGTGGGCAGGAATGGGACGAGACGAGCCTCCACAGCTCATCCCAGTTGGCACGGAGTCCGCAGCAATTCTATTGAAGGAATTGTCCTCCAGGCCTAACTGGAAGAGATTCGGGGCCCTCTTCGAAGAGAAAACCCTGGCGGGAATGACCGTACGCTTCCCGTAGGCAGAACTCCGGGCAACGTTGGCCGGATAATGAGCTGAAAGACAGTCTCCTTCGAGGACTTATCGGGGTAGGAGGAGCTCACCATGCGTTTTTTTCCCTCCCTCCACCTCGAAATTTTAGGTAGGCTTCGGAGGCGGGAGTCTCTCCTTTGGAGGATCCACCGCTTTTGAGTCACCCAGCCTACCACTGGGAGTGGACGAAGGAGCCGAAGCTCTTTTAGTGCTGTCCTCCTTTCAGGGGGCAGCTTTAGGAACCCAAGAAGATGGCCTTATGACCAACTTCAGGGGTGTTGCCTCCTGTGAGTGTAACGACTCAGTGGAGGCGCGCGGCCATTTCGCCTTACGGGAAACGTTCAGGCTGGGGGAAGGAGGGGGAGCCCTAGTTTTAGCCAGGGTTCGGTGTGAACCCATTATGCCAACACCTCTACCAGGAGAGCGCACGGTTGGGCAGAACACACAGAAGGGTTCCGGATGGGCGCGGAAATGACCATGGTCATAGGCCTGGAAGGACGAGGAGCACTGGGTGTCTTTCTTAATATTGAGACATAAGACGTCTCAGGCAGCGTCTGGCGCACCAGGACCTGGTCCTTAGCCTCGCGATATTAGAGACGATCCTAGGAATGAACGGCCAAGATTGCCTTCTCAGGGAGATACGCACCACATTGCTTCGAAGAAGCAGGGTGCGGCTCTCCGCAATTGACACACTTGGCCACACACGATTTGGCCTTTTATCGTGTGCATCCTTGGAGCAACCTACAGAGAATTCAGGCAACCCCGACTTTGCACGTCTACAGGAGCGATTCGTATGGCCGCCGCAGTGGCAACGACTCAGGGAGCTTGTTACAGTCGAACGTGACAAAGAGTGTAGGTCTGGAGGCCCCTCCGTTTTCTCATCACATATTCGATATTGACCACTCCATGGTCATCTAGCTCTAAGGTGATGTCATCTATGGAGTAGTCCATGAGTTCCTTTGCATAAACCACTCCTTTCTGGAATTCATGGTAGAGTGCAGCATCACACTCACCGGCGTGCCATCAAGTGTCCGAAGAGCACTAATCATGGCCGCCTTGGAAGGATTCGAGGCATTCGCCAGAAGGCTCCCGTTCGATAAACGCGTCACCTTCGGATCTCTACCAATCACACTAGCTAGAGCTCCACTCTGAGGGATCATGTTGCCCTTGGCCAACATGCTGCCATCAGTAGAGCGAATAACAAGGAAGCGTTTGAAGCCAGCGGGCTCGAAAAGGCCAGGTAACCTCTAAATGAGGTAGGGGCCCCGACGTAATTGAGGCTCCTCTCTGTGTAGCTGTAATTTTGGTCTTAGTCAGGGGGTCCCCACCTGGGGTAGCACCGCTGGCAGACGTGCCGATCTTGGCTTGGTCGCTTACCAAAACGGCAGCGGACCCATCTATCCCCATGGCTCCTGTGCCTTTTCATCTTAGCAGAGGAGGGGAGGGAATGAAGCCGCTTCTCTCCTCCGCCAGTAAGAGCCCCTAGGCCAGATGGACCAATTTCGGCAAGATCCATTTCTGCAATGGATGTCTTGGCTGTGACAAGGGTACCAGCTAGGCGAGGAGATCTCTCTTCTCCATGTAAGGCATTGGGGCCCAAGCCATCTAAGGAGAAGCTTTAACAATGGCGGGCTCGGGTTCTGTGCTTGGCAACGAGCCAGGGATGGCAGGATCTCCTTAGGAAGATTCTGCCATCTGGGGCTGGGTCACCTCAGGGACCGTCATTCATGGGCATTCGTGACCCTAGTATTTGCACAGGATGCAAACACCAATTGCCCCACGCAGTAGCCCACTAAGCGAGGGGTGAATACGGGGCCGGCTAAGCCAGCTGCTGCCATTTAAGGCCACTCATCCCGCTTAGTGGCCTGGTAGCCCATCAACAAGGCTGCTCCACTTTAGGCTCGGCGTAAAATGAATAGACTGTGAAAAGAGGGAGAAAGATAAATATGAGGAAGATGGGGATGGGGATGAGGCAGTCTGTTAAAAACCCACCACCCCAAACTGGAGTTCAGGGGGATGGTTGGGTGAGAGGAAGCTGGTCGGCGTCTACCCTGTGAAATTAGAGGCCTATCAGAGAAAGTTGTGGGAGAGGTTGTATGGAAAATGAGCAAGCAGGGTAAGAAGACAAGGGGTCAGAAAGAAGGAAAAGAGGCTAAGCTGGGGCCGGGTGGGGCACCGAGTCCTGTTAGCACGGCAACCAGGAAAGAAAAGTGCCATAGTCTTTACGAGGTGGAAAAGTACCAGATTCGAGTCTCCCTCTTAATGAAATATGCTCCCCCACCCCAATGCACAGAAAATAATACTTGCATTTTGGCTGCTTCTTTCACCAGTTCACGACAGGAAAGGTCCGGAAGCTTCAACTTCTCAATTTCCGTCTTTGCATTTTGCTTCGCCTTCCCCGTCGCCGCTCCATAATAGCCCTGCGAAAGAATCCCACTTCAAGTATTGCTGCCACCACACAGGGAAAGAGATCACATTCACTTATGCTCTGATTGCCCCTGAGAATTTTCTACAGTTCAATCACATATGCCAACAACACAATACACACTCCCTGAGGGCTCTATGGGAAAAACTTGATTTTTTTTTAGAGCCCATCTGAGGGGAAAACTCGATAGATGCCATATCCCCCCCCCCCGGGGGGGGAGTCAGAAGTGCTTGAACTGTGTTTGAGGATCATGAACAACAACACATTTTCACTCCCTGTCTCACCTAGCAATCATTCATGATACGATATATCAGGGTGTGTACTTGTTTGGTGATTTTGAATTCAGGGACGTTTAAAAAAAATAATCAAGGACAAGTTTTAGTCATTGTTTTTTTCTTTAAATTAAAAAGTGCAATAAACATTATGGGACATTGATGAAGGTGAAGTATTTCAGGGGAAAATGGGTAATAAGCAAAGCATAACCAAAATCAACTCACCAGTGCAAAAAAAAACAAGAACAAGGTAGCCAAGCAACAGTCACAGAAGTATATCGAGCATCCATCATAGATTAACTTAAATATTACTATTTTCCTAATAGATATTATAAAGTATATAAATAGTTAATTTGAAAAATCATTTGAACAATCACTCAATGATTTATTTTCTAAATTCAAGGACCATCTACCTTTTTCATCCAATTCAAGGACTTTTCAAGGATTTCAAGGGCAAAAAATAAATTCAAGGGCTTTTCAAGGATTTCAAGGGCAGTAGAGACCCTGTATATACTTAAAACCTCTCTTGCTCAATTCACATACCAAATGGGGTCACATATGAACCTGGTCAGTTCATATAGCTTATTACCATTTTCTCCCTTTAGTAATTTCTAACAAAATTTTGAACAATACCACAAGGTTCCATATACTGCTGCTGATTGATCAACCTGTTGTGTGTTTACTTTTGAGTCTATATAAGCCGCCCTATATTTATATCCATTACCCAAAATTCCATAGGACACCAGGCCCTAAGAAAAAAAGCAATATAATCAGCCTTCACAGCTACTACACCCACAGACCACCTAGACTCTCGAAGCCAAAGTCCACAAGGTCAAGCATCAGCTTGAAATGAGACTGAAACACTAGCTGCAGCATCCACAAACCCAGAACACCCACTTTCACAAAGTAAATTTAAAACTACATCCAACATTTGAAACACCAGAGATAAGCTCTTTCTCACCTTGCCCACCCCCAAAAAAAACTTCTAGAAACATCCACTTACTTCTCCCACCACTCATAAACACACTGTGAATGCAAGACCCCTGGATACCTTTCAGAATCCTCTCTCTCCCTTGTGAGGGAGAGTGAGTATGTACTTGGGCATCATCGAACCCTACTAAGTTGTTAGATGAGGCGGGATGTGACCATCGCGGATGCTTCTAAGAATGCAATACGGCAACCCACACAAACAAATTATGCAAAACTGCATTGCACACAACCACACCCACCAACACAAGTAACTCCATCAGAACTCTGTGAAAACCCGGTACAGGCTGTATCCTTCCTTCAGGGTCTCAGGGCTTCTCGGAAGGACGGCCTGAGGACCGACGACAAGTTTCCATCATTCTTGATCATCTCTCTCTCTCCGGGTGTAAATGTGAGATTGAAGAATGACAATTGGGGTTGGATGACTGAAGTATGGATGAACATGTACAAGGGATTCCCGTTCCTTTTATACTCGGCGAAACCAATGGCGAGTGGAACCGTTGCAAAGGAGGAGGGCAGGGGTACTTACATGGCAAAGACCAGAAGGATCTGCGACGAATAGCTGGGGTCCATTCTCGTCCACACCTCCCATCATAACAGCGCATCCATAGGGGCGGACTGCAGAGTATAGGGTGTAGGCGTGCAAGTACATACTCACTCGCTCCGTTAAAAACTGAAAACCATCAAAAAAGAGTCAGAAGAGGGCCTTTGGACCAATATGGGGCAGGTGGCAATAAAGTGATTAGCTTCTTTAGGGAAAAGTGAGATGGCGGCGATCCCGCATTCAAAATGCAAGAGTAAACAAGAGTGAAGAAGATAGATGATAAATTGGCTTTGAGTAGTCGTTCAATTCTAACCCACACTTTCACAACCACCATACAGTATTCAAACAAAACTATATTTTTTTATATTAGTTTTAAGACTGCTTCGAACAGGGTTTTTAAAGACACGATAGTGGGTTAGAATCCCTTTAAAGAATATGCCCACGGAAAAGTGCAGATGAAAAACTGGGTAGGGTTACAAGGTACCCACGAAAGAAGTGATTAAAAAAAGTGAAAGAGGAAGACAGTATCCCTTAGTACACCAGATAGGTAGAAGAGAGAATGAAAAACTGGAAGATGAAGCATTCTTAATGGGAAGGTGATGATTTTTTGTTAATGCTGCATTCTGGCGCACGCTAACAAGGGCAAGGGCAAGGCCGGCGAAATTATCTAGCCTAATTTAAAAATTATAAAGACAAATCAAAGCAACAAAAGATCTAAAAAACAAAACATAAAAAACTATGCCAAAGCCCCAGGAGGACGCCCGCTCCCAAAGGGCCCTGACCATGCAACCAACAACTCAGATAGGTATATACAATAGAGTACCCCCCCCCCTTAGAATCCGTCCAGAGTTCAAGGGACAACCGGTAGCGAACCCACTGGTAAAGATACTGGGACAGGTACGGACGCGAAGTTCCCCAAAATTGGGACATTTGACAAGAATATGACTGAGTGAGGGGACAAGGGGTCGTTACAGTAAGGTTCAGTCAGGGGTGCGTTCTATCAAATGGCGCGCTGCTTCCGGCGTGTGCCAGATTACGAGGCCACAAAAAATGAACGGGAAAAGTGACAGCGCACTTGTGCCCTTGGTGGCAGTTGCTAGGTGGGCACCTTTATTAAGAAAAACAAGAGGCAATTTTAGATTCGTGTCAGCCATCTCCCATCTTCTTTACCATGCAACACGAAGGGCTGATCCGATTCCTGCCAGGTAGTCAGCATGGGAAAGAGCGAAACGCTGGTCCGATCGCCTAGTGTGTGTGGACTGGTTGACGCCCTCATTTGCCACAATCCCCACATCTTCAGGAACATAGTAAAAGACAATCTCGATACCCGGCTCACAGTAGCCGTAGTGTCATGTACACAGTGAACCAGGGGGTATGAAGATTCCAATGAATCGAGGGCTCTCAACGCGCTCTAAGAGTCACTATAAGTTCACAATTCGGTCTCCAAACCGGGCATGGCGCGTAATCTTCTATACCAAGCAGTGTATTGCAACCAGTTTACCTGTAATGACAGACTAGACAGCATCAGGAAGAGTCCTGCTCGCTTCAAAAAGAAGAAAGAAGGCATGGGAACGAGTCCCTCTTCGGATTTGAAGCCATCCCTGTAGCCTGGCATGACTACAGGCTGACACGACATGTGCTCCAAGAAATACGAAGGCTGTGGAAGTTTGGGGAGAAGAGGTGTGAGATAAAAATTCAGGTGCGGTACCCTCCAGGGTGGCCACCTGGGTAAAACATGAGGCGGCACGGGACGGAGAATTACATCAAGTCCTCGAACGAGTATGATATCCAAGATGAGCATAGGCACCCTTGAGATAAGCGAAGATCTGCCACACCCGTACGCGCGGAATTGACGATCTCGCAAGAACTCAGACACGAAAATTGGGAGGCGGCCCCTGGCCCCATAGTGTGGACCGTCTCTCCATGATACTGTACCGCCATGCGGTATCGTCATCCTTCGTCGGTGTCACGTTGCCCAAATGCTCTTGAAGACAAATAGCTAGCACTAAGCAGGAAGAGACGAGACTTAGCAGCTCCTCCCAATTAGCCCGGAAGCCACAGCAATCCCATGGAAAGATGTCTTCCAGTCCTAGGTCGAATGAGATGGGGGAGGGGGGCTTCATGGATTTAAAAACTCAGGGGAATGGCCGTAATCTTCCTGGAGACAGCTCTGGGTGGTGTTGTCCGCCGAATGCGGCAGTGCCTTCGAGGGCTTGTTGGAGGAGGCAGGGTTCGTCATACAAGCCTTCACCTCTTCCTGCATCGAAGCCTATGAGGCGGGGCGACCTTACAAAGCGCTTCCATCCAGCCTTGGACGGGTGCGGGGGCCGAAACTCCCTTATTGTTACCCTCCTTTCAAGATATAGGCTTAGGAGGCCCCGGCGATGGTCTCACTACCACCTTCAGAAGGTTTTAGCCAAGGTGGGACAAGAGCCTGTTGCTATTAGCTTTAACAGGATGGCACCCGTGAGAGGTAGCACCGGCAGAAGAGTTCCCAGTGGGCACTGTGGTTACTGTACTCGTAAGCCTGGAAGAATCACCAGTAAAAGGAGCTTTTTTAAATGAGACTCCTAAGTCCCAGGGCACGAATGACCCATTATATGGCCTCTGAAAGATATTCTGTCTGCAGCTGAACAAGGCAGTAGAGCCTACCCATCATAATAGGAAAGCATTATGCACCTGAGAAAGCCTACAGGGTGGTCAGACCATTAAGCAAAGGATTATTTTAGCATACCCGATCTTCCCAATATTCGCACCCTAACGCCCAAGATACAATCAAGACCTGGTCTCTTGCAAACTTCGGGCATTGTTTAGAGGTTCCAAAGCCTCTCGTCTGAGACGGCATGAGATAGTGGCAAAGACCTAAAACCAAGATAGAGGAAATAAGGAGGGAATACCTTTAGACAAAAGTGGGTGGCTAGAGCAAAAGGGGGAACGCACCAGCTTCACCAGGCTCTGTCAAACAATTCAGTGAGCCGGGCCTCACTTATTGGCATTGGGGCCTCTCCTCGAGGTACCTGGGGATACGACATATAAGCCAACCCTCTCGTAAGACTTGAAGACATCCATATACACATGCAAGGTGTTGTTCACAAGGTGGAATGAAACTCCCAGAGCGGTGGAAGATTTGGGAGCAAAGGCGTGGTGACAAATACTCAAATGTACTACCCTCCAGGGCGGCATCATGGACAAAACCAGAAGAACCACTGGCCCGAGGGCTACATGAAGCTCTCGAAGGAGTTTTCTAGTCCAAAAGCAAAAGGTTTTTTTTTTTTAGTGAGCCCATCTGGCGACTGCCTGCTTGGGCATAAGTCGCCGAACACGACACTAGGCTAGATTAAGAAACAAAAAACATAAAACTACAACACTAAAAAAATACCAAAATAACATGGCTAAAATGCAAGAAGGGAGCGCGCCCCGGCGTCGGGGGTAGAGTAGCTATCTCCCTGCGCAATAACATTCAACCTACACAAAAAAACAAGTCAAATAAAGCAAAGGAGACCCTCCTCCAAAATGACGTAAAGTCCACAAGTCAGTGTGCACGAAGCTGCCCCGAGTACAAGAGACAAGCGGTAGCGAGCGCGAAGGTCTGGGGCACAACGCAGTCTTCACAGTAGGGCGCCAGCGAGCGCTCCATCAAATGGCGGTGCATCCCGCGAGTGTGTCTAATTCGGAGACGACAGAAAGCAACCATAAGCCGTTGCGGCATTGGGGGGTAGGTCCATGGGAACAGTCGCGGCGCAATGGCACGCAACTTTAAGTTCACGCTCCAGAGTTGGCATCTGGGCCACGCCAAGAGGTCGAAAGGTCGTCCACGTAGAGGGTAGCGAGAACATCTTCCGCTAGCACCGAAGTGATGCCGTTGATGCTCAGGGCAGTGTCCCTGCGAGACACCCTCTTCCTGCTCCATTGGGCCGGAGAGGGCTCCCCCCAACCGTAAGCGGAATCGACGATCTCGCAAAATTTCGGATATAAAGATTAGGAGGCGTCCCCTCGCCCCAATCGTGTTGAAAGTTTCCATGACACTGTATCGCCATGCGGCATCATAGTCCTTCTCCAGATCGAAAAAGATCGTGGCGTAGTGCTGTCTACGAAGGAAAGCCTCTCAGACGGCATTTTTCAGTCGCAGCAGAACATCCAACGTAGATGGAACTTGCGGAAGCCGCACTGTGCAGAAGACAGATCGACTCCGCTGTCCAGAAAAAAAGTTAAACTAACATTTACCAATTTCTCCATCAACTTGAACACGCAGGTGGTTAGAGAGATTAAGCGGAAACCGGCTGGGGTAGAGTGATCTCTCCCAGGTTTGCAAAAAGCGAACATAGTAGCGATTCGCCAGGAATCTGAGAGGATACACTCTACCCAGATCATGTTGAACAAATCTAATAGAAATGTCATGTCTCGCTCACCCAGGTGTGTAAGCATGGCGTACGGGACATCGTCCGGACCATGGGCGGTATCTGCGCACGAAGCGAGAGCAGAACGCAGCTCACTAAGAGTAAACCTGTCGTTGAAGGGTTCTCTGCCTCTGGAGGTAAAGTCCAGTCAGCGGCCTTCCGCGACATCACGACGCGTATTGAATGCTGGCGCAGCAGCATCCTGGCTAGAGAATGCGGAGAAAGCGGTCTCGGGGTCCGAGATTGCGGTCCCATTCTCCTGGAGAACATGAGGGGGTCCTGCGAGGACTTGCCCCAAGTACTTTTCACTCGCTTCCACACCTCTGCTAGAGGAAGTCTTCCCGTTAAGTGAAGACACGTATGCATGCAAAGAAGAGCGTCGGGCGTGCTTCGAAATAAACCAGAACCTAGCCCTAGCTCGACGAAATTCAGCTACAGTGAAGTCATTCGGACGGCGCTTATAGGCATAACGCTTCTGTTTGAGGGCCGTCTCACATTGGGCTGACCATCAGGGAAGCAGTCGGCGTGCAAAAAGGCCAGACATTCTAGGAATAGTAGTTAGACTCACGGCGATAAGGTTGCCGAAGAACTCAACGGCCTCATCTACTGACCTAAACTCCTCGACTGGGACAGAGGAATTAGTCATTTCCTGAAATGCGGACCACCGCGCCCGCGCCAAGAACCACTGGGGCAGGCTCTCGGGCGGCAGCGCCCAAGAAAATTATATTTGAATAGGAAGGTAATCACTAGCATGGAGTTAATCGACCACCCTCTACGAAAAAAAATCGGCTGTGCATCCAGAACACAAAGATAGATCAAGGAAAGAAAAATGAATCGATTCTCGGACAGTGATGCGTAAATTCATCTACATTTAAGACAACTATCTCTAGCTCGACGTTCAGGTCAGCAAGGGCTTGACCCCTGGAAATAATCGAGTAGTCTCCCCAGAGGGGGTGTCTACGGTTCAGATCTCCGAAGTTGGCTGACGGTGGAATGTACACGGAAATATATATTTTTTTTAAGAGCTCATCTGGCAACTGCATACTTGGGCATTAGTCACCGTATTAAAACTGGCCTAGTTCTAGGCTACTTTAAAATAAAATTAAAGAGACGAAAAACACCCCCAAAACGGGGAAAGGAAGCAAGCTCCTGCGTCGGGGGGGGGGGGGCCCGGCGCAGCAGCGTGCAACCTAAAGGGTAAAAAACAAAACAAAACAACAAACCCTGCTTAAATAATAGGGAGAAGGCTAGCCTCCCCCCAAAAGTCAACAAGTCCACCAGTCAATGCGCACGCACTCGTCCCGAGTACAAGGGACAGGCGGTAGCGAGAACCGCCCATCTTTGTACCGGGACAGGTAACGTGCACGAAGATCACCCAGACTAGGACATTCGACAAGAATGTGCCTAACAGTCTGGGGGACGACGCAGTCGTCGCAATAGAGCGCGGACGAGCGCTCCATCAAATAGCGATGCGTCACACGAGTGTGTGCGATTCGGAGACGACAGAAAGAGACCTGAAGCCGTCGCGGCATTGGGGGATAGGTCTATGGGAACAGTCGCGGCGCAATGGCACGCAACTTTAAGTTCCCTTCGACCGTCTCCCATCTTCTTTGCCAAGCAGTCCTAAGAGCTGCCCGTATTCCTGCCATGTAGTCGGTGTGAGGAAGAGCGAAACGCTGGTCCAGTCGCAGAGTCCTCGCGGACTTTTTGGCGCCCTCAGCGGCGCGCTCATTCCCCGCAATTCCTACATGTCCAGGAACCCAGCAGAAGATAATCTCGACATCTGCCCAGCTAGTCATAACCGTAGCGTCAATGATACCGCGAACCAGGGGATGCGGAGATTCCAATGCCCCGAGAGCACTCAGGGCGCTTTGTGAGTCGCTTTTGATCACAATCCGATCTCGGAACTCGGCACGTCGCGTAATCTCCGGTACCGAGTGGTGTATTGCCACCAGCTCGGCCGTGAAGACAGACGTTGAAGGGTTCTCCGCCTCTGAAGGTAAAGTCCAGCCGGCGGCCCCCCGCGACATCACCACGTGCATTGAATGCTGGCGGAGCAGCATCCCGGCTAGAGAATGCGGAAAAAGCGGTCGCTTAGGATTCCGCCACGGACGCGGGGTCCGAGATTGCGGTCCCATTCTCCTGGAGAACGGGAGGGGGGTCCTGCGAGAACTTGTCCCGAATCCTTTTGACTCGCTTCCAAACCTCTGCTAAAGGAGTCTTCCCGTTAAGTGAAGACACGTATGCCCGCCAAGAAGAGCGGCGGGCGTGCTTCGAAATATACCGGAACTTAGCCCTAGCCCGACGAAATTCAGCGACAGTGAAATCGTTCGGGCGGCGCTTATAGCGCATGTAGGCATAACGCTTCTGTTTGAGGGCCGTCTCACACTTGACCGACCACCATGGGAGTGGTCGGCGTGCAAAACGGCCAGACGTTCTAGGAATAGTAGTCAGGCCCGCGGCGATGAGGTTGCCGGAGAACTTAACGGCCTCATCTACCGACCTAAACTCCTCGACTGAGATAGAGAATTCAGTCATTTCCTGAAATGCAGGCCACCCCGCCCGCGCCAAGCACCAGGCACCACCGATGTGATCTCTCAGGCGGCAGTTACCCTGATAATTATATTTGAATGGGAAAGTGATCACTACCATCGAGGTCATCGACCACCCCCCAATCAAAATAAAGCTGTGCATCCGAAGAGCACAAAGATAGATCAAGGCAAGAAAATGAAGCGGTTCTCGGACAGTGATGCGTAAACTCATCCACGTTTAGGACACCTATCTCAAGCTCTTCGATCAGATCGGCAAGGACCTGTCTCCTGGGATTTATTGAGTAATCTCCCCAGAGAGGATGCCTGCCGTTCAGATCTCCAAGCAAGAGAAAGGGCCTCGGCAACCGTGCCACGACGCGGCGGAAGTCCTCTCCTCTGATGCATCATGTTGCCCTTGGCCAACATGCTGCCATCAGTGGAGCGAATGACGAGGAAGCGTTTGAAGCCAGCGGGCTCGAAAACGCCAGGTAATCTCTGAACCAAGGGCCCCGATGTTATCGAGGCTCCGCCCTGCGCACTTTTGGTCTTTGTCATATTCGGTGGCTCTGCACCCGGGGGGGCAGAGGGGCCGGATGTGCCGATCTTGGCTTGGTCGCTTGCAAAGGTGGCAGCAGACCCATCCGTCCCTGCAGCCCCCGCGGATGGAGAGGAGCCCCCGAGTCTTCTTTGTCTTAGTCTTTTTCTTTTTGGAGAGGAGGGGAGGGAATGAACCCGCTTCTCACCTCCGCCGGCAGAAGCCCCTAGGCCAGCCAGATGGACCGGCCTCAGCAAAGTCCTTCTCCGAAATGGAGAAGGTCCTGGTGGTCGCAGGGGCACCGTCCGGAGGAGATCCCTCCCCTCCTTGTACTGCCTCAGAAACCATAGCCGTTTGAGGAAGACCTTGCATAGGGTCAGATTCGGGTTCGGTGTTTGGCGCCGAGCCCGGATTCTCCCCCATGGAAGGCCCCACCGTCTGAGGCTGGGTTTCCTCAAGGACCATGTCTATCACAGGAGGGGCCTCCAATTAGCCATCCCCTCCCAGGACATTGCAGGTCCCCTTGGCAGTGTCGCCAGTCTTGTGTGGGGAGGCACAGGCCTTGACCCCGGCAAGGTTTAAAATTCTTGCCAGCAGGTCTTTTGAGGGAAGCGACCGAAGGGGCCTAGCTTCCCTCTCCCCCCTAACGGGGTTTGCCCTACCGAGCCGCTTACACGAGGGGCGGTCGGCAATGGGCTGCCTGCTGGCTTTCTTGGTAGTCCCCTTGGAAAGAAAAGAGGGAACTGCCGCTGGAAAAAGGGAGGTGTCCTAAAGCACCTCCAGAGAAGGGGGCGAGGGGGAGTCCCCTGCACCCGTAGGCGAAGGCGAGGAGTAAGCCTCCTCTCCGGTTAGAGAAATATGGAGGGTCCCCTGCGCAAGCACAGGGTGGAGACCTCCATTTTTTCGCTGGAGCTGCCCGAGGGCGGCTCCGTCGTTGTTTCAGGGGGAGTTAAAGGGGTTTGTTTTTTTAGATTCATCCATGGGCATGGTGACCCTATTTGTGCTACGGGACGCAATAGCTCATCACCTCTCGCAGTTGCCCGCACTGCAAGAGGTGCTTACAGGCCCGGCAGAGCCAGGCGCCGCCATTTGGGACCACCCCTCCCGCTTGGTTGCCTGGCAGTCCATCGGCATGGCGGCTCCACCTTGGACACGGCGTAAAAATATATAGATTCTGAAGAGGAGAGGAAAAGGGATGTGAGGAAGGTATGGGTGGGGATGAAGCAGGTTGTTAAAAACCAACCACCCCAGACCAGAGCTCAGGGGTTAAGGAAAATTGTCCCCTCCCCCCTCAGCCCCCGATCCGGGAAGGTGGGCTGAGGTCAGCATCTACCCTGTGAAATTAGAGGCTGACCAGAGAAAGTTGTGGGAAAGGTTGTATGAAAAGCAAGGAAACAAGTGTTTTGAAGGAAGGAGAAGAGGCTAAGCTGGGGTCGGACGGGGTGTTGAGTCCCGTCAGCACGGCGGCCAGGATGGCAAATCGCCGCGCCCCTTACGGACACGGAAATAACAAGTATACCTCCTATCCAGGTACAGCTGCAAAGCTACTGCCTGAAAATAAGTATCTAAAGCGAAGAGAAGAATGGAGACATCCTGCCATGTGTAAATCGCGCATCCTCCCGCCCGACATCGATGCTGTTGTGGTGGGGTCGCAAAACCCTTATACCCCGGGAGGGTGGGAAGGGTGCACGCGCCTGCAAAAAGACAGCTAACGGGGAACGTGAGGAGACGAGCCTCCGCAACTTCTCCCAGTTGGCCCGGAGTCCGCGGCAATTCCATTGAAGAAATATGCCCTCCAGGCCTAGCTCGGAGATGCGGGGGGCCATCTTCGAAAAGAAGACCCTCACAGGAATAGCCGTGGGCTTTCCGGAGGCAGAACTCAGGGCACAGTTGGCCGGACAACGGGCTGAAGGCGCTGTCGCCTTGGAGGACTTATCAGGGAAGGTTGGGCTGGCCATGCGAGTCTTTTCCTCCCTTCGCCTCGAAACTTTACATGAGCGGGCTGGCTTCGGAGGCGGGGCCGTCTTTTCGAGGATCCACCGTGTCCGAGCCACCCAGCCTACCATTGGGTATGGGCGAAAGAACTGAAGCTCCTTTACTGCTGTCCTCCTTTCGGGGGTCAGCTTTAGGAACCACGGAAGATGGCCTCACGACCCTCTTCAAGGATGTTGCCTCCTGCGAGTCTATGTGGAGTCGCGCGGCCGTTTTGCGCTGGAGGAAGGGAGGGGAGCCCTGGTTTTAGCCAGCAGCTCTACCAGGGCAGCGCGGGGGGTGGGTAGAACCCACAGAAGGGTTACGAATGGGCGCGGAAAGTACCATCCTCGTGGGCCTGGATAGGGCAGGAGCAGAGGGCGTCTTTCTCAACATTGATGCATAGGACGTCCCGGGCAGCACCAGGCGCCCCAGGACCAATTCCTTACTCTTGCGAAATGATAGACGATTCTGGGCCTAAACGGGCATAATTTCCTTCTCAAGGAGATACACACCACATTGCTTCGAAGAAGCGTGGTGCAGCTCTCCGCAATTAACACACTTGGCCACACATGATTTGGACTTATCGTGTGCAGACTTGGAGCAACTTACACAGACTTCGGGTAACCCCGAGTTTGTGTGTTTACAGGAGCGATTCGTATGGCTGAAGCGGTGACAGTAGTAGCACTTCCGCGCCAGAAGCACGAATGTCTTCACGTGGTAGCGATACCAACCGGCAAGCCCCGACTCAGGGAGCTCGTCAAAGTCGAATGTGACGAAGAGTGTAGGGGTGGGTCTCTAGGTCCTTCCCTGTTTTGTCACCACACGCTCGACCTTGCCAGCCCCATGGTCGGCCAGCTCTAAAGTAACTTCATCTATCCAGTAGTCCAAGAGTTCCCTCGTATAAACTACTCCTTTCACTAAGTTCATGGTAGAGTGCGGCGTCATACACACAGGCGTCAGGCGTGCCATCAAGTGTCCGAAGGGCACTAATCATGGCCGCCTCGGAAGGATTCGACGCATTCGCCAAAAGGCTCACATCCGAGAAACGGGTCACCTTCGGCTCTCTACCAATCACACTAGCTAGAGCTCTCTTCTGATGGATAATGTTGCCCTTAGCCAACATGCTGCCATCAGCGGAGCGAATGAGGAAATGCTTGAAGCCAGCGGGCTCAAAAACGCCAGGTAGCTTCTGAATGAGGGGCCCCCGACGAAATCGATGCTCTGCTCTTTGTCTGAGATTCCCCACCGGGGGGGAGCAACGGGGCCGGATGTGCCGATCTTGGCTTGGGCACTTACCGAAATGGCAGCGACCCCGTCCGTCCCCGCAGAAGGGGTTTGTTTATTTCCTCATAACTTACGAAATAAATATTTATTCCATTCTTTGAAATTTTCACAAAAGATAGATATTAGATATATCTAAATATGTGTATAATATATAGTCTCAACGTTGTGTTAAACTTCAATAATAAAAATTTAAATACACTTGTTCTTACCGACCCTTTTATTATGGCTGCTACTGTAGAAGGCACTGGTCGCCAAACGGAGATGGGTGTGGTGGATCGAGTCCACCTTCTGCAAAGCACGCTCAGCTGCGGATGCGTTAAACTCGCACCCGTAGTCTAGCTTCGGGCGAACAAAGGAATGATAAAACAAGGAAAGGTTGCCCTGTCAGCACCCCAAGTGTTGAACATCATAGAACGAAGAGCATCCATGGCATGGGTACACGAGACCCTAAGGCCTAAGGAGAGGCACCGATCGAAAACAAGACCAAGGAAACTATAAATCTACCACATACAGACGAATACCGTTAAGAATAGGTCCAGGTCGATGTGAAGCCGTGGATGGAGGCAGAAGTGCACATCCTATGTCTTGGCCAAGGAAAATCCAAACCTGTGAGCTTCGGCATAGCCAGAGATGCGGCTCGATGCCTGGAGTTGGCATCTGGGCCGCACCCAAAGAGATTTAAAGGTCGTCCACGTAAAAGCATAGCAATAACATCTAGCAGCACCCGAGGTGATACCGTTGATGTTCGAGGCAGTGTGATACTGAGGACACTTCTCTAGGCGATGGTCTCTTCTATCCGGAGAGAACTCTCCTCACCTGTAAGCCGATTGGGAGGCGTCCCCTCGCTACGATCGTCGTGCGGAGGGACTCAATGATACCGTATCGCCATGCAGTAGCATAGGCCTTCTCCAAGTCGAAAAACACAGCGGTGGAGTTTGTCTACAAAGGAAGGTATTGCATATAACATTTTCCAGGCAGAACATCCGACAGAGTAGAACTCGCAGAATCTCCACTGTGTTGATGACAGGTGGCCTCCGCCAATTTCTCGAACTTGCACACAAGGGAGGCTAGAGAAATTGGATGGAAATCTACAGGGCCGAGTGATATCTCCCCAGTTTACTAAAAGCAAACACCGTAGCCATTTGCCTGAAGTCTGGGAGAATACTCTATGTCCAGATCTTGTTAAAGAAATCTAACAAAAAGGCCCTGCCTCGCTCACTTAGAACCTAGAAGTTTAGCATCCACATACTGACATCATCTAGACCGGGGAGGTGTCGGCGCATGAAGTTTAGAGCAGAATGCAACTTAATTAGCAATAAAAAGTAGTTGGACGTTTCTCTGCCTCTAGAAATAAAGTCCAGTCGACGGTCGTCAGCGACCTCATGAGGTGCAAATGAATGCTGGCAGAGCATCATCCATCATCTTGGCTGGAGATTGTGGAGAAAGCTGTCGCAAAGGAGTCCGCTACGGATGTATGGTTCGTTATTGGGGTCACATTCTGGAGGATGGGAGGGAGGTCCTGCGACAACTGGCTTCCACCCCTCTGCAAGACGGATCTCTCCGTTAAGTGAAGACACGTATGCCTATCAAGAGGAGCGGCGGGTGTGCGCAAAACGTATCAAAACCTATCACGACGAAATTGTTCAGGCGGCATTTATAGCGGATGTAGACATATCCTTTCTTCGATGGTCATCTTCAACAGGGCCTAGGAACTGGGAAGCAGATGGCCGGCAAAATGGGCAGACCTTCTAGGAATGGTAGTCAGGCCCAAGGCGATGATGATGCTCGAGAACCCAACGGCCTCATCAACTGATCTAAACGACTCTACTAACACAAAGAATTCAGCCATTTCCGGAAATGCGGACCATCGAGGTTGTTTCTCAGGCGGCAGTGGCCTAGAAAATGTGGCCAGTACATGAAGATCATCGCCCACCTCCCACTCAAAATCAGTTTGCATCCAGAGCATAGCAACAAATCAGGACAAGAAAATAAATGAAGCAGTTCTCGGACAGTGATACATAAACATCCACATTCAGGATATCTACCTCCAACTTTTCGATGAGGTCGGAAAGGACCTGACCTCTGGAATTTAATGTGGTGTTCCGCTTGGGGTGTGTGTGTGTGGAGGAAGGGGGGGGGGGGTGCTTACATTCAAAGCCCCAGAGGAAAAGGGCCTCGACAACTGTGCCAAGACCTAATGGAATTCCCGGGGTCGAAGTCGACTGACAGTATAATGAAAATAAAATATGCAGTGTCCAGGTATAGCTGCACTGCCAAGGCATGAAAGGTATTCAAAGCAGGTAGAAGATCGGAGACGAGCCACCATGCCGGGTGTAAATCACGCATCTTCCTGCCCAGCCCCAATCCCGTCCTAGGTGTGGGGTCGCAAAACCCTCAACCCGGGACGATGGTGAGGGGGCATGCACCCAACATGGTCTCCTGCAGACAGCTAATGAGGAACGGGAGGAGATGAGCTTCCACTCCTCCTCCCAGTTAGCCCTGAGTCAACCGCAATTCCATTGAAGAATATTGCCTCCAGCTCTAGCTCGGAGATGCGGAGGCGTTATTAGAAGTGAACTCCCTAACGGGAATGGCCTTAGACTCCCTGGAGGCAGAAATCGGAATTTTTGTAGATAGAATCGCTGTCTCCTTTGAGACTTACTGTGGGAGGTTGAGCTTGCAGTGCCTGTTCTTACCTTCGCCTCAAAACTTTTTGTGGAGGGGGTGAGGCTTCAGAGCCGTTGTTTCCCCGTGTTTTGGAGGGTCCCACGCTTCCGAGGCGCCCTGTCCAGCCTTGGGAGCCAAGGCTCCATTGGTGCTGTCCTTTTGGGGGGACAGCCTTAGACATCCCTGAAGACAGTCCCACGACCACCTTCGGGAAGAGTGAATGGTCAGGTCCTCCCAGTGCAATAAAAGACCATCCACAGCCAGCCCAATAAAAGACCATCTGTAGCCAAACCCAAGAAGGATCATCTGCTGCCAGCCCAAAAACCTTACACAGCCAACTGAAGAAAGAATATCCACAACCAGGCCAAGAAAGACTACCCATATTTACCCTGAGAAAGTCAATCTGCAGCTACCCAAACAAGGCCATCCACAGCTGCTTCTTTTTTTTTTAGTGAACACATCTGGCGAATGCCTGCTTGGGCATAAGTCGTTGTACACGACACATCCTATTAGGTTATATTAAGAAACATAAAAACAAGAAAACAAATAACGCTAAAAAGAAAACAAAGCAAAAAAGCAAGAAGGAGGCTCACTCCGGCGTTGGGGGAGGTCCGCCTCCCCCCGCCGCTGGAACGTGCGACCTACGAAGAAACCTTAAAAAAAAAATCCAAAACTAGTTAAATAAAGGCGAGAAGGCCGGCCTCCACCAAAAAGTCAATGTGCATGAATCCGTCCCGAGTACAAGGGATAAACGGTAGCGACCCTGCTCGTCCCGGTACCGGGAACGTGTGCGGAGATCGCCAAGACTGGGACATTCAACAAGAATGTGCCTAACAGTCTGGGGGACAACGCAGTCGTCACAGTAGGACGCTGGCGAGCGCTCCATCAAATGCCGGTGCGTCCCGCGAGTGTGTCCAATTCGGAGACGACAGAAAGCAACCTGAAGCCGTCACCGCATTAGGGGGTAGGTCCATGGGAACAGTCGCGGCGCAATGGCACGCAACTTTAAGTTCCCTTTGACCGTCTCCCATCTTCTATGCCAAGCAGCCTGTATTCCTGGCATGTAATCGGTGTGAGGAAGAGCGAAACTGACTGCAGTCAGCCCAAGAAAGGCCACAGATGGGGAGTGGGATAGGCAAATACTTTTCTGCTAATCTTACCTTAAGAGGAATTGGCTCACTGTATTCAGACCTATAATTGGATGCCTCTATCCTGGCAGTTTCGACAATATCTCTTGCATCAGCCAAAAGACCAGCACAGGCCTGTAAAGAAAAAAATAATACAAAAGAGTAATTGAAATAGTCATTATACCAGTCTTGTGTAGAGTAAGATATGACTAAAAAATTTCTCTTATTTATCTACTTTTTTAAGGTGATAGGAAAATATAGGTAAGTTTTAGTAGCATTGAAGCACACCAACCAACCTTGTGGGAAATTTGTAGTAGTACTTAATGGAATTTTTGTTTTTATCTTAAAATCTCATCATCAGTGAACCAATGCAAGCATCCCTGCCTACTTCCTGTGATGAAGAGTAGATGTACCATCAGTGTAGTGTCAGCTGAGTAGTAAGTGACTAAATGTGACAACACTTATACCAAAAGAAGATAAGAGGCATTAAATTTACAGGGGTTACAAAGACCTCAACTTCTTTAAGTCATTTAATCTATAAATTTCTTCAAAATTAACTTTAGCCGAGGAAGGTGAGCAATTCTCTGAGGCTTGACCTGCCTCTGCAAAGGTGGTGCAGATCCCCTCTCCACTATAGGTAAATGTCTGGGGAGACACTTTGGACGAGGGTGATTTGGGGGCTAGTTTTGTAGTGCTATGTAGGTGAAATGTATTTAAAGGCCCAAAGAAATGAAAACTTGTATCGCAACCAGGAAAAATACTAAGGAAAATATTACAGGAACCATTGAAAGCTTAAGAAAGAAAATGAGATATAGAAACAGGCAAAACTATTTTTAACCATTATATGAAAATGAATAAAGGAGTTGGATTTGAACCTGTCATCAAGCGCTCATCGCTATTATGACCACGAACGACGCTCATCGACTGAGCTACCATCCTTAACCCCCAAAAAGGTTGATTCAAGAGGCCTTTTGAATAACGAAAGGTAGGTTTTTAATCCAGTGAGAGACAAGACAAGTGTTCATTTTTCATTTCTTTGGGCCTTTACATCTATTATATATCGTTTCATGTGATTTTCAATTATTATAAACAAAAAAAGCCTGTGCCCCCTCCTACTAGAAAAACACTGGTCTCTCACTGGATAAAAAAACTCCACTTCATTATTTAAAAGACCTTGAATTAACCTTTTGGGGGTTGAGGATGGTAGCTCAGTCGATGAGCGCCGTGGTCATAATAATGACAAAGCCCTTGATGACACAGGTTCGAATCCAACTCCTTTATTCATTTTCATATAACGGTTAAAAATAGTTTTCCCTGTTTTTATATCTCCTATTTTCTTTCTTAAGCTTTCAATGGTTCACGTAATATTTTCCTTAGCATTTTTCCAGGTTGTGAATTTCTTTGGGCCTTTAAATACATTTAATCTATTATATATCGCATTTCATGTGATTTCCAATTATTGTAGGTGAAATGTGTTTTATTGTATTCTAGTTCTGTAGGGGTTTGCTAATAATTGTGCATAGTGGGGGGAGATTTGGGAGGTTCTGGTGGTGGAATTGGAGAGAGGTTTGTAAAGAAAGTGAACATGAAGTGAAAATGTGTGGAAGATAGCCACAGAGATGCTCCAACAGGCAATGAAGTGGCAGGGAAGGTATGTAATACTACAGACATCAGCTGCAGTATAGTTTCCCCGCTACATTTACACCCTATTGTGGGGGATTAAAATAGAAAAGGCTGATGGCATTTGAAGGGGAAAAGGGTGGGAAGAAAGTAACCATGTGAAAATCATCCCCCCACCCCATGATCCATGGAGCTAAAGTAATATGTGAAGTGATCTGGTTTAGGATGAGACACTTGCTTTTGGGGAGGATTATGGGGGAGAGCAATGGGATGGTGTGAGAAAAGTAGTGAAGGGTCTTGTTTGGGTGTAGGGCTTGGAGAAGTCTCAACAATGCAGCCGGCAGGAGGCTGGACTGCAGCCATCGTGGGAAAAGAGGAAGAAGGAATTCCAAATCTGAACAGCCCCCTCACCAGAGGAGTGGACATGGAAGAAGCCTTCATTGATGCACTACCACAGATGAAAACAGCATCACTATTCTCTGCCTAAACCTGCCATGGTGGAGGCAAGGAACTAGTTAAGAGCTGTCCCCCGATCTTTGGATTGGGTCTCATAAGTTCTACCATAACAAATTTCTTTCATTTCCACCTCTATTAAAAATAATAAATCATCCAGTGAGTGAGAATGACTCGACCATCTCCACCCTCCTCAACATGGTGTAGACATAGAACTCAATAACATTCCCCCACCTACTATGTTGCACATGCCAACACAAAATACATAGGTCAGGGCTCCACAAGATGCAGCCAGTGTAAACACTGGATACCCCTGCGCTGCTCTCACCTCCCCAGCACAGAACAAGTACAAATATTTTACAACATTAACTCCATCTATCCAAAACATGCCAAGCTACAAACCTTCCTCCATGAACACAACATAGACAACACTCATTCAAGAAACGAACCTAACAACAGAACAAAATCCCCCTTCTATCACTTAGATGAGACACCAAACCCAAAAGAAACAGACTCATAACTATACCACTCACCAACACCACCTCACACACTAAAATTCTTCTAAACAACAATGCACACACAAATGTACAATCCAACAAAATCTAAGGTTCAAAATACAACCTTATATGTATACCTATACATACCAAGTGTCAAATCACTCACAACTTCCCAACCTCTTCTTCATCTGTGGAAACTTCAATGCGCAAAAAAACTATCCTGCTTAGCTCACAGAGAGCACAACAGCTATACAACATAGCCACACTAAACAACTCATCCCAACCAACCCTTTCAGGTACACCCAATAGTGCAGCTCTCTGACAGCGTTCTGCTCACCTGCAAACCAAAACCATATGGAACACAATAGCAAGCCTCCCCTCAGACCACCTTCCTGTCATCATAACATCTCAAACCAATTTGTAAAAGTTCTGTAGTCTGGGATGGTGGGGAAGACTTCTTTACATCAGATGACTTCTCAATCATCTGGGTGGGGTTTTAAGTGGCTGCTATGGGAAAAGTGTTTGATGAGGATATTTGCTGATTGTTTGTTTGGCAGGTATGGTCTGTTGCGGTGATTGCTACACAAGATCATGTATTGCTACCGTTTGATAAGATGATACTGTTTAGCACTTGTAGAGTTTGCTTGTGTTTGTGTTTTGAAAAGTTTTACTAGTGTAGTGTTTTCTGTTATGCCCTTTTGTTGTTTATTTGCATTTAAAGCTTGTATTTGGTGAGCTGTCTTGTGAGGTGTTGGAGAGTTGTGTAATGGGGGCTTTGAATTTCTGGTATCAAATTTGGGTTGTGTTTTCTATTGTTTCTAGGGGTGTCTTGTAACTGGATTTTCTATGATATTTGCCAATGTACCTAGAACAAGTGTAAACTTATGAACTGACCTGATTTACTTTATTCATATTTTAGTGGGGACTGAGAACAAGTGAATATCCAAGGGATATCACCCTAAATCATAGATTTTTATCACTCACTAGACCAATGTGTGTGTCAACGGTGAAAATTCTCTTATTTGATGCTGATTCATAGAGCTTTGAAGTTATGATTTTTTCTACAGCAAACACTACACCATCTTTGCACCTCAGTCCTATTGATGTTCTAGAAGAAATAAAAGCATAAATGTAATAATATATATTAGCAATAAAATTTTTAGCATTTGGTCTAAATCAAAGTCAATTCTTGAAGAAAGAGGGGATTCACTCAAGGTCATCCTTCTTAATCACATCCAAGGGTTAAACAAACTCATTTAATTCAACCTAGCCCCGAAACTATAGTTTTCAGACTACTAAGACAGAGGATGCTACATTTGAAAACTTGAGTTCATCACACTTGAAAGATGTACATATATATGCAACATAATATATACATTAGGGTGACCCTTATTTGGTGACTTTTGAATTTCAACTGGGACGGGCAGTCAGAATGTTCCATTTACTCGAAAAACATAGTGTGTAAAATATTTTTGAAAAATATTTATATTTAGAGGTCGCTCAAAGAGCTTAAATTTGACATTTTTCACAATTATGTTACTATGGTTCTTGGTTTATAATTATAGTTCATACATTAAATTTTGGCTGGTACTAAGTAGAAGACTAATCAACACAATAGAAATACCAATTTATACACAAAAACTAACTAAATAAAATTAAAATAAGGCGCAGCATTAACAAGGTTTCATTAGTGTCATAAACATCTGACAGAATATGACAACTGCCCAACACTGACCCACAACTGCTTCCGCTATGCTGTGGTGTCTAGTTGCTTGGGTGATGTTGTGAGAGATATACAAACAGAGTTGTTTCCCTCTCTACTACACTCAGTTGTACAGTGCAGTCTATTTGTAACAGGTACCATTTTTTAATTTTTTGTTTTTTAGAGCTCATCTGGCGACTGCCTATTTAGGTATTAGTTGCCATATTCAACATTGCCTAAAATTAGGCATCTTTAAAAGAGGATGCTAAAAAAACATAAAAAACTAACAATAAAAATAAAACAAAGAAAAAAGGTAATAAGCAGGAAGCAAGCTCAGGCATTGGGGGAGGCAGAGGAACATGCGACCTACTAAATTAAGAGAAAACAACAACAAAACCCCCAGCTATTTAAATAAAGGTGAGAAGGCCGGCCTCCTCCAAAAAGTCATTAAGTCCACAAGTCAATGTGCACAAATACATCCTGAGTACAAGGGATAAACAGTAGCTTCCCTGCCAGGAGAGGTAACACACGCTAAGATCACCCAGAATGGGACATTCAACACGAATGTGCCAAACAGTCTGGGAAACAACGCAGTCTTCACAGTAGGGCGCAGGCGAGCGCTCCATCAAATGGCTGTGCGTCCCGCGAGTGTGTCCAATTCAGAGAGGACAGAAAGCAACCTGAAGCCTTTGCAGCATTGGAGGAGTAGGTCCATGGGAAGAGTCGTGGCGCAATGGCATGCAATTTTACGTTCCCTTCGACCGTCTCCCATCTTTTTTGCCAAGCAGCATGAAGAGCTGCCCGTATTCCTGGTGTGAGGAAGAGCGAAACGCTGGTCCAGTCACAGAGTCCTCACAGACTCTTTGGCAGCCTCATTCCCCAGAATTCCTACATGTCCAGGAACCCAACATAAGATAATCTCGACATCCGCTCGGCTTGCCAAAACTGTGGCATCATGGATATTGTGAACCAGGGGATGTGGAGATTCCAATGCTCCGAGAGCACTCAAGGTGCTTTGTGAGTCGCTATAGATCACAATCCGGTCTCCGAACCAGGCACATCCCATAATCTCCTATACCGAGTGGTGTATTGCCACCAGCTTGGCCATGAAGACAAACGCAGCGCCTGGCAGAGCCCCATTGACTTCAAACAGAAGGGGTACGGCGTGGAAGCCGACCCCCTCTTGCGACTTAGAGCCATCTGTATACACTGGCACGGTTCCAACGTGACATGAAGTGTGCTCCAAAAAGGTCAAAGGCAATATTCTCGGCACTGTAGAAGCTTTGGGAGCAGAGACATGGTGACAAATAGCCAAATGTGGAACTCTCCAGGGTGGTGTTCTGGGCAGAACCAGGTGTGCCACTGGCCCGAGAGCTATATCTAGCTCTCAAAGTAGTTTCCTAGCCCTAAACCCAAAGGGCTTAGGGTATGACTGGCATCTCTCGGTGGCATAGGCACCGTCAAAATCAACTACGGATGCAGTGAGATCTGCTGCTGATTGAGTTACAGGTACCATGGTGTCTGTAACCAGAGCTATGACAAGTGTCTACCTACTTGATTCAGTCGAGCCTACCATCATGCAAACATGTGCTTCAATACTATCTCTACCTCCATCTTAACCAGAAGATGACCAAAAAGGAGGAAGCAGCGGGAATAGTCAAACTAGTGAGTACCTTCTGGGATCTCACAATGTATTCCAATGCAGAAAGTGCAACAAGCAAGAGAAAGTTAAATGACTACATGGTAACTGAAAAAGCCTAAAGAAGAACAAAAACTGGCAAACAGAAAAAACAACAGAATAACAAGATGTTTTTGACACATTCCTGTGGATGGTTCAAATTGTATATTGTAGATACATGATCTGACACAATCCTATGGATGCATTTTGTGGGTGGGTTTTGACAGATGCTGATGACCTTTGATAGGCCCTTGTGCTTTTGTCATCCATGAAATTATGTTATGTTAATGATTTCCTTTTGTCCCTTGATCGCCTCTTTGACATCACACATGAAGATGTGATGTCATGATTGCAATCGTCGAGGACAGGGAGGGGGTGCGCCAGGGCAAAATGTCCACAACACAGGACATGTCTCTTGCACTTCAAGAAGAACAACAGCAGAGGGATGAAGAGAAGAAAGAACGGTGTATGAAGTGCTCTCCAGCTGAAAAACCTAAACTGGAAGAAATCACTGAACTCGCATCCAGCTCTACAAGTTCCAGTCCCACTCATTCCCCTTTTCAGTGTCATGGTGCAGAAAAGGATGCTGATGGCTGTGTTGCAGGGCCATCTTCAGTCATTATACCCCCAATAAAGCGCACAAGGAACTTGAAGAAAAACAGGAATTCACAACTCTCAGCTGCGATGGATCGGGCCAGATATCCGATCTTGCAGTTCATATATGCACTTGTAGCAGCTGCAAAAAGCCTTGGTCATGATCCCCAAAGGCTGGTGTTAAGCTGCGAGTCCTCCCAGCAAGACTGGATGAAGTTTCGTGCAGAGGCCGCCAAAGAAATTAAAAACTTGTTCAGGTCTTTGGTGCTGCTGGTTGTGCACTGGTATGGCAAAATGGTGCAGACAGTGGCAGGGGGTGCTGCAGCTATAGTCAACCGGCTTTCTGTTCTTGTTTCAGGACATAGCGTTGCAAAGCTATTGGGAATCCTAGTCCTTCCCAATGGCACTGGTCAAGCAATGGCCGATGCTGTGACTAGGCTACAATGAGTGGCAGATGAGCGCCCATGAGACCCCTCCCCCCCTTGAGGGGATAATAATTGAGAAGAGGGGGACCTAGAATCAGTGCTGTGAAATGAAATGTTTTTACAACCATGTTTATTGCATCAAATAAGGTGACTTTTAAATTGTTAGCGTTAAACAGTTTTCTAAATCACCTATGACGGACGGCCCAAAGAAAATGTCCATCCTCTTACAAAAAATAAGAAACTTCAAACTCTTTTGAGTTACCCCTAAATAGTAATATTTGAAAAAATAACTTTGCATACATTGTTTTCGGAGCAAATGGAACATTTTAACTGCTCGTCCCTGGTAAAATATCAAAAAATCAAAATTAACATCAAATAAGGGCCACCCTAATATATATAGTCAATCACACAACAAAGGGGGGGAAGGGCTGCCTCATGTAGAGTTACAACTGGCAACTGTGGGTGCAGCACATCCTACCAGCTGCAAAACCTTCAGTAGTCTGAAACTACAGGGTGGAAACTTAAAATATAGACTTAATTGAAGATAAAAAGATACATCACAATAAAAACTAAACACTCCCTTGATTCCTGTAATGAGCCTAAAACTAACTTAACATTAATACACAAAAACACAACAATAAAATATATACTCAAGTGACAGGAAGTAAAAGGTGAGATGAGATTGCAAAAGAAAATGAAAGGTATTAAGAAGGCAACGCCGTTTCTTTCCTCTCCCGCATAAGAGGGTGCCCCTGAATGCAAGGGTGCAGACCCAATGGTATCTCCCTGCTCTGTCATTTTGAAAGATGTGTGTTCTAATGAAAGGCATCTTCACACCCACCCACCATGAGAATGAATCAAGGCAATCTAGTGTTTCATTTAATCATGCTGCAATCTTTCAAAGTAACAAGGAATGTCCACCTCACCTAACTTTTCTGTGTTGGAACGAAGCAACTCTCCTAGATTAATGTTCAATATGCTGACACAGGTCTCCTCAATAGGTGATACTAGGTGACTAAGCAGAAACATATTACAGGCCCACACTCCAGTTGAGAATGAAATCTTGCATATTTCAATTGATTAAATTGCGCAGGTAAGAGCTTCAGGACAAAGCTTACCTTTTGTGATCAAATAGTGCCAAGTTTGATGGTTTTGAGAAGTGACAGTGGAAATGTGAAGGACCATTTAGCTCCTAAGATGCCTCTCTCTCCTTTACAGAAAGAAATACACTACCCTGAACTAAGTTTAATAACCCAAATTCAATCTTTCAAATCACGAATTGGTAGAATGCCATCAGCCCTCAAAGCATGTATTGCACCAGGGTTTGATGACTAAGATCTTAGTCGCTATTTACACAAGCTCAGAGAAGAGAATGAACTTTTTCCCAGTGGTTGTTCTAAGATCTAAAGAAAGTTTTGCTAATATGCTAGTGTAACTTTCCCATCTTATAATGATTTGTGTGTGTGTGTATATGTGTGTTTAAAATGCTTAAAATTGGGGGGGGGGGGCACACCAATTTTGAATTTGTTGTGAAATAAAAAACCCTTTTCTCTCTCACACTTTCTAATTTTGTGAGCGAAGGGAACAAGCGCCGCAGGTCTAGTTAAAAATGCATGTAGAGTAGATTTTTGCTAGTATTATTAATCAAAAAAGTAGTCAATGGTTTGGACATTAAGGATCTTAGATATGAAGTTTGGATAGGAACCCTCAACAGATTAAGCCACCAACCTCACTTTTCTCTTATTTGATCCTGAGGGATGCCATTTGATTGTTAATATGTATCTTTACTTTGCAAAAGATGCACTCATGAGATAAGGTAAAACATTCTCCGGGTAAAAGGTCTGCCATAGAGTAGAGATCTTCAATGAATTTGCCAGATGCGTGTAAGAGTTTAGATCATTCATTAGCACCAGAATTGTGATATAAAATTTGAAATAGTTGCATTACCAGTTCAAAAAGAAAGGGACTCTGAAAAGTTTGACATTAAAGGGAGCAAGGAAACCAGATATACCAAATGAGAATCTGAACAGTGAATTGCTGGGCAGATTTCAGACCAAGGTTTACTCAAAGGTTCCATGAACTCTGATTTCAAGGAGCCAGTGGAATTGATTGTTGTTGTTGTGGTTCCCCAGGCCCTGCTATTCCAGGAAGCCTGCACCATGTAGGTAGGCCACCACATCCACTGGACTTAAGCAAATCTGCAGGACATTGTTAATGTTATTGTGTTTCTTAGAGCAGCCAAGCTAATGCAATCTTCAATGACATGTGTGATGGTGTGACGGTTAGTTTGAAAGAGAAGACAAGTTATGACAAATCAGGACCTGCAGCCGCACGCTACAAGCACTAGAATAACATAGAAAAAGAATATCTATCTCTATTTTTATATAATATTAATAATTAATTAGTTTAATAATTATATTAAGGTAAGAAAAGATCACAGTAGTCAGTAACAGATCACTGATCGAGAATTGTGGGTACCCAAGATAGCCATAACCTGTAGAAGGAGATAGGAATTATTATGATCAGTATCAGAGAAATAACCTTAATTTGATACACATTTGTTGAAATTATACACAAATATGAATTTTGAATAAAATAATGATAAGTAGCATTCATTTCTTGAAAAAAAAAGTAATTTTGAAAAAACCTAGGTTTTTTCAAATCTCACTTGAAAAAGCAAAAAAAAAAACAAAAAAAAACAGGGAATAAAACCCAGGTTTTTTTATTTGCCCACCCTGACCGGAACAGGTAATATGTGCACAGATCACCCAGACTAGGAAATTCAACATGAATGTTGAACAGTCAAGGAGACAATGCAGTCATCAGTGTAAGGTGCAGTAAGCACTCACATCAAATGGCAGTGCACCCCGAGAGTGCCCAATTCAAAGAAAGTGACCTAAAGCTATCACAACATTGGCAGGTTGGTCCATGGAAATAGTCGAGGCAAAATGGACAAAGTCTACCTGGCCAAGCTGCAGTGTGGACATGACCTAGCCCTCCTGAGCTACCAGAAAAAGCTGGGGGTCAACATCATTTATGCTTGTCCAGAATGAAACTCTGCCTCTCGTACAATTAAAGATAATGGAAGACCAATGCATCCAATCACAGATGCCATCAATACAATATACACTCCTTGAGGGCTCTGTGGGGAAAATTTGGTACAGGCTATTATATCCTTCCTCAGGGTCTCGGGGCTGCTCAACCAGACAGCTAGAGGATAAGTAATATCATCATATATTATGATTCAAGGAGGCCTAACAAGATTTTTTAGTCATAGTAATATCGAATCTAATCAGCATATATACAATTTTCCTAATTCCATAAATGAAATAAATAATGAGAACACATTTCCAAAACTTACCCACTATTTTCAACTGCCTTTTGTGCATACTCAACTTGAAAAACTCTACCATCAGGAGAAAATTGAGACGCTGAAAGATCATACTGGAAGAGAAAAAAAAAATAAGAAAATAATAAAAGTGGTTAGTCTTCAGTTTATTCAAAATTCATATTAATGATTTTAATGAGTTAATTTTCAAAATGTCCAGAAGTCATGAGTGATCTTATATTCTTATATTATTATATTCTTAGGGCATTTGTCATATGAAATAAGCTTTAATAACAATACTTAATAGGCAGACTGAAAAACAACACTGTTCAAAAGAAAGTTTATGCTGTCCTGTCAAACATTTCTGAGTACAGCTTTAATGCAAGTAATAATATTCATATGGTGCCCTTCAAGACCTTGAAGCCTTCTCAGGGCACCCATCAATCAACTAGAAAAAGTCCTGACAGAAGAGGTGGGTTTTCAAAAGACTAGGAAAAAGCATGACAGAAGAGGTGGGTTTTCAAAAAGACTAGGAAAAAGCATGACAGAAGAGGTGGGTTTTCAAAAAGACTAGGAAAAAGCATGACAGAAGGTGGGGTTTTAGAAGGACTAGGAAAAGGCATGCCAGAAGAGGTGGGTTTTCAAAAGGACTAGGAAAAGGCATGACAGAAGGTGGGTTTCAGGACTAGGAAAAGGCATGACGGAAGAGGTGGGTTTTCAGAAGGACTAGGAAAAGGCATGATGAAAGAGGTGGGTTTTTAGAAGGACTCAGAAAAGGCATGACAGAAAGAAGAGGTGGGTTTTTAGGACTCAGAAAAGGCATGACAGAAAGAAGAGGTGGGTTTTTAGGACTAGGAAAAGGTATGACAGAAGAAGTGGGTTATCAGAAGGACTAGGAAAAGGCATGAAAGTACAAGGAAGAGCCTATTTTCAAGCTAATCCTAAAAAAATAAAAAGTAGAAAAGGTCTGAAACATCCGACCAATAAATCATTAATGTAATCACCTGGGTCTTCATATTCCTGCAATATATATATATATATATATATATATATATATATATATATATATATATATATATATATATATATATATATATATATATATATATATATCTATCTATATCTATCTATCTATATCTACCTATCTATATCTACCTATCTATCTATCTATCTATCTATATATATATATATATATATATATATATATATATATATATATATATATATATATATATATATATATATATATATATCCAGTACTTTGACCATGTGCAATGAAGTTGAATGATACTTAGTATCTCTGCTATCTGTATAGATTTCTTTCTAGTTTTAAATGCCTATTTTTAACTCAAGTATTTTGAAGTTTTCCTATGTCAATCCTTTTCATTCATCATCTTATTTTTGCTAAAGCCCATATTTCTTTGTCCCTATTCTTTCCTATATACAGACCACGAGATGAGTTAAATAGGGGAGCTAAAACAATTTAAAAAAGAAAGATTTTCTGACAATAAAATACAGAATACTCACCCCAGTTCCAATGGAGCTCATATTGTCATTAATTTTTATATTTAATTAATAAATTATCTTTTTATATCTGAAATACAATTGATATGAATTACAGACAAAATTTAATATTAAATCATTACTTTCCTCCATATTCACAAGACAATATCATCCCTTTTGGGGGGTGGGGGGCTTTTATTTGGTTCCCATTGAACAAATATATTTATTGCCAGTCCTAGGAGACTGTGTCATCTTACATTGTCTAACTACAACCAACCCTTTACCATCAAAATCAATTGGTTTATATTCATCCACTCACTCTTTCTCTCTCCTTAAATCACTCTCTACACATGATGTTAACACCAGACTGGTCACTCTCTCTACTTTCTCTGCAAAATGAAACAAAAACAAAAGGGAAATTGCAGACAGTGAATGAAGAAATGAGAGTTGCCTTCTCAACTCTACGTCCCGATATTAAAGAATTATGTGATGCTCATCAAGCTCAAATTTCCCATTAAACTATTAAGGTCAAAATTTATTTATTTTCAAATTTTTGACTCGTTTTGATTAAAATTAGGTTAAATGTTAATCGTGGTTAATTAAGAAGTGTTTTCCATGTAATTAAGTATTTCTACGTAAATTATTTTATATTGGAGTGCCACAGCTGCTTCTAGATACTAATTAGGGTGCCAGTATCATAAAAAGGTTGAAGGTGAACAATTCAAACAATGAAATAGGTGCCCTTATAAGAGTGAGCCTGAGTAATCATTTAGAGGTGGATGCTAAAAAGCATGCTAGACTGGTGCCATCAAACTGCCAGGGAGGCCACATGAGACCTCAAAGATGACTTCTAGGGTTGTCCAGAGATAGGATCACAGCCAAAGAAATCAAGGAGCAGAACCCACATCTGTTGAAGAAAACCTTTGTTAGGACCATCTAGCCATGATCTCCATTTCTTCAACCACTAAGCGCCCCTCAGGAAACCGCTTGAAACTTCCTCCACAGGGAAAAAGTGGGTTGCTTTGGCTAACAATTACTTAGCTTTGGAGCCAGTGAAGTGGCAGAAGGTGTTGTGGTGATGATGCTGTTAATGATACTATTACTAGAAACTGAGAGGATAAGGGTGATTCATGAGTCGGATCCCCTCAACCCTAGGTACACTCAGGCCACTGACCCTGTTAGTGTTATGGTCAAGGCTGCTTTCTGGTATCACAACATCGGCAAATTTGTGGGGTTGGAGAAGGTTACTGTGAACAATGAGGGGTACTTGGAGCTGCTCTGTGACCACCTGGATGATTATTTGACACTTGCCAGAGTGAGATGTTTAAGAAGGAGGGTGCACCTGAGCACATAGCTAAGCTGATTTTTTTTTTTTTAATATCTCATCTGGCCTTCTAGGGCATAAGTCGCCGTACTCAACCTAGACTAAATCTAGGCTATATTAAAAGCCAAATAAAAAAAATTGAAAAAATATAAAGTGAGCTCCATTGACAGGGGAAGGCCCACCCTCCCCCGGCGAAGAACGTGATCCATAGTCAAAAATTAAATAACGGAGAAGGCCGGCCTCCTCCAAAAGATCTATAAATCCACAGGTCAGTGTACACAAATCCATCCACAGTACAAGGGACAAGCGATAGCGACCCCGCCCATCCCAGTACCGGGACAGGTACCATGCGCAAAGATCACCCAGACTGGGAAATTCAACAAGAATGTGCCGAGCAGTCTGGGGGACGATGCAGTCATCACAATAGAACACAGAAAGCAACCTGAAGCCTTCGTGGCATTGGGGGGTAGGTCTATGGGAACAGTCGCAGCGCAATGGCACGCAACTTTAAGTTCCCTTCAACCGTCTCCCATCTTCTTTGCCAAGCAGCCCATATTCCTGTCATGTAGTCAGTGTGAGGAAGAACAAAACGATGGTACGGTCGCAGAGTCCTCACCGACTCTTTGGTGCCCTCATTCCCCACAATTCCTACATGTCCAGGAACCCAACAGAAGATAATCTTGACATCCACCCAGCTTGCCAAAACTGTGGCATCACGGATATCGCAAACCAGGGGATGCAGAGATTCCAATGCCCCGAGAGCACTCAGGGTGCTTTTTAAGTCGCTATAGACACAATCAGGGTTCCAGACTGGGCACGTCTCGTAATCTCCCGTACCGAGTAGTGTATTGCCACCAGCTCAGCCATGAAGACAGATGCAGCTCCTGGCAGAGACCCGCTGACTTCAAACAGAGGGGATACGGCGTGGAAGCTGACCCCCTCTTGGGACATGGAGCCATCCGTATACACTGGCACAGTTCTAGCGTGACACAAGGTGTGCTCCAAAAAGGTTGAACGCATTACTCCCGGCACTGTAAAGCTTTGGGAGCAGATGCATAGCGACAAATAGCCAAATGTGGTAACCCTCCAGGGTGGCATCCTGGGTAGAACCAGGGGCACCACCGGCCCAAGAGCTATACCTAGCTCTCGAAGGAGTTTCCTAGCCCTAAACCCAAAGGGCTTAGTGTATGACTGGCGTCTCTCAGTGGTATAGGCACTATCAAAATCAGCTGCGAATGGAGTAAGAGCTGTTGGCGACTGGGTGGAGGCACTGGGTTAATGCGTACAGGCAAATAATGCACTGATGGGGCAGAGCCAGTGGCATCTCCCCAGCATCAACAAGTAGGCTCTCAATGGGGGAAGTGCAGAAGGCACTGGTCACCCAGGCGAAGGCCGGTGTGGTGGATCATGTCTACCTTTTGCAATACACACTTGGCTGCGGCTACATAAAACTCGCATCAGTAGTTGAGCTTCAAACAAACAAAAAATTGATAAAAAGTAAGGCAGTAGCCCTATCAGCACCCCAGGCACTGAACATCACAGAGCGAAGAATATCCATGCTGCGGGTACAAGAGACCCTAAGGCTGCAAATATGAGCCTCCCAGGTGAGGTGTCAGCAAATACAAAAACAAGAAAATGGTGCGATTCCACCACTTCCAGGCGCACCTTATTAAGAAACAAGTCTGCGTCAGGGTGGAGCTGTGGATGGCAGCAGAAATGCACCACCTTAGTCTTGGCCAAGGAAAACTGAAGCGAGAGATGCGGTTCAATACTTGTTGGAGTTGATGCTCCAGATTTGGCAATTGGGCCACACTAAAAGAGATCGAAAGGTCATCCATGTAGAGCATAGTGAGAACATCTTCCAGCAGCCCTGAGATGATGCTGTAGATGCTCAGGGCATAGAATGTGACACTGAGGACACTTCCCTGCTCCAGTGGGCGAGAGAGGGCTTCCTCCTAACCATAAGGGGAATCAACAATCTTGCAAAAATCCTGATATAAGGATTGTGAGGCATCCTCTCACCCCTATCTCATAGAGAGTCTGCATGCTGCTGTATCGCAATCTGGTATCGTAGCCTTTCTTGAGATCAAAAAACACTGGCATAATGCTATCTACACAGGAAGGCTTCGTAGAGTGTGTTTTCCAGTCGGAACAGAGCATCTAATATGGAGTGGAACTTGCGGTAGCCGCACTCTGCAGAAGACAGATGGCTTCCACTGTCCAGAAAAAAGGATAATCTAACATTTACCAATTTCTCCATCAACTTGCACACGCAGGAGGTTAGAGATATCTTTCCCCAGTTTGCTAAAAGCAATTTGCCAGTAATCTGGGAGGATACTCTCTACCCAGATCCGGTTTAACAAATCTAACGGAAAGGCCATGCCTCGCTAACCCAGGTGTCAAAACATGGTGTATGGAACATATCTGGACTAGGGGCAGTGGCCGTGCATGATGCGAGAGTGGAAAGCAACTCAGGTTGAGAACCCCTCAACTCAGTAAACCTGTCGATGAAGGGTTCTCTACCTCTGGAGGTAATGTCCAGTTGGCGGCCTTCAGCGACATCACACCACGCATTGATTTTTTTTTTATTATTATTTATAGAGCCCATTTGGCAACTGCCCACTTGGGCATCAGACGCCGGAAACACAACAGCCTAGAACTAGGCTACTTTAAAATAAAAATATGAAAACATAACAATGATAAAAATGTGAAAAAATTAACAATTAGGATTTTTTTTTTTTAATCAAGGGGCTATCTGGCAACTTAGGCATAAGTTGCCATAAACAAACAGCCTAGTTCTAGGCTACTTTAAAAAATTGAACAGGAAACAACAATAAAAAGAAATAACAATAACAAAGCAATAACAAAAACAACAACAATTAAACCGGGTTAAATGAAAGGGAGAAGGCCGGCCTCCCCAAAAAAGTCAATAAGTCCACCAGTCAAAGTACACGCAATCGTCCCGAGTACAAGGGACAGGCAGTAGCGACCCCGACCATCCCGGTACTGGGACAGGTGTCGTGCGCGAAGATCACCCAGACTGGGACATTCAACAAGAATGTGCCAGACAGTCTGGGGGACGACGCAGTCGTTGCAATAGGGCACAGGCGAGCGCTCCATCAAATAGCGATGCGTCACACGAGTGTGCCCAATTCGGAGACAACAGAAAGCAACCTGAAGCCACCACGACATTGGGGGATAGGTCCATGGGAACAGTCGCGGCGCAACGTAACAATTAGGAAGCAATCTCCGGCAGCGGGGGGAGGTCTCCCTCACCCCGGTGCAGGAGCGTGCAACCTACAAAGAAAACAATAACAAACAAAGAATGTGCAGAACAGTCTGGGGGACAACATAGTCGTCGCAATAAGGCGCAGGCGAGCGCTCCATCAAATAGCGATGCGGCACACGAGTGTGTCCAATTCGGAGATGACAGAAAGCAGCCTGAAGCCGTCGCGGCATTGGGGGATAGGTCCATGGGAACAGTTGTGGCGCAATGGCATGCAACTTTAAGTTCCCTTCGACCGTTTGACCGTCTCCCATGTTCTTTGCCAAGCAGTCCAAAGAGCTGCCCGTATTCCTGCCATGTGCCATGCATTGAATGCTGACAGAGTAGCATACCAGCTAGAGAATACAATAAGTCCTTTTGATTCGCTCCCACACCTCTGCTAGAGGGGTCTTCCCATTAAGTGAAGATAGGTACGCCAATCAAGAAGAGCGGTGGGCGTGCTTCAAAATATACCAGAACCTATCCATAGCTCAATGAACTTCACTGAGAGTAAAATCATTTGGGCGGCGCTAATAGCGCATGTAGGGATAACACTTCTGTTTGAGGGCCGTCTCACATTCATCTGACCACCACAGAAGCGGGTCATTGATCACCCCCACCAAAAATCAGGCTATGCATCCGGAATATAGATTAAGGCGGGAAAATAAGGCAATTCTTGGGCAGTGATGAGTAAACTCATCCACATCTAGGACACCCATCTCCAGCTCGTCGATCAGGTCAGCCAGGACTTGACCCCTGGGATTAATCGAGTAGTCTGCAGTTCAGATCCGAACAAGAGAAAGGGTCTTGGCAACTAGGCCCTGACACGGGAAAGTCCCGGCATCGAGGTTGGCTGATGGTGAAATGTGGAAATAACAGTATACATCCTACCTATCCAGGTGCAGCTGCACAGCTACTGCCTGAGAGGAGGTATCTAGAGCAAAGAGAGGAACAGACACATCATGACAGATGTAAATGGCACATCCTCCTACCCAGCCCCCACCCTGGGAGGGGGGACAATGGGCACACGCCCAGCATGATCTCCTGCACAAAAATAACTAATAAGGAATGGGAGGAGATGAGCCTCTGCAGCTCCTCCTAGTTGTCTGGGAGTCCACAGCAATTCAATTGACGGAATATGTCTTCCAGGCCTAGCTCAGAAATCCGGGTGCCCTCTTAAAAGAGAAGACCCTCCTGGAAATGACCATATACTGTTGGCCAGACAATGGACTCAAGGTGCTGGCACCTTCAAGGACATTACAGGGGAGGTTGGGCTTGCCATGAGAGTCTTTTCCTCACTCCATCTCAAAATTTTACGCAGGCTTCAGAGGTCTATCCTTTGAAGGATCCACTGCCTTTGAGTCACCCAGCCTACAACTGCATATAAAGGGGCGGTGTTGGTGTACACTGCAACCATGCATTCATGGATCTCTTTTGCATTATTGCCTTCCTTGGTAAAAAATTTGATCACTGCGCGGTGCTCAACCTTCTCCATTGTTGAAAAATTTGTGACTCACAATCTGCGATCAGCTACTGCTTCTTAAATAGATGAGGCAGGAGCGTACGGCTGCAGGTCCTGACTTGTCATAACTTGTCCTAACACCCCCTCAAACAGCCATCCCCCTTCCTCTGTTTTGCCCTACCGATTTGCAAAACTTATTGACCGCCCCTCGTAACTTCACTAATGACAAAAGCCACAAGGGCCTATCAAAGGTCATCCGCATCTGTCAAAACCCACCCACAAAATGCATGCATAGGATTGGGTCAGATCATGCATCTACAATATACAATTTAAACAATCCATAGGATTGTTTCCGATCATGCATCTACAATTCGAACCATACACAAGAATGTGTCAAAAACAAAGAGCATTATCATCAAGACTCATCAAAATCAATCGTAATATACAATAATAAAAAAACTGCATCCACAGGAATGAGTCTAAAATATCCCCCAAAGTTAACCCTCCCTCCCCATAAAATCGTCTAATCTGTGTTTGAAAACATTTAAATTTGGACTGTCTACCATCTCAGATGGCAAACTATTCCAATAATCTACCACTCTATTGGTGAAAAATATTTTCTAACATCCAACCTGCACCTTTGTTTTTTTAATTTTTAAGTGGTGACCCTTAGTCCTATTACTACCAACTCAAATAACTTGCTAAAATCCAACTTATCCATTCCAGAGCAGATTTTAAAAAGCTCAATCATATCTCCCCTCACACATCTTCTCTCAAATGAGAACATATTTAGTACCCTCAGTCTATCTTCATATTCAAGGTGCTTCAGGGAAGGTATTATTTTTGTTGCCCTCTTTGTACTGACTAACAGGTTGATGTCATATCTAAAATCTGGTGACCATGCTTGTATAGAGTACTCTAAATGTGGCCTAACATAAGAGTTATAGAGTTTAAAGATAACCTCTTTACTCTTGTAGCTAACATTCCTGTTAATGTATCCTAGCACCCTATTTGCTCTATTTTTGCCTCAATACACTGCTTTGAAAACTTCAGTGACCTATCTACTACTACTCCTAAGTCCTTCTCATCCTCAACTGAATTCAGCCAATGCCCATCCATTTCATAGCTAAATTCCCTATTATCCCTTCCCATGTTAATAACTTTGCATTTATTAAGGTTAAAAGTCATCTGCCACTTCTGAGCCCAAGCTAACAACTTATTTAAGTCACCCTGCACTTTAAAGCTACCCTCAACCTCTTTGACTACAGCTGCCAATTTAGTGTCATCAGCAAAAATTGACACCTTGGTATTAACAGCCTCCTCAAGATTATTTATATAAACTATGAATAATAAATGCCTAGAACATATCCCTGAGGTACGACACTGATAATGTCCCTCCACTGTGACCTCACCCCATTCAGCACAACTCTCTGTTTCCTGTTTTTCAGCCATCCAGTTATCCAATTCAAAACTTTACCACATATCTCATGCATTTTAAATTTATGAATTAGTCTCCTATGTGGAACCTTATCAAAAGCTTTGCTAAAATCTAAGTAAATTACATCAACATTCTCTCCCATATCTAATTGTTTAGTAACAATCCATAAAATCCAGTAAATTTGTTAAACACGATCTACCTCTTCTAAACCCATGCTGAACATCATTTATTAACCTACCATAATCTAGATGGTCAGAAATCCCCTTTTTAACTATCTTCTCAAGGATTTTACAAACCATAAAAGTTAAGCTTATCGGCCTAAAGTTATTCGGATCCTCTTTACTTCCCTTTTTAAAAATTGGCACTACATTTGCTAATTTCCAATCATTAGGTATTTCTCCAAACTTTAGTGATCTAGTATATCTCTTCTCAAGAGCTACTGCAATACTATCCACACCTTCTTTGAGTAATCTAGAATGAATGTTGTCTGGGCCAGATGACTTACTAGTATTTAACTCTAATATAAGCCCTTTAATTATTTCCCTGTTCACATTAACGCTATTAAACACTACTTCCCTTGGCCTAGAATTATCATCAATTAATCTATCTTGATTTTCTTGTGTAAATACTGAAGAAAAATGATCATTAAGAACCTCTACTATTTCCTCATCAGATTCTTTCAAAACCCCTTCATATCTAATAGGTCCTATTTTATCATTGTTAGATTTGTTATTAATTATATAATAGCTAATGAATTTTCTTGGATCTTTATTATTATTTTGAGCTAAATTAATTTCTGCCGCCCTTTTGCTCTTCTTAATAATCTTATTTAGCTCATTTCTGGTTGACCTGTAATGATTTTAATTCTCAAAAGTACTTTCTCTCTGTAATCTCTGGTATGCCCTTTTCTTCTCATAATTTTCCTAGCTATCTCCTGATTCCCCCATAATGGCTTCCTACATTTCTTCCTAATAGCCTTCATTGGAATACACTGCTCCTGGACTATGTTTAATATAGTCTTAAAAGTGTCCCACATCTCATAAGTATTCTTTCCCCTGAATTCTATATCCCACCCAATCTTATTTAGCAAGTTTTGTAATTTATTGCAATCTCCCCGATAAAAATTTGGAGTTTCTGTGGAGTTTGTTGATGTTCTACCTTTCCCTATTCCTAAGTTAAAACAAACCATCTGATGATCACTATTTCCCAATGCTTTTCCGAAAGTCACTTCATGAACCAAGTGATCATCATTTGAACCAGATCTAAGATATTGGCACCCCTTGTTGGCTTATTAACAAATTGAGTCAAAAAATTATCCTCTAAACATTCTATAAACTTACAACTTGCTCTATCCCTTCCTATCATATTTTCACAGTCCACACAATTTAAATTAAAGTCACCAAGAATAACTATATCTACTTCACATTCTTTCCTTATTTCCCTGATCATTAGCTCATCAATACAGTCTGTCTGTCTGGGTGGTCTGTAAAAGGCTCCCAAGTGTATGATCCTATTTTTAATGACCCTAATATTTATCCACAGTGACTCAACTTCTTCTTGCTTTATAGAATTATTTAGATTTGAAGAAATGCTATTTCTGATATAAATAATCAACCCACCACCAGTCCTATCTCTCCTTTGACTAATGTATATATCATAACCCTGTAGTTCAAATTCACTCATATTGTCATTAAATTTATTTTCATTAACCCATGATTCTATTACACATATATCTATATCTTCATCAATAATATAACTAAATAAATCATCTTTCTTATTTCTAAGACTACGAGTGTCGTAGAATGGACTCTCGACGATATACCATATATAACTATTCGTTGAGGGAACTTATTTAATTATCTTTAGAGTGCGTGGATGTCTAGGCTGGCCGATATTATGTATCTTCGATATGCTTAAGAAGTGGAACTGAGCTCAAGGATAATAATATTGCTATCATTAATAAAATAGAGTTTTATTAATAATAACTATCAACAACACACAAAACAGAAAATATTGACATAAACAGAGAATGGAAAGGGTCGTGGGAATCTAGCTATTCCGAGGATTAAGAGATTTAAAAAGGTAAAACAAATATAAAGTTAAAGGGATGGGATGGTTCGCTAAACCATTTAAAGCACCGGATAGAGTTGACAAAAGGGTTAAATACTCAAAGGTAACGTTCGGCTTACGTAATTTATACTTGTTGTGCAGAGGAAGGCGACGTGAAGGAATTTTCGGTCCTCTGGCGAGTTCCAGCTGAAGGGGGGGGAATAAAATGATCCTGACGTGGCGTCTTGGGAATGAGAACCGTTTCTCGACAAGCGGCTTGAAGAACAATGTTGTTCTCTTCTGAACAACAAGGGGAAAGGGTGAGAACCGTTTCTTGGCGAACAGGCTCAATCGAACAATGGCTGTTCTAACGTTGTTCTCTTTCTGAACAACAGGGAAAGGGTGAGAACCGTTTCTTGGCGAATGGGTTCAAATGAACAATGGCTGTTCTACGTTGTTCTCTTCTGAACAACAGGGGGGGGGTGAGAACCGTTTCTTGTCAACGGGCTCGAACGAACAATGGCTGTTCTAACGTTGTTCTCTTTCTGAACAACAAGGGGGCAGCCTTGTGGACTCGGCGTCACGAAGGCTCGAACCTCGGCACTCAAGGGATATTGTCCTTCTTCTGGACAAGTGATGGTGAATCTCGAGGTCGAGGTCCCTTGGTGCACAAGGTGAGAGAGGGTCGTGGTGATGTTTTGTGATGAAAATCTGGATCTCCAATCTGATCTTAGTGGTAAAGTTTCCATCTAAATAGTCGAGACATCTCCTTGGCGTGGGGGACAATGGAGTGGGAGCTTCGAGGGAATGCACAGCCGAGCCTGAGAACAAACCTTATCTGCCCATAAGCCTAACTCAATCCGGCGTGATCAGCGGATGGGGGGGGATGATAAACCTCATTGTTTAAACATTGACTCAGGTGGCTGCGATAAGGCGCCCAGCTTCAAGCGAAGATGCACGTGGGTAGCATTGTGGTTTTAAATAATATGTGATGGTGGTTGAAATTACGCAGCCTCAACTCGTTCTATCACAACGAGCATTGGTATAAAGACAACTCAGCCCTCCTGTTCCTGACCACCTCTTTTAGAATGTATACCTTCCACTATCTCCTCTTATATTTCCCTGACCCTATCAGTAACTAGTTTCCCGCCTGCAAAGACCCAACGACACTATCTAACTCCTGCCACAACACATCAATGCCAGTCTGGCTTAGATAGAGTGCATACAATGCCTTATTCCAATAAAACCCATTCCAAACATCTACAAACACTAATCCTGACTCCCTCACACAGTTCTTTCACATACTCATTCAGTCCAATTGCACGAGACAACCATTCCATCCCCACATCCAATCTCGGAAGCACACCTGAAACAATGTTTTTCACTCTACTTTCACTCATCCTTTCAACTAAACTTTTGTGGTAAATATGTAGATTAGCGACTCAAACGATGGGACATACTATTTCATCCATGTTCCAAAATGATTCACATTTTTGGAGTACATTTAAGGGGACGGCTTGTGTGGGGGTAAACACAATGAGGGGGACCACACTATGATGATCCTGAGTTTCATTAAATTAGGGGGGAGGTCTGGGGGGCTATATAATCCTAATTGCTTATAGACTAATGTGCTAACATTTACAGAGGTGAATGATTGGTAACACTTCAGTTTTGGGGTGCACGGTAGGTGGCGCTGTTTATAGGCTACAATATATGTCTTATGACGTCAGACAGTAGCGTCAGATGTGAACAATTACAGCGTTATATTTTTTTGTATATGAGTATATACTGGGGGGCTGCGCCCCTACCCCCCCCCAATTGATTTAAACTCAGGATCATTGCAAGGTAGTCCCCCAGCAGTGATATCTCCCCCACGAGCAGTCCCCTTGAATTTCCTGGGGGGTTTTTCCCCAATAGCTTTTTACTTGCAGAAAAACCTAACCTAATGACAAAAAAATACTTACTTTTATAGGTTTCTTGATTAGTTTATGCGCCTCTAAATAATCTAAAAGTTTTTCGCGGCCATGCAAAATAAACCAAATTTCGAATAAGGAAGAAGCACAACTAGAGCACGAAAAAGCCATAAGAAAAGAGAAACAAATACTAAGTGGGTTCTATTTATAGCTACGACGTTGCCAGTAAGAAGCTGTTATCATTCACTGAGAAACAAAAAAAAAACAATAAAAGGCATCAAGAAACCTTACCTAACTTAGAAAAAATGGTAAACCTGAAGATCCATACCCCGCGAACCGTACTATGGGTTGCTATATGGGAGAGCATAGCCCCCCATACCCCCCTGCTCGCTACGCTCACCCTCAGGAACAAGTAATAAGAACATAAGAAAAGAAGGAGACTGCAAAAGACCATTCATGGCCTACACTTGGCAGCTCCTGTTCCAGTCAACACATAAAAGATTTCTTACCAGAGAAGTCATCAACATTGTCACCCTTTACAGGAGTTGTTGTTGTTGTTGTTGTTGGTTCGGGCCACTTGGACAAATTCACATGGGCCCCGATTGCAAGTCATTTGATTGCGAAGGGGTAACCGTTCTTGGTTTGTTGAGCGTCTTTTCTAGTCTTGGCAGTTTGTTAGATTCGGGAGAGCTGTCCGCTCTTTTTGATGAATTCCAGGGTTGACTGTATGATGCAGGATCGCTGAGGTGGGTCATATCCTGCCCCATCAAGCAGGACTGATAAGGTTAACTGCCGCACACCCTGTGTGGTTAGTTGAGCGCGGAGAGTTGTGCGCAGGGAATGGAATCTTGGACAGTGGAGCAGGAAGTGCTCCACTGTCTCTCGTTGGTTTTTACACCAGCTGCAGTGTGGGGAGTCACTCCAGCCTATGCGGTGTTTGTGTGCCTGGAGACCGCAATGGCCAATCCTCAGGCGTAGGAGGGCTACATCCAGTCTTCTGTATTTTGAGCGGGCCCATGGGGCCGGGGAAGGACTGGAGTGGACCTCTCCAAGTGCAGTTTCTTGCAGCGAGACTGTTATTTCAGTTCTCCATCTTTCATGCAGTCTATCCTGAATGAGCGACTGGGCTTCACAGCGTTCGAGTGGAAGGGGCTCTACTGTGTTGGGTATGGTTTCTCTGGTGGCTCTGTCTACCACCTCATTTCCGGTGATTCCAGTATGTGATGGAATCCAATGTAGCACTATGAACCAGCCTTTTGAGATTAATTGGAGGAGTAGGTTTTGGATGTGATGCACCAGTAAGGTATAGTTGTGTGGTCTTGGATTACCAATCAGTGCCAGTCCTGATCTTGAGTCAGACCAGATGATTGCTTTTGAGGGTATTAAGGGCTTGAGATGCTGCAGGGCGCTTTGAATGGCAAATAACTCAGCTGCTACAACACTATGGTGTGGTGAGAGTCTCCAGGTCCTGCATAGCATTAGGCTTGGGATGTATATGGCTGCTGATGTCTGTTGTTTCTCTGGCATATAAGATCCATCAGTAAAGATCTGGATGTGAGAGCTGTAAAGTTCATTTTGTCTACTGAGGAATAGTTGCTGTGCAAGCTGTGGTGGATCTTTTCCTTTTCGAAAAGGGAAGCTAAGGTCTAGGGATATGTGTTGTGAAATATCAAAAAAGGGTGGAATAGGAGGGAATGTTGAGCCTTCTCTGATAAGAGTGGGGAGAGGTAAGGAGATATCCTGCATGAAGGAGACCGTCTTATCAAGGAGGGGGAGGTTTGCCATTGGGCCAACTTCTGGGGATATTAGGGCATCTCTTGCTAATTTGCTTGCTGGGTGCTCTGAGGAATGAGTAGATGCTCGATACAGGGTGTTGCACATTTTCTTCTGACGGGCAAAGGTAAGGGGAGGGATGCCAGATTCAGCTTGGAGGGAAGGGATAGGAGAGGATCTGTAAGCCCCCAGGGCTATCCTTAGGGCAGAGTTGTGGATGGTCTCAAGTCTTTTTAAGGTAGTTGGTGATGCTGTTCCGTAGATAGCTGATCCATATTGAAGCTTGCTGAGAATGAATGTTTTGTATAGGGTGAGGAGGGTTTCTCTATCTGCTCCCCATTTTATGCCAGAGATCTTCTTCATGGTGTCCATGCGCTTGAGGCATGCAGATCGTAGATATTCAATGTGATGTCGAAAGGTGAGAATAGGGCCATCAAAAACTACTCCTAGGAGGTGAAGTGATGTTACATAAGTTATAGAGGTGCTTCCTACATTGATTGTTGGTATGTGTGGAACCCTCTTTTTTGTGAAACACATTAGGCGACTTTTGTGAGGGTTTATTTGAAGACCCCATTGAGTTACCCATTGGAGGAGGTGCTGGAGGGCCGTTTGTATGCCTTGTTGGGCTTCTTGAAGTGTTTGGGCTCTGTGTAGCAGTGTTATATCATCTGCATACACCAGTAGTGTGGAGCTTGGTGTGGTTGGTAGATCACTTAAAAGGATATTAAATAGTGTTGGGCTCAGAGCTGAACCCTGTGGTACTCCTCTGTTAAGTGGACGTGGTGCGGAGTAACTGCCGCCAACTGATACAGAGTAAGTTCTGTTGGTTAAGAAGCTCTGGAACCATTTTAGGGGGTTACCTTGCACTCCCAGTGCTGTTAGTTTTGTAAGTATTCCCCCATGTGAAGCTGCATCAAAAGCTCCTTGCAGGTCAATAAACACTGCTAAGAGAACCCCCTGGGCTTGGTACGTTCTTCTGATGGCATGTTCGAAGATGAGGAGAAGATCTTCTGTATTTCTGTTTGGACGGAAACCAAACTGATAGCTGGGGAGGAGGTTGTTATGCTCGAGCCACCAGGTGAGACGGTTATTTATTAATCGTTCCATGAGTTTGCCAAGGCAGGACAGCAAACTGATGGGCCGATATGAGTTTGGCTGGCTTGGGTCTTTTCCTGCTTTGGGGATGGGAACAAGTGTTGCATGTTTCCATGCTGTGGGGAAAGTGCCCTCAATCCAGCTGGTGTTCATAAGATGCAACAGCTGGGGTAGGGCTGTGTGAGGAAGATGGAGGATGAATTCGTTAAGGACTTCATCTGGCCCCATTGTCTTGTTACTGGTAAGGGTTTTGATTGAAGAGCTCAGCTCCTTTAGAGTGAGTGGTGAGGAGAATTCAATAGGATTGTGCTGTGGGGGGGATGCTGGGAGGCAGAATGCGATTGGGTCGGTCTTGCTGTAGATAGTGTGAAAGTGGGTTGCTAGCAGCTCTGCCTGGTCAAGAGGCTGGAGTAGTTTGGCATCTGGTCCTCTTAGGGGTAGGGAAAAAAGAGTTGAGCGACCATTCATGGCACGGATGAATGAGAAGGTCCTTTTGGGGCAACTTCTAAAGGAGAGAGAGGAGACGTGGGAAGCCCATGCAGTCTTCTTTGCATTTGCAACTATCTGTGTCCGGATGGCATCCTGTTGATGGTATCTGTCTCTGTGGTCATCACAAGGACACTTTCTCCAGTTGTTCCATGCTTTCCTGCGATTATTCACAGCTGTGTTGCAATCTTCATTCCACCACGGAACTTTGGGACGAGGGTCGTAGTTTCCTGAGGATTTTTTAAAGTTGTTCTTTCCTGCCTCGATGAGTTGTGATGTTATTTGGGTAGTCATGTCTTCTATATCCATGGTTGTAGGTGCACTGAGGTTAGTTGTGGCTTTTGTGTAGTTTTCCCATTTCTCTTTGTTCAGGATCAATCGTTTTCTGAGGGAAATTGGTGGTGGAGGATTCCCTGTCAGAAAAATTAGAATGGGAAGATGGTCACTACCCATGTATGGACCCACTGCTATTTCTGCTTCTGTGAGGAAGTCATTTCCTAGGCACAGATCTAGTGTGGATGTAAAACCTTTATAAGGATCTATTCTTGTGGCTAATCCTGGTGGAGTGAGAAGTATGAATGATGAGGAAAGAAGGGTGTTGAAGAGAGAGATGCCTGATGGGTTGTGCGAGGCGCGGGGGAGGTTTGGTTGCCAGTATGAGTGCTTGGCATTGAAGTCTCCCAGTATCAGGGCTGGAGAGGGCAGCTGGTCAAAATAGTGCGCTAGTTCCTGGTGGGTTATGTCAGAGCATGGGTTGTAGCAGATTAAGATGGTGGTCCATCCTCGGGGTAGGGATATTTGGATGGCCATGGTCTCTAGGAGTCCTCCTGGGTAAGGTTGCAAGGGAAAAACTGTTGTTGCTAGCGAAATATGTGTAAACGTGGCAAGTCCTCCCCCTTGTCTGTTAGGTCTATCTTTTCTGTTGATGGTATAACCTTGGAGTGACACGTTTATGTGTGGCTGGAGCCAGGTTTCGCACACTGCTATAACAAGTGGGCGGTGTTGTTTAGCATAGTTTTATGTCTGCAAGTTTTCTATTAATGGAGCGCGAGTTCCAGAACATTAGACTGTTTTGTGAGAGTGCCATGATTATACATCAAGTAAAGCAAGAAGGGCAGGGAGGAGCTTTCGGATTATTTGGAATACAGAGCAGCCTTGGTTGTAGAGAGAGAATCCTTTGCGTATGATGTCGAAGAGTGATGGCAGGAGTGACGACCAGTCTGTGTTGGTTGGTTCAGCAGCACTTGTTGCAGTGGTGCTGGTGGGGTGCCTTTTTCCGGCAACTTTACTGGCGTAGGTTGGCTGTGGAGACCCAACATTTCTTACTGGGACTGGTGTGTGATTGTGGCTGCTTGCTGGTGTTGATGGGTGGTGGATAATTATGTCACCTTGTAGATTTGTTCCACTTGTGAGTTCGTGTTGCCTGTGGTGTTTTTTAGGCGTTAGGTGTCATCTCGGACGTTGGTGTTGTGGTTGGCTTTTGTTAGTGTGAGGATGTGGGGTGGCACAACTTGGATCAGTGTTGTAGTCGTCGTCTTCTGTCATGTCGCTTAGGATAGCGAATGAATTGTTGAGCACTATCGTTGTAGGCACTCTTGGTGAAGGATTATGAGAGGATCGTGGTTCAGTGCTTGGGGTGGGCTTGCGGGGTGTAACTTCCCTCAATTTGTTATTCGTTTCTTGGTTTGACAGCTTTTGCTGTCTACACGATAGGTTGATTTCTTCTGCCTTCTTCTGTGCTGGACATGACTTGTTGTTGAGTCTATGGTTTTCTCTGCAGAGAAAACAGAATGGTGTATTGGTGCATTGGTTTCCTTCTGGGGTCTTGAATGGGTGGAAACCACTGCAGTTGCAACACCTTGTTTGCTGTCTGCATGCTAAAGCACCGTGGCCAAACAAATAGCAATTTCTGCATCGCAGAGCAGGCAACCTGTATTGGTTGACAGGTACAATTTGATGCCCTAGTGCTATTTTCTTGGGTAGCTGGGTCCCCTGGAAGGCTAATCTGTAGAATCTGGTATTGTCTGCTCTCATTGGAAGTGGCATGATTTCTTTGAGGGTTGCCTCGGCATGGTCCAAAAGGTCAGAGTCTTCTGCTAGATTTTCTGCAGTGTAGGTATGGCTAAAAGGACCTACCTTACCATATATAAGATTAGGGTTAAGGCCCCTAGACTCCCAGCATTTCACCTTCCAGGGTCCTAGAGTGGTGATCTCCTCTAAGGGTGTTTTAAGTTTGTTGATGCTGTCTCGGGTCATTTCTACCTTGATTGCATTTCCTCTGCCTAGGGCCAAGACTCGGCCCTGAATCACGTATTTCCCCAGTGTGGATGTGTTGATTGCTCTCGTCAGGTCTCTAGGCACGGTGTTTAGTACCTTGCCTTCCGTTGATTTTATGTAGATGGTCACAGGGGATGTGTCAGGTTCAGCTTGTAGGTCTTTTTCGTCCACTCGGACTGGTGGGGGCAGTGGTGGGTTTTCGCTGCGAGCATTTTTGGAGGTCCCTAGTTCTCCAGGGTCAGAGTCTAAACGTCGCTTGTTTGGTTTTGGGTCCACCTGCAAGGTGGTTGGTGGACTCTCTCCGTCTTCTTTGGCGTCGTCCATGACGCCTTAATTGATCACTAAAGCACTCGATGAGTGAAATAGTAGCACTAGTAAAGCTTGAATACGTGGCTAACAAATTCGTACAGTCTCTTCTACGCATCAGGTAAACGTCCGTTCAGCCCGAAATCCTTGCTATCACCCCCTGGATAAGAGAATATACGAACACAGCGGAGACATTCCAGATTTAGTTTGACCTTTACAGGAGTTTGTCAGATCTAATCTACAATATACACAGTTGGGTGAAAACAAGTTGAGAGGTGGAATAAATATTATGGGAATGCGAGTGGGAAAGCTCACGGGGTATGGATCTTCAGAATTACCAAAAAAAACTATAAACGAGCAGATATTTAGTAAATAATACAGACTAAAAGTTACAAATCCCCAAAATAACAAAAAAATATAACGCCGTCATTAGTCACTCTGAAGCTACCGTCTGATGTCATAAGAGATATGTTGTAGCCCAAAATTGTAGCCTACTAACAGCGCCACCTACCGTGCACCCCAAACCTGAAGTATTATCGAATGATTTAACCAAATCATGTAAGCGCCTTTAATCGTTTTGCGAATTATAATGGAGGTCGGGTTGGGGCTGACGTCAGACGACTCAAATGCGCATGAATATTCCAGTAGGGGTGAACAAAAATATTTACGAAAAAAACACTTTTTCGGCCGAGTTGCTAATCTACATATTTACCCCTTTTGTACCTCTCTCGTAACTCACATGAACCCACCTTCTTTATATCATTTACTCCTGCATGCGTAATCTAATCACAACTGCATCCCTCTCACACCCAGACATTAGAGTATCATACCTCTCAGACATATAAGAACATAAGAACATAAGAAAAGAAGGAGACTGCAAAAGACCATTCATGGCCTACACTTGGCAGCTCCTGTTCCATTCAACACACAAAAGATTTCTTACCAGAGAAAAGTCATCAACATTGTCACCCTTAACAGGAGTTCGTCAGATCTAATCTACAATATACATAAAATGCATCCAGAGGATTATGTCCATCATTTACACCAGCACCCGCGAAACAAACTCGTACTCCCTTCCATTTGCTTGCACTCAACTTCCTATCTAAATATCTAATCTGAGAGTCACCCATCCCCTGCACCTCAGTCATCCTCCTAGTCCCCCTACGCCTAGCATTACCCTCCCTCCTGTTCTCATTCAAACTACCACTTATTTCACTTTCTGGCACAACCACCTCAGACAAATCACTTTCAACCTCTTCCTCTCTCAGGGTATCAAATCTGTTAGTTAACCTAAGAGGTTCCATGTCCCTCTTACTCACACACCTAACCTATCTATTCTATCCATATTCACTCACTTCTTTCTCACTAGTCCCTACTCTAGGCCTATCTTCCACCCTCCTGGTCCCAGCTGGAGCCCTCCTCTGATGGATCATGCTGCCCTTAGCCAACATGCTACAATCTATGGAGCAAAAAAAAAGGAAGCACTTGAAACCAGCTGGCTCAAAAATGCCAGGTAATCTCTGAATGAGGCCCAATGTAGACTGCCAGGAGCTGCCAAGTGTAGGCCATGAATGGTCTTTTGCAGTCTCCTTCTGGTAAATATGTAGGCGAGCGTCCCGGCTGATAAGATGTACTATTTCGTCCGTGTTCCAAAATGTTTCACGTTTTTGGAGTACATTTATAGGGGACGGCTCGTGGGGGGATAAACACGATGCGTGGACTGCACTACGATGATCCTGAGTTCCATTAAATTGGGGGGTCTGATATAAAATCCTAATTTTTATGTTCTGACGTTTACATAGGGGTGAGGTATGATGTCAGACGACTCAAACGCGCATTCCTGTGGATGCAGTTAATTTTAACATTTGACTCAAGAAATGCTGTTTTTGAGCGGTTATCCCAGACTTATTCAATTACTGAAATACTCATATACCCACTACACAAAAAAAATAAAATCAACTTGTAGATTGTTAAATTGAAACTGCCTGGCAGGCAATGACGAGCAGAATTTGCAGTTTGGTTTGTTTGGAGTGATATTTTTCATTTTTAAATATCGGATCAGTAATTCGGGGAAAGACTGAATATTTATGACAATAGTGAAAAGTATCGACAACTATTCACTTTCCGCGAACTGAAATATTACGGAGAAAATTCATAACAATTTAAGATTTCATTCGTAAATAAATATAATTTAATTACATATTTTCAGCATGGTTTCGAAAGGCTAGACCATCGGTCCATTTATGGTCCTCTCCGAGTCTGATAAAGGATCAACTTTCCTGAGTGAGAGTCAGCATAATGAGATAATGACGATAGGTCAGTCGTTTTAGAATTGTATCCTAAACATCCTTGGATTTAGGGAATGGAATAACTAAAATATACTCAGTGTTGCCTAAGGGGATAACACATTTCTTCTTGAGTTACTTTTCACGTTGTTTTGTTCAAAATTCGCATTTTTTGCTTTTGTATGTCATTTTATTGCAAATTTTATGCACTTTTTTATGGTATAATTATTTTTTTAGCAACATGACTAGAACATAATGAAAATTAAGTAATGCAAAATTGTATACATATGTGGAAATTCTCCATAGATTTTTAAAGTTGATTTGTAAACAAAACGCAAAACTCTACCATGCGATTTTAAATATTTGCTAAAAATAAACCCGGCGTCTTAGAACTAAGAACTAGTTTATATTTTTAGCATCATTCGAATATAGATTGAAATAAATTCTAGGGCATTCAGAACACCCTTACTATTCATCTGGCGCCCCCTTCCCCTCCACACACACCTCTAACTGAGAACAAAGCCAATAGTTGACCTTGTCCGAGAAATATATGTTTTAGTCCACCATTAACATAAATTTTAATGGAACTAAATAAAACTGATTTCAAATGATAACTAAATCATATGTATATATTTTGGTCGTGAATTGAGTTCAATTACTTAATTTTTAGTAATTCTATAGCCATTTATATGATATAAGGTTTCAAGGGGAGGGGGTTCTAAGAAGAATATGGCTGGGATCAGGAACGTGGAAGATGGGCCTAGACTAGGGACTGGGAAGAAAGAGGGACTGGTGTAAGTTAAGATGAATATTGGGTGAATATAGATAGAATGGTTAGGTTAGAATAGGTTAGGTGTGTCAGTAAGAGGGACATGGAACCTAATAGGTTGACTAACAGATTAGATGCCCTGAGAGAGGAAGAGGTTGAAAGTGATTTGTCTGATGTAGTTGTGGCAGAAAGTGAAATAAGTGATAGTTTGAATGAAAACAGGAGGGAGGGTAATGCTAGTCCTATGAGGAATAGCAGGAGGACTGAGGACTTTTGATATTTGGATAGGAAGTTGAGTACGAGCAAATGGAAGAAAGTGAGGGTTTGTTTGCTGGATGCTGGTGTAAATGATGTGTCTGAGAGGTATGACAGTCTGGTGTCTGGATATGAGAGGGATGCAGTTGTGATTACGCATGTGGGAGTAAATAATGTAAAGAAGATGGGTTCGTATGAGTTAAGACAGAGGTACAAAAAGTTAGTCGAAAGGATGAGTGAAAGTATAGTAAAAGGCGTTGTTTCAGGTGTACTTCCTAGATTAGATGTGGGGATAGACTGAATGAGTATGTGAAAGGCCTGTGTGGGGAGTCAGGATTAGTTTTTGTAGACGTATGGAATGGCTTCGGTGGGAATAAAGCATTGTATGCATTGGATGGACTCCATTTAAGCCGGGTTGGGGTCGACGTGTTGTGGCAGGAGTTAGATAATGTCGTTAGGTCTCTGCAGGCGGGAAACTAGTTACTTATAGTTGTCAGGGAAATACAAGAGCACAGAGAGGGGCAGCGAAAGGAATGAGATGCAGAGGAGATATAGCGGAATATATACAGGCTAAAAGAGGTGGTTCATGGATAGGAGGGTTGAGTTGTCTTTATACTATAACGTACGATAAGTGCAGGCGAGAGGCTTAAAAGCTTCGTTTGAATGAGTCTTTTTTGAGACTCAGGATGGCGGAGTGGATTCGCCACTGGCTAACAGTGGTCCAGCGACGTGGAAAGCTGTTCGCAACTCGCTTACGCTATTATTTTTTCTTTGCTCCCTTTCCTACTCCCCTCTATCTACAATACCAATGCTCGTAGTCTTAGAAATAAGAAGGATGAGTTATTTAATTATATTATTGATGAAGATATAGACATATGTGCAATAGAATCATGGGTTGATGAAATTAAATTTAATAACAATGTGAGTGAATTTGAACTACAGAGTTATGATATGTACATTAGTCAAAGGAGAGATAGGACTGGTGGTGGGTTGATTATTTATATCAGAAATAGCATTTCTTCAAATCGAAATAATTCTATAAAGCAAGAAGTTGAGTCACTGTGGATAGATATTAAGGTCAGTAAAAATAGGATCATACACTTGGGAGCCTTTTTACAGACACCCGGACAGTCTGATTGTATTGATGAGTTAATGATCAGGGGAATAAGTAAAATGTGAAGTAGATACTGTTATTCTTGGGGACTTAAATGTAAATTCTGTGGACTGGGACAATATGATAGGAAGGGATAGAACAAGTTGTAAGTTTATAGAATGCTTTGAGGATTATTTTTTGACTCAATTTGTTAATAAGCCAACAAGGGGTATAGCAATGCCCTTGGCATTCTTATAAAATATTACGTATCAATATTCAATTAGCATACTTTCCTTTTTAATTAAATGTAAAATTATCCATTTTTTTCCCATTAAATTCTACAATTTCCTTTAAATGTTATGTAAAATCTCAACTTAGTTATGTATAAATAATCAATCCAAAATCTCAAATATTTTGTAATATATAATTGCCATCCAAATATCATTGGCTAAAATATTTTTTTCGGCAACACTTACTTTTACCAATACACACAAGCGAACGCACGCCTTTAGCTACCCGCTTTGAAGCAGTCACCCATCCATTCGTGCTCTACTTTACTTCAAATTAAGATCCCAATTCACAGTCCATCATAGTTACTTTACCACATCATACTTTACCACATCATATTTTACCACATCATACTTTACCACATCATAGTTACCATATCTTAGTTACTTTACATACCTTACATTCATTCTAGTTATTTACTAATTCAATTCTCTCATTGTACATTCGTTGATTTTGTTTATTTTCCGTTTTTCTTACAAACCTCTGCCCGAAGTTTTCTAAATTCACTTCACGTCAGGCGTTAGGCCTAAATATTAGCAGACGACTATTCCATTCAATTCAACAAATTTATGGTAATGGTTTTCAAATGACTATCTAGGCTGATTTATTAACTAAAATCAATCCCACTAATAACCTAGCACCATAAAATAGTGCCCAAAATTTAATAATCTCCCGGTCTAAATATTAGCAGACAAGTATTCCATTCAATTCAAAAAAATTATGGTAATGGTTTTCAAATATCTATCTAGGCTGATTTATTAACTAAAATCAATCCCACTAATAACCTAATACCATAGGGGTGCCAATATATTAGATTTGGCTCTTTCAAATGATAATCACTTGGTTCAGAAATTGACCTGTCAGGGAAGCATTGGGAAATAGTGATCATCAGATGTTTCGTTTTAACTTGAGAATAGTGAAAGGTATAACATGGACAAACTCCATGAAAACTCCATTTTTTTTAGAGGGGCGATTATGATAAATTACACAACTTGCTAAATCAGATTATGTGGGATATAAAATTCAGTGGTAAGAATACTTATGAGATGTGGGGCACTTTTAAGACTAAATTAAACATAGTCCAGGAGCAGTGTATTCCAAGGAAGGCTACTAGGAAGAAATGTAGAAAGCCATTGTGGTGGAATCAGGAGATAGCTAGGAAAATTTCTGAGAAGAAAAGGGCATAACAGAGATTACAGAGAGAAAGTACTTTTGAAAATTTAAATCATTATAGGTCGACCAGAAATGAGCTAAGCAGAAATTAATTTAGGTCAAAATAATACTAAAGATCCAAGGCAATTATTTAGCTATTATAGAATTAATAACATATCTAACAGTAATAAAACGGCCTCTTAGATATGAAGGGGTTTTGAAAGAATCTGATTAGGAAATAGTAGAGGTTCTTAATGATCATTTTTATGCATTATTTACAGAAATGAATCCAGGTAGATTAATTGATGATAACTCTAGGTCGAGGGAAGTAGTGTTGAAAATCATTAATGTGAACAGGGAACTAATTAAAGGACTTATATGGGAGTTAAATACTATTAAATCATCTGGCCCAGACACATTCATTCTAGGTTACTCAAAGAAGGCGTAGATAGTATTGCAGTAGCTATTGAAAAGATATATACTAGATAACTAGAGTTTGGAGAAAAACCTAATGATTGGAAATTAGCAAATGTAGTGCCAAATTTTTAAAAAAGGAAGAAAAGAGGATCTGAATAACTCTAGACCGGTAAGCTTAACTTCTATAGTTGAAAATTTTTTGAGAAGATAGTTAAGAGAGGAATTTCTGACCATCTAGAGAGTGATGGGTTAATAAATGATCTCAGCATGGGTTTAGAAGAGGTAGATTGTGTTTAGCAAATTTACTGGATTTTATGGATTATGTAACTAAACAATTATATAATGAAGAGAATCTTCAGGTAATTTATTTAGATTTTAACCAAGCTTTTGATAAGGTTCTACATAGGAGACTAACTCACAAATTAAAAATGCATGGGTTGTGGTAAAGTTTTGAATCAGATAGATGAATGGCTGAAACACAGGAAACATAGAGTTGTACTGAATGGAGTGAGGCCACAGTGGAGGGACGTTATCAATGGCGTATCTCAGGGATCCGTTCTAGGCTCTTTATTATTCACAGTTTATAGAAATGATCTTGAGGAGGCTGTAAATAGCAAAGTGTCAATTTTTGCTGATGACAATAAATTGGCAGCTGTAGTCAAAGAAGTTGAGGGCAGCTTTAAAGTGCAGAGTCACTTAAATAAGTTATTTGTTTGGGCTCAGCAGTGGCAGATGACTTTTAATCTTAAAAAAGGCAAAGTTATAAACATGAGAAGAGATAGTAGGGAATTTAGCTATGAAATGGATTGGCATTGGCTGAATTCAGTAGAGGATGAGAAGAACTTAGTCGTAGTAGTAGTAGATAGGTCACTGAAGTGTTCGTAGCAGTGTATTGAGGCAAAAATAGAGCAAATATGGTGCTAGGATACATTAAGAGGAATGTTAGCTACAAGAGTAATGAGCTTATGCCTAAACTCTACAACTCGTATGTTAGGCCTCATTTAGAGTACTCTATACAAACATGGTCACCACCATTTAGATATGATATCAACCCTACTAGAGTCAGCACAAAGGCGGGCAACAAAAATAATACCTTCCCTGAAGCACCTTGAATATGAAAGTAGACTCTGGGTACTAAATATGTTTTCATTTAAAAGAAGGTGTGTGAGGGAAGATATGATTGAGCTTTTTAAAATCTGTTTTGGGATCTATAAGTTGGATTTTAACACGTTATTTGAGTTAGAAGGTATTATTAGGACTAATATACATATAGGGGAGTAGGATATGGGGCAAAGAAAATATAATAGCGTAGGCGAGTTGCGAATAGCTTCCCGCGTCGCTGGACTAATGTTAGCCAGCAGTGAATCCACTCGGCCATCCTGAGTTTCAAAAAAGACTTATTCAAACGAAGCTTTTAAGCCGCTCGCCTGCACTTCTCGTACGCTATACTAGGGATCACCATTTAAAAATTATTAAAAAAAACAGTGGTGCAGGTTGGATGTTAGAAAATATTTTTTTACCAATAGTGGTAGTGTAGCGGTCTATACCCCTACAAGTGTAAATATTTATTTCTAACTGTATATATATATATATATATATATATATATATATATATATATATATATATATATATATATATATATATATATAAATATATAAATAAAGGGTGTTCCATTAAAACGGCTCGAAGTTAGCAGTAAATAAAACATTGTTATTGGTAAAAATTTATTGATTTTACTATTGGATATATATATATATATATATATATATATATATATATATATATATATATATATATATATATATATATATATATATATACGATTGGAAGACTGCCATGCCGCTTCTTTTGTTCTCCGCCCCTGTGTCGTACCAGGTTTCGAAGACGGGCAAGGAAATTACGTTTAATTGCTGTGATCACTGAGGGTCACCGCCCTTCTTCCTCTATCGAACCTCTTGCATGAATCATCCTTTAACGCCAGGTTGCACTGTGTACCGACTACCAGGCAGTCCTTTTTCATCAAGAAGGATTCCGTTACACCGACTGACTGATCACCTTGACTTTGTGCCCCATCTACCGAATGAGGGTCATTGGCGCCATCGTTACAAGGCCAGAAAGGAGTACCAAATCAACGCCTGCGCGAAGCCGAATTGTGCCATGGGTGATGCCAGTTCTTTAATAAATTTGGAAATGGCCCTCCATGACGATGACGAAACTTAAGGTTTGTGGCCCAAGAGAGCTTCCCGTGACGGCCATAAAAGGTGAAAATCCCGAGTCATTGGGCAAAGAGCGAATGCCTAAAAGGACAATTGGAGGTGCGACCCATCCAGCCTTGACGATGGGCCATTATGGAGCAATTCAAAGTCCTGTGTGCCCTTTCTACCATCCTGTTCGTGGACGGGTGGTACACGATGGTGCGGATACGATGAAAACCAACGAGACCAGACAGTACCTTGAATAGTTCTGATTCGAATTGGGCGCCTCTGTCGGTTAATAAGTAAAGCGAGACTTAAAATTTGGTAATCCACCCGTCTAGGAAAGCTAACGCAACCGTTGCGGCACTTATGTCGGGGATCGGTAGTGCTTCGATTCATCTCGTCGTTTGGTCGATGCATGATAGTAAATACCGATTGTGTGAGGCGTAGGATTGTCCAGGCAGTGTACACGGTGGGAATGGTCCAACTATATAGATAACCACAGTTTCGAAACTTGAGGATGAAATACCAATGGGCAGGATCGGGGATTTCGAGTGGCGATTAATTTTGGGAGATTGACAAGGGAGGCACTCCCTCGTCCAGGAGCGAATATTCTTGTCCACATTGGGCCAGAAATATCGAGATTTGATGAGACGAAGTGAAACCTTGATTCCGGGGTGTGACAGTTTATGTAATTCATTGAAGATAGTTCTCCTGCATTCCAAAGGGAAAAACGGTCGTGGGTATCTTGATGTTACTTCATACCAAAGTTAAAGTTCCTAGGGAAAAGGGTAAGATTTTAGTTGCGAGAGAAACTCCTTCATTTCTTCGTTATTTTTCTGCGCTGCCGCCAAAGCTCGGAGGTCATGAGAGTCAATTTGGACCGAATTTGCGCTGAATTGCTCTAGAATGGCTGTCCAATGGCGTTGTTGCCTGTTTGTTTTAACACTTAATGGCGATGCAAAGGCTGATACTAAACGCTTGTGATCAGTGCACAAGGTAACGTGGTTACCTTCAATCAGATGCCTGAAGTGCATGACAGCAAGATACGCCGCTAGGAGCTTTATGTTGAAGGTCGAGTATGCCTGCTGCGTCCGGCTCAGCTTGCTAAAAAAAAATGCCACCGGTTTTGCAGTATCCGTCGACCATTTGGTGTAGGGCAGCACCTGCTGCGTATTAGGAGCAATCCGTCACTAGCTGGTACGGTGAATCATTGGGCGTGAAGATGACGGGAAGGGCTGAGGGGGTCCGGATCCGTACAGAGCCTCATATTCTCTCAATATGTGCTGAAGGTAATTGATAATTAAGGCTACCGCAGGCTCTCGATATAATCTCACTTGAGGCAAAAGTTTGTTTTTTGACTACAAGTATGCCGCGCGCGGAGTCCACTAAAGATTAAAGTGCCTCAGAATATACTAGATTCGCGCAATTCACCTGATTTCACTAATTTAGCCGGAATTATTGATACACTCCCTTCCGTGTCGATTAAGAAGTCATATTTATTATTACACACTTTAGCCGCGACGGTGAAAACAGACGGCATTCGAGTGGCCGCGCTTGCAATGGCGTGCCCGCCTAGTTTTCCGCCGGGGCTGGCGAAGATAGCCTAGAGGATGGATGATCTTTTCTTCTCTCTTGGGCCACCTGTACTAGGCAGGGTTTGGTACGACTATTTTGTTTAGTTCTTCTTGGGGTAAAGTTTCATTTAACTTTACCCACAGGTTTTGGGCTCGTTCGTAGAGTACAGTATTGATAGGTTCAAGTTCGGTTTCTCTATGCACTTCCTCGGATGTTATTCGGTCCTGTCTTCTTTTATTTTCAATGAATCGCGTTGCCCCGTTTTTTACTCTTTGGGCCTTTAGTATCTGACATTTACTCAACATGTGAGTAAGTATGATCGGATATAATAAGTTAGAACGGACGAGGGCTGTATATAATTTTCTTTTATTGTTGCTTGAAAGGTTATGAAATCGTAGCAGCGTTGACATCGTTGCTTTTGCTTCATTCACCCTTTTTTCCAGGTGGGAGACATACCCATTCGTCGTTAGTTTGAGTCCGAGGACTCTCCCTTCCGTGTTGGAATTGTATCCTTCCACTTCGACTCTAATTGTGGCTGTTTTTCTTCGATTAATTGGAATAACTCTGAATTTGTTTGTGTTAGTTTTAATTTTGTTCCTTTTTTTCGAAATCGTTTATGTTTTTGATTTCCCTCGCTGTCCTTTGGGCGATATCTCTTGGACGATATAAGGTTTGGGAGATACACCCTCCTTGTGGCATCCCCGCCCGTAGAGCGAATGCATCACCCATTTAGCCATTACGCTGCAGAATGGCTTTTCTTCCAGTTAGGTGGTGGCATAATATTCTGGTTAGTTGGTCTCTATGTTGAGGGCGCTGATTTTTGCTTGTAAACCGGGGATCCATACATTATCGAAAGCTTTGGCAACGTTGCGGAGTACGATGTCCACTCTGTTGCCCCGCGCTGTTTCGATGGCAATTTTTTCAGTTATTACAGCCAGCGCGGTTTCCGTCCCTCTATTGCTCCTGAACCCGTGTTGTTATGGGTTATATAAGTTATTTGTTTCCTGGTGTTTCTTAACCTTTCGTTGAGGAGCTTTTCAAGGAGTTTTCCGAGAAACTCGAGTAGTGAGATTGGGCGGTAGCTTTCAATTTGGTGTTTTGGTTTACCCGGTTTCGGCAAGAATATCATCTTTGCCATCTTGAAGGCCTAGGGGTAATATCCAGAATTCAGACAGGTATTGAAGACCCTTATGATTGCATCGTGCACGTTGTTTGGTGCATTAGTCAGGTGCGCCTTTGTTATGCCACTTAATCCTGGAGCCCTTTGTTTAAAGGACTTGACTGCTGTTAAGTACTCTGCCATTGTGAGCGGTAGTCCCTCTTCTTAGCGGATGTGTCTCTCATCGTCAATCTGTGCGTATGGCTCGATGTTTTTCTGTTGGTTCTCAATTGTTCGAGCTATTTCTTCTTCATAATCTCTATCGAAGTCGAGGTTCTCTTCTGGGGAAATCGAGCAAATTTGTTCCCAGGGCCTTCTGAAGGGATCTTGAAGCTCTGCATCTTGCTGCAGTTCCCTATCTTGCACTTTGATCTTTATTAGTTCTTTTGGTTGGGTTCTTCGCAGTCTTCGAATTTGGGTCCAAAATCTTTTTTGATCACTTCAATGTCCATTTTTCTGATGATATTATTCCATACTTGGTTTGCTTTTTCTTTTATCATTGCCCCCAATTGTCTTCTGATGGTATTTAGTCTGTTATATTTTTCCATCGTATTACCCAGTTTCGTTATTTCTCTTGTCAATGTTTTAAGTTCTTTTATTATCGCTTTAATTTCGTCGTCCCATCTCGGTGCAGGGAGGGTTCTGTATTCTATTAAAGGGGTATACATTACGTCGGCTTCTATTATTTTTTCGCTTATTTTCTGTATTTCTGCCTCAATTACTCGTACGTTTGTTTCTTGGTTATTAAAGGTTCTGGTATCTATGGTGCTTAAGTAATCTTTATATTTGGCCCAATCTGTTCTGCCGAGTGATTTCCTTTGCGGTATCTTAATTTGGATGGGTGAGGTGGATATAGTTGTGACCATACTAAGGTGGTCGAATGGGGTTACGGGCCTGGGCTCGGTATGGTGATTGAGGTTAAAATTGGGGTTGGTGAGAACTATATCTGGGGTGGTAGAGGATCTGTAGGATAGGAACGTTGGGAAGTCTGGTCCTTCTCTTTGGACTATATTTCTTTGCACCAGTAGTTCTAGGGTTCTGCGTGTGCCGTTCATATTGGTTGTGTATCCTGCTGCTCTGCATCTGGCGTTGAGATCTCCCGTCCTAATTGTAGAGCTTGTTCGGCGAAAGAGTTTAATAAAGTTGGGAATGGGTAAATACAAGCGTCTTAGGGGTTGATAAGCACCGACTATTACCAGATTGCCTATAGTCATTTTAATTTTTAACGCCAAGTAGGATTCCTCTAGATCCTTTATTTCGGTGTAAGGTTTTCCCATTTTTATCCCTATCGATACACCGTCGAATCTGGTTTGGGTATGGTTGGCAGATATGATCCTATAATTTGGTATTTTTATTGTTTCGACTTCGGTGTTGATACCATGTTCGGTTAATATGACTATATCTGTGTCTTCTTGTCTAATTATATTTGAGTAAATAACTCTCTTTGTCATCCAGCCATTCACGTTTAGCGTAAATATTTTTAGTTTGCGTTGATACGTGAACATGATTGATTTAATTCCTGCTTTAATTTTCTCGGTTCTTGCTGGGAAACGGGTGCGGCCAGATCGCTTTTTCTTAAATTGGTCGCTGGAGATATTATAGCTGCTTCGTAGTCCCATTTATACCTTCCTTTAACCAATCCTTCTACGATTTCTTTTTGTTTGCAGGTTTTGGGCAGGGGGTTCGCATGGGTGCCGTATATTTTAATATTGAGTTCCTGGGTATTTAGTTGATGTTTTTGTTTTTGTTTCTCTTTCTCCAGTTTTAGTGCAATCTCTTTGGTTGCTTTTGCAATCTGTTCGTCAGAAGTTTCTACATCGGTTTCCTGGTCGGTCTCCATTTGATTTTCTTCTTGGTTGTCCGTGTTTTGTTCTTGTTCGTTTGGTCTCATATTTATGTTGTAGATTTCGCTTGACGGTGTGTTCTCGGGGAACCACATTTTTTTAGGCCGTTTTTTCAAGCACAATGTTTTGTTCGGTAGCATATGAACCAGGTTTTGCAATATTCACGAAGTGAGCGTGCACAATGCAAAGGATGAAGTCTGGTCGCGTGTTTTCTTCAAATGTTCACGGTGGTGGTTTGTGGAGTAGGTACTTTTGTTGGTCCTCCTGCCGTTGCGGTGGCGTATGTTGTGTTCCTTTTTCTTCTGATAGTTCGACTTTCTTTTCTTTTATTAATTGCTTTTTTAGTGGGCAAGGCATTTCAAGTGTTCTGTGGCTGTTTCCACAGTTCAGACACATTTTTTCGGCTGCTCTGCACTCGTCCCACCGGTGGTCTTTGCTTGAGCATTCCGAGCAAGTTTTCCCGTTGAATTGGCATCTTTGGTTGCTTGCTGGTCCAAGGCGTAGCATTTGAAGCAAACCTGAATCGAAACAAACGTCTCTCTTTCGATCTGATCCTGGGAGATCTTGGTGTAAAATATAAGCAGGCCGTTTTCTGCCGCTTTCTTTGCCATTTCCGTGGTCTGAAAGACGATTTTGAAGACGTGTTGATGTTCTTCGCCGTTCTATTTTTTTTCTAATTTCACGATGTCTTCAATTCTGACCCAAGTTTGCTCATTTTCTATTTCTTCCTTTATTTCCGTAGCTAAGTGGGCGCCGACCCATGGTTCGAGCTTTCGGCACATGACGGATCTTTTTGTTGTTACGTTTTGGGGTGTACGGGGGGAGAAACCGATTTTTTTCTAGTTCCTTCGCTGCGTCTTCACTCAGGAGGAAATCCAGGTCTTTCTCTGTGTCACAAAGTGCCACCTAGCCCTTGTATTGATCTTTCAGTCTGAGTAGAATTACTCCTATTTCAGCGTAGATCGTTTGCAAGGTCCTTCACACGTGGGTTTTTCCTTCCAGGGGAGGATACGAAGAGTTACCCTCTTCGCACCCTCGTGGTCTTCCATTGTAGCTCATGGGGAGCTTTCTTTCTGGCGGTCTGTTATTTGTCTTCTTACCTCTGCTCTTCTGGGTAAAAAAAAGTTTTACTCTATTGTTGTATGAATGAGAAAATGAGAATGATCTCTCCGCTCCCACAATCTTTGTCCTGGCCGGTGTAACTGCCTGGGTTAAATGATTAATGGATGAGGTGATGGACCCGGGAAGGCCTTCCAGGAGGATTGTTCATGGCGGACTTGATGATGGGTGGTGATTGAATCAACTACCACCACCCGGGGTGCCGCCCCTCCTGGAGTTTGGTTATCGATGCTGCGTCCGACATACATAGAGACGATTGTATGTCCCTGTGAGGGAACCCCACGTGGAATCTATTGAGCAGACGGAACTTTCACGCGCTGCAGAAGGCCCGGTTAGGCCTACATTGGTAAGCCTACCCCCCTTCCTTCCACAAGCGGTAGCACCGAACCGCGTCCCCCACGATTCACCTTTACGCGGACTAGAATGGCCTCTGCAAAAAGATTCGAGGCAATTTGAGAGTAGAGCTGTTTCCCGCACACCCCTCGGGGAGAGCCTCGGACATAAATAGTGTTCGACTTCCATGAGGAGACACAGAGTTAAGAAGTCTCGCCCAGAACCCAGAAGATTTCCCCATGGTTTCAAGTCAAGTGCCAGCAACAAAGCAAAGTGACAGCTGGACTATTTTGTGCATTTGGAATTAGCCGCAGCCAGGAGGTAATTCCACTGAACGATCGCCCTGAGTGATTTTCCCGACTTCTTTCATCAACTCCTGTCGAAGCCCTCCTCATTTTGGTTAGCCGAAATACTCTCCCCTGGCCCGGAAGTTACCCCCCCCCTTGCTTTTGGAGAACCGTCATCACTCCAACCTCCCGCTTTGAATTCCGAGCGGCCTTACCTCAAGTGCAGAAGACATCCGTAAGCCAACCCCTCTTCCCCTTTTAGCAACCCAATTGAGTTGTCCCCCCCTCCCATTTGAATAGTCTCCTCCGGGAATACCTTAAGTTCTAACTTCATAGCCTGATTTATAACTACAATTTCCCCTTTCATTTACTGATGTGATTTTACCCATCAATTCTCTCATTATTTTTGTGTAAATAAAATTATATTTTTGTACATACCTCTTTAAATAACCTTGAGCTTTGCCATTGTCCCTAATTTACCTGACCTCGTTGCATTCTCTCGCTACTCAGCACGTCTGAACTCGTGGTTTTCCGTCCCTTTTGTCGGTTCGCTTTCAAGTTATTGGTCCCCCCCTTTTAGATATAATATGGTATCGATATAATGTATTGCCATACAACGACAGTCCTTTTATGTTCCTGGCTGGGCCACTAGGGATAGAGAGAACTCTTCCCCAACGGTAGCAGCATCGCCTCTTGTCCGGGGTGCCTATGACGGAAGGTTCTACAGTGGGCTAGTCCTTAAACCTGCTTTCCCAATTGCCTCGAATTATGCCTTGTCAAATGGTGGGCATAGTTCGAACTAGGTTATGAGTGGCAGTACACACGGCAACCCCTCAGAAGGAGAAAGCGGAAGAGGGGTGATGAGTTTAGTCAGTCATTGGGAGAGGGAGAGTTCTTCGATGTGGTTTGATTGATCGAAATGCCCTTATAATTCACTGATCTTCGGAATCTTCTCTTCTCTCAGATTCCAGCGATGAAAAGTGCGAAAGTAGCGCAGGCTAAATCTTTCGAGTGAGTGAGCTCAATATCCCTGCGTGCGAGCGGTCTGGGAGCGGGCAGTCAAAAGAGGATAATTTTGGTCCGACAAAATGGCCGATCGAGTGAGGAAAAATTTCGTCTCCTTATTTTTAATTCCGGAGATGTGAAGTTGGGCCTCCACACTTTTGAGCCAACCTGGGACTGCTGTTTCATTAAAGATGGGCGGCTTTATGTTGACAGCGTTCACGAAGTCCTCTTCACCTTGTCTTGTCTGACATTGCTTGTTGCGTCCATTTCTTCTATACCTTTACTGTCCGGTCAAAACGAAGGGACGCCACTTATGGGGGATAAAGTTCTATAAATGTCCCTTAGTTATGGGGTTACCAATTATGATAGTCACCAATTTATAGCGGTAACCAACTTATATGAAGATGAATTAAGTATCTGACTTCAAAGATAAATCTTCATTGTGTTCTTATTTTGTCTGGGCTTACCCCGAAGGTTTCAAGGTAATCGAGGGAAAGAAGGACGTTGTGAAAATATACTTTATTCTAATATTGGCCTATAACGCGGCAAGTGGCACGTCACGAAGTTACTTTGCGGGCGACTAGCAATGCATATATATTTAACGCGAAATATTACATTCGGCAGTGACAATACTTGGTGAACTTAAAAAGGGGAACGTTCACGAGATCATCTTCTTAACGACTGTAATCTAGTAATTTTAATAAGACAATAATCATCCTAACTGAGCTGACTCTCTCTCTCTCTCTCTCTCTCTCTCTCTCTCTATATATATATATATATATATATATATATATATATATATATATATATATATATATATATATATATATATATATATATATATATACACTAGGCAATGGTTCGTTCCTAAGATTAAAATGTAAAATCTAAAAAAAAGCAGCCATGGTTAAATTTTTATACATTTTCTGAACTTCGTCAATTATAAAAATTTTAAAAAGGAACTCTAAACTAAATTTCCAAATTTCCCCCCTTTCAAAATATCACGTTGCTAAAATATAGAGTTATAGATATAATTATAGAGAAGATATATAAAAATAAATTTTCGGAACTTCACCATTTGTAATTCTTTGGGTTTTAAAAAATTCACAAAATTTCGATACTTATATTTATTTCTGAACTTCACCATTTTCTTTTTTGATATTATAAAAGGATTATTAGAAATAACTTTGATAAAAAAACAAGTCCTAGCCAAATTAAGATGAAATTATTATTCAAATACTCAAAAAAATCCCCTTCTTAAATTATAGAGTTAGTGATGATGATGATGGTGATGATGATGATATGTTTAAATTGTAATATCAATCAAAATTGACACCCTTGGCCGCGAGCACTCGCTCCAGGTGAGACCTGAAGGCCGTGCACACGTTGCGGACGAAGTCCTTCCCCATGCTGGCCTACACGTGATTGCCGAAGGACTTCAGCTCGTCGATGTTGCTGTGGGGGACCTTCCAAGTCCTGCCCTCGACATTCACCCATACGCTGTACTCGAGGGGAATGAGGTCGGGCGACTGGGGAGGCCAAAATCCTCCGACCAGAAGTTCATGTTCAGACTCCACCCACAGTCTTGGCCTTGTGGGCCGGGGCACCATCCTGCTGAGAGACGTAGTCCACCTTCGTCGTGATCTTTCTCACCCAGAGGAGAACTTTAATAGCAAAAATGTCCCTGTGATCGGCCGCGAAGCACACGCTCTCATCTTATTGCCATTCGAAGCCACGACGCCGTGGACCAACAAGGAGGTCGGATACTTAGTTGTGGACACGTAGCGAATCTCGTGGACCTCTTGGCTGAAGCTTACCACGCAGTCGTTCCTCTTGTTGATGATCGAATCGACCGTGAAGGTTTTTGCATCAGAAAAAAAATGAGAATTTGATCGCCAAGACTCTTCAAGTCGTTTGGAAGGTGAAGACAGAGCTTCCGACGTTGTTGACGCATAATGTCGCTGTGGGGGAATTCCATGTGGAATTTCTTTTCCAGCACGGAAGTGACGTCCATGCGCTGGAGAAGGTTCTAGAATTTGGTTAGGCTTAAATAGGTAAGCACCCCCCCCCCCTCCCCTTTCACAAGCGGTAGCCTCGAACCGCGTCCACCTCGGACCACCTTTTGGCGGGTTAGAATCGCCTTGACGGGAAGATTCGAGGCCATTCGAGAGTAGCACTGTTTCCCCCATCCCTGCGGAGGGAGAGCCTCGGATATATATATAGGGCTCGTCTTCCATGTGGGAGACACAGAGTTGAGAAGTCTCGCCCGGACCCAAGAAGTTTCCTCTAGATCCAAGTCAGGTGCTAACAACGAAGCAAAGTGACGGCTGAACTTTTGTGTGTTGGAATTAACCCAACCAGTATGGTAATTCCATTTGACGATCGCCACCGAGCGATTTTTCCGACTCCACTCATTAACTCCTGTCGAAGCCCTCCTCGTGTTCTTCCTCGTTTTGGGGTGGCCGAAATACTCACCCCTGGACCGGACGTTACCCCCCTTCCCCCTTGGAGAACCGTCATCACGTCAACTTCCCGCTCAGAAGCTCCGAGCGCCCTCGCCCTCATGTTTATTGCCTGCAAAAGACATCCGTGAAGCCTTACCCTGACGTCTCACCCAGAATCCTACGTAAGCCAACCCCTCTCCCCCTTCAGCAACCCATTTGAGTTAATCCTTTGAATAGTCTCCTTCTGTAACGCATTAATTTCTAACTACAGTCTGATGCATAACTCTGCAATTCCCCCCTTGTTTACCAATTTAATTTTGTCCATTAATTCTCTTATTTTATGTGAATAAAATTATATTTTTGTACATGCCTCTTTAAATAACCTTGAGCTTTGCCATTGCCCCAATTTTACCTGACCTCGTTGCACTCTTTTCTCGCTGTTCTGCGCGTCGAAACTCGTGGCGTTCCGTCCCTTGTCGGTTCGCCTTTAAGTTATTGGTCCCTTCCCCATAGATATAATATGATCTTGATATAATGTAATGTCATCGCACGTTAGTCGCCTTTCCACGCCCCTCAAGCTCTTGCCGCCCTCCTCCTTGACACCCTAGCCACCGTGGCCAGCAAGATGTTCTTCTTCTTCGTGAACGCAGTCATTTTAAGCTTTAGAGCACTTTCCAAGACCTTTCCCACAGCCAAACTGCTAACCACTTAAGGTCTGCCTGAAAGAGCTTGATCTTTTAGGTCTTTCCCGTTCTAGAGCCTCTCCACGACTCTGTGGACGGTCATCCTACTGACGTTGAGCTGAATGGAGATGTCAGACTTGTTATGACTCGCGCACAATGTAAAAGATGTTTTAATGAGACGAGCTGTAAAAGCATAACTTTAAGTTTGTTTCACGAAACTTTTTTATCATACACGTAAACCCCTCCAAAGATAAAAGAAAACGAGTGTAACAATACTTTTGAAAAACCCGATACTGCTATAATACGATCAAGAAACGTATTTTTTCCCTCTAACAATGCTAAATCAATAGGCGACCATTGATAGAACGTCAATCAGTTGCTGCCAGGCCACTATCATCCCATGAGTTTAAAATCATCTACTTTACATGAGTGAAACCCATAGAGTATGTACAAGAAAAGCAACAACTCTGTATGTATATCAGCATATCTTCCCTAAGCTTCATTTTTTTAATTTGAATTGTTTATTCATAACCTGAATAAAACTATGTTTTATTAAATTAATCGTCACCTGATAGGGCCTTGCCAAAGAGGCAGTAGTTTGGATTTTTGAGTAATCAATTCCGAAGCATCGAAGATAGAAATGTCACAGAAATTGACCACTTTTAGCATGGTGATTGATAGGCCAATGTCACTGATTTCAAAATCTGCTTCTTCTTGCCCCACCATTCCTAAAATAGAAGAAGAAAGGTTCACAAAAAAAAACTATCATGAATAGTTTTAGTCATGCTCTAACTGAACCGGTTCTCGACAATGACGACTTTGGTAACTAATAACTTAAACGCAAAATTTTCACAAAGATCACTTAGTAAACATAAGGGGATGGAAGCAGTGACGAAACAAGGAAAAAAAATTGAGGGCAAGCTAACCTAAATTCCTTCTCTGAGTAGTCTAAATAATGGTTATCTTATACAGCATGGATAATAAATAACATAAATAGCATTAACTATCAGATCAGATTTATTTTTTTAACATACTCGTAATCCTGATCATAAGTATAAGACTAGTTGAAAAACTGTTAAAATGGACATTTTGCACCTTTCGATACTTATAAGGTTCTAAGTGAAGGTTTGATATACTAAAAGCTAAATTGTAGCTGAGACAAACAAAGGTAGTTTAAACAAGTTAAAGAGAAAATACAGTTTACTCAAATGAGCTGCTCAACAGCTGACCAAAAGTTTAAGACTACAACGCATAATAGTCTAAATTTGCGCAAATTCTCGGATTCTGTGACATTTATCGTTTGGAGCTAACGGTGTTAAGACGTCATAATGCCTAGAGCGGCTAAACTTTCATTATTTGAACGTGGTCAGATCGTTGAACTGCATAAGCAAGGCCTGTCGCAGCGTGCCATTGCTGCCGAGATTGGACGCAGTAAAACAGTGATTTGCAATTTTCTGAAAGATCCCGAGGGCTTTGAAACAGCGAAGTCAAGTGGTAGACCCCCCAAAATTTTATCAGTACTAGGTAGGAGGGTCAACAGGGTTGTCCGTCAAGACACGGCACGTCATAATGCCTAGAGCGGCTAAACTTTCATTATTTGAACGTGGTCAGATCGTTGAACTGCATAAGCAAGGCCTGTCGCAGCGTGCCATTGCTGCCGAGATTGGACGCAGTAAAACAGTGATTTGCAATTTTCTGAAAGATCCCGAGGGCTTTGAAACAGCGAAGTCAAGTGGTAGACCCCCCAAAATTTTTATCAGTACTAGGTAGGAGGGTCAACAGGGTTGTCCGTCAAGACACGGCACGGTCTTCAAGTCAGATTAAGGCACTCACCGATGCTGATTGCAGTCCAATAACCTTAAGACGTCATCTCAGAGGGAAGGGCATAAAAAATTAAAAAACTGGCTTTAAGCGCCTCGTCTGCTTCAACGTCACAAAACTGCCCGTTTAAAGTTCGCCAGGAAGCACCAGACATGGGAAATCGCAAAGTGGAGGAAAGTTTTATTCTCTGATGAGAAAAAAATTAACCATGGCGGTCTTGACGGTTTCCACACGACACAGTGGTGGTGGCTCCATCATGGTGTGGGGGGGCTCTTTGAACTTTCAACTTACCATGGTCATATTGCCACAAACCAACTCGCCACGATAAACGTGCCGTAGCCCAACTCGGTACAGCCAACTTTCTCTACTCTAAATGGCCACAGACAAACTAGCCAGTCTCGTTGCCGCTGACACAACCCAACTTGCTCTACCACAACTCGCCATTCTCGTCACCGCAGCCACACTGACCACGGATTAATCGCCTTAGCTAAACTTGCTACGGTCAACGTGGCGCAGCACAAATCGCTACGATCAACTGGCTGCAATTAAACTCGCCACTGTTAACTCGCACAGTAGCCCAACTCTCAACGGACATCTTGTCGTAACCAAATTCACCAAGGCCAACTCGCCACAGTCAAACTCACTACAGACAACTTGTCGTAGGCTGACTCGCACTAGCCCAACTCGTCACGGTCAACTTGCCTTAATTCAACTCGACGTAGCCCAACTCGTCACGATAAACTTACCGCAGCTCAACTCGCTATAGTTAACTCCACAGTCCAACTAGTTATGGTCAACTCGACTTACCCCAAATCACTATGGTCAATTCACCGTAGCAAAATTCGCCACGATCAACTCACTCTAGCCCAATTTGACACGGTTAACTCACCGCAGTCAAATTCGTCATGGTTAATTCGCCCCAACCCAACTCACCACATTCAACTAGCCGCAGCCCATCTTACCACGTTGAACTTAGTTTAGCTCAACTCGTCGCAGCCTTAACTCAAGATGGTTAACTCACCTAGCCCAACTCGCCGTAGCTCATCTTACTATGGACGACTCGCCACGCTCAACTCACCTTAATCCAAGTCAATTTAGTTCAACTCGCTACGGTAAACTCGTCGCAGACCAACTCGCTACAATTAACTCTCTGTAGTCCAATTCGCTATGGTAAACTTTTCCCAGCCCAAGTCACCGCAGCCCAACTTACTACGATCAACTTGTCGTGGTTCGACTCGCCAGGTCAAATCACTGAAATTTAAGTCGCTACGGCCAAGGTGTCAAAACCCAACTTGCCACGTTCAACTTGCTTTAGCCCAACTGGTCATGGTCAACTCGCCAATAACTCAACTCGCTACGGTGAGCTCACCCCAGCCACAGTCGCCGCAGCCCAACTTGTCACGTTCAATTTTCCCTAGTTCAACTCGCTGCACCTCAATTCGTCAAGGTCAACTCGCCGTAGCTCAACTCCATATCTTACCTGGAAACCTTGTTGATTTTTTATCTAATAATGTACCCCTGTCTTAGGGTCTGTCCTTGATGAACTCCATTGACCGGACGTGCTTGCCCCGGAAATCTGTCGCTTTTGCCTGACGTGAGCGAATGTTATGCATGTTGTGAGAATGTCGCTTTTTAAAATTCTGTTGAGTAATGAAAGAGAGACTTGCCTACACACTTTTTGGGTGATGTGGAATTTGATAACTTGGGGAGCTAGTGTGAAATATCCCATCCAGGTTAACGGCTCTCGATCCTTGTCCCCGAAGCTTAACGTCTCAGTGTTAAGGAAGAGTGGTGCAGTTTCTTCAGGAAAATCGTTGATGGAATGAGGAGGCTTTTAGCGGAGATCCTACCCTCGTACCTACTTCTGCTCGCGAACACTAATGGGATGTGCTAAATCATCTTCAGATCAGACTTCTTTGATCGATTTGATATAGCAACAATCTATTCGGTAGCGGGGAGATCTGTGGTAATAGACATTAATAGTCACAATGTCCGAGTGCGTAACTAGTTTTTGATCTAGTGAAATAAAAAGATCGAGTGCTTCGAAACTTCTCGAAGTCAATCGACGCTCATGAGTCAAATAGTTCTAAGAGCATTTTCCCAGGGTTGACAGTTTAACGTGGTGGAGTAACCCAGTCAAAGATAGATGTTATGCAAGAGTCAAGTGTACAATGGGAGGATAGGAATATTTCTTTTTTAAATAGTGGAAGAAGATATAAATAGTAATTTTGACCAAGCATCTTTCTATCAGTTGTTTTGCCAAATTAAAATTTTTACTTGCTGTTTACATTTACTCGGTTTTATACATCCTACCTTTCCTTTGATGTTTGTTTTTCAACTCTATCTAGAAATTAATAAAGTATTTAATACCGATCATTCCGGTCCAAGAGCCATCTTTTAGCTGTTTCCCCCACTGGCCATCTTCAGGAGCGGTGTAATGATAAGTGAAATTGGCGTACCTGGCGATCACGTTCAAAATTGCAATTTCGAGTCCACGGCACCTTCAAAGTCAGAAAATAATGTAATAGTTGAAAAATTTAATATTTTTAAACTATAGATTAATATACATAATTAATGTGACTATTTCTTAATTCTACTTCCTACGTTTGGTAAAGTAACCCCACCTTAGTTATCAGTAATTTAAGGATTGAGTGGTAGGATTGGTTGACAGTTAATATGATAGGGTTGGACTTTAACACCTTATAATGTATAGGATGGTCTGAAATTCTTGTCAATACTGTAAATATTGTTTTACTTTTTATTTCCAATATTACTTTAATTTTATATTTTAGGTGACCGAAAGTCTTGTCATTCCCCTGTTAATATTATTTTAATTTTATATTTCAGATGGATGACACGATCTTCTGCGGCTTGGAAGAGAGGGTAATTGCAAGTGTATGTGCACAAGATCGTGTGCATTCTTGCAGGAGCGTGTAGGATGTGCGACAGGACTTCACTGCAAGATTCAGCAGACTAGCCCCGCCAAAGAGGACGAGACTGCGCTAGGAATATGAACTGTTTCTGACAGGATCAATTAAGGTGGGGTCGACAAGACTTTCTGACCACCCTATAAATAAGTGGTAAGTCAATATCTCTGTAGGTTCATTTTGAAGCGACAAGTCAACTAAATAGATCAATGCGACTAACGGATGGGGTGGGGTAGTTAAAAATTTCGATTTCTCCTATTCCTGAATTAGGGGATGGGTCAACAGGCCTCGGTCAGCTCCCCGCATCCTAAGTGGTAAGGTTAACTCGACTTAGACTTTAGAAGCTGAAAATTTTCCTTCCAATTATATTAGATTACGTTAAGTTAGGTTAGGTTAGTAGCCAGTTGACTACAGCGGAATGGCCCTAGCCAGTTGTAATAAACTTCCTAAATTACCAAACATACCCACAAGTAATCGTTAAAAATCTACTGCGTTGACGTTAATCATTATTATTATTTGTTGTAGGTAAGGTCAGATTCCGACCTTTGCTCGGATTCCTTGGTCCAAGAGGAGCGAGCAAAATGTGAGCGAATTAAGCCGCTATGTATGTGGGTAATGACAAAAATACGTAAAAGAGCGATTTTAACATTGGCCGAAATATTAAAATATCTTGGAGGTTCTGGGATATCAAAACTGAATAAACCAAAGAAACTTTACTAATATACAATTAATATATACAAATTAATAAATAGGGGTTTCATATAAGTACCCAATCGGATTAGATGTTCACGGGAATGGTTTAAAGGGACGCTCGGATGCAGCTACAAATACCGACAAACTAACAAACTATTCACAGAACGGGAGACTTGAATCGCTATAGAGTCATTCGCGAGCCTAATTAGCGGTAGGCTTAGTGAGAGAGAAAGAGAGAGGGAGAGAGAGAGAGAGAGAGGGAGAGAGGGGCTGCAAATGGGAATTACAATCACTACGGTTAACCTCGAGAATATGGGTCGAGGGAGTATCTTGGCGAGAAGGGAACGGAGCCAAAATTCAGAACGATAGTCTCCTATCGCTAGACTATCAATTAATCTGAATAGAAATCTTGCCTTCGGGCTCTTGGGGTGCTGGAGCCACCGAGCGTCTGATAATTTATACTGGCTCGCCCCGGGTGTTGGAAGGGGGGATGGGTAGTTTATTAGAAGCGTCACCAGAAGAAGTGAACCATGCTAAGGTTCACATAGTCTTATGATGCTTCCGTCGCGACCCTTCGGCTCTCACGGCGTGCCCATTGCTGCCTCTTATCGCAGGAAGCGCTTCCGTCGGGCGCAGATTGAAGATTCTCCCGACCGCGTGCTGCTCTCTCTCTGTCTCTCTCTCTCTCTCTCTTACTCTCTCTCTCTTTCTCTCTCTCTCTCTCTCTCTCTCTCTCTCTCTCTCTCTCTCTCTCTCTCTCTCTCTCGATAAAATCTCCCTCCAGAAATGTAACTTCCATGGAAGAAGTGACATCTAAAAATAATAAAAGGTTGCACCTCATAGTTTTGCGACAATAACGGAAAAATTGAAGGATACATGGAACTAATTCTGCAAAACACTTAGAACAAAGCACAAAAATAGAGGGGCTAGGGGGGCACAATAATATATATATATATATATATATATATATATATATATATATATATATATATATATATATATATATATATATATATATATATATTAAGGCAAAAATAATAATTAACAATAGCCACAATAATCATTGATACGCTTAAATGGAGACTCCTCTGAATCGGGTTAATAGCATCCTAAAGTTATACAATAATAATTAAAATAAAGAAAAAGAAATAAAAAATAGACATAACAAAACAAAAAAAGATACACGTTCTCGTAATACATTATTATATGTGCATATTTACAATAAAAAAATGGCTAAGGATTAGTTTGGAGGGCAATCCAATGGGTTCCTGCTCAAACTATCTGCAATATAATTTATCAGAGCCGTTTATATACAAAATTCTGAACTGAAATTCCTCGAGGAACAGACTCCAACGCATTAATCGTCCATTATTATTTTTTCACATTACGTAGGTAAGATAGAGATTTATGATCGGTCTGTATGACAAATTCCTTACCTACCAGGAACATTTAAAATTTTTGTATTCTCCAAACTATTGATAGGGCTTCTCGCTCAATCACAGAGCAGTTCCTTTCGCGATGGATTAATTTTCGACTAGCTTGTGAGGTGGGAAAGCTCTCACCGTTGTTCTCGTACTAGATCAGGGCATAGACTATTCTATCATTGCTGGCATCCTTTTGAATGCCAAACGGCTTCCTTTAAGTTGGGTGAAGCTATTAATTGACAGCGGTGTCCACTCGAGGCGCTCGATGGCCTTCTTCTTCAATAATTCGCACAAGGGAGACCTAAATAAATGCGAAATTTCGGTTGAATCGCCGAGAGAAAGATGCAGAGCCCATGAAAGATCATAATTGTTTCTTATTCGCGGGCAAGGGTATTTCCACAATAGCCCGAATTTTCTCTTCCTGGAGAGCTAGTCAGTCATTTCCAATATGAAAACCTAAATAATCTATTGTATTAAAAGAGAAGTGCCACTTGCTGGGGCCAATCGTCAGATTATACTCCCGGAGTCTATGTAGAAGGGCTTGGAGGGTAGTCAAGTGCTGATTCCATTCTTGGGTGGCGAAATAGATATTGCCAAAGTAAAAGGTTACATTAGTTAAGCCGTCTAAAACCCTTCTCATCATTCGATTGTAATTGCTATATACCGTCACAAGACCAAAGGGGAGCCGACGAAATTGCATAAGTACCTTTTCAATGGGAAAGGCCGTGAATTTCTTGACTTCTTTTCTTAATGGGATTTGGTAGTAGGCCTTACACAAATCCAGTTCTGTAATGAATTTGGACTCGAAAAAATGGGGATTTTGTTCAATGATGAGAATTGACTCCACATCGAACACGGTGACTAAATTTAATTTTCTAGAGTCGATGCACATACGGTATGATTCATCTGGCTTATTGACTATAACGACCGGGTAACAATAATTTGATTCCGAGGGCTCTATGAATTTTGAATTTAATAATTGGTCGACCTCGTTATTAAACGCCTCTCTCAGGTGCATGGGCAATGGATACAGCTTGGAGCGAATAGGTTCCTGGGTGGTCAGCTGGGTGTTGTGCTCGAAGTTGGCAGCACAACCCGGAATCTCGGTTATGACGTCACCAAATTGTTCCAGGAGCGTCGGCAATTGGTCCTTCTGAAGGGAGGGGGGGGGCAGCTGGTCGTTTATTTTTAATTCTGCCGACGAGGAATCATTTGCGTCTGGCAAGACATGTAAAGGATATTCTTTGTCTTGTTCTACGCAGGCAACTTGTAATACGGTAAGGGGATCCAAAGGATAACTAGACTCCATGGGCGATTCTTCATCCATCGCCACAATCTGGTTAGCGCTCACAGATTGTGCTGCGACGACCTCGGCCCAGTCAGTGAAATAAGCGCATTCTATGTAACACTTGACGACAGGGAATCTATTTGCGCGCAACAAGTAGTCGTGTACTATGGCGAACTTGTCGTGATCCGGGGCTATAGGTGGAAATATCTTGTCGAAACCACAATGCATGTGCACCATGTATCGTGTACGAGGGTGGAGATACGACAGCCGTTCATCACTCCAGTTTAGAATTGGAGTACTCTAGGGGTGCTATTATCGAACAAAAATTTCTCCTGGTGGCCTGCGAGATCGGAGAGCTTGAAGGCAGAAGAACTTCTGTTTGCGACGGTAGGAGCGAGGACATTACATTTACTTGGTGCACCTGATGAAGAGAGTTATTTCTAAATTGTGAGTTCTGAGGGCAATTAGTCCTCACGTGACCCTCGACTCCACACGAGTAGCAGATGATAGTCCCCCTGAGGAATGATGAAGCAAGGGGATTAGAAGCGAAGGGTTTGACCTCGCGGTTGTCGGGCGAGAAGAGAGGTTTGGGTTTGGAAGGACCGATCACCTTAACGAACTTATTTCCGTTGTGGGGGATGAATTTACTTTTACCAGCTTTTGACTTGGGAGATGGTGGCTTCGTTTTCTTTCCTTCTTTCGGATAAACAGTTGTGGCTAGCCACGTAAACATCGGCTTTAAGGTGAGCCACTTCCGGTCCTTGACGAAGGATCTATTCTCTGAAGGGAGTGACGCCAGAAGTTGGTCCTTCAGGACGAAGTTGACCAAAGCATCGTAATCATGTGAAATTTTGGATGCGTCAAACCAGAAGTTAAAATGACGCTGCAAGGTGTAGCCAAACTGACGGAAGGTTTGGTTTGGCTGGATGCGACAGTGCTGGAACTTCGCACAGTAAAAGTCCGGGCTCATATTGTAGGCGGTATTTAATGTTGAGTAGTCAATAGTTGCCTTTGACGGAAGTGAGATGAAAATATCCCTGAGCTGGGTACTCAACAAAGCAATAAGTTGGCTACGCCGTCCGCCTCAATATCCCAGTGATTTACCTCAAAGATCTTCTCAAAGTGAATGAGATACGACCCGAAATCTTCACCTCCCTTAAACACGGGCAATTTTATAGACGCAGTCTGCTGTACGTCTGTTCTTGAATTAATGGAAAGCGTTTCTTTCCTGACCCGACTCATTTCAAATTCGTGGGAACGAATTCTCTCTCTTTCTTCTCGTCTTTTTCTTCTCTTCCTCTTTCTTCTAGTTCATTTTCTTCTCTTTCTCTTCTTTCTGCTCTTTCTGTTCTCTCTTCTTCTTGAATATAAGCCATTAGGTTTTTTCCTCCATTGAGTCCAAGAAATTCCCCTTGGGCTTAAAGATCTCGAAGGAAGACATGCTGTCTAGTTCATCAACTTTACGCGAAAGAAAAAGAAATTAAAGCACAACAAAAGAATGTAGCGAGATTTGTCGAATCCGAATTACTCGTAAAACGCTTGAAATACTTATATGCAGTAACGGAAGTGCAAATGAGTTTAGCTCGACAAAAATGAAATCACCAACACACACACAAAAAAAACTCGTAAAAACTAGCGCAATTATTTCCCACGATGCGAATTCCATCCCGTACGATCACTCGGAATAAATTTGGGGGAGTCGAGATTTTAAGGAAATCCCTCACTGAGATTGAGATGAAGCCTCGGCGTCTACCACTTAAGCACGCCAAATAACGCAAAGAGCAAACAAATAAACAATAAAATTCTTACTGTATCTTTCAATTATGGCAGACAGTATGAACTCTGAAGGGAAAAACATTCCGCGGGGAAATACCGGTGATGCAGTCACCAGAAAAAAACACACAAAAATAAATTCAATGGGAATGGGTAAATACAAATTTGTTCTGCAAGTAGCCTATGTAAAGATTATTCTTTCATAGTTTCTAATATCCAGAACCAGAACCAAGATTAACCAAGATTAACACGACACCTGGCACTAGTTGAATATATGATGTTAATAATGAGGAATATATATATATATATATATATATATATATATATATATATATATATATATATATATATATATATATATATATATATATATAAATATATATATATATATATATATATATATATATATATATATATATATATATATATATATATATATATATCAAAGTAGCGCGAGAGAATGATAGAAATGAATCCATTAAACCAAATTGAAAGAGAAAACGGAATAATTTTTCCTTGCAGTAATATTTTTATTACTTTTTTCGAAAAAATCCGTGCAGGAAAGCGATTCGAACCAGGCACAAAGGCAGCGAGCACCACTTTGATCACAATTAAAAGTATGACGTTAGTACACTATGCTACGCAGAGAACCCCAAAAATTCTCTGAATACAATAGCTTTTAAGAAACACTTTCGCAAGCTCGAACGGAGACTATGAAAGAAATAAAAAATTAATTGAGAATTCAAAAAATAAATGAAAAATAGTTAAACGCGTGGCAGATATACAAATGTATATATCTCTCAAAGTAGCGTGAGAGAATGATGAAAATGAATCCATTAAACCACATTGAAAGAGAAAACGGAATAATTTTTCCTTGCAGTAATATTTTTATTACCTTTTTTCGAAAAAATCCGTGCAGGGAAGAGACTCGAACCAGGCACACTAAGGCAGCAAGCACCTCTTCGAACACAGTTAGAAGTATGCCGTTAGTACATTATGCTACGCAGAGAACCAAAAAATTACCTTTTTTTCGAAAAAGGTAATAAAAATATTACTGCAAGGAAAATTTATTCCGTTTTCTCTTTCAATGTGGTTTAATGGATTCATATATATATATATATATATATATATATATATATATATATATATATATATATATATATATATATATATATATATATATATATATATATATATATATATATATATATATATTCTTTGTCGTAGGTCAGGTCAGATTCCGACCTTTGCTCGGATTCCTTGGTCCAAGAGGAGCGAGAAAAATGTGAGCGGATTAAACCGCTATGTGTGTGGGTAATGAAAAAATACGCAAGAGTGCGATTTTAACGTTGGCCGAAATATCTAACTATCTTAGATGTTCTGGGATATCAAAACTGAATAAACAAAAGAAACTTCAGTACTATACAACCAATATATACAAATTAATGAAAGGGGTTTCATATAAGTACCTAATCGGATTAGATGTTCACGGGAATAGTTTAAAGGGACGATCGGATGCGGCTACGAATACCGACAAACTAACAAACTATCCACAGAACGAGAAACTTGAATCGCTATTGAGTTGTTCATGAGCCTAATTAGTGGTAGGCTTAGTGAGAGAGAGAGAGAGAGAGAGAGAGAGAGAGAGAGAGAGAGAGAGAGAGAGAGAGAGAGAGAGAGAGAGAGAGGCTGCAAATGGGAATTACAATCACTACGGTTAACCTCGAGAATATGGGTCGAGGGAGTATCTTGGCGAGACAGGAACGGAACCAAAATTCAGAACAATAGTCTCCTATCGCTAGTCTATCAATTAATCTGAATAGAAATCTTGCCTTCGGGCTCTAGGGGTGCTGGAGCCGCCGAGCGTCTGATAATTTATACGGGCTCGCCCCGGGCGTTGTAAGAATGGGGGGGTCCATCTTATCAGACGCGTCGCCGAAAGAAGTGAAACCTGATTCGGTTCATGCAGTCTTGTGATGCTTCCGTCGCGACCCTTCGGCTCTCACGGCGTGCCCATTGCTGCCTCTTATCGCAGGAAGCGCTTCCGTCTGGCGCAGATTAAAGATTCTCCCGACCGCGTGCTGCTCTCTCTCTCTATATATATATATATATATATATATATATATATATATATGACATCATTTTTTAAAAAATGCAAATACAAATTTTTTTTTGCTCTAACACCAAGTCCATTGCCAAAACTATAAAATATAATATTTGTCCAAATTATTAAGTAAAATATAGTAGAAATAAAGAAAACTTTTAACAAACTAACGGATTAACAATTAACTGTTCCCACCTCTATAAATAACATATATGTTTAAAGAAAATATACCTCATTGGTCCATCCGTACTGAGGTTTCTTTCAATCACAAAGGGGGAATATGGCAAAGAGGTCAGCGAGAAGTCATATTGATCGAAGGTTTGAAGATTTACAGAATGGAATAAAGGTTTCTCATACCTGAAGGTACCAGATCAGAACTAGTATTTAATGGAATCGAGAAAAATCGGACTCCATTAAAGGAAAATTTGAATGCTGTCTGTACAGGTGATGGAGAAAGAGTTAACTCAGAATTTTAAATTGCAAGCAATAAATATTCGCTAGTCGTGAGGAACAAATTATATGAATTAAACGATAGCTGTCGATGGTACAAAATTAACATGGTGGGATTTTTCCGCGGGAACGTACGTGGAAAACTAACATGAAAGAAAGCGAATGGTTTCACAAAAAAAGCGTTGATGGTGACAAAGAAAAGTTGGCAGAATTTGGAACGAGGCTAGGCCATGGCATGGAAAGTTGTCCAAGAGACGCTCACTTCACGTCAATGGAGGGAAAATGACTACTCATCTCCTCTCAGGGCAGAAAGATTTGACCGTATTAAGACTACCCTCAAGCGATCCAGGTGTATTAAGCAGGAAAATGCAAACTTATTAGTGACCTCGCAGACTTTGCTTACTTGTCCTCTACTAGTCGTCTCTCTGCCCTCTTTGCTTGCAATCTGAGACGATCCATGACGAGGTTGCATAGTACGTCTTCTGTAGCTTAGCAATTCTCAAAGTAACCAAAAGTGATCTATCTTTTAGAATTGGAATACTTCTTTTTATTTGGGATGTCGTTTATGAAAGCGTTCTCGCCCTTGCTAGAGAAACAATTTGCCCTTCTTGAATGCGTTATTTTCCTTATCAAGTGAATTTTGTGTAGGATTATTTGAGTTTTCTAAGATCGGTGGAGCCTGATGGATTCCACTCTCATGCAATTAGCCGCCACAATTTAGGAGCAGTGTATTTCTTAAGATCCATGAGAGTTCGATGTTACATTTTTCTGGACTTGTACGCATTTGTACTTACGTTTATTAAGGTTTAAAAATATATGATTTCCGGCGTATCTTGTATGTTAATGATTTTTGTATGTAATAGCCCACGCTATTATCAGTTTTCTTGAACACTTCATCACCTATGTATCCGTATCTTAATTGGTCTACTCCACCATATGTGTGAGTCATGCCCATCTGGTCGCTTGTGCGGCTGTTAAATAATTTTAATTTCCTTCTCTTCTCACCGGTTGAGTTGTAAGTTCTTCCAATACACAGTTGTCTCGAAGGCTGCAGGAAGATTGATTTTTTTTTTCTTTCATACGCTCTATTGATGACAAAATTGGTTAATGTGACGATGTGATTAATTCTAATTGAAATACATCTTTATCCTTCAAGAAGGGATTATACTAATATTTTAAATGGTCAAATGGAAAAGATAATTTTTTTTTTACGAAAAATGTAAGATCCATTCCTATGTGCATAAAAAGATAGCAAAATGGTATCGTATGGCCTTCTTGTCTGCGTCTAGCCCTTAACGTGAGCCCCAGAGAACACGCTTAGACAATGAGACAATACTTGGCACAAAATGTCATTGCCGTAGATGAATCTAGCTATACTTCTAGCAAAATGCCACTGTTCTAGAACTCTTTAAATCTTGGTTTAGGCAAGTTTGACCAAAATTGTCGCAAAAGCGTTATTATGTAAACCTTAATTGTTAATTAATTCATAGTTCAAAGTAAATATTTAAATTAAATTGTACAGAAAAAAATTGTTCTATTTATATACTTGTGAGGGTATGGAACGTACATACTCACATGCCGCCAGACAATCGTGTGAACGAAAGAAATTTGTCGTTTGAGTTGACCTTCGTCTCCTCCCTCTCTCCCCCCACCCTTCCCCCAACTGGCGACAGGAAGTCGGACGAAAAGAACGCCTATCTCCCAAAGAAGCTTAAATCTTATTTGCATTCTTTATGATAGCATGGAGATTGTCCAGAAGGCGCTGCGATAAGCGAATTGTCGTGAATGGAATCTCTCTCTCGATTTCCCACAATACTCGGTATAAATAATATCGCCGTCCATCTCTCTACAGCAGTGTCCCAAATCTACTCGCGTAATCCTGACGTTGAACGAGAGTCGTTGCCGTAACGTATCGACTACCATACCAACGCACCGACGAGTCAACTTGGTCGCTGTCTCAAAATTGTTCCTGGAAGTAAATCCCGCCCCGCAGAGTCTGTGACTAGAAGAGTACGCTCTGTTGCTCAACGTAACTTCAGTAAGAAAAGGAACATCCAAATAGTTACTGGAAGTTACTATTTGTTAGTGTCACATCCAGTTAGGAGTGAACTAACCGGAACTGCAGCCAGCAGCCCCGAACCCGTCGTCTTATCCCTCCTCTCCCCGAGAACTCGTGCTAACGCCACCCGAACCACCCGTCTGGACCTGAGTAGTCGTCTCTCCAATCCATCAATTAATGGTAATTTGTAAACCCAGTGTCCCTCTATTCTTAAATTACCTATTTAATTAACCATGATTGATACTCCCATTGAGTCATTATAAATCTAGACGCTTAACGTCAGTGTTTAATATCTAATCCTTAATTTTGCCTGTTAACTATTGCTAATTATTATATTTGTGTAAAGTAAAGTTTATTTTGAGTACGTGTGTTTATTTGTGGCTCCTCCCTTTTGACGTACCCTTGGCAAGACTTGTATTTTGCACTCTTAGAATTCAACAATCACAAACCTCCTCCCAGTAACAAATGGGACTTTTATAGTGAGAATCCTGGCTACGGCACAACACGCCTCTAACCAGCTTTCGCACGTTCAGTAGGAATTAAAGCCTACCTATATATATATATATATATATATATATATATATATATATATATATGATCGTAGGATTGAGTCATAGGGTCAATACCACCGACTAAAACAAAAGCGGTGTGTCCAGATCAAGGACTAGAATAATTATTGGACCAGACTATGAGCAATTCTACGACAATACTCTAATTCCACAATCCTTATTGTGAGGCTCTATTTTTTAAAGTTGACTAAACTTAGTTTTTAATTCTATTCGTTGCGAATTTTTGTTACGCTTCCTGTACTGAGAGTTCTACTGGGTGTAGATGTTACCATTAGCGGCTTTTAATTGGGCGGATTCAGAGGTTTTGTTTTTCTGTTCCTCCGAGGTTCATATAGTTTTGCTACCTCTTAAAAAAATATTATAAAAGCTCATTCCAGTACGAGGACTTAATTCTTTTAAAAAATAAAACAAAACATACTCGTAAATCCTTAAAACTTCTCGAGTTTTTGAAAAAAATTCCTAGTCTTTTTCGGAACAGCCCTAGCACTAAATTAGGTGTTCGAGGCTATCGCGAGGTTAAGGTTTGAGGCTCGGAGTGTGAATACAGCCTGTTGGTTAGGTTCGGTCAGGTTTTGGAGCAAGGAACTGACTCAAACTTATCGCAGAATGTTTTTCCAATTAGTTATGGCTTCTGTTGCCATTTTAAGCTCTTTAACAAGAAAACAAAAACAAACAGTAGTTTTCAAACTTTTGGAAATGGAAAGCGAATGGAATGCAAAATGCAATGGATATTTTAATAATAATTGAATTCAATGAATGATACAAGCCTAATACAAGGGATATCAATACTTAGATACAGGATGTGGTGGGTAATTTGTCGCTGTTGGCAACTCTGAATTCCGCGCATGCGTGTTGTCATAATAGACTCAGTTGTGTATCGTCTACAAAGAAAGCAATATCATGGATAAATCAAATCTTCTACTAACAATTTGGAAAATTTATTATGTTGCTTGGTATTCACGCTGAGAGCTCCAATGCGGAGATCTCCGAGTTCTTGAGTGTCAATCTAAGGACGGTGCCGAGGATCAGGAAAGAGTTAGATGAGTCAGGCTGTGATCTCGAGAGGACGGCGACTCAGAAACCTCTCCTCTCTAAACGTTTTCATAAGAAAAGAACCAACTAATTTAGCACAAAGCTATCATTCACAATGGCCAAAACATGTCAATGAGGTCGATTTCCAGTGACAAGGCAGTGTCAGAATCTTGCATCATGCAGTTAGTGGACGAGGACATCCGCTACTACTCAAACAAGATGATAAAAGCCAAGCTTCTCTCGAAGAAGATGAAGGACAAGCGGAAGGAACCTGTTGCGAAGCTTGTGAACAAACTGAAGCATCCCCTCAAGCCTGGCCTGCTTTGGTTCTTATCAGACCAGAAGAATGTCTGGCGAGACCAAGTGGTGAACCCGCGAAACAACCGCTGGCTTTCTGTGTGTCCCCCAGAAATGTACCGATAGTCATGAAGACCAAGTTCCCGGTCCACATCATGGTGTTTGGGGTGGTCATTAGCGAGGACTACGTTATGCCTCAGTCTATCTTCTCGGGGGGACTCATAGTCAATACGGAGGGTGGTTGCATTAAATGCCTGGATGAGTTGGTGTTGCCCTGGATTCAGGACAACACAAGCTTCAGGAGGACGCAGTCTTGGCTGGCCTCTTAACTACCCAAACTGCCACACCCTGGACTATTATGTGTGGGGCGTTGTTGAAAGAGAAACCAACAAGTCCCCGTGCACCACCAAGGTGGAGCTTAGGTCCAGGATCAACATATTTTTTACCCAGTTAAACAAGGGTGACCGTCGTGAAGGCCAGTATCAGGTTCGGACACTGACTAGAGGCCACGGTTGAAGCCGACGGAGATTTCAAGTCTTTAACATGTAATTTTGGTGATTAAATTAATACTTGTGTTATTTTGTTTTAAATATTGAAGTCAGGCGACAAATTATCAGGCGCACCCTGTACATCTTCCAATGAACATAGAGCCATGTGTCATATGAAGCTCTCGCTAGCCTCGTGAATATAGTGTTGGATTTTTGACGTCGAGGCAAGGAGTTTAATCCTAATGAGTGCTGACACGAAACTTTCAGTCGCATCACGAGCACGCCGCCCATTGGTGTATCCACTGAGACTTACCCTGCCGGGGTAAGTACCCCCGCACGCATTATCACACACAGAGCCAATCGCCCTCCCCCCTCCCCACCACAACTTCCCTTGCCGCCTTTACATCACAACATACGCACTCTCTCCTCTGTTCCGGAAGCCCATCGATGAAATAATAGTTTCCACATATCCTCATACCGCTACGTGGATAGGTTGCACTCCCATGAGGGCTCTCAAAGGGGTGGATCGTGTAGAAGGGTAATAACCCTTGCTATAACTCATGCGCTCGCAGCCCCAGGGCTCAAAGTTATGCAACCTGTCGGCCTCAATGCCTCTAAGATGACTTATGACTCCTTATCTTCTACTATTTTCATTTAGTCTTATTTCCCCATTTTCTTTACTGTTCTGCCATCAATACCTTCATACTGATATGACCCCGTTTCTATTGGACTTTAAATTCGGTTGATTTAAAAAAAAAAAAAAAAATTTACCCGGACCCCCAGCCTAATGGGTAAACTTCTAGAGCCTTCGTATTCACCAGCAATTGTCATTCTGATCTTCATGTAGATTTCCTGATCCGATTTAGGGGATCTTATCTACATTGCGAGGGACGAATGTCGCTCCTTACCTACCTACCTACACAGAACCTGAACCGTAAAATAAAATATTAAATATATATTCTACCTATAACTTTAATCTCGATTACATTGTTGGAAAAACAACCTGACCACCCTAGGATTTGTTACTATGCACAAAGAGGTCTCGGAAGCGTAGGCTCGCGTTGATCGCGTTCGGGTATTATTGCCTTATTAAATGTTGTAGAAAAATATTACAAAAAGGAGGAAAACAGTGATTAGACCAAAACAACTGCCTATTAATAGTGAAATTTTCTCCATTTATAAATTTACCTTAAAATACCCTAAAATGGTAAATACAAAATTATACACTAGTGAGCAAAATTAAAAGAAAAAGATTGCTTGGCTTCAATGGAAGAACAATTCTTGAATACTGGCTTTTAGTTTAAAATAGCCTCTCGAGTGAAGTTTGGAAGGTCTTCATGGCAGGCTCGAGTTGCCATTTAGCATTTTTGACTAGTAGAGCCTTGCAATCTTAAATAGAAAAGTTGAAGTAATTGAATGCAGCGCTTCAAATCAAAGTCTGAGACACTAATAAGGACCTATTAGTGTCCATTTATATGGAAGCGACGAGCAATTTGGTCATCAAATCGAGAGAGATAAAACTTCCATCACAATAGTTGACTAATTTTGTGGCCTTTCATCGTAGATTACCGCTACTTCTCTAAAATTATCATTTGCGTACCAATCTCAGGAAGTGGACATTGGACATATATAAGTGAGGAATATAGTAGTAGAGGTGTTTAGTAGGATAAAAATAGTGGGGAAAATTAGGGAAAATAATAGGAAAGTGAAATGAAAATAGAATTAAAGTTCTTATTTATCCTCCTTTGAGCCTTTGCTTATTTTCCTCTCCTCTTAGTCCTATACTCTTTTGAGGGTGACAACTCTCTGTGTGATTTTAGTATCTCAGCCTCACAAATACTACAAGATTAATGAAGGAAATTGAAATGTTTTGGTCGATAAGACCGATTAGTGTGATTGCCAAACTTTCTATATAGAAGGATAATGATTATAAAGGGTGTTCCATTAAGACGGATCGAAGTTAGCAGTAAATAAAACAGTGTTATTGGTGAAAATTTATTGATTTCACTATTGGATCATGTTATTTGAGTCATGGTAATTATGTATGAAAAATAATATCGCCTAAATGTCCGCCAAGGCTTCGGCGGCACACCTCCACTAGATGGTCAAAATTTTTGATGATGTCTTTGCATAGTTGCTCCTCGATCTCACCAATATGCCTATTTATCTCATCCTTCAGCTGTTGAATTGTCGTTGGCTTGTTGGCATAGACCTTACTTTTGAGATGACCCCAAAGGAAGAAATCTAAAGGCGTCGGGTCACACGATCGTGGTGGCCAATTGACTTCGCTGTTTCGAGAGATGATGTGACCTGGGAACTTCTCATTCAATAAAGCCATTGTTGCATTGGCTGTGTGGCATGTGGCGCCGTCCTGTTGAAAGCACATATCTTCGACATCCATAGAATTCAATTCAGGCCATAAAAAATTGGTTATCATGGCACGGTATCGCTCGCCTGTCACCGTGACAGAATTCCTGGCATCATTTTCGAAGAAATACGGCCCAATGATTCCGCTAGACAAACATGCACACCAAAGAGTGACCTTTTGTTGATGCAGTGGCTTTTCAACAATCTTATAGGGATTTTCATCAACCCAAATGCAACAATTCTGCTTATTAACGAATCCACCAAGATCAAAATGGGCTTCATCACTAAAGATGATTTTTTGCGAAAAATCATCATCGGCTTGTCTTTGCTCGTGCACCCATTTGACGAATGTACGGCGCTTCAAATGGTCACCAGTTTTCAGTTCTTGTGGAAATTGAATTTTGTAAGCGTGTAGAGACAAATCTTTCGTCAAAATTCGATGTAACGTTGTTTTGGAGAGGTTCAATTCCTGCGCGCGATGACGAATAGAGGTGTTTGGATCTTCGGCCACATTCTCGCGCACTGCAGCAATGTTTTCAGCTGAACGGCGTAAACGAGCACGCAATGGCGTTTTCATATCTGCCACCGACCCCGTTTGTTTGAATTTACGAACAATTTTCCCAATTTCACTCTCGGTTGATCTATTATGTTGACCCCCAAAATCGCGAAGTGCCCGAAATGCGTTTCTGTTTGAACGTCCATTTTCGTAATAGGATTCGAAAACTTTAACACGTTGTTCAATTGCTAATCTTTCAATGGTTGAAATTGCCAAAGACTTAAGTTGTTAAATCTGAAAGAAAAAGGAAAAAATCATTAGATGCTTAAAATTAACTCACATTTAAAATCGGTCCAAGTTATTGGAATACCCATTATAAACATTCAGTGTTAAGGAGAAATATGCTTACCACAGTAGGTTTTATTTTATTTATATTTTTTTAATATATTTGTTTGTATGAAGGTTTTACGTCACTCGGTGTTTTCATCATTTAGAGCCTAGGTTATATTTACATATGGAAGGTTTTTCACTTATTCAAATAAATAGATGCAAATGTATTTACATTTGGTATTATTATTTAATATATCAGATACTAGAAAATTACGTTCATTTCTTTAATATTCTTTTAATTACTACTCGTAAATGCATTGAACCGCTTTTAATTGCAATAGTGGTAATAATTTTCGGAAGCATGCAACCTACATTGGTGATTCCCAATAAGTGTCGCCAAAGGGTATCCATAACACTAAGGATTAATGAGAAAATGGCTACACGAAAGTCGGTAGTGAGATTGTCTTCTCTACAAGTTTGAAGGATACATGCACAAGCCTGCTGGGGATGAAGTTAGTGAAACAGTAATGAAAAAAGAGACTAAAAGATATTCAACCGAGAATGTGTCATTAAAGGTAAATAGCTTGAAGGACGACCGTATGGAAATAATAATAAGGTGAACCCGATATATTTTATTGTGACCCTGAGATTTGGATATTTCCCCTCTTTTAGCATAAAAACTGATTCAAACTTGGCTATGCAAGTATTATGTCTTGTAGTTAAGTGATTTTTATTTTCCACGTTAAAAACATTTTGAAAATGTTCATTTAATATCTTCTCCAAGTGATTCAAATCGTCACTAAGAACACCTTTGGCATTTTGAAAGGCCATGATGGACTCTCAAAACCTTTGGCATTCTGAAAGGCCATGATGGACTCTCAAAACCTTTGGCATTCTGAAAGGCCATGATGGACTCTCAAAACCTTTGGCATTCTGAAAGGCCATGATGGACTCTCAAAACCTTTGGCATTCTGAAAGGCCATGATGGACTCTCAAATTGACTTATGATTATTTACATATCTATAAAATCGCTTTGCCTCATGTTTTAAAAATGACGTTAGTTCCTTTTCATAGATCCTTTTATCAGCTCTTATTTTTCGTCTGACAAGAGGAAGATAATAAAGGTGTTGATTTTGCTTTTCCTTCTATTCCTGGTTTTCGAAATTTCATAAAATTGGTTACGTTCTGTTTTGCACTTTTTAATATAACCAATCTTCACTTTCATTTCAACATCGACCATTTTCTACACTGTGGGGGTTGGAGCACTTCTATGAGTACTAAAAAAACTATTTTTCCCTCCCACCCCATTTATCCGCTACTAAGCGAAAGAGCACCCATCATTTTGTCCACGCCAAATTGGCTCTTAAGAGCGATGGGGTGCGGTGCGATCTCGTCCAGTCGGGGTTTATCCCTATGCAGAAGGCTCCTAGCAGCCCCCTTCACAAACCCCTCTATCCACTACTATCATCAACTTCCTCCTCGGTCAGCACTTTCTCTCTTACACACTCATTCATCAACTCTCCTTTTACTCGGTCTTTCAATCTTCCTCACACCCAGACACTTACTCTCGTATGTTCTTTTTCCTAGTCTATTTTAATCCATTCTAATCCACATCAGAACACTTTCAGTACACCTTATTTCGCTCCCTCTTTCCCATTATAACATCTCGTACCCAGTCATTCCTCACTCTACCTTTCGCGCACCATTGTCCCTCTCAAGTTGTCCATTTGCACTCTCACTCGAGATCTACCATTCTCTACATACAATAGTCTCAGTCACATGCACAAACGTTGATACCATCATACTCTCATGTAGATTCCTAGCACACTCCACACACCAACTCTTGCAATTTAATGAGGTTCAAATCGCACCAGAGACTTTCCTACCATTCAAGACTTTATGGTCAAAATTGGCTTCGTCTGTACTTCTATCCTTTTCAATGCATCCTTGTTACTTAAAATTTCCTCCTTGTTTAAAGGTGACACCATGGACTCGGATCTTACATCCCACCACATTCTCACCCCCAAATACTATTACTTTACTCTTCTTTAAATTCTTTTAGATCCACCCTCTCACACACCCTTCCAAAAGCTGGAATCAACATGTTCAAATGTTCAAATCTTTCTTTCTCTCAGCTACCACCATCAAGTTACCAGTATATACCAACATAGATAGAACTTATTCCTCATCAACATCATACTCCTTTCCCTCATTCACATTCGTACTTCTCTCAGTACCCATAAAAATATTGAATAGCTATAGTAACATCACATAACCTTTGTCTTACCCACTCCTTTTGTCAAACCACTCATTCCAGCTATCTCTTACCCTAACACACGTCTTACTTTCAACATAAATACCTCACACAATGCAATAGTTTATCACTCGCTCCATATATCCTTACCACCTGCGATAGAGCTTCTCCATCTATACGAACATAAGCTTTCTTCAGATCCATCAACCCACCATGCACTTTACATCTCTTATCCCTTGTTTGTTTTCAGGAAGATGTTGCAAATACTTAGTCCACACACACTCTTCCTCCTCTAAACGCCCTTTGCTCAACACCTATCAATCCTCCAGTTATCAACATTTTTCTATACACTTTACCTTAACATTCAACAAATTTATTCCCCCGTAGTCTTTACATTCTCCTTCCTAAAAATTTTACCTTATACAACGTCACTATTACTGCAATCTTCATTCCTCTGGAACTCTTTTACTGTCAAATGTCTTGCAATACAGCCACTAAACCTATTCCATAACACAATCACAACCTCTTATTATCATCTTAATGTATCGCCTTAAATTATCCACACTATGCAACACATCAAAGTATCCTTAACATCTACTTCTTACCTCCTTATTGCTGTCATTCTTGCCCATGATGTTCATACAATTATTTTTCTCTTGGTTCATCACCTTTCTCACTTCCTTCTAGAATAGCTTCCTGTTCCTATTGGATCCTCAGTTATCTTAAGTCCAAACGCTTCATTTGATGCTTCTTTCTCTATTTAATTACCCATTTCACTTTCTTTTCATCCCCTTCTATGCATTCAAACAAATCATTCTGTCATCATTAGCCCTACAATATTTTAGCCACATTATATTATTGCGAGTGAAGATGGAATTCGGCGGACTTGGGGGGGGACACACAAAGCACTGTACACACAAATAAGAAATTTTGTTGGCAATTAGGAGTATCTGCTCCTATTCGCGAACATTTGTTGGACAGTGTTTAAAGTTTAACAAGAAAATAAATGATACAAAGAACCTCAGACCTTCTGAGTACTTTGAAGATAATAGTTTTTTAAAAATAAAAATTTGGTTCTCAAACACTTAAATACTTTTCTTTTAGGAATTATTTAACTAAATCGACGGAGGTCGTCGTAAACGAAAGTTTTTGTTATGGTCGATAACTAAGCTCATGGAGTTATTGAACTTTTGTAATATGCATCATGCAAACTTTAAGCTTAGCCACTATTTTAACTACTAGAACACCTGCACTCTGCTGCATTAAATCCCCAAAAGGCGCGGTGGATACTCCAAAGATGATGCTCCAGGAGCTAATACTCAACAGGTTCGAAGAACATATAAATTAAAAAAGTTCGCTGGTTTCAGTCATCATATCAAGCTAGTGTTGCTGTTTATCAGGCGGACGTCAATCAGGGCCTTCCCCAAGTCCCCACCGTGATGCCCAGTCACGGTGGTAACCTCCCTAGTAAATAGTGTTAGCTTAAAAAGAATCCGGACGGAGATTCGAACTTTCGACCTAGCGATTGCCGGGTAAGCACTATAACCACTATACTAGCCGGGAGGCTAGTGCCATATATATGAACCTACTCATGTAATGACCATCGCTTATTTGCGAAAGGATAGGCTGATGACGGTCACGTTTTGGTAATGTATGAAAAAGCGATAATATTATTACATATTTTCCATACGTGTCCTTATTTTGAATAACTAATGTATTTACGAATATACTCGTAGTACCTTTACTACCCACCGCAATAGATTACTTAAAGAATGCCAAATGCGTATATAAGTATATAGTTATGTACGAATAAAATAAATTCACATGGAAGTGAAGTAAGTGTAAGTAAATTAATCATTTATAGCTAACGCAGAATTAGTAAAAGAAATATGTTATGAAAAAAACAGCATAACGAAAAGCGCGCTCTGGGTGCTTGTGGTAAAAATAAACGTAGACGCAATAAGTGATATCGTATAACTTACATGGAGTTATTATAAATATATCCATGCGGAATTATTACATCCCATTTCCCTATAAACCTAGTTATTTGTTTATTCTAACAAAATATCATCTGGTGTTATTTTTACGAAAAATTCTACGAAAAATACGCAATTATTTAAACATCTTTTCATCAGGATGATGATAATAATAATAATAATGATGATAAACAAAAAACGAGTTATCAAAAATGAGGTCATATATATATATATATATATATATATATATATATATATATATATATATATATATATATATATATATGAAAATCACATAACGTGTGATTTTTTATACATGTATTTTTAAGGGCACAAGGAAATTAAATTTGGTGACACAACCCGGAAAAAACACTTAGGAGAATATCACGTGAACCAATCACAGCTTAAGAAGGAAAATGGGAGACGTAGAGAACGGAAAGATAGGACAAACTATTTTAACCGTTATATGAAAATAAATAAAGAAGTTGGATTTGAAACGGTATCATTAAGCGCTCATCGCTTATATGACCAAGACGATGATCGCGTCATGTGATTTTCAATTTATAAAATAAGCACTTGTCTTATCTCTCACTGGATAAAAGCCTACACTTCGTTGTTCAAAAGGCTTCTTGAATCAACCTTTTTGAGGGTTGAGGATGGTAACTCTGGCGATCAGCGTCTTGGTCATATAAGCGATGAGCGCTCAATGATACAGGTTCAAATCCAACTTCTTTATTTATTTTCATATAACCTTAAGCTTTGATTGGTTCACGTGATATTCTTCCAAGTGTTTTTTCCGGGTGTGTCACCAATTTTCATTTCCTTGGGCCTTTAAATATATATATATATATATATATATATATATATATATATATATGAGTGATATTTACCTGAAAATAGGATGGTAAAGCGATTTCTCTGTCTTCCTCATCACTCTGATCAACCGCTACGATTAATATTAACTGTTCACCTTCCCAGAACAGCTCCCCAACATCGGCATTTGATAAAAGAGTTGTTTCTCGTATAAAACCAGGTAGTTGATGCATAAGTTTGCATCGCCCTTGAGTATCGCCTTCTGTTAATGCAATAATTAAAAATTTTAGAAAGCTTCTCTGGCGGACACCAGCAGCGAGAGTACAGTCGCCTAACTCTGGTAATGCAAAGATCAGATCATAATCGCACGACCTTTGTACTTCGTAGCTCCTGATACCAAGTCGATAGGGTTGGCAAATGATTTAAAGCTAGAAGTATCTTGGAATATGCAATTTGAAATAGATAAAGTTAAATTTATAAAGAGGATAAAGCTTACTACTCAACATTAATCATTGGTTATATTTCTATAATAGAAAAATCGAAGGCTTTTTAAGAGGATATGGTATATCTCTGCTAATCAATTTAACATTTTATTTATAAAGTATTAGTTAAATTGACGAAAATCAGGCTGAGAGGAAAATAAAGCAACGGATTATTGAAGGACAACGAAAAGGGATGCAGGTAAGGAGCACCACACGGGTCAAAATAATTACGTCCGCATTTCCACCTTTAAGGCCTTCTATCTCACCAGCCTTGGTAACGATGGGGTGTAAACTATCAGATTTTGAGACATCGATCAACGTTACTCCATTTGGGAAGGTGAAGAAAGTGGGCATGAGATGATTCAGTCTTCGCCCATCTCCACAAAGAACCAGTAAATTGCATTCTTTCATTTCTCGCTGCACTACACCGGAGATGAAAAAAGTGCCGTTTACAGAAAGAAGATCAGTCAACGCTGGTGTGGTTGCAAAGTGATCCACCAGTGAAACCTACATAAGTACATTAAAAATAACTGAAATTACCAAAATCGAGAATGAAGCGGCGTAAAGTGCAGCGAACTATTTCTAGTAAATCCATTGCTTGCGTAGACCCGCATTTTATATGAAGGTTCAAAGGATAAAGCCAGGAAATTAATGAATAGTGGAATAAATTGGGAAATGACTCATAAAATTGGGCACTTACAGAAGTCACAATTAAAATAATCAAATGAAAGCGGACATATAAAAGCATGGTTAGGACGGTCCTTTTTCTTTCCCTTATCTGCAATTGAGATATTTTGCATAAAAACAAAACTGTCATAATTTCAAATTGGTGAGGCCTATTTGCTAAAACCTCTCTTATTAAGTTGTAAAAGACTTAATATTTTGAATAGGACATATCATAGTGGTTTCTAGAATGCTATAAACTGTTCTACTACCAATATAAAGAATTTCAAACAAGATCTGGTAGCTTATAGATCAACCGGAATTGAGCTCAACACGTTTTGTTCCTCTCACTCGGAGTAGGAGAGCGTCCAAGTCAATGACTTCCTTACCTTCTGAAAGTGGTCTTTGGAAGTTCATGGGAATTGGTGACCGGTGAGGAGACTCTTCCAACTTTATACGAGTGATCGCATGACAAGTATTTTTACAGGTACTTGCCATTTTTATGTGAAAATAAACCCATTTCAAAAAGAAACCTTCCACGCAATTGTGGATGAATTCGGGGTGTCGTTTAATGTCACTAGCTCAAAAATACTTGGGTCTTATAATGCTGTAATATTTATAATTTTGATTTAATATAATCCTACTTTTTTATGCAATTATCTCGCAATGATACTTTGTCAGTATGAACTTAAATGGTGATTTTTTTAATTCTTTTTTCGGTACATTCTCTTTTTTATCTATGTCTGTTCCTTTTCACACTTTCTTCCCAAAATTGGTTAATCCCGATTACAGTTGAAAGTTGGACCCTATAAAATCGGGTCTTTTCTCATCGCTGGTGAACATTTTGGATACGGGAATATTGGCTTTGATCTATCGTTCGCTTTTCACTTGACCACAATTACTTAAATTATACTTAGTGGGGTAGTTTAAGACACTTTTAAAGGACACTCTGCTCTATACACCTAAATGAAAGGTGACCAAAAGTACACAGATATGTAGCCTAAGGGAATAAAATGAGCGCGAAAGATTGTGGCCTATTAGAATGGTTCTCACGACCATCTGGTGGAGGATTGTAGTAAAGGATTGCGCGTTATTGCAAACTTATCCATTATTCATCGCGACAAGATCGAGGCTGATAACTGCGATAAGCGACCCCTTCAAATAACAATTTGGAGCTGAAAAGGAGTTTGAAAAGTCCCAGAAATCATTTTGCAGAAATATAGATTCTCAAAAATTAAGAAATTGAAACCCCTAAAATAGTAAAAATGTGACAATGACATTAAATAAAACATTTTAACGTTGAACTAAAAGGTCATAAAGACGTTATCAATTTAAAAGGTTTTATGATATATCATAAGCTGGCAAAATAATAGAGCCGGCTAAATTCCTTAAAAATCTTTCATGGCTTTTAGTTCTTTCGAAATGCTCCATCTTAAATATATTTTTTTACAATTTATGGATTTGGTTAATGATTAATTCATCTTCATTTCCAATTATTTGACATTCACATTTGGTGTGAAAATGTTAAATGTTAAAAGTGACGAAGAAATTTCTTTATGTGTGAATATAAAAAGGAATGTTAAAACAACGTAATTTATCACTTCATCATCATCATCATCATCACTAACTCCATAATTTAAGAAGGGGATTTTTTTTAGTATTTGAATAATAATTTTATCTTAGTTTGGTTATGACTTATGTTTTTTTTATCAAAGTTATTTCTAATAATTCTTTTATAATATCAAAAAACAAAATGGTGAAGTTCAGAAATAAATATAAATATCGAAATTTTGTGAATTTTTTAAAACCCAAAGAATTACAAATGGTGAAGTTCAGAAATTTTATTTTTATATATCTTCTTCTATAACTCTATTTTAGAAATGTGATATTTTGAAAGGGGGGAAATTTAGTTTTGAGTTCCTTTTTGAAATTATTATAATTAGCGAAGTTCAGAAAATTTATAAAAATTTAACCATGGCTGCTTTTTTTAAAGATTTTAAATTTTAATCTTAGTAGCGACGCGTAAGCTCCCCACGTAGGGGGGAGTGGCGAAGCCATTGCCTGGTAATTATATAATCTTAATTTTTAGCTAATAATTCGATAATCTCCCACTTCGTACAGGGTCAGATCGGTATTTTTCATGAGAAACTGTAATATCTTTTTAAGACTTTCAAGGAAATAAAATATTAGGTAAGTGACTCGCTAATACTTGGATTTTGAGTCAATTTTCCGATGAACGTAAGCTAAATATCAAAAGCCTTCTTATGATCATTTGTAGAAATTAAATCCCCCCAAATTTTGTTTTTTAGTCCTACAGTATCTGTATTTTTTAGTTGCGTCCACACACGACTCTTATAAGTTACTATGTCGGCTTGTAGGTCGGTCGGTCGGATTGTAACCACTTTACTTTTTAATGAGGTGTATTTTTTGCAATAACATCGTAACTATTCGGCCGATTCTTACGAAATTTGTGACCTTTATATAATTGCTAAGATCCTTCCAAGGTTAGTCCGGGAATTATTTAAAGTTTAGGTCATAAGTCAGAATACTTGAGAGATCGCGACTTAGGTTTGTTGACATTGTTTACCTAAGTCAAAATTGTATTGATATTTTCATGTGGTTAATCTCTTCTTTACTTGCATATCCACCCCCCCCAGTATTTATGGTCTTGGTACTCGATCCTTCTCCTTATTCCTTTAGGCCTGTTCATTCGCCTCACCTTTGAGTGAGTACAAATTCCTCCGTTATTTATGAGGTTTCCAACTTTGAAGATTATAAATATAAATTTCCTGATATTTTCCTGCAACCACATCGAGGTGGGTGTGAAGATCAAGAATGCAACATATGTGGGAATCTAAATCAAATATATCATTACGTTTTTCAGCCCTTGACTCTATTCAGGCCCGCAAATAGGGGTACATCCGGTACATTGTACTGGGGGCCCAAGTGCCAAGAGGGGCCCTTGTTTCCGTATACCGAGCACTGATCAAATGTTTTTGTTGATAAACCTTTTTCCTATATTTATTGTAGGGATTAACTTCTAGTGGAAATAATATTCTTGAATTTACCTCGGAACGAGAGTGCAATTAAAACTCGTTCTTGATCTCGCGATGTTGATAATAATATATCGTTAATATGTAAAAGAAGAAGAGGCCGAAGAAGGAGAGTAATTGATGCTCATGAAAATTGGCACACTTTTCACCCTCTGGATGCCATACTTTAGATTTATGTGGTACAAACTCTGCTGAATGTTTTCATGAAGCCATCACCTTTTTCGGAACAATTCAGACAACATACACCTTCTTCAGCTCCAGTCCACGACATTGGGAGATTCTTCTGAACAAGATAGGAAATCAGTCGCTTCACAACAAGTCCGATACAAGATGGTCTTCGAGAATAGATTGTGCAAAACCATTTGCAGCAAACCTTACCAGAATTCGGGCTGCACTTGAAGAACTGTAAACATTGAATCTGACACCTAAAACGATGACTGAAATACATGGCGCTATTGAGTATGTCTCATCTTTTACACGTGTGATTATGTCAGCAATTTGGTTCAAGGTTTTGACATCGATTGACATCTGCAAAAAGATTCTGCAAGCAAGACATGCTAGAGTTGATGTTGATGTCACAAATGCCAACGAGTTGATAGCAAGTTTGAAAGATCTTCGTAGAAACTGGAAGAAAATCTGGAATGAAGCAAAATATGTTTCATCAAACATGGGGATTTAGGTGAATCCATTACGAACAAAGCCCAGATGCTGATTTTACAGAAAGGAATGAAGATGATGATTCTATAGAAGAGGTAATATTTAGGAAATGTGTGTTTTACAAAATCCTTGACAACGTCATTGGTGGCTTGACTCTTCGGTTTGACGCTTCAAGAAACTTGTCGGAAACCTTTTCGTTTCTCTGGAACTACATGATACCTTCTGAACCGGAAGAATTAGAAAGCTGGCGACAAAGAGCCTACGATTTAGTCAAGAAATACAAGGATGACAAGTGAGCTCATTCATGAACAGGAGTACCTCAAAATGGTGCACCAAGGCAACTTTGGAAACTATCTATTGAAACCTTTAGATTGTCTGAACAAAATTACGGAATTACAGCTTGAGAACATATTCTCGAATATTTGCATTGCGCTTCGTATTTTTCTGTCCATCCCTGCAGCTGTCGCTTCAGCTGAGCGATCTTTCATTAAACTACCCTATCTGTGTCGTACTATTGCACAAGACCGGCTTGTGGATTTAGCAAGACTTAGCATTGAATGTAAACTTGCACGAAAAATCCAATTTGATGGTGTCATCAAAAACTTTGCTGCCATGAAAGCTCGACAAACATTGTTCAGTATATGATTATTTTTTAATATATTTTATTGTCTATTGGGCAGGATGGCCCTGAAATCACGGTATTATTATAAAAAAAAATGCTACTAATGATATTTTTCGTTTTGCATTTTATATGACTTTTAAGTAAAGAAATTGGTTACTAATATACAGTATGAACACCTGCAAAAAGAAATAAATATTGCCGACCATGTAAAATAAAGTATATATGTGCCTTTTATTTTTTGAAACCTGGGGAGGGGACCCAAATTTTGTCTTGTACCGAGTACTATTTATCCACTTGTCAACCCTGGGGGCAAAAATTTTGTCTTGTACCGAGTACTATTTATCCACTTGGCAACCCTGGGGGCCAAAATTTTGTCTTGTACCGAGTACTATTTATCCTCTTGGCAGCCCTGCAGGCCCAATTTTTGTATTGTACCGAGTACTATTTATCCTCTTGGCAGCCCTGTAGGCCCAATTTTTGTATTGTACCGAGTACTATTTATAAACTTGGTAACCCTGGGGGGAGGGGCAAAATTTTGTCTTGTACCGAGTACTATTTATCCTCTTGGCAGCCCTGAGGGCCCAGATTTTGCCTTGTACCGAGTAATATTTATCTTTTTGGCAGCCCTGGGGGCCTAATTTTTGTCTTATACCGAGTACTGTTTATCCTCTTGGCAGCCCTGAGGGCCGAAATTTTGTCTTGTACTGAGTACTATTTATCTTCTTGGCAGCCCTGGGGGCCCAAATTTTGTCTTATACCGAGTACTATTTATCTTCTAGGCAGCCCTGGGGGCCCAAATTTTGTCTTATACCGAGTACTATTTATCTTCTTGGCAGCCCTGGGGGCCCAAATTTTGTCTTATATCGAGTACTATTTATCTTCTTGGCAGCCCTGGGGGCCCAAATTTTGTCATGTACCGAGTACTATTCTGAAGATTATTGGCGTGGAAAATAGGCTTTATTAACCCTTTGATGTCTGAATAGGACTGTATAAATATACTATAATAACCCTTAAATAAATATACTGTGGATCAAATAAGTATTCGTAATGGTCTGGAATAGGTATATTTGAAGATATATTCTTCTACAAATATCAGAAAGCCACAAAACTTTGAACAAATAAAGTCTCCTCTAATTTGCAACGGAAAATACCATAAAACTCAATGAACTAACACTAAACTCTCAAATAGGAACAATAACTTTGTAAAAGTGCTGTAAATAAGTACTCGTAACATCTATGTAACATCTATTTGTATTTCATAAGAGAATTCTCGCAAATTCTGTGATTCGAAATGCTTCTAGATTATTCTAGAACAAGAGAGCTTATGATCTTCTACCGGTGCTGCAAGCTATCATTCTGCCACAAGTAAGCGACGTGTATGCATCTCTCCAGAAGGGAAGGGCTACGCAGGCGCCGTGAAAGGAAGACCCCTCTTCTAAAAAAGAAACACCTTTGTGCTCGTAAGCAGTTGGCTACAGTAATGATAAACAAAGTAGATCAGTATTTCGACAAAATTTTGTGGTCAGATGAGACAAAAATTGAATTATTTGGCAACAATTACAATCATATGGTTTGGCGAGAATCGAACAGCGCCTACAAGCCGGAGAACGCCATACCAACAGTGAAGTTTGGTGGAGGCAGCATCATGATTTGGGGTTGCTTTTCATCTGCCGGCACAGGAGATCTTTACATCATAAAAGGAACGATGAATTCCCAGAAATACTGCGAAATTTTAGAAAACCATCTTTGCAACTCCGCCAGAAAACTCAGCATGGGAAGACGTTGGGTCTTTCAACACGACAATAACCCTAAACACACATCACGGCAAACGTCTGTGTGGCTCAAAAGGCACTGTGTCACTGTCCCCGAGTGGCCTAGCCAGTCTCCCGACTTGAATCCAAGAGAAAATCTTTAGAAAGAGTAGAAGATTAAAGTCGGTGAGAGGCAGCCTTCAAGAATGGGGGGAACTGCCGAAATAGTTATGCAAGAATCTAGTTTCGTCACACAGGAAGGTTTAGAAGCTGTTCTGGCCAGCGAAAGACAGGCTACTAAATACTAAGGATAGGTTTCATGTGTCGTTAAGAATACTTATTTACACCAGTTTTGCAAAGTTATTGTTCCTATTTGAGAGTTTAGTGTTAGTTCATTGAGTTTATGGTATTTTCTGTTGCAAATTAGTGCAGACTTTATTTGTTCAAAGTTTTTTGGTTTTCTAATATTCCTATTTGTAGAATATTTCTTCAAATATACATATTCTTAAGCGTTACGAATACTTATTTGAGCCACTGTATATTAAGAGTCAAAGTAGCTGGAAATTGTCGTGTCACATGTCAGCATAGGCCTTTGAAGGACTTCCGATTATACGAATTGGAAACATTTGTGTTGTACCTCACGGATAAAGCATTTTTCATTTGCTTAGTAACGGATCTTGAGCACCGCTGACGAAGAAAAACAGCTTACTCTGGAAGTCTTTAGGTGAATTTCGCTTCACCTTTTAGAAAGAGATCAATAATACTTTTTTATCACCGGAGATTCATAATTCAATGAGGGCTTAAGCTCTTCACTGCTCTCATCCCTCATCCTACGTGGGAACCTGCCTCGGATGTCTGCCATTCATTAATTTCGTCTTAACTATGCCAGCCACTTGGCCTAACATAATTAAGGGCTTACGTGAAAACTGGTTTGAGGATTAGCCCACAGCGGAAGCATAAGTCAGAAATTATCTTGAAACGGGCATAACTGCGAGTCCCGAACTGAGGAGAGATCCCCATGGCCCGGGAGACCCGGCCAGAGTGAAGTTGCACCCGTCTCTATGTAGTTGGACGCAGATCAGGCGTAAGTACCCGGAAGCTCGCATAATTGTGGCAGAAATCGAAAGATTAAACACCTGCGAGGCTCGATGGAAGATACGAATGAACCTATAAAAGTTCAAAGTAGTCCCCATCGGGGACAGGGATAGACGCTATTCCTACACCACGGGGTACAATGTACTCGAAATGAGAATCACTTCATCCGGATACAGGAAGCATGTCGATGAAAGAATCTTCAAAGCCTTAGCCACAGTCAGGACTGTATATGTTCTTAAATCTTCGAGAAAGCAACAAGAAAAAGATCTACAACGCACTTGTAAGATCCACGTTGCTGTACCCAGCTTCCGCCTTCTCTTGTGGCTCGAAGACACAAAAGAGGAGACTACAAGTCGTGCAGAACAAATGCGTGTACCTAATATCGGGTACACGCAGGCGAGAAAGACGACGCCAAGAAAAACTGCACAGGGACGCGGGACTGAGACCCATTAACATCGCCATCGAAGAACGGACGAGGAAAATGCAAGAATTGGTTAATCAAGAATTAAATGATGAAATCATTCAAATGATTAATCAGAACAGAAGAGCTAGAAGTCGTGCTAGATTTCCAAGCTCCGCCAACCAGGTGGCTTGGGAAGACGAAATGCGTTCTATGAGTGAATAAGTGTTAAATTACCACCAAAAACGAGAACTAAACCGAAAGAGACCATTAACACCTAATTGAAACTAAATACCAACTATGACAAAAATCTACCAATCAAGACTCATTTAAAACCAAAAGTGACAAGAAGAAAGAAGAAAGAAAAGATACAAATTACACACATTACAAAGTAAACAAAAGAAAATAAAACTAAGCACTAAAGTATAAATAAAAAAAACAACAGCAAATGCACATAATAAAACAAAGTATATTAAGATTTTGAAAAAAATGGTCTTTTTTTTAGGATTATTGTTCCCAATAGAGTATTTTAGTTAAACATAATGATACGTTCAATATTATTGGACGAGTGATTGAGTATAATTAAAACCCTGATGCATTTAATAATTACAGCCATAAAATAAGTAATATATAATTTTCTAGGCTAGACGCCACCAGCTTCTAACCACTCATGCCAGGTTGCAGAGAGTGCGGGTGGGTCCTCCCCCCCCCCTCTTTGCTGCGGTCTTCCCCGGGAAGGTTCCTAAGTCGGCCAGGTGAACGAACTTTGTCCGTGATGGGCGGCATAAGGCGGTGGATGTTATCTACTTAGACTTTCAAAAAGCCTTCGATAAGATACCACACCGCCCCCTCCTCCGGAAAGTGTGTGCGCTGGGCATAGACGGAAATGTACGAGGGGCGGTCAATAAGTTTTGCGAATCGGTAGGGCAAAACAGAGGAAGGGGGATGGCTGTTTGTGGGGGTGTTAGGACAAGTTATGACAAGTCAGGACCTGCAGCCGCACGCTCCTGCCTTGTCTATTTAAGAAGCAGTAGCTGATTGCAGATCGTCAGTCACAAATCTTTCAACAATGAAGAAAGTTGAGCACCACGCAGTGATAAAATTTTTGACCAAGGAAGGCAAGAATGCAAAAGAGATCCATGAACTCATGTCTACAGTGTACACCGACACCGCCCCTCCCTATGCAACCATTGCTCACTGGAATAGGGAGTTCCGCCATGGTCGTGAGTCCCTTGAAGATGACCCCCGTCTAGGACACCCGTCAGACGTGACCAACGAGGCCAATGTGGCCCGTGTGGAGAGGATGGTCCTCGAAAATCGACAAGTGAAGGTCGAAGATATCGAGTGAGAACTTGAAATATCACATGGAAGTGTTATCAACATCATCCACGACAATTTGGCCATGACCAAGGTCTGTGCCCGTTGGGTCCCTAGAAACCTCACGCCCCATGTTCGACTTCAACCTCGTCAAAGTCCGCAATGCCAAAGTTTCACAAGCTGCCCTGCGTGAGTGTGGATTCGAGGAGCTCAACCATCCCCCCTACAGTCCAGATCTGGCCCCTAACGACTACTTTTTGTTCCGCCAGCTCAAGGCTGCACTGCGTGGAAGCCGGTTTGGGGACGGTGAAGATGTCCAGCTCGCCGTCCAGGAGTGGATTGAACAGCAGTCGGGAGATTTCTGGCTGTCGGGAATTCGAAGCCTCAGGGACAAGTGGCGCAAGTGCATTGAAGTCGAGGGTAGTTATATTGAAAAATAATAAAACACTTTTCCTCATATCTCGTTTCCTTATATCTGAATTCCAAAACTTATTGACTGCCCCTCGTAGCAATATGATAGAGAAGTGGCAGACGGCAACGGGTGGTGTTCATCATCTACGTCAACGACATGGTTGCGAAGATTTCTAAATTTGATACCAAGCTTGGTATGAACGTCGCAAAAGAAGATTGGGGAGTGGTCGGACACGTAGCAGAGTGATGCATATCGGTCACTTGGGTTTAACTATCACTAGGTTATATAAAGCGACAGTTTGGATATCGGACCAAGGATATAGTACTGTGTCCGATCTCACTTGGAGTATGCAGTACAATTTTGGAGTCCTTAGTTTCGAAAGATACGTGTGCAAGTCAGAGCAACCAAACTGATTCCCTCTATCAGACACAAGAGTTACGAACATAAATTACGAGAATTTGACTCGTTCTCGTTGGAGACCCGGAGACTGCGTAGTCAGCTTATCGAAGTGTTCAAAATACTTCGAGGCTTCGACATTGCAGACTAGAGGGATATTTTCCAGCTTAGCCAGAGCAGATCAAGAAATCACGGCTACAAACTTGAACTGAAGCGTTACCAGCGTGATCTGTGTGGCAAACTTTTCACAAAGTCTTGAAAAATAGCCACTTGGAGGTTTGAAGGTACTCTCTTTGAATGGATCGTAAGGTCTACTAGGGTACCTCTTCTCCTTGTTACTCTCTCTCTCTCTCTCTCTCTCTCTCTCTCTATCTCTCTTTCTCTCTCTCAGATCTCTGACAATGGTGGTATAAGTTGTGGATTTCATTCTTCCCTGGTATTAAAACATCTACCCTGGCCCTGATGAAGACATACAGTCCTATACCATGATAGAACCACCTCTACATATGCTTCACAGTTGATACTAAACAAGTAGGCTAAATTGCTTCCACATTGGAATACATAGCTGATAATTAATTTAACCTGACCCGATAACTTTAGACCATTGTTCATGTGTCCATTTTCTGTATGTTTAGCCCAGTAAAGACAGAATTTTTTTCTGTTGATCTTATATATCCATGACTTCTTTCTTGCCTTGTATCTTTTTAACCCTTGATCCTTAAGTCTCTTTCTAAACATTCTGGGTGATATTACTGAACTTGAAGCTTCAGTAAACTCCCTAGCATGTTCACAAGATGTTTGTCAGCGATTCTGTGGCGAAGGCCCAATTTCTCTTGGTATATACAAAGCTTTTTTTCTCTCTACTCTTGACAGCACACAATTTATAAAAAAAAATGATGATTATGTTGATAATAATAATGATGATGATGATAATAAGTCTGAAAATATACGGGGGACGTAGTAGAAGGGAAAAATTAAGGTATAGGTTGCTATGGTAATAAGACCATCGCTTGCATGTCATTTTTAGCAAATTCTTTTGGGGGGGTAAGTATTCTACTTACACTTTTCTTGTTCGTTTTATCTTTTTTTCTATTTTTTCTGTATTAATTTTATTTTGTTAAATAATACGTAGGAATTGTTAGAGTTGTCATTTCATAATGAATGCTGGTTTCTGAAGGCGGTATAAGCCATTTCTATGTACTTGCAATGCTAAAAAAGAATGTAATGAGCTAAAAAAAGAGAATTCATTAGGCTATACAAATATAATGTAATAAGCTAAAAAATCAAATAAGCTTTAAAAAAGAATGTAATAAGCTTAAAAATAATGTAATAAGCTAAAAAAAGGGAACATAATAAGCTTTTGAAAAGAATGTAATAAGCTTAAAAATAATGTAACGAGCTAGAAAAAAGGTAATAAGCTTTAAAAAAAATGAAATAAGCTTAATAAAATGCAAAAGGTTTTAAAAAGAATGTAATACGCTTAAAAAAGAATGTAATGAGCTTTAAAAAAATGTAATAAGCTTTTAAAAGACAATGTAAAAAGTTTACGAACGAATGGAATGGGCTTTAAAAAACAATGTAATATGCTAAAAAAAAGAATGCAAAAGGCTAAAAAAAGGAACGTAATAAGCTTTTTAAAAGAATGTAATAAGCTACAAAAGAATGTAATAAGCTTTTAAAAGAGAATGAAATAAGCTTTAAAAAGAATGGAATAAGCTTTAAAAAAGAATGCAATAAACTAAAAAAAAAAATATAATAAGCTTTTAAAAAAGAATGTAATAAGCTAAAAAAAAGAAGAATGTAATAAGCTCTAAGTGTTGAACTGTTTAACCAACTGCTTGGGGATTAATATAAAATCTCAAACGACAGATACAAGATGGGAAACTCAAAGCAGCAGATGGTCCATCAAAAGAAATAAAGTTTATGTATTGTCAATAGAAAAAGATGACAAATGAGTGACAGAGTAGGTATAAAAAGAAAGAGAATGAATAAAAATAGTAGGAGACAAAATTGGTGTCACATAGATTAAATAGATTATCTTATCCTGTCGAAGAAAGCGATGAAAGCCAACGGAACGTCTTCACTCAGAGGATAAAGGTTCGAGGGTGAGGAGTCGGATTCAAAAGTGGACATACAGGCTATAGTCGCCTGTGAATGAATAAGAATACAGGGAGGCCCGGCTTTGTAACAGAATGTGAAGTTGATAGACAGCAATAGATGTAATAGTACATGGAAACATGAATGATCACTGTAAAAGAATGAAAGAGGAAAAATAAAAGAAATGTGTATTATGCTCGTATGTTATACGAGAAAATATTAGTATGAATAAGAAAAAGGACGTATTTGAATAGATGTAAAATTGTATCAAAAAACGAGTGCCAAAGGGGGTGGAATAGGGAGGGGCTCGAAACATTTACCTCTTAATCTTACCGGGTGACCTATCCCATGCATTTTATATTTAAGGCCCCTAGCACTCTCTCCTGCACATTTATGTTAGACATCACTCATACCCACCTCTCTCCGAAGAATGTGGATGTAAAGAGAGAGAGAGAAGGAAAAGTTGCAATAGAGAAGACTCCTTCGACTATCTCTTTTGTATTGTGGGCGCTGGATTGCTCCTACCTATTCACTCAACGATGAAATAATGGAGATGTTAAGAAAGAGAAAGTCAAGTTGCAATAGAGGTCCTAAAAAATGTTTTATCATTCATATTAAAAAGCAACCGGGTCAAAAAGTGAATGTTTTAGTTGGGCTTAGAATGAAAGGCATATGTACCATAATGATATAGTTGTTTACCGCGACAACCAAACGTTTCATGGATCTGGTTTTCTTTTTCGAGTCATGAGAGGATATTTGTGGTCCATTTAACCCTGGGAAAATCATTTTATTGGAACCTCCCTTTTTGTTGGAGACTTAAACGCTTATCATCAAGATTGGTTGGGTTCGGTATCACCAACCAATCGAAATGGTTTTCCAGCTCTGGATTTCTCAAATTTGTCTGGTTGTGAACAGCTGATTCAGAGTCCTACACCCAATTCTGGGAATTGCTAGACATTGTCTTGACTGACATACCAGGAGTTGTCGAGGCTTCTGTTCTCGTTCCCATAGGTACCTCTGATCATAATGCCATCCAATGCAAAATTTGTCTTCAATTCACTGTTCCTGACATAACCATCTCCCGTCAGGTATATCTTAAATCTAGAGTCAATTGGAAGTTGACGGTATTAGTGGAATACTATTTTTAATTCTAATGACCTAGCATTAGCTCTGAATATTTGTCTTCTTAATATTCTACATAGAAGGGTTCCATCCAAAATAACTAAATCCCGTGTCAAAGATAAAGCTTGGTTTGACGATGATTGCAAGCGTGCCTTTGATGACAAACAGGCTGCTTACCACTTGTGGAGACGCAATCGAAGCCAGTTGCTTTGGGATAATTATGTTGCTCTTAGAGATGAGGCTCAGAGAATTTATAATGCTGCTGAAGCTGCTTATAATTCTCATTTACAGGATGTTCTTGCTGAGCTACTCAGCCACACAAATGGTGGGGCTCCCTTAAGTCTTCATTGTTTAGTGTGGACTCTGGTATGCCTCCACTACGTGAACCTGATGGTTCCATGTCTTTTTATCCCTTAAATAAAGCTAATTTGCTTTCTAATACCTTTATAAGCAAACAGAGAGATCAAGAGTTGTCGCTTGCTTGTACTTGTTTCCTTTTCCGAAGTTAAAATCAGTTGAATTTAAATAAACTGAGCTTAAAAAGTATCTTCTTGATCTAGATACTTATGGTGGGACGGACCTGGATGTTTTTTTCCTTTTTCTTCAAGAGGATCTACCCCATTTTGGCACCTAAATTGGCTGTTTTTTTAGGTTGCTTGTGATGACCGGTTCTTTTCTTTCTTGTTGGCGTAGAGCCAACATTACTCCCATTCCAAAGGGAGTTTCGGCTTCAACCTTATCATCTGAATACCGTCTCATCTCAATCACACCTATCTTATCTAAGATCTTTGAGAGGCTCCTTGCTAAACGATTGCCTCTGCATTGTCACAAAATCGGTGTGATACCTGATTCACGCAGCTCTGCCTCATCATTTTAATCCAGGTCGCGTGACAAGGTTTGCTCTCAATCTTAATGCCTTGGCTATGAATTTTAGGAATGTTAGTATGACAGTTTTCAAGGTGTTTTATACCATCATTAATTAAAACTTGGAATGCTTTACCCAACGAGATTGTAAAATCAAGGGATATTTCTTCATTAAGTCCCGTGTGAATGCATTTTTGAAACAGTAGCTTTTTCTTATCTTTTAATATTTCTTATTCATCTGGGTTTGCTATTACCCCTTCACTTTCTTCATGGCTGCCTTTGCCTCTTTTCAGTACCATTTTGGTACTTTGTGTAAACTCAATTTAGCAGTTGTTTTTTCACCCTTGAGGGAGGCTTTGGTAGCTCTCAGAATAATAATAATAATAAGACCAATTTATTTATTCATTAAGCTAAAGAAGTAACTCACTAGGTATAAGCGACTACTAAATTAGTAAAATTTGAGTATTAACAAAACCTAGACATCCAATTTCAATTTTTGTTCCAGGAAGATAATTCGATGACTGTCCATGATCTTTATAAATAGGAAGTGACATGACCAATTACCGAACGAAGAAAAAGGAATCTAAAAAGAAACCTCAATTTAACAACATGACTATTGAAAATTAAGTAAGAACAAAAATAATATCTCAGTAGAGATTCTCTGCTAGAAAAATGGTATATCACTGCTTTGCGAACAAGGTAACTAAGCGTCATTTAATTTGCTATTCAACAGCACATTAGGAATGCTTCAAAAACACATTAACAACTGCTCCAAGAAAATATAAAAAACTGCTTCAAAGTCACCTTAGAAATTGCTTCAAGAACACACAAAAACTGTTTCAAGAGCACATTAAAAACTGCTTTAAAAGTACCTAACACCTGCTTTAATATTACATCAAAAGCATACTTCAAGACCATATCAAATACTGCTTCAAAGCCACAACAAGAACTGCTTCAAGATCACATATAAAAACGCTTCAATAATGCATTTAGAGTATCTCAAGAACATATCAAAATTTTCTTCAAAGCCACATCAATAATTGCTTCAAGAGCGACTAAAACCTCTTCTACAACACATTAATAAATGCTTCAAGAATACCTAAAACATCTTCAAGAGCACATTAAGAACTGCTTTAAAAATAAATAAAAAATGTTTCAAGAACACATCAAAAACTACTTTAAGAACATATCAAAACTCCTTCAAAGCTACATCAAGAATTGCTTCAAGAGCACATAAAAAACTGTTTTAAAGCCACATCCAGAATTATTTCAGGAGCACATTAACAACTGCTCCAAGAACATATCAATGATCTGCTTCAAAGTCGCATCAAAAAATGCTTCAAGAGTACATAAAAATGCTTAAGTACATATTAAGAACTGCTTTAAAAGTACATACAAACTGTTTCAATAGTACATCAAAAAACTACTTCAAGAACATATCAAATACTGCTTAAAAATCACAACAAGAACTGCTTTAATATCACATAAAAAACAGCTTTAAGAGCACATAAAAAACTGCTTCGAGAGCACATATCAAGAATTTCTTCAAAGTCACATAAAAAAATGCTTCAAGAGCACATTATGAACTTTTTAAGAGTACATGAAAACTGCTTCAAAAGCACATTAAGAACTTCTTCAAGAGGGCATAAAAACTGCTTGAAGGGCACATTAAGAACTGCTTCAAGAGTGCATAAAAACGGCTTCACGAGCATATTAAGAACTGCTTCAAAACATAAAACTGCTTCAATAGCACATCAAGAACTACTTCCACAACATATCAAAAACTGCTTCAAAGCCACATCCAGAATTGCTTCAAGAGCCCGTATAAAACTGCTTCAAGAGCACATAAAAATTGCTTCAAAGTCGCATAAAAAATGCTTCAAGAGCACAAAAAACTGCGTCAAGATCACATTAAGAATTTCTTCAGGAGTTCATAAAAACTGCTTCCAGAGCACATTAAGAACTGCATCAAGAGTGCATGAAAACTGCTTCAGGAGTACATTAAGAACTGCTTCAAGAGTGCATAAAAACGACTTCACGAGCATATTAAGAACTGCTTCAAAACATAAAACTGCTTCAATAGCACATCAAGAACTACTTCCACAACATATCAAAAACTGCTTCAAAGCCACATCCAGAATTGCTTCAAGAGCCCGTATAAAACTGCTTCAAGAGCACATAAAAATTGCTTCAAAGTCGCATAAAAAATGCTTCAAGAGCACAAAAAACTGCGTCAAGATCACATTAAGAATTTCTTCAGGAGTTCATAAAAACTGCTTCAAGAGCACATTAAGAACTGCATCAAGAGTGCATGAAAACTGCTTCAGGAGCACATTAAGAATTGCTTCAAAAGTACATCAAAACTGCTTCAAGAGTACATCAAAACCGAATTAAGGACTTATGAAAAACTGCTTCAAAGTTACATCAAGAATTGTTTCAAGGTCACATACTCGTAAAAACTACCTCAAATTAGTTTACAGGGTACAATAATTTTCATTCTTTTCTTGAGAGTAGGTTTGTTTGAATTCACAACCTGAATTGGGTTTTTAGTTCGATCTAAAGCTAAATATCATTAAGGTAACGACTGACAAAAAATACTGCAACGAAAGTTGAAAAGAACTTTGTAGAGAGAGAAAGAGAGAGAGAGAGTTAAAAAGACCATGAAACTGCCACTAGTATATAGTGGAATAATGAATGCTTCGTTTTCTTTCGAAACGATCGTCTTTCTTCTCTTAATATAGGAGAGTTAACACTCTCATATATGAACAGAAGACTATATCTGTTTTAGATTTCTCTTTGATATACGAATTCACTTAGAAAGTAATCCTTCCTGGGGTGTCCCTTTATTCTTTGCATATTTGATCCATTCTGCTATGCAAAAATGATGTACTCAATTCGTCAAGACTTAGAATATTTTATGTTACCTTTGTTCTTTTGGAATATCATTTTTATGACCAATCTTAAATTCTAATATCGTCAGAATTATTTATTTCTCGTTTCAATTTTTCTTGCCTTATAAAAAGGAGTTGTGGTCTTCGTAAAAATCTATCGGCCACTTGGTTTTCAATCCGCTGCATCGACGTAACGGCCATTGTGGAAAGCTACGGATCAATGGTAAGAGGGGAGATCATAACTTTATTAAAATTCAATATCGCCCTTGTTTATCCATAGAGATTGATGTAGAATAACTCATATATAGGGTTAACCTGTTCTTCAGTGTTACTTTGAGCAACAGAATGCCTATCAATCACTTAAAAAAGCTTGAGAGAAGAGGTGTGTCTCAAGGCACGATTGAAGGCGCGAAGGGAGGATCAGGGGTAAGCTTATCGCAGCAAGCAGATCATCCCGATTCCTCGGGACAAATATAGAGAATACCCGGTCACCAATACAGCCTTGATGATTACGAGAAACAATCAGTAGAGGTGAGGGGCAGAGCTAGAGCGTAGAGTTCTCAGGGGCAGGGGTAAGATCCTTCCAAAGGAGTAGTAGGAGAGAACTGCAACATTTAATGTATAATATGTAAAAGCCTTAAAGGTAATTTTATATAAAATGGGGAGTCGCACAATTCGCACAGTAGCATAATTGCACGAGAGAAACGTCCCCTGTGGAAGAGAACATCGGCTGAAAAGTTTTTAACCAGTTGGTGAGGACCAAGAGTGAAAACTCGTGATCCAGCAGGAATGGGGTTGCAGTAGTCAATGCGGGAGGTGACGAAAGCATGAATACCAAGCAATCTCAAAGCTTTGGTGGTCAAAATGGAAGCGGATGCAGCTGAGATTCCGAAGAAAGCAGAAAGAGGATTTAAAGACTGTAGTAACATGACTTTTGATAGACTATCGAAGATAATGCCAATATTTTTTAACTGTATCATAAACAAAGGCCCCAAGTTGAGATAGGGAGCAATAGTTTCGCAGCAATTCAAATCCGCAGGAGTGCCCACCACTTATGTCATAAGTGGATAATAGGTGTTTCTGTCTCGGAAAACGAGTCTATGGAAAAGGAGAGATTTATTTTCGTGTCATGAAAATAGAAATGAAATGATGACGCATATTAATACAAAGGAGAAAAATATGCAAAACAGAAGCAAGCAAAAAACCGATTCCTGGGGAACACCAAAACGCACCTCCACCGTCGTCCAGAATATAGAATTTCCAATATGCGGTTAGTATACAGCAATATTTGACACCGCCCTATTCTTAAAGCACCCTGAGGGACACCCTAATCACTATCAGGGAAGAGTGACTCAAACTTGATCTTCCATGTTGGTGACTATGGGGTCCCATGGGGTGCTTAAAGAAGCGGATGGGGTTACACATTACTGTATACTAACCACACTCTCTGTTAATATTTTTCAAATTTCCAATATGAAAAGATTGATTATGAAATGAAAGATACGAGTGAAATCAGTTAAGGGCAGTTCTAAAGATACCCTAGAATTCATGGAAGTTGTAAAGAAGAACAGTATCAAATGTTTCCGAGAAGTCCAAAGCACCAGAAAGGTAGACTGAGCAGCGTTAACCACACGACGAAGGCGGTCCGTTACATGTACGATAGTTGGCTCAGTGATAAGTCCTGTCTTGAAATCAGACGACTAAAAATTTTGATTAGCGTTCGAAGAGAAGAAGTGATCTTGAATCCTTGCTGACACCAGCCTTTCAAGGATTTTAAGTAATAGGAGTTGAGAGATTGCGGTGTGGGTTGCCGGATGGGTGGGTTCAGGCTCCGTTTCTTTAGTAAAGAGCAAAGAACAGTATGATGTAAGTCAGGTGGTACTATTCCAGATGAGATAGAGGTATTTAAAATAGGAGTGATCCGAAGGAGAACAGGGATGAACTGGCAGTAAAGATTGGGTAGAAATAGGTCTAGGAAAGAGCAGGGTTTTTTTTAAGAGAGTAGGCGAAGTTAATTCGTCAGTAGTTACAAGAGTGAGAAAAAAAAGTTCGAACGGGTGAGGAACAGGGTGAATAACCTGGTGTCGAGCAGTGGTGGAAAGGAGTATGCTAGAACGGATAAGAACATAAGAAAAGAAGTATGTAAAAGGCTAAACAATATCCTATATCCTGTCATCATCTCAAAATTCAGTCCCACTTAGCATCCTCATCCATAAATCTATCCAGTCTCATAAAAGGCAAAGAATTCAGGAAGGGAGGAGATGTATGTGGTACGAGACGGCGGTTTTAGAGGGGCAAATATATTAGCGAGAATCCTGAACAAGGCGTGTGGTTTGCTTTGGTTCTCTTTAAGGATACGACGGGTATGTACCTCATGAGTGGACTTAGAGGAAGGGAGTAAGGAAGTGAGTAGCAAGGAAACAGGCTACAGAGACTGTCGTTCTCACTTTGCTACGAATACGGTCAGCCCAAAGTCCTCCCTCGCATACTCATGTGTTTCTTAGCATTTAGAATAGAGGTTGAGAAATAAGGAGCACGCTGACGGCAAGTTGAGGTGGGGGGAAGGGAAGCATGAACGTTGAGGCAGGGGGGGGAGATTCTGGGAAAAGAGTGAAGTGGTGATGTCTGTGAAGGTAATGGCAGAGTCTAACAGAGCAAGGAGTGAGAAAATGTCTTAGTTATCTGTTCTTTGTTAATGGAAGAGAGACGGATATGATAAGGTGCTTGGGGGCGGTTGTATACGAGTCATATGAAAGAGGAATAAAGAAACAAAACTGGATGAAGACGTGGTTATAAATAGCTGTGGGGGAGATAGTTATAGCTAAGCTAAAAATTGTGAAGTATGTGGCGTCTCTAGTAAGTGTATTTTCCAAGTGTATTAGTTGAGGATGAGACAGATGAGAAAGAGAGAGAGAGAGAGAGAGAGAGAGTAAAGTTTTAAAATGTCAAAAAGTTACAGATATATGAAATTAGACATCACTCATCTTGTAAAGTTATTTATGTATGTTTATGTATTACCTAATAATTATAGATGACAGTGATTGTGGTTCTGATACTTAATCGTATTTTCAAGTGATTACACGTACCTAATTAAAGTAGATAATAAAATCCTTGCTAGCACTCTGCTAGTCGCTTAATAGATGTTTGTGATTATTATCATTTTTCCTATCTTAACTCTTTCTACAAAATAAACTTTTATGCTCTGAAATTTTTGTAGATTTTTAAGAGTGTCATTGATGAGGTTGCTGGAGAGCAAACCTTAGTGGTACTCAAAACTTGTCCTTAGATAAATTTGTCCCCATATGTAGCTTACTCGTCGCGTTCGCGTGACAAGAAATTTGGTTCCATTCTTTAGCTCTGTACTAAGGATGCACCATTTTAGCTAACACTCAAATGAAATAAATACGGCTATTTCATATGGGGTAATATAATACTTAGTATTAAAAATTGCTTGCCTATATGGAAGAAATTTTGCAGTATTGAAAAATAATGAAATATTCCTTAGCGGATTTAAAGTACATGTGCGATGATGCAAATGTTTGTAGTGGATGAAACGGTTTGATATCGACGAAACAATTTGAAACCTCTTGATGATATATCTCCGCGTATTTAGAGGACGCGGATAAATAGTTTGCTAGAGACTCTGAGACTGAGCGGTCAACTGATGGATGGGTTCGAAATTCTTTGAGGATTCACATCATCAGAAGTGACCGTCATCTCTGAGGAACAACACTTACCAGCACTTGACTTTGTATCAGGAGGCAAATGAAACGGAAGTTCGAATAAACGCTATCTGCCTACAAAACCAGACTAAGGGTGGACTACACTGAGGAGCACCCGGCCCGTACATCCGCCGTTGCTCGACCTCCACACCGCCTGTGCCATCCCCCCTAGAAGAGTAATTGCTGTATTTGGGCAATCAGAAAACATGATGGCCTAAATACCCCCCTCTCCGCCTCGCTGGATTCGCACCGCGGGTGAGACTCTACATACATCCTCGGTGCAAATCTGTTTTTCATTTAGAAAGACATAATTGCAGGTTTCGGGAAAAGGAGGTTTGAGGTCTAGCCCATTGCGGAACTTAAAGCCAAGAGGCATCCTAGATTTGGGCTGGAGTTACAACCTGCAAGGGGGTGGGGTCCTAACCCACCCTACGGGCTCGGCCAAGACCATAGAGAGATTCCACACTCGCCTCTATGTATCTGGAAGTAACTCCGAATGACCAAAACCCATTCGATGGGGCGGCACCATCAGATGACGATCGTTGATTCGGCCCCTACCAATCATCAAGTCCGCCATGCTTTCGCACCCTCCGAGGAGCCCAACCAGGTCCACACTCATTATTCACCCTTTACCCCAGTCTCATCTCACGGGGCGTGTTCGGCGGTGGAGCGGCTACCTCCCTCGCACTAATATCCCTAAAAAAATACCACTCGCTCTTTGGACACGCTCTCACTATGGGTGACGAGACCACCCTACGTTTACGTCACAAAACACACAAAACACACGCTAACATACACGGAAATATTACGACTCTCATGTACACCCCCCTCCTATCACGAACATTATTAGCACACACACTGGGCAGACGCTAATTTTCAGATCTAAAAATTACACCAAGACCTTCCATACACGACCACACGAGACCCTCACAGACAAGGATTATTTCGCCACACCGCCAGACACCAAGAACAAACATCAAATATGCATACAATGCACCAGTCCCCTCTGGCTGGAGTACAGCACAGAGGAGATACTCTCCACCCTCAAGGAAGTGTACGGTGCGGACATGGTCTAAGACTTATACTACATCAAACAGAAATACTGAGCCTTACAGCCACGACAAACCGAGACCCAAAGATAAACACTGCTTGAACACGGATTTAAGGTACTTCGTACAGGCACACAGACTCACCAGATGGAGCTACAACATAACACGTCCTCATCAATGCCTACATGCTACTGAACAGGCCACTGGACTAGCTCGTGTAAATTTTAGCAAGTCTGTTCTAAGTGCGCTGTAAAGGGTCACTTTTACACTGCATGCACAAACAACACACTCCGTTGTGCCAACTGTGGTGGCGGACACAGTAAGTTTGAGGTGTCCATATCTCTAAGAAAAACGCGTGTAGGTCGTCGCAGAGCTCAGGAGGCCCAAACATACTTCTACTCCGGACACCTTCACCACTTCCAGCCTCAGTCACACTGCCCCACCACCACCACTTATAAAGTCATGCTGCTGCTGGCAGCGCGCACGGGGCCACACGTTTTACCACACCACAAGACGCCACCTACACAAAAACAAACACACCCACACACCATATTACTCGAAAACAATTGGCTATCGTGCTTTCCGCGGTGGCAAAGGACAAATCTGGGGGCGATCCCCGTACATACGCCAAGGCTCTTAATACGATGCTAACGGTCTAGGGCAAATTGTCTTTCCCGAGACACTTTTTGCTCCTATAAACAAACAAAGAAACGCACGACCATCGCTCCTACCAACATCCAGCACACGTAAACACTATAACCCACAACCACCACTCTCACCAACTCCCATATCCTTCACCTCTACCCTTCTACCGACTAGCTCCCTACCTCTTTCCACTGTCTCTACTGTCGTTCCTACCCCCTCCTTCAGTTTCCACTCCTCTCGCCGCTCTCGTCTCCCCACATCAATTTCCTTCCTTCTCCAGACCCTCCTATCCCTTAACTCGTTGCTCTTGCTTCTCCTCTTGACCCTACACCACCTTCAATAGCTCCTTTTCCTCCTCCCGTCCTAACATCTTCCCCCATCGATCCTTCCCTTCATCCTACTCTTCTCCCGGTCACTCCCATCCTTTCTCCCGACAGTTCGTCTCCTCCTCTAGTGATCTCGTCTCTTTTCCCATCGAGTCTGTCTCTACAGCTTTCGATCCTGCTTCTGCTCCCATCAATCCTGTCTCCTCTCCTATCGATCCCGTCTCTTCTCTCATTATATCTGTCTCTTTGCCAATCGATCCTACCCCTCTTTCTGTCGATCCAACTTCTCGTATTGTCAATCCATCCACTCTCCATGATCCTACTCCTCTCCTAGATCCTCCCCTTCTCCATCTTACCCGGTCTCCGCTATCTCCCACTCCTCTTTCCACAGTCCCTATCCCTCCATATTTTCATCCCACCCCTATTTATGCTCACACCCTTCCCTCTACCACCCCATCCTTACCTCTAGACACCGTCTCCACTGCACCTTACACACCCACAAGCCACACCAGCATTTGCTTCAGACACCATCCCCTCCACCTCCTACACAGACTACTATCCACATCGATAGCTGCATAGCTCTCAGTGGAGGCTAGAGGTTTGTCAGGGATGACCGCTGAAGGTGCGCACACATACTCAACCAGCGTCTCGCTGCGCACGGTATGGAGCAGATAATCTCCAGTGAGAGACTATTTGCCCTAATTGAATAACATGAAAACAAACGTCCGCCGCAACACCCAACACCTACACATACACAAGCCCTTCCCCCTCTTTTGTCACTCACACCACCTCCTTCCCAATATCTCATATCCCCCCGTGGCCTCACCACTCCCAAAACAGAACACAACACCATCCACAATAAACCTAATCAATACAGTTACACTACAAACACTCGCAACACTCACACAAGCGGTGGTAGAAGCCTCACAGCCTGAACGTAAGTTTCCGAGGAGGAAAATGACCGCTCGCGCGCTACGCTCTAACTTCAAAATGCGGCAGTCTACCACACGGCATAACTAACACGTACACAAGACCTGTCTGTCCAAATGACACGTTTGACACAACACACGCGTGACGCGCTAACAAATGCCCATCACGAAGCAGCGTCCCAAGGGGCGTGCGCCTTTTCACCTGGGTATGTCTCCCACTACTCTAATCGAACCCATACTCAGACAAACACCTCGCATCGGTGTATAGCCACCGACCTATTTACTCCTCCTATCACCTCTTAAGTTTTTTTCCGAACCGCTCCTCTCTGACTAAACGATCTTCTGTGCTCCCACGACGATCCCCTTCCTTTACTTGTTGTACACACTTGAGATACCTTTGAGGTTTCGAGAATATTATTGATCACCAGAATTTGTTTACTGTTATTCAGAATAAAACTCGGAACCAAGGTCGTAATCTTCAACTTCCGCGGCTCCGGACTATTTTGGTGGGTGACTACTTCACCTATGCAATATGCAAAACATAGAACGAACTACCTGCAAGGGTAGTTAGGAGATTTAGTGTTGACCAACTTAAGGAGAGAATTGTCATAATGATTTTTAGTTCGTAATAAAGTGCATATACAGGGGTTGGACAAAATAATTGGGACAGGTGTTAAATTCAATGAATATTTATTAAATACGGAATTGGTCCTCCTTTTGCTTTCTGAACAGCGTTGATGCATCTTGGAATTGATTCATACAGCTTGCTGACTTCATTGAGAGGAATCTTGAGCCATTCTTCTTGCAATACCTGCTCCAGCTGTTTCAGACACGACGGTGGAGGGTAACGACTTTTAACTTGTCGTCGCTCCAAGACGTACCGCAAATGATCAATAATATTAAGATCTGGAGATTGTGAGGGCCACTCCATGTGTTGTATCTCACTCATATACTCGTTATACCAATTCCTAACTACATGAGCGGTGTGTGCTGGGGCAGTATCATCCTGGGAATAATGTCTGGACAATGGGATTGAAGGGATCTTCTAAAATATTCGAATATTGGTTGCTGTTTTCGTACTATGCAGGGCAACGATTGGATCAAGAGAATTTCGAGACATAGCTGCCCAAACCATCACTGACCCTCCTCTGTGCTTCAGTGTAAGAAGAAGGCAGTCAGGATTAAAAGCTTCCCTCGGCTGCCTCCACATATAAACTCGCTTTGCAGTGGGGAAAAGAGAAAAACTGGACTCGTCAGAGAATATTACTTGCTTCTATTGGTCTATCGACCAGCTATTGCGATCTCTACACCAGTTCAGCCTCTTCTGAATGTATTGATGAGAAAGCAGAGGTTTCTTGATGGCGTCTCTTCTATGATATCCGGCTTTATTGAGCTCACGGCGAACAGTTCTCGTGAAAACTGGGCTAGTGAGATGTTGATTCAACTCTGCAGTTGTCCAGGTATTTTTCATCACAATGTGTTTCAACACTCGTCGGTCTCTTTCAGCGAACTTCAAAGTCCTGCTGGAATTACTCCTCCTGCTGCAGGTTTCGCCCTGCTTCTTGAATTCTGTCCATTGTCCTTGATATGGTAGCTCTCGAAAAACCAAGGAGTTTAGCTGTTCTGGTGACGGAAGCTCCTGCAATTCGAGCTCCAACAATTTGCCCTCTTGCGAACTCAATGAAGCCACGCATCTTAGCATTTATACCACCATCTGAAAAAGGAATACAAATAATCATAAAATTAATAAATAAAACTAGGTATCTACAATAAAAACAAAACACTCACAAGGAAATTTAGATAGATATTCGTAATATAATGGCTCATTGAAATATTGGTGTTAAATTTCTACTGTTCCAATTACTTTGTCCAACCCCTGTAGATAAGTTATTATTATTTTTGTCAGTGTAGTTTGGCTGTCAGAATTTCAGGCTATGTGCTTTCAGTTCCTTTGCGTATTCGAGGATCATTTTCGTTTTTCCGTATCGCAGAGATGGGTTGGGAGAGCATTCATCTCTACTATGATTTTTCTCAAGTTGTATGTTACAGCCTTTCCTGAACAGTACGTTTCCGGCGTGGATATCAATGCCTTTTGAGGTACCCCTATTTCTTGTTAGTCTTTGTGACCAGGAACCCCAATTCAAAATCGGTGTTCCATTATTCCACGGCCTACAACTACACTCACTCTTTTGTGTTACGATCTACAAAAGAACATAACCTAAGGTAACCAGCTTGTCCTAGGTTATGTTTTGTCCTAGAGCGTAAACAAACTAGTGAGCAGTGCCCTGAGAGGCCGACCCACTTCCGTCGATAACAAGGGCCATCGATGGATGGACCGAGAAAACCGAGGATAGCGGCGGAAGCTCCGCGAGGTCGTGTGGAACAGGCTAAGGTTCTCTTCTGTCAGCGCCGCGTTTGATAAGGCAAACTCCCTTCCGGGACCTCGGGACAAATCACTTCCGGCGAGCCCCGTATAAAATATCAGATGCGGGCCTCAAGAAATTAGTATCAGCCAACTCCTTGAACGCGACGCATAAATTCTCGAATTCGAAGGCAAGAATTCTCTCCAGATTAAACGATAGTCTATCGGCAAGTGACTATTATTCAGGAATCGGCTCCGTTCCCGTCCGGCGTAGTACTTCCTCGAGGTTAAACGTGGCGATTGCAATTCCCACTTTACAATCTCTCTCTCCGACAACTCCCCAGACCATAGCACTAAAAGGAGGCTTCATGAGTAACTGTCGTGCATTCAGTGTCCCGTTTTCTTTGAATTGTGTGTGTGTTAGTTTGTCGGCGCGCCATCCACCTCCCGTTGTACCTTTAACTCCTGAGCTCATCTGACCTTAAAATTGTAACATTGCGAATCCATTCTTTTATTTGTAATTTGCCTGTAAATAGTATATTGCCTGTAAAAAGTATATTTTTGTTTCACCAGTTTTTCTGCCCAGAACCTCTAAGAAGTTATATTAATTTGGCCAACCGCCGTCTTACTTAATTTTATTGATATCCACGCATTTCGGGGTTTCAAATTCCCCCAAAGATTTATCGCGCTCTATCTGGCCGGATGGAGGCGAGCGAAGGTCACGGATTTGACCTTGACCTACGACATGTATGTAATAAAATTCTAACAATTATAAGTCGTCAATGATAATTGGTTCACTGATCGGCAATTAATCCCCCTTTGTGTTTCAGGCCTTAAAAGGGTAATCCAAGCAGATTCACTTACCAATAGAAATGAAGGAAGATGTTCAGCATTTGATTTCAGATATGTCGTAGTAGGTGTATAGTTGCATCATGGCAGAAGTTGTGTGTCACAAGCAATCATGAAGCCATAATTGGATAAATGATATGATATAAATATGATGAACTAACCATGATTATATTTAAATGACATTAAAATGCGTAGCTACAATCTTGCAAAGTGGAAACACCACTTCCGATTTGAGCGAAATTTAGCCACATTGGATATGGCGAAGCGGCAAGTGAAGTCTCGATTTGGTAGAACTTCTCGGTGGATACAACACGCTATCGAACCCCTTGGTTTCGACAGCTGAAAGATCGTAACATACAACTGGGGAAAAAGCAAACTTGATATATGAATGCTCTCCCAACCCATCACGGAAAAACGGAAAAGATCCTCGAATGTGTAAAGGAAGTGAAGGCGAATAGCCTAGAATTCTGACAGCCAAGCTATAGTTTCAACAAATAATAATAACCTATCTATATGCAATTTATTGCGTACTAAAAATCATTATGTTAATTATATCCTTAAATTGCTCAACACTAAAACTACTAGCTACCTCTGCATACCTGCAGAGGTAGCTAGTAGTTCTATATTGTATAGGTGAAGTAAAAATTGTAATTCTTTACGGAGAAATAAAATGCCTCAAAAACAGTGCTCGATTTAGACATTAGCCAAATAAGCTACAGCTTATGCCAGGATAGTTTACAAGGGCATCAAGAAGATTTCCAAACTTTAAAACTAATAGCACCCAATTATCATTTTTAGTGATTTTATTATTTTAAAAAAAATCATTCATCCAAACCTATAAAGAAAATTTCCAAAGTGTACATGACACGAACAAGATCTGTATCAAATCATTTTCCAAGACAAGATTCATTTAGTTTTCCCCAAAGTGGAATCAACAGTACGAGTATTTTTGTGCCTAACAAACTGTTCAGAAAGAACATTTTCTTAACCAAAGAAAATAAAAAAATAGACTTAGAGGAGCCATGTCTCAAGAAAAACTGTCTGCATTAAACATCATATACATGGAGAGCGATAATCTATGTAGATATCCTATCATTTGATGACATAATTCATGATTTTGCCTTTGGAAAATTAAGAAAGAAAATGTTTTAAGCTGTTGGCATATCTGATATCACTTTATGATTGTGTATGATAAAATTATTTTAAAAATCACATCTAAGTATAGTTTACAGGCTAAGTTATATTTTAATTTATGATGAAGATCAAGTCAACCATATGATAAATCATAAATATAAAATCAGAAAATGTATTCTTTTGAACACTGCGTACACGGTGAAAAGAAAAGTTGCGTACCAAACGAAGCAATAGATTCTCAACAGATTTTACACACAAATAGGACGATATATATATATATATATATATAGATATATATATATATATATATATATATATATATATATATATATATATATATATATATATATATATAGAGAGAGAGAGAGAGAGAGAGAGAGAAAGAGAGAGAGAGAGAGAGAGAGAGAGAGAGAGAGAGAGAGAGAGAGAGAGAGAGAGAGTGTGTGTCTTTCAAAATCATTCGAAATGGCTACAATCTGCCTTCACGACCTTCTCCAGACAGACATGAACTGAGTGCATGCCCTGATTATGATTAGGGAGTCCTTGTCAATGGATGACATCATTACCTCCACAATGGTGACCCTCAGAGATCCTAAAGTGTTGTGAGCAGCCTTGTTGGCATACTTCTCAAAAATTGCTCACACGAAATAATCTAGGTGGTTTCAATTGGGGAAGCTGGACTGCCACAAGACTGGGGATCAGTGATGCGGAACAATGTTGAACAACCACGCCTTGAATGCGGGCGCAGAATCCTGCTAGAAAACGTAAGGCTTTCCTGCGACTACTTAGTTCATCCAAGGTTTGACTGCAGTCTTCAGCACCTGGTGCCTCTTAGCACACACGAGTGGTAGCCCAGGGACTGTTAAACTGCCCTGTGGATGGTTTCTTGGCTCACACACATCTTCTTAGCATGGTTGTCCATGGTCTGACCAGGGTTCCCGGAGATCTTTTGCCTGACACTGGCAAAGAATTTCTCGTTACTGGTGGTATCAGAACGACGCTTTTAATACTTCGGTTCAGTGGTACCTTCGTCCTTATTCTCAGTTCGTCATACTTTCGTTTCACATTGTAAACGAGGTTTCTCAGGTATTTAAAATAATCACAATCTCTTTCCCACTCCTTCCGCCGTGTATGGCGTAACTTTTTGATTTAAGTTGGCATTCCCCCAGAAATCGTAAAAGCTAAACTCTTACGAGCGTGTTCAGGGTCAAGTAACCTACATTGGTGCGACCAATGGCTATTAAGTACACTTTCAATTTTGTATCGATTTACCTGAAACGCGCTGTATTTTTAACCTTAAATGCCCTATTATATATTTAAGAATTAAATGGGATATATGCTTTTAAATTTTGTGAGGTCATCTGGTGTAATTTTATAATTTTTTACGGTGGCCACAAATCTTTGCATAGATTAGGGCCCCCACTAAGTCTTAATCTAGCACTGCTCTCCTTTGACTAATGTACATATCATAACCATGTAGTTCAAATTCCCTCACATTGTCATTAAATTTATTATCCTTAACCTATGATTCTATTACACATTATATCTATATCTTCATCAATAATATAACTAAATATCTCATCCTTATTATTTCTAAGACTACAAGATTGGTAGAAAGATAACTCAGCCCTCCTATCCATGAAACACTTCTTTTAGAATGTATACCATCTGCTCTATCTCCTCTGCATTTCTTTCCTTTCGCTGCCCCACCTTGTACTCTTGTATTTCCCCCTGAAATTTCCCCGGGAAAATAGTTTCCCGCCTACAAAGACCTGACACTATCTAACTCTTGCCACAACACGTCAACCCCAGCCCAGCTTAGATGGACTCCATCCAATGCTTTATTTCCATAAAAACCATTCCAAACATCTACAAACACTAATCCCGACTCCTCACACAGGCCTTTCACATACTCATTCAGTCCAATTGCACGAGACAACCATTCCATCCCGACATCCAATCTCGGAAGCACACCTGAAACAACACCTTTAACTCTACTTTCACTCATCCTTTCAACTAACCTTTTGTAGCTCTCTCGTAACTCACATGAACCCACCTTCTTCACATCATTTACTCCCACATGCGTAATCACAACTGCATCCCTCTCACACCCAGACCCCAGACTATCATACCTAGTTCAATACCTAATGATAATGGCGTTTTCTCGTGACCAAATCATGAGGAACCAAATACAGGAGAGAAGAAAATAGGAAAACAAAAATACATGAATTAGTAATAAGTCAAAGTTGCGGGAACTACTTGGAATTTCAGTCTTTGTGAGTCTTATTATAAGAGATTTAAGGAGACTAAATAAGAAGCAATCCCAGCTGGAAAGATGGGTGTAAAAATACAGAGAATGTGGAAGAGAAACACGGTTCTTTCATCCGTAGATGATGCAACATGAAGTTTCGGCCCGACTAATGTTTAGAAAAACAATACACGAATGGTTAGAGGGTGTATCTAGTTGTGAAGATTGGCATATAAACTGCATTAAAATTATGTATTGCTTTTTTGTTTTGGCTTCTTTAATTTCAGATTACAGAAAAAAATAACTAATCAAATAAGAAATGGTTTCTGTGATACATCTTTGGAAAGGAGCTCTTCTCTTTCTCTTTCTGGGCCAGGTAAATATTGCGATTATCTTGCACTATTACTCTTATTTTACTTGTATTAAAGGAAAATGAAAATCATTTTCTAAGTTCTAAAGTTCTCAATGGTCACGAGTGGTAGCCTGCGGTCAAACCGCGTTCGCTATGTTCCAGGTCTAAAAAAAGATCTTTAAAAGAGGCAAAATTATGAAAAAGGTAGATGGTTGTTGATTTCATGGTAAAAGAATTGTGCTACTTGAGCAGACTGCTGAGTCAGAATTGTGAAACTACGCTAACTCGGAAGAAACTTGCTACTCGATAAAGGAGGTCTGCGCAAGGGGAGGTAAGGCGGTAAACGTGAAAATTTCTTCACTTTCCCTACGGGAAAAGCAGATTTAAGGATTAGCCCACTGTGTAACCCAGCACTAGAGGCACCCGTACAAGGGGCAGGACTGCAACTTCCGGAGAGCCCCCCCTCCTCTACCCCGGGAATCTAGCCAGAACCATAGAGGGAAGGGAAGCAGCACCCATCTCTATGTATGCCAGGACGCAGTTCGAATACCCAAACCCTCGAGGGGTGGCACCCCCAGTTAGCGATGGTTGATTCCATGCTAACCAACAAAAAGTCCGCCATACAATCATGAATGGGAGGGGAAGACAACGGCGTATGGCAACATATTCTGTGTGCTAGACCTCGACATTTTCCTTATAACAGAGAACGATATAAACACTACATCAAGCCTACTAAAGATACAAGGCTATAAGGTAATCACAAAAATCATTCCCAGGAAAAGTTGGATGGTGTTGCAATAGCTATCAGAGGGAATATCTCGTACCAGCACCTGCCGGAGCTAGACGAATCCTTCGTATCGGCGGAACTTCCTACCCTGGTGGGTCCCCTCGTGATAGCAGCAGCATATCAACTGCCTTGATGAGCCTACCTGCGCATTAACAACTTTTACACCTTATTCGGGCACGGCAGAATGGCATTCTTAGGGGGTGACCTCAATGCTAGATGCCGAGCGGCTGGCTATGCTAACACGAACGCAAGAGGTCGGAATTTGGAAATTCTTATGGAGAGTAGGAACATTCAAAGGATAGGCCCGGCCTTTTCGAACTATATCTCTCACAGGTCCGCAACTAGACCTGACATAATCATGACAAGTAAGGACTTCCCTTCAATTACCATTGCGAGCCAGGCCCAACAATACCCAGTGACCACATAGCGATCCTCATTACAATCTCACTCGCACCAATCCAAATCCCAGTCTCTCACCGAAAGAGCTATGTTGTGGTCAATTAGGAACATTACAGACTGCTACTTAGTCAACACGTCCCAGTGCAACTAAGCGAGGCAACACTGGAGTCTCGAGATTGACGAAGAGCTTGAAAGAGTAACTGCAGCCATCATCGAAGCAGACCGCGAGTATGTGCCCAAAACCGGGCACAAAACACCTCCTCGAACCCAAATAGACCGAGGAAATTGAGGAGATCGCACGTGTGCACAAAGAGGTGTACGAGGAAGTTACAAGAGCTCAGGGAGGCTATAAACATCCAGCAGGTGAAAATCTGGAACGGCTTAATAGCCAAACTCGACAACGAGTTAAACCTGTTTAAATTCTGGCAAGAAATCAAAATATTTAAAGGTCTGCCAAGAAAGGAAAAGACACGACTGAAGGAGAACGACGAGTACGTCAAGGAGTCTGCAGCTCTGGAAGAAAGATTTCGAACCTTCTGAAGAGAAATATTTTCGATCCCCCCGGAGGACAACGAAAAGTTCGACGAGATATTCGAGGGCTATCTGATAGAAGAACTAAATTAGATGATACACTGGACGCATCCGCATTACCATGTCGACGAAGGGAGGGAGATGGTAGGCCACGGTCGTCCAATAACATGGGAATAGGTCATGGCAACTGTGAAATCCTTCAAACAGAAGGCACCAGGCTGGATGGTCATCACCAAAAACAAACTGGTGAATGTTCCCCATCAGATCATACAGTCAATCGCGAACATCTTTAACGCTTCCCTGAGCACGGGGTACTTTTCTGACGGTCTAAAGATATCTGAAATCATCTTTCTGCCGAAAGGGAGCAAAGCCCAGATCATCTGATGAACTACAGACCAATCTCTCTCCAGGAATTCGTAGGAAAAGTCTACGAAAAGCTCCTAGCAAACCGATTCCAAAAACATCTAGCAGAGCTAGGAGCCCACAACCCTCAGCAGCACGGGTTACAAAAGAATCGAGGAACAGAAACAGCCCCTGCTGTTCTGACGGAAAAACTCACGTACTGCCAAGCTGAATGGAAACACGTAGACGTGGTGATGCGGGACGTACAGAAGGCCTTCGACAAGGTTTGGCTGAGAGGTCTCCTATATAAGATCTTGAATCTTCAGCTAAACCCGATTCTGTAAAGGGCTCTCTGTGATTACATCATGGAAATGAAAGCCCGAATCACGATCGAGGGCTTCAGAAGACTCGAATTCGAACTCGAGGCGGGAGTTGCACAAGGTAGCTGTCTGAGTCCGCTGCTGTACCTCATGTACACAGTGGACCTCTCTGTTCCTATAAGGGACGACGTGATCTTCAGTTTGCAAACGACATCACACAAATCGTCCTTAGTTCCTATAGGAGCGCAGGAGTTCAAGCAAGGAAGACGGCGGCCAAAATCGAGAACATCAATCGATACGAGAAAAAGTGGAAAATAAAAACAAACCGCCAAAAGTTCCTAATCTTCCCGGTAAAGCGCCGAAAACTCGACAACGTCATTGTTAACGATGAATTCTACCCGTACTCCGACGAAATAAATTTTATGGGGCTCCAAATCTCCAAAACAGGATATAAGAACCATATCAACAACCGAATCTCCGTAGCCAAAAGAGAACTGAGGAAGCTATAATGGTTCTGAAATCTCAGTATGTGCAACAAGAAAAAGCTATACACTGCAGTGGTGCGCTCAACCTTAGTGTACCCTGCTGTAGTAACACAAACGGCGAGCTGAACCTCTCTCCAAACAATGCAGAAAGTTCAGAACCAAGCGACACTGCTAATAGGTGGCGCGCAGGATGAACCGAATTCTGCAAACAGAACTGCACGCACGAGCAGGTCTAAAACCGCTAAATAAGGAATTCCAAAGGCTAGGGACAAAAATCTACCAAAAATAGGAGAAGAAATAATACCGGCGATGGAAGATAACATCAACATCCACCAGAACCGAAGACATATCGTAATCATGAAGGTTCTCTTCCCCAGCAGAAGTCACTGCACCCTGGAAGATGCCGAGGTAATTTATACCTAAATATAAGAAAAAATTATACTAACATTGATAACCCAACTATAGACTGAACGAATCAGACAAACTTTAAAAAGGCAAAAGCCGTAAAACAAAAGGAGACAAAGTGCCCAACACTTAAGAGAAAAATAATAATAATAATAAAAACTACTCATAATTAAGACAAACAAGAAAACGACAACAAACTAGTAAAAAGAGGCAAAATTCCTAAATAATATAAGAATAAAAATAAACTCAGAAAAACAAAGAGGTGAAGTGCCCAATAAAGTGTAAAAAGAAAAACGATAACAAACATTACACACAAAAAATAAAACCAAGAAGGTGGCATAAAGTTAACAATAAAAAGAGGCAAAAAAGGCCCAGATAAAATAAAGTCAAGGAAAAGTAAAGATAAAATAAATTAGGCAAAATGCCCAAGATATACTTAGAGAAAATTATAAAAATAAATAAGCAAAAAGGTAGCTAACAAGTTAGAAAGAAACATAATTGAAAGGCTCGAAAGCCACGACAGAGGAAATAGAAAGATGTATATATTTATTTAAGGCAAAGTCAAAGAAAAGGAAATTTCTAGATCTGTAAAACGATCAAGCCAGCCCCCGTGGATTCCACTGGTGGCAACGAATGCAAAGCAAATTGAGGAAAAATTTAAAAAAAGAAGAATTCAAGAAATGCCCCATTCACCAGGTCAAAGAAACAAAAACTCTTCACCCCTATCAAACCTACTACTTATGATTATAGAATAGATTTATAAAATTACATCGCCTAGTATGATTTTAGAAAGCTAATTACAATAAAAGAAACTAGCGAAAAAAAAACCTACGGGCGTTTTTTTCTAGGCCTGTGGCGCTCATTCGCTTCGCTCACTAAATTTAGAAAGTGTATAAGAGAAAAAGGTTTTTTATTTCACAACACATTCATAATTGTGTGCAAGAGAAAAGTCACATCTTTTTTAATGCCCAACGGACACATAGACACACACACACACACGCTAGGATCATTATAATAAGTTATTTAATTTGGCAGGTATGTTCACGGAGTATCGGCCAAGTTCGTATGGCGATGTATGAAGAAGACCAGTGGGTACCACTTACAACTAAAATCATTCAAAAGGAGATGGTAGAATGCAGTCTTCTTGTTGTCTTCGATAACGACAACTACGCACACTCTCTGCTAAATTTTAATAGCATGAGTGGTAAAGGGATGACTATCATAAATGTGGCAAATCTAGCTGCAACAAATCTTCAGTTTTTTAAGGTATTTTGGATTAGACACAAACTCTTGAAAAGTTTGATCAATCGTACGATTATTATTGTTTTTCAAGAGTCTAGACTGATCACTGTACCGTACTTAGAATTTAAATTTTATGAAACTGAGATTACAGTTCCAAATTAATTATTATTTTTATTTTTATAATCCATATTAGTATATGCATGAAATCTAAAACAGTGAAATTTATTATAGTTTAACTATAATTATGGATTCTCCCTGTAAGCCACTATAACGTACGAGAAGTGCAGGCGAGCGGCTGAAAAGTTTCGTTTGAACTTTTCTTTTATGCGACTCAGGATGGCCGAGTGGATTCGCCTCTGGCTAACAGTGATCCAGAGACGCGGGAAGCAGTTCGCAACTCACCTACGCTATTTTTTTCTTTGCATCTTTTCCTACTCCCCTCTATCTACACCACTGAGTAGGAAATTTCGCGTCATCTCACTTTTTATCTTCTCTGGTATTTTGGTTGCTCGAGTTATGCTTTCCGTATATTTTCGCTTCCTTAATCTTCACCATTGTCTTTATAAACTACATGATAAAGAAAAAGTTCTACGTTAATTTAGTAAACAAATATGGTCTCAGGGATAAGTGCATTTACAGGAACAGCAGCTGCAAAAGGATGCTCGGTCGTGTCAAAACCTAGTCATTATCTACACCGATTCGATACTACAGAGTCTGAGATCAGAAATGGAGAAGTTCTGGGCTGGGCATCAGAAGATATTGATTGTCTCTCTCTCCAGCAACGGCGCCAATGTGAAAAGTCAGCTGCTCCTGCAGCCAAGTTTCAGGTAAGATAGCTTAAAGCTCCTAGAAGTGGCACTCCCAAACTAAGGAAGCAAGGAATACCTGCTCCTTGCCTCCTTTAAGTCCTTGTTATTTAAGTCTCCTTATAACTGTTCTGGGTGGTATTCTTGAATTTGAAGCTTCGGTAAACCCTCCAGTAAGTTATAGATGTTTTCTCTACTTGTATATACTCCCTTGGCAATAAGTATAAATCACCCCTCATAGATTTATATATTTAACATATTTAATCAAAATTTTAGAATTTATCATATTATTCATAAATATTTATGATAATAGTGTGTACTTTCTAAATGTTTGATTATTTTCTTAATATATTTGAATTACTTAGTATTTTACTAAATGGTGTGTCATTAAAGAAAATGTTTTCTAAAATCAAAATTTAACCAATATTTCTTGTTTCAGCTTGAATTTATAACTATTATGAATTTAATATCGTTCTAAATAAATAATATGACTAAAACTGAAGAACTTACAGAAGCACAGATTGCACAAATCCAACCTCTCCATAGCTAAGGGTTATCACAAGTAGGAAGTGCTAAAAAAATCAAATGCTCAGGATATGTTGTCCAAACCAATATAAGACAATATCAAGAGACTAAGAGCTTTGTATATACATCTATATACATTCGGGCTTCACTACAGAATCACAGAAAAAAATATTCTGACCTTTTGTTCAAAATGACCACCCAAAACAGTTAGAAAGAGACTTAAAGATCAATAATCAAAAGAATGCAAGATGAGAAAGAAGTCATGGATATCTTAGGTAAACAAAAATAAACGTCTTGAATGGACCAAAGATCTCAAAAATTGATCTAAAGTTATCTTATAAGATGAAAGTAATTATCAGGTATGTATTTACATTTAAATATATCTTGAAAGAAAACTATTTAAACATTTTACTTTTATAACAATTTTTGCAGATTTTCAGTACTTCTGGGGCTAACTTTTTGAGACGAAGAGTTGGAAAGGCATTTCACCCTACTTGTGCTTGGACCAGTACTCTTCCTCATATACATTAACGACATAGGCATCGGAATAATGAACAAGTTATCAATGTTTGCAAATGATACCGAAATCGGCGCCCGTGCAAAAACATCCAAATACCATGCACTGATTCAAGAAGACATAAACAAACTGGTTGAATGGGCGAGCAAATGTTAAATGAATTTTAACGTCGCCAAGAGCGGCTCCCTTCCATTCACATTGGTAAATACAACGTGAGAACCAACTATAAACTAGGCGGAACCGACATACTTAACGTCAACGTGGAAAAAGATCTCGGTGTAAAAATTTCCAGCGACCTTAAATCCAGCAAACAATGCATGGAGGCAGTGACAAGGGCAAACAGGATAATTGGTCTCATAGGTCTTGCATTTCAAAACAAGTCTAAAAAGTGTATTTTAACACTTTATAAAGCTCTTGCGAGGCCACATTTGAAAAGTGCGTCCAGTTTTGATCACCACATCTAGAGTGCGGCACAGAAAGATTAGAGAGAGTCCAGCGTCGAATGACCAATATGATTCCTCACTTGAGAACAAACAAGTACGAGGACAGTTTAAAGGCTCAGCAGTATATATGTTGCTATCAATCTTAAGATGTAATCTCGATGTAAAAACTGTGAAGCATAGAGGTGGTTCTATCATATAATGGGGTGCATGTTTTCATCAGGGCGAGAGGAGCTGTTTTTATGCCAGGGAAGAATGAACTCCACAACTTAAACCACCATGTTGTCATAATTTTTAGAGCCATCTATCCAGAAATTGCATCCTAGAACACCAAGAAATGAGGTTATATTTCAGTAGTACAATGATGACCCATGCCATACATCTAACCACAACAAGAATTAGTTTGGAGAAATGGGGACCACTCCTCTGCAGTGGCCACCACAAAGCCTAGACTTATTCCAATAGAAGACTTGTGGGAAGTGCTAGGAAAAGCAATAAAAACTAACACAAGTACAGATAAAACAAAACTAGGAAAAATTGGAGGTTGAGTGGAGAAAGATAGCAAATCTTTTTTTCATTTGGTTGAAATCCATACTGAATTCATTTACCATAAATTGCTAATTACATTATATAAATAGTTCCATAGGATGCTTTAAATTTGGGCCAGGGTGTATAAAAAAGTTAAGACAACCAAGAGCGATGTGACAATATTCATCTTTATTGTACAATCGACGTTTCTAGGCACTCCTCATTCTCAAATTACTGTAACTCGGTTACATAAAAATAAATATCTCAGGATAAATGCCAAATTTTATCTATACCTGCATGATAGCTTTTCTCTGTTGAATTTTAATTTTAATGCACAATGGATAGAGGAGTGAAAGATGAATGATCATTGGGAGCAAGAAGAAGGCACTTCAAAACCCTATTTAGAGGTAAAGTCTCGTAAGCAACGTTCACCTCTGTGCTCTACTTAATGCAAACCCACCTACACAGGATTTGGTAGAGAGATGGTCTCCCCAGACAAGTTATTTGACTCAATTGCAATCGCCAACGAGAACAAAAAAGCTGAAATAAGAAAGATAGCTTATCTTTAGGCAACTTTCAAATAAAAATAATACAAATCAATAAACTATAATAAAAAAGACAACCATCAAGGCGGACTTAAACAAGCCACCAACGATTTTAAAAATTAATCACTATGGAAGGGCCCGCTTCCTACAAAACTCCCTCCCACCACATTCCGTTATAAAAGAACCCATCCCAGTACAAGAAAGAACTGATAGCAACCCAGCCTGTCGCCATATTGGAACAAATACCGCAAACGAGGATATACAAGGGAATTCAACCCCAAAATGGCGGACAGTTTGGAGGATTAATCATTCTAAACAAACATAAGGAGGGAGCGCTGCGTCAGAGGGAGCTTAGTACCCTCTGACTTGATACCGTCGAAGCAGTGGATGACATTCTGAGGGCATGTAACTTTAAGTTACTGTGCGCCTTTCCCATCTTATTTACCGTGCAGCCTGAGGGGCTGGCCTGATTCATGACATGTACTCAGAGTCGGGAAGGACGAAACCCCGGTCTGGTTCCAGAGGCTTTGTTAAGAGCCTCACCCCCTTATTATATTGCTCGTTACCACCAACTTTTAAATGTCATGGAACTCATCAGGAGACATTTTAACGTCCTTCCGACTCGTAACAGCCGTTGTGTCACGTATACAGGGAACTGTGGAATAGAAGATTCTAATGCCTCAGGGACACAGCTCACTCTGGGAGTCGCTAAGGATTATAAAACGGTCTTCGAACTGGGCACGGCCCGTAATCTCCCGCATCGAGCAATATATTGCAATCAGCTCGGCCGCATAGAGAGACGCGGCACCCAGAAGAGCCCTATCGGCTTTCAAAATGGGAGGTAGCATCGAAGCGAACCATCTATTTGGTCTTGGAGCCATCCGTATACACGAGCACGGCTCCGGTTGACTAAATGCATGCTCCAAGGAATACGAAGGCAATATTTCCTGTGCTGTGGAAGCTTTGGGAACAGAGGCGTAGCGATAAACGTTCAGAGGTACTCTCCAAGATTGCGTCCTGGGCTGAACCATGGAGTCCACCTGCCCGAGAGTTAAAATTAAGATCACCCGGGTATTTCAACATGATATCGAACCAAAACATACCAACTAGGAAACCAAGAAACGTCTTAAAAATAATAAAATACCTGACCTCAACTTAATCGAAAATATGCAGTGGGAATTGAATACGGGTCTCAAAACTCTTCAATCGTATGTGAACGAAATGAAGAAGATCTGGCAAGAATAATGATCCATAATGCTAGGAGAAGAGTGGTTAAAACTAATGGCTTGTTATAAGCAACGACTGCAGGTTCTCATTGGCAGCAAGCGCTATCCCATAAAATATTAGATACAACTTTATTAAGGCAGTGAACACTTTTTTGTTTTGTCGTTTTGAGATTATTGCTATATATTTTTATACTTTATTGTTAGGTTTCGTTATTTTTATTAGGATGTAAGCCACGCAAGCTCCAAATTTAGAGTATAAAAAGTTATAGTGTATTTAGTACTTATTTATCCTATTGTATAAGCTTTCCTATCCTCGTTTTAAGGGGATTGTGGAGATAATAGCGCTTCATTGGATTACTTAAGTTTTTATTTATTTCTATCATTAAGATTCTGAGAACGTGGCAGAAGCATAGCAAGGATCAATTTAGGAGCGCAGAAGTAGGTGTAGTGAAGTGTATGAATTGAGGTGATTGAAGGCTAACCTAGGTGTGAAACTAGACAATTTCAGCAGTAATGTTAATAGGTAGCCGATATCGCAAAATAGCATGCTATGACGTCATTAATTGTTGTTGAAATCGCCTTGTGTAGCGTTTAGTGTGGTGCTCCAATCACCAATGTTGACTTCTGGCACGTGAAGCAAATTCATCTTTCGAAACCCTCTTCAGTTTTATTGTTAGATTCAGGAAATCTTTAGGAAATAATTTCAAAAATAATGAACCCACTTTTAGAAGAAATATACTTTACTTTTTTACACCCTAAAAGTAAAAAACAACGGAGCATCGCGGTTATAAACTTAGTATAAAAATAAAAATGTTCCTTGTATTTGCAAATGTCATTACGACGTTCAAAACACTGAATTCAGAGTATGTCCTATTTCTCCGACCTGTCTACTTCCAATAGAGGATAAGTGAAGGTTTACAAGAGTTAGATGCGCTATTGGTCCTTCCTAGCACCCAAACAGTCCTTTGGGGACATTTTAAATTTCCTTAGCTTTACAATAATACTTACGAAACTTCTTGGAATTTTCTGGCAGAAATGCCTTTTCCCCTATTCTTTCGCTATTATTTTAAATAAATACATAAATATCCATCTCTATATTCCTCCAGATTCAGCGCTCAAGTAGCGTTGTTAGAATCAAAGGACAAGAAAATCTGGGATGTTTACAATCTGTTTGTCTTCAAGGGAAAAAACCGACAAACCGTTCAGCTGGTAAACAGATGGTATCCTCACTTAGGTTTCAGGCAAGTACTTAAGTGAAGGTCTTATGTAAAAGGAAGTGTGTGAACAAATATCATTACCAATTTGAAAGTAAGAATAACTATTTATGTTTCATCTTTGTCCAGGAAAGATGCATTAGTTTTTTCGCCATCAAAACTTCAGGATTTTGAAGGATACGATTTCGCGGTCGCAGCTCTTCCCTATTCTCCTTTCGTCATTAACAACGAGTTAACCCAAAGTGACATTAAAAGTTGCCCCAAAAGGTAAGAAAAAGCTCACTCATCAGGGGAGGCCAATTATTTGGTAACATAATCTTTGGTATTAACTTGGCCACCATTCTCAAGTAGTCGTTCACAGTACGAACCAATTTAAGATTGGGGCCTCCCGCGTCTGAGAGACAAAGTTCACTTTGAAGTGTTTGCACCATTTGTACGAACTTGTTCCTGGCTATAATGCGCCGTCCATTATATGATTCTATTTAAACTTAGTCTCTGCTTAACTTTTTCAGAAATATTTTCTTTCTGTTTAGTTAACCTTTCCTTTCATCTTCCCGCCCCTTTCCTTATTCCAGATATCGCGGGATGGAAGTGGATTTCCTCAATTCGTTATCCAAGGGAGCCAATTTTACATATCATTTCGTCGCTCCAGAGGATAGACAGTGGGGGAGAGAGTTAGATAATGGTTCCTGGACAGGAATGATAGGTAGGAATAAATTTATTTGTTTTTATACTTTTATTTACAAAAGTGTTGCTTATCACATGGATCTCCGGTCGCGTAGTGGAAGACGCTAGAGACGAGTCAATAGCCGCGGAGAAGCTTAATGCAGGTGGACAAAAAATCTCTGATTACGGTGATCGATCGTGTCAGTCACAGTCCAGAATCGGAAGAAGATTCCATATCGAAAAACAACCACCACACAGATGGCAAAGTTCACATTTCTCAGTACGTTCCGTAACAGAATACTGAATCATCTGGACGTTAATATGTACAGGGTTTCCGCTAGAGATAGATTGGGCGCCATATATGTTTGCGTTTTCTCATCATTCAGAACATCGCATTGCTATTCAGCCATACAATTTCATCCGTATGGTTACTCTACTCCTACCACGCACCCTCATTGGCTTACTTCCAAAACCGAATCAACTCTTCACTTAAAAAACCAGTCATCACTCACGTAAGCAACACAAGAAAGCTCCTATATAACTCTAGCCTTGAACTAACTTCAGCGTATACGCCTTCGAAACGTTCAAGCCGCTCTCTCCGAACGCCTGCTTGTCCTTGAGAATCCATCCACTCAATCACGTAAACAATACATTAAAACTCCTAAGTAACTCTCTGCTTGCACTAATTTCAACTCATACACCCTCGAAGCATTTAAGCAGCTATCGTGTCCTTGAAATTACAACATTTGTACAACTCCGATGCTGTGCATACAGACTCATATACCTTGAAATATTGACTGATCAGAACGGCAGGAAGCTGGAAGTCTTCAACTCCTTCGCGGCAAACATCTTCTCAATTTTATTTTAACTATTACTACACTATCCCAATAAACGGTTGGCACCTGGAATGAGTGAATTGGATCACTCATTGTAATACAATCTGCCTAAATTTGTTATACTGCGAAGACACCGTTATAATGATTACCGAATTCAGTTTTCCGCATTTCATTCCAATATATTCACCTCTCCATTCTCTTCTGAAAGCTTTCATTGATTCACCCTGAGGGAAATATGTTACTTATTTTTATCATAATTCCACTTATGAAAGTGGAGTATAGGTGTATTAAGTCTAGTTCTTCGAAAGCTATATTTTACAATCCAATATATATTTTCTAAGTACTGAGTTCATCTAGGGCGCATAGATTTCCAAGGCTTCCAAATATGTACAGTTTAAGCCTCCTACCTGTTAGCTTGCAACTGGTTTTATTTTCAGGAATGGTAGGGAAAGAAGAAGCTCATTGGGCGATCAGTGATATAACTTTCTCTCTTAAACGACTCTCCTACATCGATTTCACAGATACCATCATATACGACGCTTCCGAGCTCATAACTCCACGGGCTTTGCCACTTCCTCTGTGGCAAGGACCTACTCGGTAAGTTCGACGAAAAAATACTTCTATATTAACCACTATAGAAAATTTTCGAGCCTCTTCAATGCCCCTCGGTTTATATACTCATAATTGAAAAAGAGGATGAAACGAGTAACCAACAGTAGGGATCGTATTAAAAATGATCAGATTATGCGTCGTCGGACAGATAATACGATTTTACTAAGTTTAATTCCCACAGAGCCAATCGTCACTATTTGTTTCAAGACATAGTCATGATTGGGAAAAATACCTGAAAGGGCAGTGGAGGCTGAAAATGCATGTAACTGACTGACCCAGTTTCTTGTGACTATTGTCATTTTCCTCATTTTATTTTTGCCCGCCATTTAACGTAGTGTTTAGTCGCGTGTGACTTTATATATCACTATATCGGTCGATCGGTCCCTGTTTTTCTTTTTTTGTTTTGGTAATAACATTGTAACTATTCAGCCGATTCTAACAAAATTTGTGAACCTTATGTTGCTTTAAATTCTCTTTCGAAGGATATTATTGTAAAAGTCCTCCCAAGGTTAGTCTGGGAGTTATTAAAAGTTTTGAAGGTCGTAAGGTCATAAATCAGAATAAGTGAGTGCACGCAACTTTGGCCAAGGACCTTGTTTTTTTAAGTTTCGGGATATCCGAGTAACCTAAGCTTCTGCTAATTGCATCTCAGTAAAGTGGAGTTTGTTGGTTCTCATCTCGCCATCGCTAAGAGGGGAGAGACCAGCCCTTTTCCTTCCTACACTTTTCCCTTTTAATTAGGGTGATTGGAACGTTGGATTTGGTTGAGGGTCTCAAAGGGCGCTTAAATGGAAATACGTTCTACTTCTAGCGGGCCTATAAGCACCCCTTGAAGCGGTCGGATGATCGAGTGACCTCGGCGGCTGTTACTTAGCATCCAGCGACGTGGAGTCTGTTGGTTCGAATCTGAGCACCACTCCAACGGTTGTGCCCTTTTTTTTAGCCGGCCATTTCAATTCCTTCATCTTTTCACTTAAATAAATTCGCAATTGAAAATGAAAGCAACTTTTCTCATAAGTCTGTTATTAATTCGCAGCGCGTTATTCCCGACGAAATGAATAGTGAAGGATACTTATACATATATATAAATCGAAAATTATTCTAATAGCTATATAATAAAAGTCAGGACTGTCTATATTTAGCATTATTATACAGTGTATCATACCCAAAACGTTACTAATTTACCTTAATTGTTTATCAACCTAACATAAATTTCAAACGCCCATTTCTCAAGTTTGAGATATTTTTCTAGCAAGAATCGTAAAAAAAGAAAATATTGTATGTTCTTTCAGACCATTTACAGGAGAAGTTTGGATCGCAACCATTATCTTCACGATTTCTGTTTCGATCCTTATCACGTTGATGTCAAGATTTTCTCCAAATACAAATTCAGACCAAAGCTATTATTCCTCGTTTGCCAGAAGCTTTTTGTACTGTTTTCAAATCATTTTGATGGTAAGTAAAAGAATCGCGTCGCACGTGAGGAGTACCAGTGGTAATTTGGTCTTCTTTATTAGAAATAATAATATATTCTTAGCAACTTTTTTCTATTTTTAGTTGTTGTTTTTAATGCTCATTTGCAAAAGGAATGACACTTTATCCTTATCGATCTTTCCATCAATTCACCTGCTCCTACGAATGCTATCCACCTGTGGAACCTAACTCCCAAACAAGCAATTAAGTCATATACGAAAAGAGGCAGTATTTATTTATGGCTATATTCCCTCCAACAAAAATGGACATAGAAATGTTTGAATATAATAATATAAATTTTATTTTGTGGAACGCTGTATCTAAAGAATTTAATTTTGCAAAACTCCCAATCATATTTTAACCTCTGAAGCGTCATATTCATTGGATTGCAATTGATGCCAGATTGATTATATCACTGTGATCATCTTCTTCTTCTTCTCGGTTTTTCCCTACTTGGGGTCGCCGTTCTTGATGAGTCGTTTCCAAAGATTTCTGTTTAGTGCACTAATTAATTGTGTGAGCTCTCTTCCTTGTCCGCACTCGCTCCTGATACGGTAGCCCTTTCTGGTCCACAGAGTTAGGGCGATGTGTCTGTGGATCGCTTACGGGACACGTCCTCGCGTTACTCTGATTCGGTAAAAGACTCATCCATTAAGGTTTTGGCAAAGACTTTACAGACGGATGCCCTTCCTATCTCCAACCCTCCCTATTTATCTGGGCTTGGGAACGGCACTGAGTTCGGCTGGCTTGCCTCCCCAGTGGCTAGGTTATCACTGTGATCAGGATTTACCTTAAACACTAAGTTACTCTCCAACTCAAATTTGCAATACAATTCCGAGGCTTGCGACATCAGAGGCTATTATTTAAGCAGCACTATGTCATTAAAATGCATTTTCTTCGGCAGCCTATCTCTATCTGATCACGAGCTTAACTAACTTGGTTCCCAGAAAAATACTAAACTCTTGGTGGTCTCCTCAATGTTATTATTGACCTGAAGTACGACGAACTTGACAATTGGTGACTCTGGAACAAAGCATAATGTTGAAACAGAGTGTCAGAGAGAGAGAGAGCAAGAAAGAAAGAGAGAGAGAGAGAGAGAGAGTCACGCAGACGCAGAGGCCTAGGGAGTATCTCACATACGAGAAGACCTTCAATCGGCGTCTTGAGTAAACTTTCGGGGCGATAAGACGAGCTGAGACGAGTCAAACTGGAGCCCGGGGAAAAGATTAGCGAGAGGGTGCGAAGTTCACGGCAGCCGCGCCCCTTCAGATGGAGTAGGACCCGCTTCTGTTGGCCAGCGAAATCACTTCCGGCGACCCCGTATATAATTCTTAGCACCGGCATGAGAAAATCAGTATTTGCCAGACGCAGCTAAGGGCACGACGCGCATAGTCTCAAGTGACTCCCGCGCAACAAGGACTTGGAGGCAAGAAACATTTATTCAGAATTAACGGCAATCAAGCAACGTGAAGACTCGTCCCTCTGCAATAACCAGCTCAGCTTCCCCAGGCGAGAATACTCCCTCGATCCAAACCCTCGATGGTCACCACGGAAATTATAAGACAATTACGTTTTCTCTCTATCAACTTCGGAGAGTCGCGACGCGATTCGACCTCGAAGATTCAGCCATGATCCTCTCCTCCCGTTTTCTTTCGGTTAGTCGTTTGAGCATGCTCGCGGCACGTGCCCAAGCATGTATTTAAATCAATTTCACTCTCCAATTAGTCCTGTGTATTTCCCATGACGTCTCCTTTGTTGTTAAATTTTATTGTTTGTATAGGAGTAAAGATTATTTTTGTTTCATCTGTTTGATTCCCAGGAACACAGCCATTTGACTGAAGTTGGCCAAAGGTAGAATTGGCACTCGTATATAATTTCGTTGTGACCCACGCCAAAAAGGGGCATTCCCCCACACCTGCTTGTCGCCTCATTTTCCCGCATCCAGGGAGGCATGCGAAAGTCAGGGAGTTCATACCTGACCTACGACATCAAATATAGATATATATATATATATATATATATATATATATATATATATATATATATATATATATATATATATATATATATATATATATATATATATATATATATATATATATATATATATATATATATATATATATATATATATATATATATATATATATATATATATATATATATATATATATATATATATATATATATATATATATATATATATATATATATATATATATAATATCTCTCAAAGTAGCACGAGAGAATGATGAAGATGTACTAACGGCATACTTTTAACTGTGATCAAAGCGCTGCTCGCTGCCTCAGTATCCATGGTTCGAATCGCTTCCCTGCACGGATTTTTTCGAAAAAAGGTTATAAATATTACTGTAAGAAAAATTTATTCCGTTTTCTCTTTCAATGTGGTTTATTGCATTCATATATATATATATATATATATATATATATATATATATATATATATATATATATATATATATATATATATATATATATATATATATATATTGCATTCATATATATATATATATATATATATATATATATACTTCATTATTAAACTGGTGTCAGGTTTTTAAGAGGTTTTAAGGTTGTTTTTTTAGAGGGTCTTAAAGGTTTTTATAAGATTGTTGGCTTTGGCTATCAAGGAAACCGTGAAACAATAATTTTCTTCCTAGGCTACTTATAAAAGTTTGATACAGTATCTCAGTGACTATTTGAATTTATTTACTCTTGTATTTATTATTTTTGGTGACTGTGCATCATTAGCCTTCCCAAGCGGAGTTTATATTTGTTTCTTTCGGCCTCGTATACTCTGCCATTTGAAAGATTCAGTAAGAATTGGATTGTCCGGTTATGTTTGACGTACTTAAGGGGTAGGCGCCGAGACTTTTCGTCTCAATCACAAAATTCGTATCGTGCAAAATAAGTGAGTTCTTTTGTGTGTGTTTTTTATTATTATTGGGTCAAGTAAAACCCAGTTGCACTTACGTCAGTGTTTTAAGTGCGTTTAAGTAAAACAAGATTAATTCGGGTTCGACAAACCTGCTTCATTCTTTTGTTGTGCGTTTATTTTTTTAAGTGAGAGCAGATGATAAGACAGCATGTCTTCATTCGAAACCTTTAAGGCACCAGGAGAATCTCTGTCTCTGACTGGAAAAGACTTAATGTCCTATATTCAAGAAGAAGAGAGAACAGTAAGAGCGATAAGAGAGAAAGAGAAGAGAAGAAAGGGAGAAAATTCGTTTGCACGAATTAGAAATTTCAAGGGCAACGGAACGAAAGCTTCTCTAGCAATTTGGGGACCGGGATACAACAACCCGCATCTATCAAACTGCGTGTCTTCGAGGAAGGGGAAGACTTCGGTTCATATCTAACCCACTTCGAAAAGATCTTTAAGGTAAATCGCTGGGACATCGAAACAGACGGCAGCTAAATTGTTGCCCTTACTTAACACCTAACTAAGAAATATCTTTATTTCACTGCCGTCAGAGGTAACTATCGATTATTCCACATTGAAGTCCGAGTTACTTGCCGCCTACAGCATGACCCTAGATTTTTACCGCACGAAGTTTAGACATTACCTCATTCAGCCAAATTAAACCTTGCGTCAGTTCAGTTATACCTTGCAACGATACCTTAATTTCTGGTTTGACGCACCTAAAGTGGCCCATGACTACGATGCTTTGATCGATTTCATCCACAAGAATCAACTCTTAGCGTCTCTCCCATTAGAAATTATATCTTTCGTCAAGGACAGGAGATGCATCACTTTTAAAGAATGCGTAGAAGAAGCTGATGTCTACCCAGAAAGCCGCAATTGTTACCCCAAAGAAGGAAGGAAAATGGAACTATCCTCTCCCTAAACTAAAGTAAACAAACATAAATTCATTTCCCACAACAAGGACAAATTGTTTAAGATAACAGGTCATTCTAAACATAAACCTGTTCCATCGCAATTGCCCTCAGAACTCTCACTTGAGGAATAACCATCCCCACCAGATGCACTATATAACTGCTACACCTTATCAAAACCCATCTCAACCGGAAACTCCTCTCCCTTCAAACGCACCGAGTCCCGCTGGCCACCAGATGAACTTTTTGTTCGACAAAAGCACCCTTGAGGGCCCCCAATTCAAGGCTAGAGCGGTGAACGGCTCCCGTATCTCGACAGTCGTACGAAATACAGGTTGTACAGGTATCGTGGTCTCGGATAAACTACTCCCACCTGTAGCTCTGGATCACAACAGGTTTGCAATTTTGCACAACTACTTGGGGCGCGCTAATCGATTCCCAATCGTTAAGTGCCATATCGACCGGGCCTATTTTATGTCTGGGCCTAAGTCGTAGCAGCACACATTAAATTTTGAACTGTTCTTATTAGTTAGAGTCCCAAGGTTTCTACACCCTCTGTGGCTCAACCAGTGATCACCCGCTCACAAGCAAAGGTAGATTTGGAAGCGACCGCACCCCTGAGAACTCCCAGCGCTTCAGAATACAGCAATGTCGTGAACGATGACTTTGCTAAAAAACAGAAGGATTGTGAATCCCTTCGCCCTCTGTGGAATAAAGCCAAAAATAAGACACAAACGTCTATTAGAGGTAATAAAGTAATTTCTTTTCTCGTTAAAGATAACATCCTCTATCGCATATGCTTAGAAGGAGATAACACCGAGTCCCGAGCATTATGTATTCCCTGCTCTCATGTTCAACTTATTTTTCAAACCGCAATGACAAACCACAGTCTCTTCTCGGGTCATTTTAGCCACACGAAGACTGCCTCAAGAATTTTCAAGTATTTTTATTGGCCCGGAGCGTCGGAGGAAATTCTGCGCTATTGTGGATCATATGACATATGCCAGAAAACTGCAATTAAGAGACGAGTTAAGCCGGCCCCATTGCAGAAGGGCCCATTAATCTCAGAATCCTTTTCCCGAGTGGTAATTGATTCGATCAGACCAATCCATCCACCGTCCAGTGAGGGCCATAGCTACGTACTAACTCTGGTCTATTTGGCCACCAAATTCCCCTAGGTTCTACCGCTCAAGAAGATCGACAGCATCTCCTGTGCCGAAACTCTTATTACCATTTTCTCCCGTGTTGGATCGTAGTGGTCATCTTACATCCCATTTGATAGCGCAGGTGGCAAGTTGCATATGGTAAAGCCCTTATTTATCAGCCCCATTTCACCATGTCGAAAATGGTATGTGCGAGAGGCTGAATGGTAATATCAAGGTCATCTTGCGGAAGGTATGTGCCAGCAGGAAAGAGAATGGCATCGTTATTTTCCGGTGGCTCTATTTGCCTACAGAGAGATACCACATCGCACATTGGGGTTCGCTCCATTTGAATTGTTATATGGTAGGAACGTACGAGGCCCCTTAAGCATTCTTAAAGATCTTTTTACCAACAAAACTTAGATCAGGAAGTCGAATCTTCGTATTTGTACCTGATCGTGCTCTGTTTGGAAAAATGTGCAGAAATAGCATACCAAAATGCGGACATTAATATGGACAAATACAAAACTTATTTCGACTGCAAGCCCAAAGACAGTAAGTTTAAGCCCTGTGAAGAAATTTTATTATTACTCCCGACCGACAACAACAAATTACTAAGGCAATGGAAGGGCCCCTACCAAATAATCGAAAAACGTCTATAATTCGTTGAAACACCATTAGTAAGGAAGCTTTTTCATATAAACCTCCTAAAGAAGTATCACCGGGGCAAAATGTGGCGATAGACGAAAAATCGCCAGTGGAATCGAATTACCCCCTGGACCTCCTAAGCGTAGTGCAAATTGTTTGCATATAGCAAGATAGTGAATACCCCTTGCTTTTTTTGCCAGATGTAATGAAATCCTCGTCAGCCGAGCTCAAGATAAACGACCAGCTATCATCCGCTCAGAGGAACCAGCTACAATCGCTCCTAAATCGATTCGGTGACGTTATTTCGAAAATTCAAGGTTGTGCCTCCCAATTTGAACACAACATTCAGCTGACCACCCAAGAGGCTATTAGATCCAAGCCGTATCAGCTACTCGTACATTTGAGAAGAGCCTTTAATGCCGAAGTCGATAAATTGTTAAATTTAAAAATAAATGAACCCTCGAAATCAGACTATTGCTCCTCTGTCGTTATGGTCAAGAAACCCAATAATTCTTATTAGATGTGCATAGACTTTAAGAAGCTAAATGATGTTCCTTGTTTGATGCAAAGCCGATTCCCCTTATAGATAAAAATCTCCATTTGTTTGAGAAAGCCAAGTTTATAACCGAACGGGAAGAGGTTAAAAAGTACACCGCTTTCCCAACCAAAAGGGGGTTAATGCGGTTTCGTCGGCTTCCCTTTGGTCTCGTCATCGCATGCAGCAACTATAATAGAATGATGATACTAGATGGGCTACCCCATATATCGTTCTATTTTGACAACATTTACGTGGCAACAAATAAATGGGACCAGCCCACGACCGCCCTCCATTTGCTGAGCAAATGCCATTTTGCATTTAGCACCAAAGACTATTTAGGCTTCCGCATAGGGAATGACCAAATAACTCCTCAGAAAGAAAAGATCCAAGCCATCGTCAAAATGCCACTGCCCACAACCAACAAACTGTTGAGGTCATTCATGGGTTCCGCCTTATTTTATCGTCGATTCATCGAGAGTTTTGCCACCCTTTCCGCTCCCCTATGCAAACTCCTGAAAAAGAAGGCCCCAGAACAATTCTTGTGGACTGCGCTGCCAATCATCAGTTTCAATCAACTCATGGGGTAAATTAGTGTCGGCCCCGATATTACGGTTGTCCAATTCTTCCGAACCATTTGGCATCCAGACGGACGCCAGCAATGATGGTATAGGTTGTGTGTTAATCCAGTACGGGAACAATAACTAGAGTTTTCCTATCGCTTACGCCAGTCGGAAGTTGTTATCTCGCGAGAAGAACTATGTTGTGATTGACCGAGAAGCCCTAGCAATAATTTGATGAATTTGAAAATTCGAAATGTATTTAGTAGGAAAAGAGTTTAAAATATAGACAGACTACAAATCTTTGTCTTATCTCAGAAACATTAAAAATAATAGTGGCCAATTAATACGCTGGAGCCAGAATCAGCCAAGGACACAGCGCGCAAATTCTCAAGCGACTCACGCACCCCAAGGACTCGTAGGCAAGAAACATTTACTCATAATTAACGACAGTCAAGAAAAGTGAAGACTCGTCCTTCTGCAATAACCATCTCAGCTCCTTCCGCCGAGAATACTCCCTCGATCCAAACACCCAATGCTCACTACGGAAATTGTAAGACAATTACGTCTTCTCTCTATCAACTTCGATGAGACGCGATGCTATTCGACCTCGAAGATTCACCCATGATCCTTCCTCCCGTTTTATTTCGGTTAGTCGTTTGTGCATGCTCGTGGCACAAATTTTACTTTCCAATTAGTCGGGTGTATTTCCCATGACGTCTCCTTTGTTGTTAAATTTTATTGTTTGTATAGTAGTAAATATTATTTTTGTTTCATCTGTTTGATTCCAAGGAACACAGCCATTTGACTGAAATCGGCCAAAAGTAGAATAAGCACTCGTATATAATTTCGTTGTGACCCACGCCAACGAGGGGCATTCCCCCACGCCTGCTTGTCGCCTCATTTCCCCGCATCCAAGGAGAGGCAAGCGAAGGTCAGGGAGTTCATACCTGACCTACAACACAGAGTTAATCAAACAACTTAGAAATGCGTCCATCACATTCATGAAAACTACATCTGACTGTACTCTCATTATAAACTCGGGTCAAAAACTCAATCGAAGACTCCTTCAAACAATCTCTCGCAATGCAATTCAATGAAAAAACGAGAGCAATATATCTCTATTGCAATTCCATCGAAACCGCAATGAGAAGCGACACATTTTTCCCTGTTGGCGCCCTTAGATACGATAACTCTTTCCTGTTTGGGCCTTCTTCGCTGTACTTTGCCACCGAGGAAGAAGCTGTGACTAAACTTATCTCATTGCAAATGCAATTGCCACCAACGGACGATGGCAATGGTAAAATGACTTTTTCACCAACTCCAATTTCACTACTCAGATCACATGGGACACACACCTCTTCGGGCCAAGCACACAAAAATTGTACTCCTATTCGGTTGGGACAAGTTCCTACCCTACTGCAATCTGCAAATAAACAACTCCAGTAGACTTTGCACAACCCTCCTTAAGATGATCGACTCAACAACTTCAGTCTTAAACTCGACGGTCCTATAGTGGCTGTTGAGTACCTAGTTTGGAGAGAAAGAGATGAGGAGTTTTAACTTCATTGGGTTCCTTGTTCTCGCCCTTATTTCCGATCTTCGGCGCTCTCTGGATGCACCACTAACCCCGCCCCTGACAACTCTCCTCTCGGAAATACAGGTAGATGTTATCGCAACTTCAATCAACAAACCAGCAGATGATTCCCTCCCTGCAACTTTCGCCTGGGGGCTGCAATCGGCTCGTTTTAGCACCCTCCACGAGAGATCAAATTAAGTTTTCGCTCATCCTGGACCATCCTGAATCACCATGACCGCGCCTGCTCATAAACTTGAGTCACTAAATTCTATGACCAATCTTTCATCCTTTCTTCTTATAATTCACGCCAAATTATCTCTCTTTTTCCTCTCTCACTTCCAGAGTGTCCGGTCAACCAGTTAAACGCAGCTGAATATTACATTTAAACAACTTGTCCATGGGATTAAAATATGCATCCAAAAAAGCTCAAGGCTGTTCACAGGAATTCGCAAAAATAAAAAAACGAAGGCATAATCGCGATATTCCTTTAATCTTGAGCCTTTCCTTGCATCTTCGTATCAAGAAAAGTGGGACATGGAAACTGCGTGCATTGCAGTTTACTTTACTCTTATAAAAAGTAGCTTGCTAGCTTCATAACGTAGTTGTTTGTTTTTTTCTTTGACAGAGAGGTGGAAAAGGTTCAACGGATGTGACATCGGTTCGCATTTTCTTGGGGATATGGCTTCTCTCAGCCATGATTATCAATATGTCGTATACGTCGTCTCTTACCTCCTTCCTCATTCTTCCGGGATATACAAAACCAATAGAGAATTTCGAGCAGCTTGTCAAATCAGAAATCGGATGGGCGAAGGTAACAAGGAGTAACAAGGAAAGTAAGTACCCTAGGAGACCTTACGGTCCATTCAAAGAGGGTACCTTTGGACTAGCAATTGCGCGGGCACATGGCTGCTCAATTGTTTTGCGTCCATAAACGGCCACTTTTCAAGACTTTGTCTAGTCTTGACTTGAACTGGTCAACAGATTCACTGTTGACAACTTCCACTGGAAGTGCGTTCCACTTACCGCAGATACTGTAGGTGAAAAAGTTTCCACACAGATTGCGGTTGTAACGCTTCAGTTCAAGTTTGAAGCCGTGATTGCGCGTTCTGTTCTCACTCAGTGTGAAAATATCCCGGTAGTCAACATTGTCGAACCCTCGAAGTATTTTGAAGACTTCGATGAGCTGACCACGCAGTCTACGGGTTTCCAGCGAGAACATATCTAACTCCCTTAGTCTATCCTCATAACTTTTATGTCGGATAGAGGGAATCAGCTTGGTTGCCCTGGCTTGTACGCGTTCCAATCTCGCGATGTCCTTTCGCAATGAAGGACTCCAAAATTGTACGGCATACTCCAGGTGCGGTCGGACAAGTGAGTTGTACAGGCACAGTACAATCTCCTGGTTCCGATAACCAAACTGGCGCTTAATATAGCCTAGCATCCTTTGGGCCTTTTTCTCCGCCTCAATGCACTGTTTCGAGAACTTGAGGTCACTAGTGATTGTTACACCCAAGTCCTTCTCAGTGTCACTCGATTCAAGAGCAGTGCCCTTAAGGATATACTGAGATTGGGGGTTTCTGTGGCCGATATGCATCACTTTGCATTTGCCCACGTTAAAAGGCATTTGCCACGTGTCCGACCACTCCCCAATCTTCCCAAGATCTTCCTGCAGGCGGGCAGTATTTCCATCCTTTGCAACGTTCATACCAAGCTTGGTATCGTCGGCAAATTTGGAAATCTTGGCAACCATGTCACCGTCCATGTCGTTGACGTAGATGATGAATAGTAGTGGTCCCAGGACAGAACCTTGAGGCACCCCGCTAGTAACGGGCACCCACTCAGAAGACTGTCCATTCACCACCACCCGTTGCCGTCTGCCACTTAGCCAGTTCTCGATCCAGCCGGCTACCTTTCCGTCTATGCCAAGCGCTCGCACTTTCCGGAGAAGGCGGCGGTGTGGTACCTTATCAAAGGCTTTCTGAAAGTCTAGGTAGACCACATCCACCGCCTTGTCCCGATCGTGCTCGCTGAAAACGAAGTGGAAGAATTCTACAAGGTTCGTCAGGCATGACCGTTGCCTTCGGAAGCCGTGCTGGGAACTCCTCAGTAGCAGGTTTGACTCTAAATACGACGTCACTTTGTCCACCATGATGCTTTCCATGAGTTTACCGACTATCGAAGTCAGACTGATAGGTCGGTAGTTCGACGGTTGGTTACGGTCTCCTTTCTTGAAGATCGGAGTCACCTCCGCCTCACGCCAGTCTCTAGGAACGCATCCGGTCCGGATTGACATGTTAAAGATAGCGCACAGATGTCGTGATACTTCATCGCACACTTCCTTCAACACCTTGGGTAGAAACCCGTCCGGTCCAGGGGACTTATTCGTCTTTAGGTCAGCGATCTTTTTCTTTATTTCTCCTTCAGTGAAGTCCATTGCCTCCAGCTTTTCCCCCGAGTAGGAATCCGTCGGCTGGGGAATGGGACCACACTCTTCAGTAAACACCGAAGAGAAGTAGTCGTTGAGGAGGTTAGCATTTTCTGCATCTGAATGCTTTAATGTCCCCTCCTCATTCCTCAAAGGGCCAATCGTTCGACGGATTGGTTTACGGCTGTTCACATATCCAAAAAACTCCTTGGGATTCTCTTTACAGAGTCTCGCCACTCGGAGTTCCTCAGACCGCTTAGCCGCCCTTATGCTGGACTTCACTCTCCTGGCTAGCCTCCGGTATTCGTCAAAGTCACCCGAGATCTTTGATTGCCGGTACACATTTCTCTTCTCCCTAAGCAGTTGGCCGATTTCTCGATTAAACCACTTTGGTTGAACAGACGACCGACGGGGGCATTTCAGAGGGATGAAACGCGATTGAAGACTCATGAATGTGGTTTTGAAACTGTTCCAAGAGTCTTCAACAGCCTCGCACTCTTCTAGCCTCGCGTCAGTCAGTTCCGCGCGTAGACCTGCAAAGTCTGCTCTTCTCAAATCCAGTTTCCTTGATTTACTAGTTGCAGACTCTGCCTTGGGGACTTTGACTACGAATCTAATTAGTCGGTGGTCACTGCCACCGAGCTCTTCGCCAACAGAGAGGTCCTCAACGATGTCATCCTCAGAGGTGAAAACCAAGTCGAGGATATTGTCTCCTCTCGTTGGCTCTCTCACCCATTGAGTATACGATCATGGTCTCATTACCAGTGATTTTACACTCGCTGGGGCTCATTTTAGGTTCTCATATCAACCATCGGTCCATTTGATTGCACGTAATACTAAGAACATAATGGGATGAATTGTAGAGTTGTAAGTTTTGAGCTAGATAGGGGGTTCACGGATGTGTCAGTGGTAGTTGCTCTCTCTGGCCTGAATGGAGCATTGGACAATTCGGCTGGTAAACTACGCTTGCCATCAAACAATACACTAATTAAACTATACATGGCATAAGTTTTAATTTTAGTTAAATGATAATTCTACCCCCCGAAATATAGTTTGTGAATAGGTAGCTCCTTTTAGCATTTTATGAAAACCTTTGAGAAAGATCGTCCCACCATTTTGTCTGGGTTACTATGGTTACGTTACGTTTCAGCGTGGCCGCCCTTTCCTCTAAAAATTGTAAGAACAATATTTATTTCTAGATTTTCACTGTACCCGAAATCCACTCATTTTGAATCCACAGGCAATTCTTTTCTTGCCATCCTGATTAACAAGGTCAGCAGACCTAAGTCGCATGGTCTCAATTATTTCAATAATTTTGAAAAGAAAGAAGATTTAATTAACAATTTGGCTACAATTTGGTGGACACGCTGTGCTCAGCCCTGTAATGGGGCGGGTAGATCTTACACTGTAGATCTTACAATTTCTTATCACACACAAATCCAATTAAAACATTGCTTTCTTTCCTCTCCCATCTTAGAAGCACAACACACACACACACATATTCTGTTCTAATGAATCCTACCTATGTATATCCACATACTTCTGACGTGGAGCAGATCCCTGAACGCTGTTTGGTGTCAAAACATAATACTTCCTGGCAACTCTTCCTAAAAAGGACCTGCCCCCGGCCCTTGGTGACCTCGGGTTCACCAGTGATTGTCCTACTGACCTTTATGTCTATTTTGTTATCCGGTTGTGATCCCGCTGGATAAAGATAGGTTGGCGAACCACTGCAATAATAAAGCGATCCCTTGATTTTAATAAAAAGATACGGATGCGTGACACAGGAGTCTGTTATGCTCTATTTGAGGCGGTGTATAAATTTTCCCTCGTTAAGATTGCCAAAATGTTCAATGTGTGAACTCCAAAACAACATCCGCTGACTCAAAGTTCATGCTTCTCCCATTTTGTCTTTGATCTTCTCTATCCTCGTGAAAATGCTTAACTAAGTAGTGTAGCATCCGATCGAATTAAGAAAATTCCAAATTTCATTTAGTCACAGGACTAGCGTAAGGTACACATTGATACATGCAAAAAGTGCTTTGAAGATAACGAGTTTTTTTATTAGTACAAGTACTAGTTTCTGAGCCCCCTGCTCCATCTTTCAGCTTTACATTGCCTAACAAATAAGATAAAAAATTGCCCTAGGCATTCCATATATTTAAATAAAAGTAACAAAGAGGGAAATACGTGCAAAAAAAAACAAGTAGAGGGAATATTTACAAAATAGAATTATACGGTGATTCTTTTCTGGTGGGAAGATGATTAAGTTCCATTTCGAGAGATCAAAACTTTGGATGGAATCATTTAATTCCACCTCAACTATTTACCATTTCTACCAGTCATTAAAGGTATAGATAAATTATTTTAGTTTTTTTCCCATTGGTACTAAGGTTTATAGACCTCATATGTTAAAATAAATCGTTAGACTCATTGCTTGTGCACGCAGAATAGTCGTTTCCTAAACCCTCTGAGATCGGCTACGTCCATTCTTGTCTAATTTCCAGCTTGTTCCGAAAGTCAGTCATCCCCTGTAAATATTGTTTTGATTTTCTATTTCAAATATTGTTTTGACTTTCTATTTCAAATATTGTTTTGATTTTCTATTTCAAATATTGTTTTAATTTTCGTTTTCAGATGACCAGTATATGTGTTTGACATTATGTATTATATTGTTCCTCTATTGTTCATATTCCCTTTTGTTAGGGGGTGACAAGACTTTCGGAACACCCTCTATATTTCAACGTAATTTTTACAGGAAACTTTAAAGACAATTACTTTACTCGCGCATAGTGCTAACAGTAAAGCATGATGGCCGCTGTGTAATGGTATGAAGCTGCAGGTCAAGTTCATGGATGGGTCGTCTCGGCGTTTGCGATGGCTCGAGACCTCTCCAGGAATGTGATTTCCCAGGAGGACTTTGTCCCATGTCACAAGTGTATATCCATCATACAGTGGTTGCGGGACAACAATATCACGATAATGGACTAGCCACACTAGTCTCCAGATATGACTCCACTGGTAAACTTCTGACAGAACATGAAATAGGCCGTAGGACGTCGTCAGCCATCCTCCATGTTTTGTCACATTTATAATTTTCTAATTAATATTTAATACAAATAATAAAATTAAAAAATTAAAAAACAATATAATTAATAAATGCAACTTATCTTTTTCAGCTAATAAATTTCTAATCAATATTTGAAACATATAATTATACCAATATAATTTAAAAAGTAAAACGCTAATACGGCTGGCAAAACTACAAAAATCTGCAGTGTATAAATATTTCAAATAAATTGTAGATAATAATGTATTTATTTGCCAAATAACAAAAGAAGATGGAGTCACCTGTAATGTTAAAATAAGTGCTAAGACATCAAATTTAAAACGTCATTTAAAAAAGCAACATATTAATGTATTTAGATCTGTCAAGGAAGAAGACACATAAGAGACAATGATACAAGCAAGCCCTTCAAGGAGGCAATCCTCTATTTCAAAATACTTTCCCCGCGAAAAAGTAACAATATCAATGACAAAGAAAATTTCCAAGACATATCATCCTTGGTAGTAAATAATGGAGTGGCACTCCAATTTTTTTCCTTATCAGCATTTGTTGGATTAAATGGAGAATTAGCAAACAAATTAGGAGTATCACTACATAGGCATGATATTAGAAATATGGTGGTAAGGCAGGCCGAGAACCAGAAAAAAGCGTTGAAAGAAATGCTGCATGGCAAATTTTGTTTTCTGAAAATGGATGCTTGCACTAGACAGAAAATTAATTATTTTGCTATAAATGTCCAATTTTTAAATAACAATAATGCATTAACCATACGTACATTGGCAGTGCGGGACACACAAGCTCCTGATACAGGTGGCTTTATACGAAACCTATTTGAGAAAGTTCTCAAAAAGTTTGAAATTGGTAAACAAGATGTCTTAGCAGTCGTGACATATAATGCCTCTAACATGAAAAATTCAATAGAGAAACTGAAGCAGACCCAACTGAAGCTGACAGTGAGTTCTCTGAAGAAGGCATCTCGCTGAATGCCAGTAGAGAAAATGGGGAAGGTGATTTAGAATTAGATGAAACATTAGTGGGTGCTGTGAACAGCATAACAGATGTTTCCACTGTAGAGCCCATGCGAGGTGCAGTGCATATACTACAACTTGCCATTCGTGATGGTTTGAAAGAGAAGCATGAACACATGTGTAACTGTAACATGTAGCTGGAGCTACATCTTGAATATACTGTGACTCCGGAACCAGAACCTAACCTATTTCAAGCCAGCTCTCCAGCACTGAACGACACCCATCAAATCGATGTGGCCCTAATTTGCGCTTGTGATACCATACTTGTTCCAGTGGTGGTACTCTGGTTGCTCGCATACAGTCTACCTGGCCCCAAGACTGGCTAAGAACTTTCATGATTTTGAAACCCCCAAAATATGGCATCCTAACTGTCCAGATTCGAATACCATGGACTAAGGGGTCTTGAGCATCGTTAAAAGAAAGACCAATCGATGATTCCACGACACAAAGGGCTACCTGAAGGCTGTCATCGTAGACTTTATGATCAACATGAATGAAAACCACCGGATCCAGGCATTCAGTAGCTTCTGAGGCTGCATTAAGGCCGACTTAGATGCAGAAGGTAGTTTTATTAAATAAAATGTTATTATATGTATGCAAAAACATGTATAGTAATTTCATTGGTTTTTCTATTAATATCTTTCTTTTTCCTCAAATTATCATTTGTTTTCAAATAATTGATGCACCATGTAGGTATATGACCTCTCTCACATTCAGTCCAGAATATTGTGCGACTCAAGATGGACTTCCCAAAAGTTTCTAAACAAATTGCATCTAAGGATTCTACGATAGCGATCTTTCATTGACACATTTGCATTTTTGTAATTAATGAGCTCCTTAACTTATTGCTAAAGTTTAGCCACCATAGCTATAATTTAGGGTCATTATTATTATAAGAAACAGAAATTCTAAAAGAGAATTGTCCTCCATTTTTTTCAATCTTTCGTCTTCGATCGACTATTGGCCCTTTTACTTATTTTCTTACAGTGATATAACTGAATTTGGTTAAGTTTTTATATCATTAAATGTGTAATTGTTAGCATTGATCTTCTTGTATAATAGAATTACAACCAACTATCCCCAAAGACTCTATCGTAGACGACAATACCATAAGATTCCTAGGAAGAAAGAATAAGATAAAAATTGAAAATAGCAAAAGACTGGCTTAATCAAGATTTGAGTTACGGAGGGGTTTCTAAGGCTGTGTCACACATCCCCTTATTATAAACGGGAGCAGGTTTTTAAAAAACCTTTATCACCGTATTGTTCCTACTGACAAAAATCCGCCCTACGGGCGTTTTTTACTAGCCCTGCGGCGCTTGTTCGCTTCGTTCACAAAATTAAGAAGCTATGCGAGAAAAATATTATTTCACAACACATTTAAAATCGGTGTACAAGAAAAAAAATCCCGTTCTTAATTTTTATTTTTAAATGCACAGACAGACGCATACACACCACACACACACACACACACACACACACACACACACACACACGCTAGGATCATTATAATAAGATGGTCACGTTGAGCGGCCTCCAGGATGCGCAGCTGACGCTAGAGTGAATGTTATATGAGAACTTAACAGTATTAATAATGATAACTGCCTTTGTATGCACTGATTACATGCAGTTTACCTATTGTAAGATATGGCGTGCCCTCACAGGTGGATGGAAACGATCACGTGCCACGGGTTAGTGATAACGATCCCATGTACTGCGACGGCAAAAGTGAAAGAAAAATACCCAATTCATACAGTTCTTTTTAGTGCCGTTAGATTGGTTTTCCGGGTACAGACACTTGTTTGGCGTGGTTAAAGAGCCTCCTACAGGTGTGCTAGAGACAGTGTGAAGGTGGGTACTCATTGCTATACCACATACCAGTTTGTCTAGTATTGCAATTCATTTTCGTCCAGGTTGATTTCGGCGGCGTTCAGAATAATTATTTACAATCGGCCGATGACCCGGTGCTGAGAGCTTTGGCAGGGAGGGTGGAGTGGAGCAAATCTCTGGATGATGTCCTAAAACGGGTTGTCGAAGGGGAGATCGCAACTTGGGAGAACGCCATCACTACCAAGTTAAAGGTAGCTGTTGAGTACACGAATATGGACGGTCAGCCGCTGGTTTCTTTCACCGGTACATCTCTGCTGTTAGAACGAGTAGTATGGCCTTTACAGAAACACGCTCCTTATAAAAAAAGGTAAGGAATATTATTATGGAACCTTTGCATTTTCTATCATAACAATCTTTTATTTCTTTGATTATTTCCTGCTCAACTCATAATGTACAACAGTAATTTTAGTACATATATTTGAAGGCTTGACGAGATCATCAGAAGAATTGTGGAATCTGGACTCCTCAGCAAATTTTATTCGGTAAGTTTCCTTTGAGGAATTTTGTTTTGTAAGAGATAAATCTTGTGCTTCCTAACCCTCCCTGATTCATAGTACTAACTCATATCATATATAATTTTACAGTAGCATCTAGGACAATTCAAATGATATGTATAAGTTATGAAAGTTTATTACACTTAAACAAGGTCAACAGACCTCGGGTGCTTTCAATTATTCTGACTTATGACCTTATGACCATACAACCTTCAAAACTTTCAATAATTCCCGGAGTAACCTTGGGAGGACATTGAAAGGTATATCATTTGCAATAGAATGTAAAATAACATAGGGGGTTTCAAATTTCGTTAGAATCGGCCGAATAGTTACGAAGTTATTGTCAAAATACTCCTTCAAATTGTAAAACGGTTTCCATCTGACCGACAGACCTACGGACAGGCATAGTAGCTTCAAGAGTCGCGTCGCGTGCACGCGACTAAAAGGGAGTTTATTCATTGTTATTATATAATGTGGTGTCTCTTCCATTTTAGGATTTCTGAGACTCGCTCTGGAAGTTAGATATTCAACATCTAGAGCAAATTCTGAGCGATTTTGTTACATTCTTGCTTTAATAATGGTCAGAGGTTGTGACATTTGGTCAGTTTCTGCTTGTTCACCCACGTTTTGAACATCGCCTACCAACTGGTTTTCGATGATCGGGTTGAGGTTAAATTTCCATCCCAGGGGTCCAATATTCAATGCGTTAGTATTCGAACACCTTTGTTAGTGTACGGCGCTCGATCATGCCAAAAAAAGGCTCTTGGGTTGTTGGTAAGAGGTGTTCTCATAAGACGTTCGGAAACTATTTTTTGTTCGTGTGAGTTCCGATTGCCTTGGATAAGAAGCAACTCATACGTGGATGATCGCAGGATACTTTGGTGTTGGCATAATGGAGGAAACATAACAAGGTCTCCCTTGTCTTCCCCTGACAGTCATCTCCCCGAATTCCCAAACAGTAAGAAGTGTGCTTCATCAGTGAAAACACTTTGTTTGCAGTCTTCCAACGTCAAGTTCTTGTACTTTCTATAGATTATCAACCTGTCTTGTTTTGTTTTTTTCCATATTGAATAATGAGTTTTTTGTTCTATTTTTCATGAGGACATTATAGAGAAATCTCTGTTTTACCTCGCGGGTAAATGAACTTACACCTAGCTACTGCCACTCTTGAGGAAGTCCAACCCAACGCTACTGACAGTATCATTATGAACCTTAGTCCCCGCAAGAGGACAGTCCTAATATTGACGCTTACTGGACACACTTGGAGGTCATGAGGACTTCCTCTATGCAATTGTATGTATGTCTCTTTGAGAGTCATAACGATGCGATAGACGGTTTATACAGAAGTACTAATCCTAGGGGCAATTTCTACGCACGAGACGCCACTTTGGTGCAAGCAATGGTGACTGCATGATTTCCTTGGGGGTACTCATTGCTAACAAAAAGAAAATAATACAAAGTTTCCGTTTCGCTCAATCTGGTTCCTTGAGGTTGATTACTGCAAGAGTAGCAGTGAGATTTGTTTCTAAGATAGATTTAATTTTTCACCGAAAACAATATATCTACTTACACAGCCTTATTTGGGTAGTTCATGCATTAATACAGTCACCACGAGAAACACAACAACGGATACTTAGGATATATGTATATACATACGAGTATATTACTATAGTGGGGCAAAATTTGTCTCTTTACCCAAACCTTTGCCTGTATTTGTAAGTCCAAAAACGACGTATCGGATGTATATGACTTTAAACAACTTACCCCAAATAGGAGAGCTTTGATAATATTTTATCATTAAAAATTAGTAAACAGTCCTTGTTAGAATAAAAGAAGATTAAGTTGAAGAAAAAGAAGGAAACGGATCAAAAGAATGAATTCTTGCAAGCATAAGCCAATACTTCTAACTATTAGGACAAAATAAAGTAAATTTAATTAACGCCAAAGTTACATATTCATTTAAATGAGAAGATAAAACCTGTCGCCCAATTGCCATTTTGGGAGATATGGATACCCTACTGTAGTTATAAATAACGTAAGCATTTAAATAGAAGGATCAAGTTAAGGAAAGTGTCCCCACAGTACCAAAGTACAATTAAGTGTTCTCAAAACTTTCAAGGTTAGGAAAAGCATCCCCCAAGCATTCAAGGTTAAAAAAAGCGACCACATAAAATTCCAAGTTAAGATACGCGTCCCAAAAGTCATTGGGGATGTTTTGCTTTACCTGCCCTGAATAGAAACAAGGCAAACGATTTCATTGAAGTCTCTTCTTAAATGTCCAGTTGGGGAGCAGCGATATTAAATATTTCTCCCACCATTTTCACCCAATAGTTGCCTACGCTCCGTAGTTTCCGAACTAATGTCCCTCCATTTTTTGGTGTTAAATTATCGATTTTTATCTCGAAGGACATCATTTTTGAGGAAACCCTTTCGACCCTGAAGAATAATAAGCGAACAACTGAGGAAGAGGAGTCCGGTCATGTGGTCCTGACACTTCAGCATTTTCAAGGCCCATTTTTCATTCTCCTCTTTGGATATATATTTAGTTTTGTTCTCTTGATGGTGGAATTTTCAGTGAATATAGCCAAGAGTTATCCCTCCAAATCATCAGATAACTGACAAGTACGTCTATGATCAAATACATATATCTAATATTCACGTAATTAGATTTGTTGTGGAATAAGTTGCAAGCACACGATACAAGGAACACAGCCCATAAAAATGACCATAAAATAGTTATTGATATTTGAGTTCTCGATGACGGCTCGTGATCCTCAGGAATCATTGAATATTGCTTAATGCCTTCAGCCTTTATCTATGATTTAGTCATAAACTACTTGTTTTAACTCTTATTAAAGCATTCACGATAGTTATCATGTTAACTTGAGAAAAGGACAATTGTTTGTTTAACAAATTCTCAAGCTTTAAAGTTCAAATTATGAATCATGGAAAAATTATAACCATAAATCTAAATCAACCCTACAAGCTAACATATACTCACACCAATTCTAACTTAAATACCTACTCAGAATACCTGACTGCCAAGCAACCTAGCAACTCTATGTAACTTGGAACTTTCACTCTCTCGTAGCTTAAACTCACCATGCCTACACTTAACACAAGGAGCAGAGATTAAAGATAAAACGAATGGAAAGAGCTAGGGGAAAATACACCCCGTGGTTCGAATCCGACGTTAAGCCGTAAGGCCAATGACTACTACCTAGGTCAGCTGACTATATTTCTTGTTGTTCTATCCTTACTCTTTCCTCTTCCTTTTTTTCACTCCCGCCCCCGAGATCATTGCACTCTGAGTCTAATACTCGGATGGAGGGAGCTCGGAGCATGAAATTTTGGGCTAATTAGTCTCTCCAGGAAGACAGTATCATGTCGCTTAAAGGGAAGATATTTAAAATCTCGTCCACCAGTAGTCAAGCCATTGATCAGCCCTAAGAACAAGAAAGTTATATTATCCTTCGCAACTAATAGTGTTCTATGGACAAAAGACCAATGGTCCAAAGTATACTTCAGCAATGAATTGAAGTACAATTTGTTTGGTTCAAATGGCATGAAGTTCGTATGCCGATGACTTTGCGAAAGATCATCCGTGAACTGCATGAAGAGCAGAGTCAAGTTTGGTAGAGGAAGCGTTATAGTGTGATGAATAATTTCGGCGAAAGGTACTGGCCCACTTGTGCGCTTGCAGGGCAGAATGAATGTTCAAGTATATTAAGATCTTCTGCAAACACATGTTGTGACCCATATGATAGCCGCTTCTGCCCAATTTCCCATTTTTATACAGGATATTGCAACTTGTTACACGACAAAGTTGGTGAAGAATTTCCTGGATCAGAAGGGAAATAAATGTCAGGGACTGACCGGCTCAGAGCTCGGACCTCAATGCGATTGAAAATTTGTGGAAGACGCTTGAGAGAGAAGTGAGGAGAGAAACCCAATCACCGTTGACGAACTTTGGCAAATATTACAAGAGGAATAAAGAAAATAACACCGGAAGAATACCTTCGGTTAGTGTGCTCCTGTTGGAGATTGCAGTGTGTAAAGGATAGTAAAGGTCTACATACCAAGTACTAATATATTGTAGCAACCGAAAGTTATTTGTTGAGAAACTTATAGCATTGTACCTTATCATGTGCATCTGTTGTGTTATCTGCCGGAATCCTTTTGACCACCATATTTTGGAATAAAATGCACTTTTGCAGCGTCACTTGCAGTTTCATCTATCCTAATATTTACAATGTATATGTACAACTTATAGCACTACTTAGTTTATATCTGTAATTTATCATGCATTACGTACCATTATTTGGTTCGAAGCTACTGTAAGTTTTGTGATGGAAAACTAAGTGTCCGAATCATTATGTCCGCTACTGTATATATAGCGCAAATAAATTAAAAGGGAACCTACTAAGGCTAAGTTGAGGCTACATTTCTACTGACCCTGCCGATGTTCTGCAACAAAAAGAAGATCCTATATTAAAGAATTGACGATATTTGAAAAAAATATAATGCTATTGTGTCTCGTTCTGCCTTTTTTATTTATAAAATTAATAGAACCGACTTTGCCATGAAGGTTTTATGGAAGGAGCTATTTGGGAATCAAAAAAATGTACAACCCGTTGCGCGTTTGTGAAATCTTTAAGAAAATCAGAAAGGTTGCTAAACTTAATTTCTTTCCAGATGATCACGAGATATGGCGTTTTTACCTTATAAGTTATTTAGAACTTTATGAAAGGTAACAGGCATTTAACAAGCGAATTTCGTATTCTCATTCAAGTCCAAGATTTCTTGAGACTTTCTTGCGCCTGCCACCGAATGACTATCTTCATATAGAATGATTCCTTTACAAAGTTCATAGTAAGGGGTGATATTACCCGCAGAGGTGTGACAGTGAGTGTCTCAAGACGACGCAGTTTGGCATTCTGGGCATGATTACCCATATTAACTAAAAGGATCCCGTCCGAGACATAGGAGACACTTAGTTTCCCATCGAAGAACATAGCTAGATCCTCATGACGATGGACCATGTGTTCTTCAGAAAACTTTGACTAGGAACCCCTTAAAGTTCGCAGGGCTCGAAGACGCCTGGCAGGCTCTCAATAACGAAAAACTCGCTCACGTGGCTCACCCGACAGAGGGAAGCTTTTGTTGTTGTTTTCCTTTTTGGGCGGCACCGGGGTATTGGTATAATGGGGGTTGGGTGTTTTTTTCCTACAAATTAAGATCCTTTCCAAGGAAGGGGTGGTTTCCTAGTGGAAGCTACCATGGTTCCTCCATTGGGGTTGCCGCTCAACTCAGAGGGGCTTCCATCGATCCATTCCCGTTCAAGTGTCAGGGACCTCATGTAGGGTCACCCTGGGATAGGGCCAGAAGTTTATATTGTGTTGAGTAGGAGCTTTTGGGTTGCCGAGGTGACAGCGCCAAAAGGGAGTATGCATGGAGCCAGCTACCGGCTCCCGGAGATCATAAACCTTTGGTAAACCACAGAGTGGTCTGTGAATTAGTGACCCTTTTGAGGATCGAATCGAGTACCAGGTGTTCGAAGATGTCGGATTTACCTCATTCCGCTTTTTTATATATAGGAGAGGAGGACCCTAAGACGGTATAAGGGGGCTGATATCTGTGCGAGAGATGGACTCGCTTGGGAGCGGGGCCAAGTGAGAGGAGGGAAAAGCGAAAATTCCGAAACCAAGGAAGGTAGATGAAAGGGACCCCTTTTAATTTTGATAGATATGGGTCCTCTAGGTCAAAGTAGGAGGGGCAAAATCCCTACAGGAGAGCGATTCGCTTGGGGCGGTTCCAGAGAAAATGTGATAAATGAACAATTCCCTCCAAAGGAAGAAATAGCTGAAGGGGAAAGCCGTTCGCCGTCAAGAATTAGGTTTTTTATTTTTTCCGGTTTTCATTATCGAGTATGAAGTCCCATTTTGTCAGGGTTACCAACTCCCGCCCCAGGAGTCCAATCCGAAGAGGGGATATAAGTTGCGGGTTGGATTGGCTGGGTACCATTAAGGACTTTTACTCATGGTAGCGAAACGGCTGGTGGTATGGCGCATCACCGTGCTTAGGTGTAAAAGGTCAGACAGAAGAAAAGAAAGACGGGGCAAGCCAAGAGGCAAGGGGTTACCCCTCCCTCCCCTTACGGCCATGACCATGATAGGTACGTAATGGGGTTGCAAGGGAAGTGACGGATAAGCCGTAAATGCAAATATCCAAAAGGAATAAAGTCCAGGTAGTCTCAATCTATTTTGAGACTGATGTGGCATTAAGGCCGGAAGGGAGGGCCACTCCTCCAGGTGTCAGGTGCAATAGTCTAGACGAAGCATCCCATTACGGACAACTTTTTAGGTAATGCAACGTGTGTGGACCGACCCATGGGAATGAATGTTGAAGTTACAATCCCGGGGTTCACCTCCCACACCCCAGTAGATGTGAAAGTGGGGTAACTGAAAAATCAGCGCAGCCAACTTAACAGCCCGCGCGAGCAACTAAGAAGTCTGCGTAGCCAACTTAACAGTCCGCGCGAGCAACTGAACAGTCTGTGCAGCCAACTGGACAATCCACGCAGCCAACTGAACAATCTGCGCAGCCATCTGAACAGTACGCGAAACCAACTGAACAGTCTGGGGACCCAGATGAACTGTCCGCGCAGCCGGCTGAACAGTCGGTGCAGCTAAATGAGCAGTTCAGGCAGCCAACTAAACAGGCTGTGTAGCCAGCTGAATAGTCTAGGTAGCCAACTAAACAGGATGCGTAGCCAACTGAACAGTCCGCGCAGGCAACTAAACAATCTGCCCAACCAATTTAACAGCCCGCGCAACCATCTGCAAACTTAACAATCCACGCAGCCAGCTGAATAGTCTGCGTAGCCAACTTAACAGTCTGCGCAGCCAACTGAACAGTCTGCGTAGCCAGCTTAACAGTCTGTGCAACCAACTGACCAGTCTGCGCAGCCCACCCAACACTCCGTGCAGCCAACTGAACAGTCTGCAAATCTATCTAAACATTTCGCAGAGCCAACTGAACAGTCCACGCAGTTAACTGAACAGTCTGCGCAGCAAACTGAATAATCAGCGCAGTCAACTAAACAGTCAACGTAGCTAACTAAACAGACCGTGCAGGCAACTGAAAAGTTTGCACAGACAACTAAACAGTCTGGGTAGTCAACTGAACAGTCCACGCAGTTAACTGAACAGTCTGCGCAGCAAACTGAATAATCAGCGCAGTCAACTAAACAGTCAACGTAGCTAACTAAACAGACCGTGCAGGCAACTGAAAAGTTTGCACAGACAACTAAACAGTCTGGGTAGTCAACTGAACAGTCTGCGTAGGCAACTGAACAGTCCGGGAGGCCAACTAAACAATCCGCGAGGCCAACTGAACAGTATGCGTAGCCAAGTGAACAGTCCACGCAACGAACTGAACAGTCTGTGTAGCCAAAAGAACAGTCCACACAACCAACTGAACAGTCTGCGCAGGCAATTGAACACTCCGCAGGGCCAACTGAACAGACTGCGAAGGCAACTAACAGAACAATCTTCGTAAACAACTGAACAGTCCGCGCAGCCAAGTAAACGCTCTGCGTAGCCAACTGAACAGTCCATGCAACCAACTAAACAGTCTGCGCAGCTAACTTAACACTCCACGAAGAAAGCTGCAGTCTGTGTATCCATCTAAACAGTCCGTGTAGCTAACTGAACAGTCCGCGCAGCCAACTGAACAGTCTGCATAGCCAACTAAACAATCTGTGCAGGCATCTAAACAGTCCGTTCAGCCAAGTGAATAATCCGCGAGGCCAACTTAACAGTCCGCGCAGCCAACTGAACAGTCTGCGTAGCCAGCTGAACAGTCTGCGTAGCCAACTGAAAAGACCGCACAGCCAACTAAAAGTTTTCGTAGCCAACTGAACAGTCTGCGCAGCCAACCCAACAATCCGTGCAGCCAAATTAACAGTCCGCGCAAACACCTGAACAGTTTGGGTAGCCAACCGAACACTAGGCTGAGCTAAATAAAAAGTCTGTGTAGCCAATTGAGCAGTCAGTAGAGTCAACTGAACACTCTGCCTAGTCCAATTAACAGTCTGTGCAGCAAACCGAACAATCCGCGCAGCCAACTGAAATGTATGCGTAGCTGAATGAACAGTCTGGGCAGCAAACAGATCATTCAGATCAGTGAGCTGAACAGTCTGAGTAACCAACTTAACATTTCTCGCAGCCAACTAAACATTCTTCGTAGCCAACTGAACAGTCCGCGCCGGTAACTGAACAATCCGCGCAGCCAACTTAACAGTCCGGGCAACCAATTAAACAGTCTGTGTAGCCAACTGAACACTCCGCAGATAAAAATGAACAGTCTGCGTAGCCATGCGAACAGTCGCTAAGCCAACTGAACAGTCCCAAGTTGACTGAACTGTCTGCGTAGCCAACTCAACAGTCTGCGCAGGCAACTCAACACTCTGTGCAGCCAACTGAACAGTCTGCGCAGGAAACTTGACAGTCTGTGCTGCCAACTGAACCAACCGCGCAGCCAACTTAACAGTCCGCGCAAACACTCAACAGTCCGCGAAGCTAACTGAACAGTCTGCGTAGCCAACTGAACACTCTGCGCAGCAAAATGAACAGTCAAGCGCGGCCACCTGAACAGTCCGCGCAGCCATTTGAACAGTCCAAGCAACCACCTGAACAGTCCGCGTAGCCAACTCAACAGTCCGCGCAACCAGCTGAACAGTCCGCGGAACCAACTGAACCGTCTACGCAGCAAACTAAACAGTTTTCGTAACCAAACGAACATTCCACGCAGTTAACCGAGAAGTCTGCGTAGCCAAGTGAACAGTGCGGGAGACAACTGAATAGTCCGCGCAAGAAACTGAATAATCCACGCAGCCAACTTTAGAGTCTGTGGGGATAACTCAACAGTCTGCGTGGCCATCTGAACAGTCCGCAGAGCCAACTGAACAGTTTGCGTAGCCAACTGAACAGTCTGCTTAGGCAACTGAGCAGTCCGCGGAGCGAACTGAACAGTCTGCGTAGCGAACTGAACAGTCTGCCTAGCCAACTGAACAGTCAGCACAAGCAACTGAACAGTCTTCGCAGCCAACTGAACAGTCCGCGCAGCCATCTGAACTGTCCATGCAACCACCTCGTCAGTCCTCGTAACCACCTGAACAATCCGCGCAGCCAACTAAACAGTCCGTGCAAGCAACTGAACAGTCTGCGCAGCCATCTGATAATTACGCAGAGCCAACGGAACAGACCGCGCAGCTAACTGAACAGTCTGCGTAGCCAACTGTAGAGTCCACGGGGCCAACTAAACAGCCTGCGTACCCAACTGAACAGTCTCCGTAGCCAACTAAACAGTCCACGTAACCAACTGATCATTCCGCAGAGCCAACTGAACAGTCTGCGCAGTCAAATGAACAATCTGCGTAGACGTTTTAACAGTCCACTGAGCCAACTGAAGAGTCCGGGCAGCCAACTGAAAAGAGGTCGCAGCCAACTGAGCAGTCTGTGTATCCGACTGAACAGTTCACGCAGCCAACTGACCATTCTTCGTACCCAACTGAATATTCTGCTCAGACAAATGAACAGTCCGCGCAACCCACTGAACGGGACGTTAGAGGCAAGGGTAGGTAGGTCTTTCTGGTTGAACGCCTGGAAAAGACGCTAGAGGTTTCAGGAGGCTTATCAATACCTACGCGGAGGTTTTGGGGGCAGAGAAAAATCGATGTTGTGATCGGAATGGGACAAAAGGTAAAGTTAAAGTGGGCATATGGGGGCAGGTCTTCATTTTAGGATACTTAGTGTCTTTGATAATGTGGGCAGGTAGCAGATAGTTGGTGATGTTCGTGAAAAGTAGTGGGTACGCTAGTGATATTTAGTGGAAATTGGGAAAGGCGGGGAGGGGAATGTTGCACAAATTTTCTCGCTTGCCATCTCTTACCCCTCGTCAACGAGCTCTCCTTCTCATTCTTATACTATGGGCGCCCACCTATCGCCACCCTTGCACCTGACACTACCCTGTCCTGATCTCTTGTTTTCCCAGGGTTTTTTAGTGGCCACATTCCATTTTTTCTCTCTTGCTCTTCCACCCTAGTAACAGAAATGACACGTATTCAAGGAAACTGAGCAGATTACTCTGCCAACATGGCCTGCGCTATAGACTATTATTTACCTAGTCCTAGCTTTCCTTAACCTCCAAATATCCACAACTTCCTCCGCATTTATCCTCCATATACAGTCACTGTCCACCTTCGGGTGGTTCTAAAATGTATTGAAGCCTTTAATGCTAAGAAGCATGCAACTCGCCGTTACTAGTGCACCCAATTTTTCCCTACATAAGGTCGAGATAAACCAGGACAAAGGGATATTACATCAGTGTCTTAAATTGGTCCGCCTTTCCTCTTGGAAGGCAAATGGCTCTAAAATATCTACCTATGTTTATCTCAATGACCTCTAGAGAGGAGTTAGTGATATTGTAATGAAGCTTACCCCATCGAGACACCCTGTCCATAGAGACAGTGACAACTTCTTATTTGAAGTAGGAGGAGCTGTCAAGAGGTTTGAACTTCACTTCGCGTCACTCTCAGCGCTCCATTGTAACTTCGATAAAGAGGCCATAAGGGCAAGTACGGGGGTGCATTTTCTTCAATATGATATCGTCATGTCATATGTTGGTCAAATATAAAACCTAGGAATTTAGTATGCGTGATAAATTTGATCAGTGATCCAAAAATATTGAGACGTACGTATCCTAGGAACCGATTTACGTCGGTTAAATATGTATAATGGCCATTGTTTTAGGGAGGGAGATGGCGAATCCAATAGATGAGGCATTTCCATGCCTTTTCATTCCATCTGCGCCCAGTCTAGTCTATCAGATCTCTTTCACGGCTGTTCATCTATGGAAGATGTTTCAAGCAAGAATCTGCAAGCAACTCTTGCCAGAAAGAATGTCTTTAAATCCAGCTAACGTTCTCCTATTAGTTCTTTACTTTGCGTCCACTAACTTCCAATGCACTCCCTTCTTCACTGATGACTCCGGTTCCCTTCGCAGCTTGTCTGCTGCCGTCGCGGTGGACACGGCTCATCGGCGCTTCTCCATCCCAGCGTTATTGTACAGAACAGAGCTTTAATTTATTCGTAAATCCCTCCATACTGTCTCTAGGCACGATCTCTGTACTATCCGATCACTTGCATCCTAATCCTTTGATTTTGGAGATCCGATTGCTCGTGCATGAGCTTTGGGTCTCGTCTAAGAAGATGGTAAGCTTCTGCTGTTTCCTCCCACGATGAGTTTCCTGCCAACAAAACCGTAGACCAAGCTGTGGTCGGGCAGCCTCCGCCCGAGCACGCCAAGTCCACCTTCCATTCACTGATCTCCCTCGACACGTGAAGCGATCTTTAATACAAAATGGCTTGCTGCCCAGCAAATTGGCTGATGGGACTAATCTTCCCACCGGTTTCAACATAAAGAGATGATGTTGGCCCACCTCCGCCAAAGCCAGACCAAGCTAACCAGCAGATACCTTGTCTCACGCTCTCTCTCCCACATGTAACACCTGCCGATATCGATTGATATCACTGAGTGAGATGCATATTCGTCAATCGGCACCAACCACCTGACCATAAAAAATACTAATGAATTCCAATGATCCTGAGGGTTATTTTGATAGTCTTGATACCTTTCTGCTTTAGGATATTCCCCAACTTTGGTATTTTTAAATCCACTAGTAGCCCAGAAGCAGAGCCAAATGTAAGAATAAATAACAGTATTTGGTACATCTCAAATAAAGGTATTCCCATCTGGAATTAACATAGATTCAATATTTCAAAAACTATCGGACTAACCTAGTTACACAATAATACAGTTAAAACAGCCATTGAGATTCCTTTGAACTTCCGTTAAGCCCTTCCTGAACAATCCTTGAGCCCTCCTAAGGCTGCTGTGAGCACTTTTTGTACTCTCTCTAGTCTCTACTCTAAATTTACTTGGACCTTTCCTCGTCTTGTCCCTTCACATTAACCCGTCTCGATGAGTGAGACGCATTAATGCGTCAATTGGCCGTCATAATCCTCAACCGATATTTTGGAGGAATTTGTTTTGACCGCCGATTGAAGGATGTCTAATTCAGCGAGGCCTTTCACTGTCAAGGCTAGAAGAAGGTTAAGTGGGGCGAGAAAGTTTGATAGGAACGAATTCACGGTTATATTAGGTTGGCCAGAAAGTCCTGACTCACTTAGAAAGCGAAAAGAAATAGATCTTCTTCCAGCGATCAGCCACCAGCCGAATCTGTCTCAGATACCAGGTTGATGGTCGGCCAGCACGTGGTTGATGTCAAGTTGAAAAGTCTGCACCTCCTCGACGAGCAAGATGTTTGCCTGACTGACTGTCACTTCTCCTTCAGTATCGCAAAGTTCCTTCACATCAACTTTTGTAGAAAGTTTTCGCTTGTGACAATAGCGAATCAAATCTCTAATTCCACTTTCTTCCAGACTCATTTCTGTCAAGTGGGGCTTACACAAAGAGAAATAAACTGCGCAAGAGCAACGAACAAGAGCAGCGGACAGAGGGCTGGTAGTCGAATGAGTAAAGCTAACTTAACCTAATCGGAGGTCTGAGGTTCGATTCCTCTCTCGAGGCGACTTTTTTTTCCTCTTGTAAGAGGATCTTCCACACACTTTTACTCCCTCTATCTTCACCCCTTTCTTCGCAGATATCTCCTTACTTCCTGCGTGGTGTGGGCTCGTTGTGCTTGAAATTTAAAGGGGAAGGAAACACCAACTGAAAACTCACTTTGACATTCCTATCTCTCCTCCATGCCTATTTTATCATTCAATCTAATCTATTATCTTCATGCATACCTTTCAACATAACACTAACTCAATTATTGAAGTGGAAGTAAATATTTGATGGAATAAGACTGAGGCAGGTTTATTCATATCTGGAAATAATACAATATATATTGAATATAACGAAGTAGAAGAGTAATTAAAAAATATGAAAGATGATTACGGCTCTTTCGGATGGTCCCAGGTTAATTCGAGCAAACTGGTCAAGGGACGTTAAATATGGGACCTCGGACCCCTTCACTGTCATTATGCAATCAATACTCGTCTAACAAAAGGCTTTTTAAAAATAAAAATCAAATGAATCGAATCCATTTATCAATAACAACTAATTTATTTATATTTTTAAGCTTTTGAGTTCTTTAACTGAATTATTTATATGAGATAGAGGCAGAAACACTTGTGGAACTAAAATAAACATTTCTATATCTATTAATCCTCGTAATACAGCCCATTATATATATATATATATATATATATATATATATATATATATATATATATATATATATATATATATATATATAGTGATGGAGTCGTTCCTTGCATATTTAAAAAACTCGTGGGATTAATATTTAATTTAGTTATTTTTTTTTAAGATATTACATCAATTTCTAATAGATTTTCACTAATTTGATTTCTGTGTTTAGTTATTCTTCTAAAAATAATTTTTGGTATTTAGAATTCGCTGATGATGGTCATCGTCAATGACCGAAACGTCCGGAAAATTAAATGTTCAAAACCATCGCATATGTCTTCATATTCCTGCTATATATATATATATATATATATATATATATATATATATATATATATATATATATATATATATATATATATATATATAAGAACGCCCTAAGGGACGGCGATTTCCCTAACCCGATTCATTCATTGAAATTACTCATGGAAAGATTAAATAGAATAGGTTTCCAGCTCAATGTCGCCCTGATTTCATGCATAAACGTTTATCGTTGCAGTTTTCGCCTTCTAGGACGTGCAGCTGACAACATAGTATTCGCAAACATAGCATAACCCCCCCTCCCTCTGGGAATAAAAATAAAACAAGTTACTTTAACCTTACATATATAAGAGATAATAACCATCGAATTATCGTAATTTTAGTTCCTTGGCAGTTATAGAATGTCCGCATGGCTGTTTGTCTTGTATTAGTCTAGACCAGTGGTTTTCAACCGGGGTGCCGCGAGAGCGAACAAAAAATCATTATTAAAATGCCTAAATTGCAAAAGAAATATGTTTTTGAAACAATTAAAAAAAATCTACCGACTCTTGAAAGTATTTTGAAACTAGATTTTCTGCATTGTGTAACATAAAAAAGAAAAAAGAGAAAGATTGAAGAAAATGAATGAAGAAATAAGAGTTGCCTTGTCAACATAAAAAGAATGAAAAGAGAAAGATTACACATAGTGAATGAATAAATAAGAGTTGCCTTGTCAACATAAAAGCAACGAAAAGAGAAAGATTTCAGACAGTGAATGAAGAAATGAGAGTTGCCTTGTCAACATAAAAACAACGAAAAGAGAAAGATTTCAGACAGTGAATGAAGAAATGAGAGTTGCCTTGTCAACATAAAAACAACGAAAAGAGAAAGATTTCAGACAGTGAATGAAGAAATGAGAGTTGCCTGTCAACATAAAAAGAACGAAAAGAGGAAGATTGCAGACAGTGAATGAAGAAATGAGAGTTGCCTTCTCAATTATACGTCCCAATACGAAAGAATTATGTGATACTCATTAAACTCAAATTTCCCATTAAATTATTAAAGGTAAAATTTATTTATTTTCTAATTTTTATTTGTATTTCGATTAAATCAGGTTAAATGTCAATCCTGGTTAATTTTAAAGTGCTTTCCACATAATTAATTATTTATACGTAAATTATTTTACAATGAGTTGCCGCGGCTGCTTCTAGATATCAATTGGGGAGCCACATCATAAAAAAAGGTTGAAAACACTTGTCTAGAATCAAAAGAATACGATATTAACACTAAATTAACGACAGGTTTATGTTTAGTTGTTACTATTTTTACCCTCGAGCTTAAAGCTTCCTTTTTCCTAAAGATTTAGAGGGAGGAAGGGTAATATGGGTGAGACCTTATATGGATCTTCACTTTTTGAAGCATAGTGTAAGACCATCACCAAGATTAAGGAAAGAAATGTCAATTCGATCGTCTGTTTTTAGCTTCGTGTTTAATTTTCTGATACTCTCCGTATCCGAGGTCTGATCTGTCTGATCGATCACACTTCCAGACCATAAGGTGTTATCTATGGCAACCACCCCTCCTGGTCGAACAAGTGTAAGGCATCTTTCATAGTAAATATCGATGTTTATTTTGTCTGCGTCGATGAAAGCGAAGTCAAACGTATTTGCGTGGTCTTCTTTGATCAGAGTTTGTAGAGTTTCCGCTGCAGGTCCAATCATTAATTTTACTTTATGCTCAATAGCAGCCTGCTTCCAAAAAGGCTTTCCTGAAAATATTACGAAAGAACTAAAAATGTATCTTGGTGATGCTAGATTTATCCATAATGCAAGGAAGCCTACCTTATGGTAGGCCTTGAAGAGGAGGGCAGATTCAGAAGAGTTTCCTCTCCAATGCCTAGCCACAAGTCTACAGACCTACCAATACCTTAATTCTATCAAATTTACAAATCTCAAAACTTTTCTTTTATATTCTTCAGTAAATATAAATTTTTTTTATAAATTTTAATTTCTAGCTGAGAGCGACCATTTGTCCCTTAAAACTTTTGGAAACACCAATAATAAAAGTTTTCTACTTTAACCCACACTAATTAAAAATTCTAAGGCTGGTAAAAGCGCATTTTAAGAGCCAGAAATAAGATCATTACAATCATCAGAACAAACCGTTGCAGAAACTTCATATTTCCTTTTGAAGAATCGAGAGTAACAAAAGTTACCCATTCTTACATAGACCTTGTTTTTACCTTATAAGCCAATATTTAATCTTAAACATGTGAAAAATGTATTCATTTTAAGGGCTTAGATATTTCAGCATAAAAACCGGCAATATGAATAGATAAATAAATATTTCTGCAAATAAAAGTTACAAAATGACTACATATAATCATTTCCATGAGTGAATAATGTCTGATAATTCACTAGCCTGGTTTTTGACGCTAGAATGAATAATAATGTTTTGAATGTATTCCTGTGTATACAGATTTTGTAGAGATGGGGATGATTTTTTTTAAGAAATTGTATATATTATTGATATTGTGTATTGTAGCTGCATGATTTTTTTTTTTGACAAGACATGATGAGGACGATATTTAGTCAGTTTTAGACGCAATCTTGTGGATGCAGTTTACGGGGAGTTGTTGACTCGGATGAGCTCTGATAGGCCATTGAGGCTTTTATTAATCCGTTATCTTATAACAAGTCTGAAGGACGAGATGAAAAGCACAGATTTGAATTTGCAAAAACTTACCTATCTCAAGATATTCGTCGGTGATATCAAGAGCATAGACTAGTCCATTTGGAGGCAGCGCTAGTGCTCCTGAAAGAACGCTGGCTCCTGTGTATACACCAATGTCCAAAATCTAAAAAAAAAGGACAAATTGATCTCTTGATTTTTGAGAAAACAGAAAAATGCGTCCACTAGCACCAAGTGAGAATTAAAATGAAGGATGGTACGAATATTAAAAGAAAATGCAGATGACGAATATTGTAATATAACAGAGTTTCGATGCATCTATAATTTGGCGTAGCAAAAATTTAGTAGCTTAAAGATTTAGCCCTATTGTTACATGTGTAATGTTTGGCGTTTATAAATTTTCGTCTGCTGACGTCATAACTTTAAAAAAGACCTCACAATCTCATCTACTCATTATTTTTCGGTCCATTACTCCATCTGGCCCTCCCTCTCCGTAATAAAGTTTCTGAGGAGAGGTATAGCAGGACTTTTTAAAGAGAAAACTAGCGTTATTAGGCATCAATATATATTATTGTGTAAAAATAGAAAAAGAGATCCAAGCTCGTATTTTCATGCCCTTGTAAGTTTAGGGACGTGTTCCTGGAGGTTCATTATACAAAATGGTCCGAAAGTCGTGTCATCCCCTGTAAATATTGTTTTAATTTTATATTTCAGATGGCTGACACGAAATACTATAGTTTAGAAAAGAGGCTGATTACATGTGTATGGGCACATGTAACAGTGAGAACACTTCCCTGTGGAATGCCCTCCTCCTGCTCCTTTGAGCCGAAGAGGGCAATCCCCCTCTACGAGGAATCGACGATCTCGCAGAAATTCAGAAATAAATATTGAGAGGCGTCCCCTCACCCCAATCGTGTGGAGAGTCTCCATGATGCCGTATCGCCATGTGGTAGCATAGACCTTTTCCAAATCGAAAAACACCGAGACGTAGTGCTGTCTAGGAAGGAAGGCCTCGCAGACCACATTTTCCACTCGGTGCAGAACATCCTATGTGGAGTAGAACTTGCAGAAGACATGTGGCCTCCAGTGTCCAGGAAAAAGGCTAATTTAACCTTTAACAAATTCTCCATCAACTTGCACATGAAGGAGGTTAGAGAAACTGGGCGAAAAAGCGAGCCCAGTAGACATTCGCCAGTAGTCTGGGAGGAAACATTCTGTCAAAACCCAATTGAAAAAATCTAGTATAAATCCTATGCTTCGCTCACCTTGGTTTCGAATGGTGGCATACAAGGCATTTTCCGGACGAGGGGTGGTGTCCTCGCATGAAGCGAGAGTGGAACACAACTCACTAAATGTAAACCTGTCTTTGAAGGGTTCTTCGCCTCTGGAAGTAAAGTCCAGTTAGCGTCCTTCACCGTCATCACGACGTATGTACATTTAATATTGGGGAAGCAGCATCTCGGCTAGAGAAAGTGGAGAATGCTGTCGCGAAAGACTGGCATTGACGCAGGGTACAAGAGTGCGGTATAAGAAGGGTTCGCCAGGACTAAGTCCTTAACCTCGCGAAATTAGAGATGATCCTTAGCCTGAATGGTGAACGGCCAAGATTTCCTTCTTCAGAGATACTCACCATATTCCTCCGAAGAAGCTGGGTGCGGCTCTCTGCAGTTGACACACTTGGCCAAACTGATAGGGACTTATCGTGTACGGCCTTGGGGCAAATTAGACAGACTTCAGGTAAAACCGACTTCTCACGTTTACACGAGCGATTCGTATGGCCGATGTGATTTCAGTAGTATCGCCCCCGCGGCAATAGCAGGAATGCCTTTACGTGGTAGCGATACCAACCTGCACGCACCGACTCAGGGAGCCTGTCACGGTCGAAGGTGACGAAGAGTGTAGAGGTGTGACTCGAGACTCCTCCCCGTTTTCTTATCACACATTCGACCTTGACCGCATCGTGATCGGCCAGCTCTAAGATGATGTCTTTTAAGGAGTAGTCCAAGATTTCCTCGCATATGCTACTCCTTGCAGGGAGTTCATGGTAGATTGCGGTGTCAAACTCACCGACCAGCCATTAAGTTCCCGAAGGGCACTAATTATGGCCGCTTCAAAAGGGTTCGACGCATTCGCCAGAAGGCTTTAGTCCGAAAAAATGGGTTACCTTTCGCTTTTTACCACTCAAACTAGCTAATGTTCTCTTCTGATGAATCATGGTGCCTTTGCCCAACAGGTTGTTATCTGATGGGTGAATAACCAGAAAGCATCAGTAGGCTCGAAAACGTCAGGTAGTATTAGTGTTGGTCCCCGACGTAATCGAGGCTCCTCATAGTGAGAGAACTCCTAGTCCTCCTTGTCTTAATATTCTTTTTCTTTTGGGAAGGGGGTCGGGGACTGAACCCGCTTCTTTCCACCCCCAGAAAGGCGTCCCTAGACTGGACGGACCGGCCTCAGCAAGATCCTTTCCTGAGATGGAGAGCCTGTCAAAAGGGCACAAATCGGGGGATGAGGTCCCTCCTCTCCTTGTGGCCTGAGGCGCCTGAGAACTTGCACAGGGTTGGACCTAGGCCGAGTTCACCCCATGGAAGATTCTGCAATTTAGGTCACCTACGGAACATATGCAGCCCAGTGGGCCTATATGTGGTCCTCCTACTCCCCAAGGTATCACGGAGCTCTATCGAAGGCTCTTCACTCCTATCGTCTTTAGTCGTTTGGTGCGGCAAACTGACCTCTATCGAGGAAGAGAGTTGGGCAGGCGCGCTGACCCCTCCATGCTCACAATGCATAGCTGCGGGACAGTGAGAGACACGGCCAAGCAGGCCCCATTATTTTTAGGTCCTCATAAAGGGTTGTTCCTATCGAACACGTGTTCTCTGGGTAGTTCCCTGTGATAGCAAAAGGGGGACCGCTTTTGATGCAGAATGGAGGGGGCCCTAAGAAAGGACCGAGGGCATCTCCGTCGCAGACGTAGAGCGACCCGTGGGCGGTTCCGAAGATGGCAAAAGTGAAACATTTTTGCCGCATTTAGCAGGTAGGAGGGGAGCATCTCAACCTATCAGAGTGGTGCTGTCATTTAGCTCATCGTCAGCCTCAACACCAAGGTCGGGCGAGGATTGAGATTTAGTCGGACATGATGGCGAAATTTGAATAACTCAAGAGAGACTGCCAACACACAGTATTTTCTATCACTTATGACAACTACAGAAAAAAGAAGGGTGTTGTAGGCAATATCCCGCGTCCAGCCGCTCCCGCCTAACCTGTCTCAGGTTTTCGCACTTATCAGCGATCCTCCCTGGGTGCATTAAAGAATGTTGTTCGCAACCTAGGACAGCAATTCACACCGACCAGTCGTCAACCAGTGGCTGATCGTTACAAAAGGTCGCAGCTCCTAACTGGGCAGCCAGAGGTTAAGGGCGGATATCCTTACTGGGAAGTACTACTCCTTGACAGGACGGCCAGGATTTAAAGATCTATTGTGGCAGACCCAGAGACGGGACCCGAGACTTTTAGTTTGCCTGACAGCCAACATGTCAATAAAGCGCGCCCGTTACAAACAGTACAACCTTATGTACCCGAGAAGGGCCACATGGAGGTGGTCAGCCAATTACACGAAGGGAGGTGGTTATTGGGGCAAAACCAATATTGCCATTATTCGCGCCCCAACGACCATGTCCTCTCAAAGCTTTAAAAGGTGTTGTTTATAGAGGTTCAAAAGTCTCTCTTCTGACACGCCATGAGTTAGCTCTTCAGGTCCTTAAGCCTAGACAGAAGAGGGTTTAAGGGACAGTCGGAGAGAAAATGGAAAGAAGGAGGAGGAAGTGCACCAACAACTTACCCAGGCCCCGTCAAAAAGTTCAATTCAACACAGTAGCGGGACGTTCCTAATTTGCACTCTGTCTGGGTGAGAACAGTTCCTCCTGGTACCAAGTGCATGTAAAACAAAGGTCGAGAGGATAGTCGTAGAGTAAACAAAATGAAAAATAGCGCTGAGAGGGGGGAGGGGAAGCGCACTAACAACTTCCCGAGCCCCCATCAGAGTTCATGTCAACCCAGTGACAGGGCCTCCCTAATTTGCACTCAGACCGGGAAGATGGGCAGCTCCTTCAGGTACCAAGTGTATCAGAATAACAAGCATTTTCAAGCCCGATGGCAGCAGTGGTCGGTCCTCGTTTGGGGACACGTACAAAATGAAGGATAGTACTAAGTGTTTGCCACCAAGCAGCGAGCATGGAACCTATCGTAGCCGTCTAATTATTTTGACATGTTTTGAATATTCACCTCGAAAATACTTATCGCTGTCGGGTTGTAAGGGTATAGCTTTGTTTTTCAAACATACCACCTAATTTGTATAGGTTTTATTGCTCCATGCCCTTGCGAGTGAATCTTTTATAGGGGTCACCACTGTATGGGATTTGGGTAATACTTCAGATTAGGGGCGCACGGTAGGTGGCGCTGTTAGTAGGGTACAATTTTGGGCTACAATATATCTCTTATGACTTCAACGGTAGCTTCAGATGTGACCAATCACGGCGTTATATTTTTTTGTTGTTTGGGGGATTTGTAACTTTTAGTCTGTATTATTTACTAAATATCTGCGCCTCTGCTCGTTTATAGTTTTTTCTAATTATGTAACGTTTCTTGATGTCTTTTATTGTGTTTTTTGTTTTCCTATTTTTTGTTTCACATTGAACGATAACAGCTTCTTACTGGCAACGTCGTAGCTATAAATAGAACCCGCTTAGCATTTGTTTCTGTTTCGTTATGGCTTTTTCGTGCTCTAGCTGTGCTTATTCGTTATTCGAATTCGGGTTTATTTTGCATGACCGTGAAAAACTGTTGGATTATTTAGAGGCGCATAAACTAATCAAGAAACCTATAAAATTAAGTATTGTTTGTCATTAGGTTAGGTTTTTCTGCCAGTAAAAAGCTGTTGGGAAAAAAACAGTAAATTTAAGGGGACTGCTCGTGGGGGAGATATCACTGCGGGGCGACCACCCTGCGAGGATCCTGAGTTTCAATCAATTGGGGGGGGGGTCTGAGGGGCGCAGCCCCCCAGTATATACTCATATCCAAAAAAATATAACGCCGTAATTGTTCACATCTGACGCTACCGTCTTACGCCATAAGATATATATTGTAGCCCAAAATTGTAGCCTATAAACAGCGCTACCTACCGTGCGGCCTGAAACTGAAGTGTTACCGGAGTTTGTTCCCCTAGCGTCCCTACCTAGACCCTACTTTGAGATGACAGCTTGGGTTTGGGGGTGAGAGCAAGTTTCAGCGTGGCGTTTAGGGGTGAATTTGACAACACACAGACCCCCTTTCGGGTGCGGGAGAGTGAGGATGGCCTTTTATCGAACTCAACCTGCTTCACTTTTAAAGTCATAGCGTTTCCAGAGACCCTTTTAATTCTGTATAATCTTGCATTTGACTGACTTTACGTTATACACCACTTGCAAATCTACCTGCTACTCCTTTTATTCAAACTTCTGTCGTGTCACCATCCTTTACAATTTCGCCTATATGCTGAATTTGTATCGGTGAGTGTTTTTTATGTGATTCATCAAATTTCATCAGTGTGATAAGTAGACATTAATTTATTTACTTTTTTTAGTTACAGTCATCATCAAACTCTAATTCAAATTTTAAACTCTTCCAAATTTATAACCCTGTATTCTACCACTAATTCAAACTTAATGACGATTCAGAAGGCCCAAAACGTCATGGGGCTGTGTGGTAATTTGCTTTAAAGACAAAGAAACGTGGGCAAAAATGAAAGAACTGGGTTTTTTTCGGTAGAAATTGATGTGCACGAATAGAAAAAAAAGACAGGTTCATTAAATCATAAACATCCTCCATATTATTCTATAAAATTTTAAACAGGTGGTTAGAGACTGAAACAAAGGGATTCGATTACCAAGAAAACATTGGCACCGATTTATCTAAATCCTGAACGCAAACGCTGGAACTGTGCCTCGTTATTGTGCTGGTGAAAAATTGAATTGGCAAAAATGGCAAATATATAAATAGCTTACCTTTAATGGGACCAGATTAAAAGGGCCCCGTTTACGAAGCTACATATTATAGAGTACTAAAGTTATGGAATTTAGAAACTCAGAAAAACAGTATTCTTAAAGAATGTCGAGAGAGCTTCATACAAAAGTCACGAAAGTGGTAGATAACTTAGGAAATCTAAGATTAAACTAGCCATATAATATTGAAAGTCCAAAGAAAGATATGTTAGGACTAATGTGTTAGCATTTTAATTAATCTATTTTGGGAGAAATCGAGAATTCTAAACAAAGAAGCGTTATGAATTTGGAAAAAAAAACTAAGAGTAGAAGAGAGGGAGAAGTCTTTCGATTGTATGGGTATTAACGGGAAACATGAGATAGGTGATTTCAAACAATGGGTGGGCAAGCCAGCCGGTCCCAAACCCTGAAGAGGACAACAACAACAAGATTGGTGATTTCGCAGGATCAATAAAAGTAAATGGACAGCTAGTAAGAGCCGAAGAAGAAATGAGGGTTGTAGGAAATATTGAAGCAAAGAAGGAAAGGATCACCCTCATTTGACGCCCGCAAACGAGGGAAAATAAAGAAGGAGAGGAGAGGTGATATTTTGTTCAATGCGCCCATCAGGCTACTCCCACTAAGGGCATAAGTCACCGTAATTACAACAATTCTATCACTCGGCTACATTAACAACATCAAGATAAAAACAAAGCAGAACAATAAAATCAGTAAGCAATAAAAACAATACAAACAAAAACATTACAGAAGAAGAAACAGGAGGCACACTCCAGTGTCGGGAGAGGCTCGCTTCCACTCGGCCACGGAGCATGCGTCCAACAACAAGAGACTCAAATGAAATGAAGGAGGCCAGCCTCTTCTAAGAAGTCACAGTCCACAAGTCTGAGACAGGTAGCCGGCGTGAATATCACCTAAACTGTGACATTCAACAAGAATCTGACAAACAGTTTGTGAGACAACACACTCATCGCATTAAGGTGAAGATTGTGTTCCATCAAGTGGCGGTGTGTCCTGCAAGTGTGCCCAATTCGAAGAAAAAAGAAAAACACCTGCAGCGGCAGAGGCATTGAATGATACCTACACGTGAACAGTCGGGTCACGATGACGCGCAACTTTAAATTCCTATCGACCTGATTCTTGCCATGTAGGCAGTGTGAGGAAGAGCAAAACGCTGGTCTGGGCACCCAATAATCGCTTAGGGTATAATTATCGTCTTTCGGTGGCATAGGCACCATCGAGAACGGCCTCGGAAGTAATTAATTTGGTACCATAGGCCTTTTCCACATCTAAAAACATCGTGACGTAGTTTTGTCTACGAAGGAAGGCCTCACAAATGGTAGTTTCTAGTCGGAGCAGAGCATCCGGAGTGGAATAAATTTTATGGAATTCGCACAGTGCAGAAGACAGGTGGTCTCCGCTATCCAGGAAAAAAGGGTAGTCTAGCATTTACCAATTTCTCCATCAACTTGCAGACTAACACCTAGGGTAGAGTGTTCTCGTGCCTGTTTGCGAACGGCGAGCACAGTAACCATTCGCCAGAAATCTAGGATGATATCCTCTCTCCAGATCCTGTTGAACAAATCTAGCAGAAATTCTATTTCTGGCATACGGGAAATCGTACGGACTTTGGGAGGTGCCCGCTCACGAAACGAGGACGGAACACAACTCGCTCAATATATGCAAACCTGTCGTTTAAGGGTTCTCCTGGACGGTAAAATCCAGTGGGCGCCGTTCAGCGACATAACAAAGTGAATTGAATGCTGGCATAACAGTATCTCGGATACAGAATGTTGCTAAATCGGTCGCGAAATACTCCGCTGCATAATTGGGGTCTGAGATTGCGGTCCCTTCTCCTAGAGAACGAGAAGGGGTTCCTGCTAAAACTTGATCCGAATCCTTTTGACTCGCTTCCACACCTCTGCAAGAGAATTCTTCCCATTAAGTGAAAACGCATATACCAGCCAAGAAAAGCGGCTGGTTTGCTTCGAAACATAGCGCAACGTAGCCAGAGCTAGGCGAAATTCCTAGACGGTAAAATCGCTCGGGTGGCGCTAATAGCACATGTAGGTATATCGCTCACACCAGGCCGACGGACGGCGTGCAATACGGCCAGGGTTTCTAGGAATAGTAGTTAGTCCCACGGCGATGACGTTGCCGGAGAACTCGATGACCTCATCCATCGATCTAAACTCCTCGACTGGGACAAAGAAATCAGTCATTTCCTGAAATGCGGCCTCGACGTGCCCGTTTAAGCGCCACTGAGGCCGGTTTTCAGGCTGCAGCGGCCCAGAAAATGATAGGTGAATGGTCAAGTAGTCATACATTGAAAGTCATCGACCGCTTCTCACCCCAAATCAGGGTTTGCCTCGGAGAGCAATGGGTAGATCGAGACGAACATGAGGCAGTTCTCCTCAAGCAGGGTTGTGTAAATTGATCCATATTTAGGACACCTATATCCAGCTCGTCGATTAGGTCGGCACGTACCTTACCCCTAGGATTGATCTTGTAGTCCCTCATAGGGGTACTAACCGTTCAATCCTCGACTAGAAGAAAATGCCTCTGCAACCGTGGTACTAGGCCGCTGAATTCCCCCGTGTCGAAGTCGGCTGACGGTGGAATGTACTCAGAAATAAGAGTATACCTATCCATGTATAGCTTCGCTGCCACAGCATGAAAGTAGGCATTTATAGCCTGTAAATTGCACACCCTCCTGCCCGACCCTTACCCCGGGGTGGCGTGGTCGCAAAACCATTATACTTAGGGATAATAGGCAGGGGGTACGAGCCCAGGATGATTACCTGTAAAAAGATAGGTAAGGGGAAGGGGAGGATATGAACCTCAGCAGCTCCTCTCAGTTGTCCTAGAGCCCACGGTCATTCATTTGAAGGAATATGTCCTCCAGTTTTATCTCGGATGATATGCGGGCGCCCTCTTCGATGTGAAGATTCTCACGGGAATGGCCGTACGATTCCCGGAGACAGAACTCCGAGCGCTGTTGGTCGTACAAGACCTCAAAGTTTTTGAGATTGCCATTCAATCTTCATGATCTTCCGCTTTGATTGTTGTAACTTCCTTCCTGCTGGATCAGAGGCTACGACTCTTTGACCTCTCCAAATGGTTCAAAACTTTGCAGCTCGTGTTCCCCTCCGCCGGGAAGTTTCTCTGGCCCAGCTCCCTAGCTTCGAGATCTGCGCTGGCTGCCTATTCGATACATAATCACCTTCATAATCTCCTTACATATATCTTAAATCGCTCAAACATAGTTCCCTTGAATTAAAATTATTCAAGTCAGTCGATTTATACTATGTATCATGATCTTGGAGTAATATTAATCGATGCATAAGATAGTAAACAACATAGCCCCTCACACTGATGGATCGAGGCTCCATTATTCCTAAACTGGAGGAATATCACTCACTCCTGCCGTCATATCAGTCAAGTACTAGGTTTCTAATCTTTACTCGAGTACTCACAACGCGACATTCCTCCTTCAATCACGTCCCCATCGGCTTACCGACACAAGTTGAAAGAACGAGACTGGCAAAACCTCTTTCAACCCGGTTGTATATCAATCACAGTAGGCAAGCCATTCATTTTGGGGGGAATATACTTATCAATGAATCGCCCATCAGAATAGTTTATACCGAGTGTATGCAACATTTTATAGAACCAGACAATAGGTCCATGTAAACCCACAAACCAGTTTATTATTTTTACTTTTAACCTTTCGCTTCTTCAAGGGTTTTATTCGGCCCTTTACCAATACGAGGTTTCGTTTGTTTTTTATTTCAACCTTTCAATTAGCTTAACCCTTAGAGTCGCGCGGACCAAAAGGTCCCGAGCATACAGTCGGCGTTCCGACCAATTGGTCTTCTTATGGTTTAAGGCCTATGGAAAATTCCTATGTATTCCTAGCGGTAGTTTTTCTGGCTCTGACTGGTTCCTCCATTTTCTTAGCGTGGCACTTTAAAGGTTAAAGTTCTGACACACGCTTTAGATAAAGATGCAGAAATATAGATAAGCTTTACTCTCCACATGTCGCAAAAATATTACCCTTTATGTAGTACTTGAATGTGCAAATGTGACGCACAAAGATATGATGCTGGTGTTCTGTATATCATATTTGGTGCAGAGTACGGCAAAGGGTTAAGTAATTAGCTATTTCACGAAACCTACCTTTTCAGCTTTCATGAGTTTAAGCAAGTTGGAAGTCAACTGGAGAGATTCCGGGGCCCCAAGCATGCCGCATCTTGGATGACGCAAGGTAGCTTCTTGCAAATCTTTTTGTTCTTTCGTCTGTCTAAAAGAAACCATTATTATCAGTTGCGTCTTGAAAGGCCATTCGATAGAGAATTTAATTATCCATTTAATAAATAATACAGTGAAAACCAACGAGGTCAACTCCGTCAGAAAATGAAGTCTATAAAGGAAGTTAGTGGAATTGAAAATGCGTGGATAAATGGCTAAGGTGGAGTAAATGTGGCCCTTGAGACTTAAAGAGGCCTATTTCCCCTTGCATGGGCATATAATATAAAAATGGCCAAAGATTTCTAAACAATGGGCTCCAAATAATGCAAAACTAGATTTTAATGGCGTCCATCTGTTATAATAATAATATTATATCGCACCACTAAACTTTAGGATACAGCCACACCCCTGGAAATAAACTAAAGTATAAAAAACATTAAAATGACATTTTTATTTTAAAATAATAATTTTAATGATCGGTAATTTACATACTTGAGAGAGTGTTCGATAATATATTTGGTAATGGGATTTTCGCTTTTAAAACTCTTGAATGAATTTGCCATTATTTTATGAATATTAATTTTATATTCCACTTAAATAGGGCTGAACTGTGTCTCTAATATAGATTCACCTGTTGAAAAAAATATGCACCTTTGTTATTTGCGTACGGAAAGAAAAAATGGGATTTTTTGAGTATTTTTTATGTGGTAACTATTTTGATCGTAAAAGTGCTAATATAGATGGAATCACTTTTGTTAAATAATGAATTCCCCTTTAACCATCCTTCGGGAAAACTATGATCCAATTTTTCAAATGGAGAATGTCTTATTAATATAGATCCTTTAGTGAAGATAATTAATTAATAATGAGGAGAGGAAGGGGGGGGGGAGAGACAATAAGAAACTGATGATGGAGAAACCGAAGCCTACTTTTACACCTTCGTTCTCAGGAGGAGGATAGAGGGTAAAGTTGAAGATAAGCTGCTCAGTTACTTGTTCCTGAGGGTGAGCGGAGCAAACTGGGGTACCGGTATGACGGGGCGTAGATCCCCCATATAGTAACTCATAGCCCGGCTCGAAACCGGCTTCCAGGAATCAAACGTATATACGAATAATCTATAAATATAAATTAGCAGCCGAGCAGCTTATCTTCAACTTTACCACACCGGTATATTAGTATGAAGATTTGTTCTTGCCTGTTGTGTGTTTTATTTATTGTCACAACTCATGAAATCGTTTTAATTGTGTCACCCCGTATCCCATTCTTTATCCAATAATTCAATAGACCAAAGAAAATTAGTTTCATAGTAAACCATTATATTTTCTCAGTCCTCTCTCATACAACTTCCAAAAGGAATTTCTATTTCCCAACCATCACCCTTTTCTTAAAAACAAAGCAGAAAAGGAGCACAATAAATATATTCATTACATTAAGATCACTGTTATTATGGACTGTCACTTGCGCACAAATGTTTGTTGCTTTGAATGAGAGTAATTTATCAGTGGCCGAAATCTGGTTTTCTAGAGTTCTTTGTATGAATCTGACCGACAAGCGAGAACCGATGACGTCATCGAAAATGATTCAGCAGATTACAAAGAGGCCATTGCGGAAAGCTAATATCATTGGACCACTTATCTCGCAAGTCACTATGGAACTAAACCTAATGTATTCCTAATAACAATTGAAATTGTAATAAAACACACATATATACGCACACAGGTTTCTCTATATAAAACTTATACTGTAAGTAATAATCCTACTATAATGAAGCAAGAAAAAGTTCCCATATCGACGACACTCCTGAGGGGGGTGGGGGTAAAGAGAATATATAGTTTCGGAGGCTACATGAAAGAATACAGGGGCCTGATGCGAGGCGCTTCAGGGTTACCAATTGTTGTGCTATAAATGGCGAATAGATACTTAGTATTTTTGCTACTTGCAACTTTTGCGGCTTCTGGTTCACGACATCGTGGAATCATATCCAGCACGTAAGAAAAAGAATGAAGATCAGATGGAAAAGCCAAATATGAATGACTATGAAAGAAAGAAATGGATTAGTTTTGACTTAAAAAAATATAATAGTAAAGGAAACGATTAAAAGTGGCGGTTTTCAGTTTAATGCTTGAAAAGTAAAAGTAATTAAAACTTAAACTGCAACCGACTGCATGGTACAAGACTTTTGAGCAGCTTAGGAAAACTCTCCCTCACCTTAGAAAATTTACTTAAATGAATACAGATATACTATAAATGTTTGATTTATTTTTAAAAATTATAAAACTATTTTACTAATCGGGTTTTCGTTTGCAATTAAATTCAATGATTGAAATAAAAATAATAACATGTAAAATTTTAGTGTTTTATGTTTCCGTCTTAAAAAATCAAGTTGTTCAGATTGCAGTTACAACAAGCCACCATTGCACTATCTCATCTTTCTTGGTATCTTATCTCCATTGTTGCGATGCCCTGATGGAATCTCTCACCATGTTCCTCTAAGGAGATGTTGCGAAGCAGCTCCTCTTTTGAATCTATAGAAACGAGACGAGAACGAAGAAATCCCTGCAAAATCTGCACCTCCAACTACCGTGTGTGGCCACGGGGAGGTGAAGGTTTACGCACTCGGATTTCCTTTTCGCCACAAGGTCTAGCCAGCAGCAGAAGCTGCAAAGCGAAAAGGCAAGCAACGCAGGCATTTAACACTAAAGTGCAGTCCCATCGGTGTGTGGACACGCACTGCACCTCCACCTACCAACCACTGCACCTCCCCCCGTCCCTGTCTTGTGGGTTCTACCTTTTTAGGCAAAGGCTAGAGGAAGGATACTTCGATAACAAACCAGGATCCAGAATGCCTATAGGCGAGCACCAACAGACCGGTGTCTTGGTATCTCCCTGCAGCCGAGGATGAAGCCTGGTCGTCTCGAACCTCTCCTACCACCAGGGTCCTTCTCCCTTAAGTCAAGATACGGGTCCGAAGACTACACACATTCTTGCAGGTTTATGCCCTCAAGAGGGCATCCGTCATCATCGATCTCGATGGACTTACCAAAGCCAAGCCAACAGGTTAAGCACTCAATCACAATCGAAGGAACTTTGTTATCAAAAAAATTGTATTTAAAAAAGATAAAAATAGATTGGCAGCCATATTGTATGGGGGGTTTAAACCCCCCAAATAATGCTCCCCGCAGAGGGATAAGCCTTTGTAGCCTGTTGCACTTGGTACCGAAAGGAACTGCACATCCTCCCAGCCTGAGTGCAGATTAGGGAAGCCGTGTGAATGGGTTGACTTTGAATCTATGACGGGGCCTGGGAAACTGTTATCCCTTAGCTCGCTCTCAACGCAACTTTTGTTCTTTCTTCATTTATTTAATTAATTAGTTAGTTATATATTTTTTTATTTAGTATTATTTATTAGTGTTATTATAATTATTATTAATATTATCTGTCGTAGAATGGACTCTCGACGATATACCATATATAACTATTCGTTGAGGGAACTTCTTTAATTATCTTTAGAGTGCGTGGATGTCTGGCGGGCCGATATTATGTAACTTCGATATGCTTAAGAAGTGGAACTGAGCTCAAGGATAATAATATTGCTATCATTAATAAAATAGAGTTTTATTAATAATAACTATCAACAATACACAAAACGGAAAATATTGACATAAACAGAGAATGGAAAGGGTCGTGGAGACTCGGGCTAATCCGAGGATTAAAGGATTTAAAAAGGTAAAACAAATATAAAGTCAAAGAGATGGGATGGTTCGCTAAACCAATTAAAGCTCAGGATAGAATTGACAAAAGGGTTAAGTACTCAAAGGTAACGTTCGGCTTACATAACTTTATACTAGTGGTGCAGAGGAAGTCGACGTGAAATAATTTTCGGTCCGCTGGCGAGTTCCAGCCGAAGGGGGGGAATAAAATGGTCCTGACGTGGCGTCTTGGGAATGAGAACCGTTTCTCGACGAACGGCTTGAAGAACAATGGCTGTTCTACGTTGTTCTCTTCTGAACAACAGGGGGGGTGAGAACCGTCTCTTGTCTACGGGCTCAAGAACAATGGCTGTTCTAATGTTGTTCTCTTCTGAACAACAAGGGGGAAGGGTGAGAACCGCTTCTTGGCGAACGGGCTCAAAAGAACAATGGCTGTTCTACGTTGTTCTCTTCTGAACAACAAGGGGGAAGGGTGAGAACCACTTCTTGGCGAACGGACTCAAAAGAACAATGGCTTTTCTACGTTGTTCTCTTCTGAACAACAGGGGAAGGGGTTGAGAACCGTTTCTGGTCAACGGGCTCGAACGAACAATGGCTGTTCTAACGTTGTTCTCTTTCTGAACAACGAGAGAGAAGCCTTGCGGACTTGGCGTCACGAAAGGCTCGAACTTTGGTTATCGGAACCTTTTATATAATTTATTTTAAATTGATACTCTTGCAAGAGTAAACTCCAGCGCATGATTCGGCCGTTGGAGTGTCGCACATTCCTAATATAGTCTAACGGACGATGGTCGGTTCCTATCTGAAATTCTTTTCCTATCAAGTACATTTTGAATTTGTCTATGACCCAGATAATCGATAGAGCTTCCTTTTCTATAGTGGCATATCTCTTTTTCGCGTGGTAATAATTGACGCTGCAGGTAACATCTAACGACGGGGAATCGGTTCGCCCGCCCAAGGTAGTCATGTACCACCGCAACTTTTCGTGATTAGGGTCCACTGGGGGAAGGAGTTCGTCGGACACGATGAAACACGTACATCCTGTGTCCCTGACGAGAGTCGATACTCGGCAGCCGTTCACGCTGCCCTCCTCAAATTTCAAAGTTCCCGGTGAACTTTTATCAAAATTAAAATTTACCTGGTGGCCTGACGGAGGGGAAGAAGTTGCTGCTTGGGTCTGCACCACCGGGGGAGCCGGGGTGGCATTAATCTGGTGAACTTGGTGGGCTGGTCCGCTTTTATGCCTAGAATTTTGGGGGCAATTCCAGCTCATGTGGTTTTCTACACCACAGGTGAAGCATATGATTGGTCTCTTCGGGAAGAGAGATGGAGGAGAAATCTTAACGGGAGGTTTGGAGTCCCGTTGTTGGTTTTGGGGAATGAAGTTTTGGGGTTTTCCGGGGCCCAGAAACTTCGTAAGGTAGTCATGTACCACCGCAAATTTTTCGTGGTTAGGGTCCACTGGGGGAAGGCGTTCGTCGGACACGATGAAACACGTACATCCTGTGTCCCTGACGAGAGTCGATACTCGGCAGCCGTTCACGCTGCCCTCCTCAAATTTCAGAGTTCCCGATGAACTTTTATCAAAAATAAAATTTACTTGGTGGCCTGAGGGAGGGGGGGAAGTTTCTGCTTGAACACGAGCTAATTCAATCTGAAGGTGAAGCTCAGCTTGTCTTCTCCGTTCCTCTCTTTCTTCTCGTTGAAATTCTTGTTCTCTTTCTTGTTCTTCTCGTGGGATTTCTCTTTCTCTTTCTTCTCGTTGGATTACTCTTTCTCTTTCTTCTCTTTGGATTTCTATTTCTCTTTCTGTTCTTTGCTCCTCTTGAACGTACTCAATTAGTTCTTTTCCAGAGAGTCCCAAGGATTCTCCTTGCGCTTTAAAGATTTCGAACTGAGTCATCTTTGCACTTGGAGGCACAATAGTCAACCAACTAAAATTCATTGCAACACGAATTATGCCTTCTAGAGAAATTAGCCTACCTAAATATGGGCACTGACCTATTCGTACTTGGTTTCTTGATCTAAATAACCACTGACTAAAATCACACAAAAAAAACACAAACAAATTATTATAACAGTTCCTTGAGCTACTCCAGCTTCTTAAGTTTCAAAAAAAAGGGACAGCAATCGTTAAAACAAAAGGGAACTACTATACTCTATTATTATAACGAATAACACTATGCTTTACTCGACTGAGACCAGTGTTTGCAAAGATATAGCGTTAAACCTTACACACCTGATACCAAATTTTAAATAGTATATATATATATATATATATATATATATATATATATATATATATATATATATATATATATATATATATATATATATATATATATGTCGTAGAATGTACTCTCGACGATATACCATATATAACTATTCGTTGAGGGAACTTCTTTAATTATCTTTAGAGTGCGTGGATGTCTGGCGGGCCGATATTATGCATCTTCGATATGCTTAAGAAGTGGAACTGAGCTCAAGGATAATAATATTGCTATCATTAATAAAATAGAGTTTTATTAATAATAACTATCAACAATACACAAAACGGAAAATATTGACATAAACAGAGAATGGAAAGGGTCGTGGAGATTCGGGCTAATCCGAGGATTAAAGGATTTAAAAAGGTAAAACAAATATAAAGTCAAAGAGATGGGATGGTTCGCTAAACCAATTAAAGCTCAGGATAGAATTGACAAAAGGGTTAAGTACTCAAAGGTAACGTTCGGCTTACGTAACTTTATACTAGTGGTGCAGGGAAAGTCGACGTGAAGGAATTTTCGGTCCGCTGGCGAGTTCCAGCCGAAGGGGGGGAATAAAATGGTCCTGACGTGGCGTCTTGGGAATGAGAACCGTTTCTCGACGAACGGCTTGAAGAACAATAGATGTTCTACGTTGTTCTCTTATGAACAACAGGGGGGGTGAGAACCGTCTCTTGTCTACGGGCTCAAGAACAATGGCTGTTCTAATGTTGTTCTTTTCTGAACAACAAGGGGGAAGGGTGAGAACCGCTTCTTGGCGAACGGGCTCAAAAGAACAATGGCTGTTCTACGTTTTTCTCTTCTGAACAACAGGGGAAGGGTGAGAACCGTTTCTTAGCGAACGGGCTCAGAAGAACAATGGCTTTTCTACGTTGTTCTTTTCTGAACAACAGGGGAAGGGGTGAGAACCATTTCTGGTCAACGGGCTCGAACGAACAATGGCTGTTCTAACGTTGTTCTCTTTCTGAACAACGGGGAGAAGCCTTGCCGTCTTGGCGTCACGAAAGGCTCGAACTTTGGCACTCAAGGGATATTGTCCTTCTTCTGGACAAGTGATGGTGAATCTCGAGGTCGAGGTCCCTTGGCGCACAAAGTTATAGAGGGTCGGGGTGATGTTTCGCGACGAAATCTGGATCTCCAATCTGCTCTTAGTGGTAAAGTTTCCATCTAAATAGTCGAGACACTCCCTTGGAGGGGGGGACAATGGAGTGGGAGCTTCGAGGAGATGCACAGCCGAGCCTGGGAACAATGCCTTATCTGCCTATAAGCCTAACTCAATCTGGCGAGGTTGGCGTATGGGGGCGAACGGGGGGAAGATAAACCTCCTTGTTTAAACATTGACTCAGGTGGCTGCGATAAGGCGCCAAGCTTCAAAGCGAAGATGCACGTGGGAGCATCGTGGTTTTAAATAATATGTGATAGGGGTTGAAATTAACGCGGCCTCAACCCGTTCTATTACACCATTTTTCTCATTATTATTTTAGTTGAGTTATCTATTCTCTGTATTATTATTATTATCATTATTGCGGCTATCCCCTCAACCATTTTCTAGCCGCACTTTGTACAAGGAGGACTGTTTTCAGCTAGACAAAGTTCGATCTGCTAGCCATGGTGCTTTAGTGGTCTGCATGCCACCCTAGCCCTATTATATGATAATAATAAGTGATCATCCACCCTAATCGTTAGTGGCCCCGCCTATCTCTACTCCTCTTGGTGCTTTTTGTTTTAGGGGACACAAAGGAAAAATAGCTTGTGATGTCAACACCTATTTTTCGTTCAAGTAAATTTATAAAAACAAGGAATTTCTATCCTTTAAAAAAAATGTTACTGCTACTTTATTTTTCACTTTCACTAAATCAGGTTCAATCGGTAAATTACATTTATTTTTTAGCTTAAGTTTAGGTTAGGTAATATAACCAAAAAAGTACCAAAATCAGGAGTTTTGTCTTTATAAGAAAAACGCGTATATCACATGGCTATCTCATAGGTAGCCACTTTGGTGACGTCACCAACTATTTTGGGTTTGTGTCGCCTAAACAAAAAGGCGCCCTTCTCTTTATTACATAACAGCCTACCCCCTTCCAAACTTGCTTTTCTATGTACAGAGGTTCAGGCTGCCCGGCGCACTTTCATCCTCATATGGCTCCTTAATCAAGTGGCAGGGTATGCCATGAGGTCACTACCTGCTGCGAGGGCCGAAAGCCCGCTGGGTAAGGCAAGTATTAAACATGGGTGTCAGAGAGAGAAGGTTACTCCCACCCCCCTAGAACCCAACGTCTACCTGTGGCGCCTGAGAAGACACACCTGGACGCCTAGACAGCCCCAAGGAAGCAGCGAGAATTTCGCGCGGTTGTGCGACCCGTGTTGGCCGGAATTCCCGCCCGACAGACGATAGACATGGAGAGGCATCTATTACTCGGGAATCGACTTCGTTCTGATCTGGAGTACTCCGTCGCTCATTTCTCAGCGAGGTTAAAGAAGAAGGAATTTTGCAGCGCCCCACTTACTCGTCGTATCCAAGCCTCCAGTCAATTAGGGTTTACGTGCGTCTCCCCTTCATTTGCACTCCCCCCCTTTTCCTGGAAGCAATCACTGTACATCCTTTCTCGGACTCTCGTACCCGCCGACTCATTTGTATCCGTCCTCTCCGTTTGGTACCCCGGGCCTCATTTTATTTATTGTCATTTATTTACTTGTGCTATTAATATTTTCTTTGTATATAGTAAAGTTACTTTCTCTACCATCAGTTTATCTAATCCCAGAAACTCTAAGATTAGATTATTTAAGCCAACCACACTCGATTTTGTTCATGTGACCCTCGCACTCGAATCTGTATCCCAATTTTCTGGCGTGCCCTCTTCACGGTCCCCCTACGACAATGGGGAATGTTGGGCCATCGATTCTGCTTACATTCTTCCACTACTCATATAAGGTGGCTACGCAGGCACCAACTTTATGGTTAAAGCTCGAGGACTCACAAGCCATTCGCCAACTTGGAGAAGGATCTTGCTGAGGCCAGTCCATCTGGTCTAAGGCGCCTTCCGCGGGTGGAGAAAAGTGGATTCACTATCTTCGCTCCTTCCCCTAAAAGAATAGGAGCAGGAAAAAGAAGACTAAATGTCCATGTGGACTCCGGAGAAGGACAGGTCTGCTGCTGCTTGGGCAAGCGACCAGGCCAAGATCGGCACGTCTGGCCCCGATGCGCCCTCAGGTGGAGAGGCACTGACAAAAACTAAAGTTGCAAGTGCGCTGAGTGGAGCCTCGATTACGTCGGGGCCCCTCATTCAGAGATTACCTGGCGTTTTTTAGTCCGCTGGCTTCAAACGCTTTTTGATTAATCGCTCCACTGATGGCAACCGGTTGTCCAAACGCAACATGATCCATCAAAGGAAAGCATTAGCTCACTTGATTGCTAGAGAGCCGATCGTGACCCGTTTCTCGTACGCTGGCCTTCTGCCCTTCGGACACTTAATGTCTCGCTGGTGAGTGTCACGTCGCACTCCTCCATGAACTTGGTGAAAGGAGTGATTTATGCAAAGGAACTTTTGGACTACTACAAAGATGTCATCACCGTAGAGCTGGCCAACTATGGAGTGGTCAAGGTCGAACGTGTGATGAGAAAACAGGGAGGAGTCCTGAGACCTACCCCTACACTCTTCGTCACGTTCGACCGTGAAAGGATCGCTGAGTCGGTACTTGCCGGTTGGTGTCGTTACCACGTGAAGTCATTCGTGTCACTGCTGCAGAGGTGCTATTACTGCCACCGCTTCCGTCATATGATTTGCTCGTGTAGACGTGCAAAGTCTGGTTTACCCGAAGTCTGTGTAAGTTCCTCCAAGGCTATAAACGATAAATCCATATCGTGTATGACTAAGTGTATCAATTGCGGAGAGCCGCATCCCTCTTCTTCGAAACAATGTGGTGGGTCTCTCTTGGAGAAAGAAATCCTGGCCGTTTAGGTTGCGAATTGTCTCTCATTTCGCGAAGCAAATGAGCCGGCGCGACTGGCACCGCCTGGGACGTTATATACTAAATGATAAAATAGTCTCCCTCTGTTCCTAATCCTAACACCTACAGGGTGACGAGCACGGTCATTTTCGTGGCCTTTCGGAACTGCTCAGCGGGTTATACCCTCCCCTACCCTCTATGCGTTCCCCTGGTTAGGCTGGGGGCACGAAGAGTTCACACCCAACCTTGACTAAAACCAGCCCCCCCCCCCCTTCCCCTTTCTTCAGCGTGACCGTTTCCCGCAAGGTGAAATGGCTGTGTGCCTCCAACGAGGCGATAGACTCACAGGAGGCAACCCCTTGAAAATGGTCGTGAAACCTTCCTCGGAGACTTATAAAGCTATCCCATGAAAGGAGGACAGCAGCAAAGGAGCTTCGAGGCCTACGCCCCCTATCCTAAGGTTGGACTGGGTGGATTGGATACAGTGGATCTAAAGGAGGGTCCTCCGTCTCCGAACCCTCCTGCCCGCTAAAGGTTTTGGGGTGGAGGGAGGAAAAGACTCTTATAGCGAGCCTAACCTTCCCGATAAGTGCTCGAAGGCTACAGCGCCTTCAGCACCTTGTTAGCCAATAGCGCCCGGAGCTTTGGCTCCTGGAAGCGTACGTCTATTCCCGTGAGGGTCTTATCTTCGAAGAGAGCCCCCCGCATCTCCCCCGAGGTAAAACTGGAGGGCATATTCTTTCAATGGAATTGCCCTTCCTTGAAGGCACTTCATTGCGATGATGCATGAGTGGGATTTATTTTAGCGGAAGGTCCGTACCTCCCGCTCGGATCCCTTTTAATTTTATTGGCCGTTTTGGGCTTCTGCTCTTGCTATTGGTCCTACCGTTTTTAACTTCTTTACCTTGGTTTGATTTACTTTACATAGGACTGTTCTATTTATTTTGTTTTATTTTTTATAGTCTTGTTTTAGTTTTTCTTACCTCTTCAGGTTTTCGCCTAGCGCTGCAAATAAATAAAGTCTGTGTGGAAAAGCCTCCCTGGGCGGAGACTTTTCCAAAGGCTAGCCGCTGGTCAGCTATTGCTTCTTAACTGGAAGGGGTGAGGCTCAGCCGATCGCTAACTAGACTTTTAATTGTCTGTCTTCCTTATCCCCCACAACCACCACCTTTCATATGACCCTTTTTTCTTTTAACATTTTCTCTATAACCCAAGTTAAAAGTGGGAGTTTCCAGCCTAAGGTACGCTTTTGGTCACCGGGATCAAGAGATGGTTCTAAGTGGCACCACGACGGTCCCGCCGTCACCCAATGCATTTTTCCCAGAACAGGCAACTGAGAAAAAGTCGTATCTTGTTTACTATCCCGGCAGTTCTACGGACAACAATACAGAATAACTAAAAACCTCGGTGTGGAGAACCGGAGGAGGGTTCAATTCAAAGCTCCACCCTTTCCTAGCAAACACTATTATCGCAGAGAATAGTGTACCCTTTTTATTAAAGGTTTCGTGACATCCCTTTTCCCATGGAGGCACGAAGGTCCAGTGATTCTAACAGAAGGTCGGCAATACAAAAGTGCCTACTCTGAGGCTGCTAGTCACCTTCCGATCCTTAGTTCCACACCCTACATTTACGGGAGAATATGTGACCCTCGGAGCTGTAGATTAGGTGTTCGGCCATGTGTGCCACCCCAGAGCCGTTGTCTTAAATTCAACAGGTTTGGGGGTATAAATTCTACCTGATGAGCGAAAGTGTTTCTGTGCCCTAACTTTCTGCGCTTACCCTCCGAATCAGAGGTGCAATCCCTCTGGTACTCTGTTTTCCTGAGTGCTCGAGAGGTGCAGCAACTGGTACGTGGCAGCCACGGCTCTTCTGGTTCTTATGCCAACATCCTCTTCCCTCCGGCCCATCTTGGGCCACAAGCCCTGATCGCTCATCGATCTCTACTGCCCCCCCCCCTCGAAATTCACTAACTCATGTTCGGTACTTAAGCATAACCTTAGTACTGAAACCCGCACAGATTCGAAATCCGACGGTTTACTCGAACGCAGTCACAGCCCACGTCGTAAACCCCATCGCCGGCGAAAGAACCGCTCTTCCCCTTCAGATATGGAGACCATCTTCCCAACTTACCCATCTGCCATGTCTCCCTTCTCGAAGGTTTTTTTACCTTTAGAGCAGGGCGGCCCAAGACTTTATGGGGCACTAAGAAAAATTTCATCTTCCTTCCAACCCACACTAGATGCTCGATTATTTCTTAGGCTTCACTGTCAGTGTAACACATCCACTATCATCTACATTATTCGTAGTTGGTTTACATCATATTGTCGTTCGTGTGTCATTATGGCTATTGCCAGAAAGACACATAAATGCTGACTGCTGAACAGTCGCAGCAGGATTAATCTATTATCGTACCAACTATGCAAATGATATAAAAATCAATGTTTCTGTAATACCCTTTCATTCATATTACTACTCATTGTTTTTCTTTTGTTTAAAAATGTTTTATCATGACGTCTTGACATTTAAAGCGCTCGTGGGGGCCCTCTGGTGGCGTGGGGGCAATAAGTGACCGCTTAGTTCGCTTATGCCTCGGGTCGACCCTACTTTACAGCCACCCCCTACGCCCATGGACTACGTAACGGTGACAGTTGAAGAAGCATTGAGGAACCTCTTAACCCTTCCTTCCGCTTCACTCCATCCCCCTCCAAAGCCTTTAGTCACCTCCCCAAAGAAAACCTAGCCCCCAACTCCATAGGCCTTTTCCAAAAAATTCTTGTCCGACCGCACCTGGAGTATGCCGTACAATTTTGGAGTCCTTCATTGCGAAAGGACATCGCGAGATTGGAACGCGTACAAGCCAGGGCAACCAAGCTGATTCCCTCTATCCGACATAAAAGTTATGAGGATAGACTAGGGGAATTAGATCTGTTCTCGCTGGAAACCCGTAGACTGCGTGGTCAGCTCATCGAAGTTTTCAAAATACTTCGAGGGCTCAACAATGTTGACTACCGGGATATTTTCACACTGAGTGAGATCAGAACGCGCAATCACGGCTTCAAACTTGAACTGAAGCGTTACAACCGCAATCTGTGTGGCAATTTTTTCACTTACAGTATCTGCGGTATGTGGAACGCACTTCCAGTGGTAGTTGTCAACAGTGAATCTGTTGACCAGTTCAAGTCAAGACTAGACAAGGTCTTGAAAAGTGGCCGTTTAGGGACGCAAAATAATTGAGCAGCCTTGTGCCCGCTCGATTGCTAGTCCAAAGGTACCCTCTTTGAATGGACCGTAAGGTCTCCTAGGGTACATTCTTTCCTTGTTGTTACTCACCCTCAAATTCTCTCCATTAGGTACCATTTACTAATGTCCCTACATCTTCCCCCATGCCTTAATTTCTCTATGGCTTCATCGCGCATCCCCTGATTTCGCGTCTCAGTCCCTGTCCCACACTGCCCACCTGCATATCTCTCCCTGTGCTTAGGCTAAGGAGAGAATTAGTATCCCCTAGATCTCGACCAGAAAAGTCTATGCATGCTCACATTTTCAATTCTGCTTCCTTCTTCAACTCTCCCATTGGAGATGTCGGGTCTACTGTATAACTGGGAAGAGCACCACTTCCCTTCTAAGTTCCTCGTCAGGTTTTGTCCTCCCCTCCCCCCCCCCGGGATAGTGCGGAGGGGAACCCGCTGATAGTCTTGAAGGGCCGACCCCATGGGGCCCCGTGGGTAGAGTACTCCTTCCCCTTGGGCTCCTTGCTTCTTCTCGTTTGTCAAGAACTCACCGTTATATGAGCGGAAAAAAAGGTTGTTTGGGTCTTCTCAATATAACCGCATTTTAAAGATTTACTCAATAGTGGAAGATTTGGATAGTATATGGGGGGGGGCTCTTTCTTATAACTTTATTTATTTATCAATATCATTCATCTTGTTGATTTTCTGTATTCGTATCTATGTATTATTCCTAGACTGAAGATGCCCCTTCAAACATTTACTCCTTTTATCTGACTCATAGTATTCTTGTAGGCTGAGATTCTTTCTACTTTAAGTTGGCTGGGTTAGTTATTGATCTTCTTTTGATTGATGTATCTTCTTTTTTTTTAACGACGATGTGATGATTCCTTGCTGATGCTTCTTGATGACGTGAGGATTTCTTCTTGAATTAGTGATGCGTTGAAACGTGTTAGCCCTTGAAGTCGTTTTCTTTCCATTTTCCTTGACAGCGGTTTTCTCTTGAGTCGATTTCTTGAGTTGTCCTTAAATCGTTTTTCGTGGTCTCCGTTTTCTTTGAGAATTTTCTTTGTAAAAATTGTGGACTTTGGGGTTCGATCTTGGGTCTTTTGAATCACGAGGCTAGCACTCTATCATTACGCTACGGCGAAGTCCGTCTTGACTTGGTAATTTAATGGGCTATTTATATTCTCGCTTTTTGGAAGGAAGTTTTTTTCTCTAATACATCTTCGCACCCCTACAAGTAGAAGGAGATAGTTGTTTAAAGTTGGGAGATGGTTTTGTCCCGGTTCAGAGTGCATCGCAAGCATTTACTTATTTATGGGGGTTTTTTTTCCTTTTTGTTGTTTGTATTTAGTGTTTTTTGTCAACTTGTTTTTTGTTTGTTCTTCTTTGTATTCGTGTGTTCTTCTTATTTGTGTTTGTCTTTTTAGATGTGTTTATTTATTCTGTGTGGACTTCTGAGCTTTCAGGCCTTTATAGGCGGTTGAGTTCAGCAGTTCACGTGTTCGAGTTACTTCTATTTCTTGCGTTAATTGTATACCATAAATGTTGTCTCACTCTGTTGTGCTATTATTGCACTGTGTGTATGAGTGTTTTATGTAAATAATGGTGCAGTGTTCTCCTCAGCGCAGAGTTTTGTGCTTGAGAATAATTGAATTCGGCCCACTTTCTCATGCAATCTTGAAGGGATCCTAATATTGCCACCTGCTGCTCTTAGTTCCGGAGTGACGTCGTTTGTCAGTAATGACCAGACCTGTTTGCCCATTTTCTGTTGTACTATATTAATGGGCTCAAGACGTTGCGTGCGGTGCAGGTCCCTTTGCCGAAGATGTTCGTTCCTTCTGCATTTGTTAATGCATAGGGATGCAGAGTTCTGCACTCGCTGGAGCCTCATCATAGAGGTCTTGCTGGCCTCTTAAGTCACTACTGCAAGGTATGAACAGCCGGGATAAACAACAGGTATAATTTTCTGATGTTGGCCGAGCTAAGGTTTCTAAATCTGTACAGCTTGGAGATTTCTCTCTTCGCCAGATTCTGCCTCTCTTTGTAGTGTCTCGAGTATCCATTGGTCAGAGATTTTAAGGCCTAGGATGGTGCCTTCGGCGGAGTAACCATACCTCCTCCCATCTATCAAGATGGGCCACGTCAACCTGCGACTCAGCGGGATGATCCTAAACTTGTCCCTGTTTGTTCGGATGTTCCATCGTCTCTCATATTGGTTTATATTAGAGATTTCCGCCTTAGTATGAGTTGCCTGTGCCCTTGCTTTCCTCTCCGCACTAGGGACGATTTGCGTGATGTCATCTGCGAATTGCAGATACATCGTGTCCCTGTGTATCGGAGTCGGAAGGTCAATAGTGAAGACCAGGTAGAGCAGAGGGCTCATATAGCTCCCCTGGGGAACGCCCGCTATGAGTTCGAACTCTGGCTTTCTGTGCTCTTCGATCATGAGATGCACCCTTTTGTCCATAACGAAGTCACAGAGGACTCTTTCCAGGACTGGGTTGAGCTGGAGGCTTAGGATCTTCTATTGGATTCCTCCCAACCAAACCTTATCGAAGACCTTCTGCACGTCCCTCAGCACGATGTCTACATAGTAACCCTTCGTTCGGCGATGCGCGATCTTTTCTGTTAGGAGCGCCAGGGCCTTTTCTGTGGCCTTTTTTGGACGAAACCCATGCTGTTGCGGGTTGTGCGCTCGTAACTCGCTCAGTTGAGCTTATATTATGATGACCTATATTGCACCGTATATTCAAGATAAGGCCTAACTAATGCCAAGTACAGTTTCAGAATGACATCAGCACATCTATTACTAACGGTTCTCTCACTAAACCCTAATAGCCTATTAGTTCTAGTCCTAACAATTAAGCACTGCTTTCTAAGCCGGAGGTCAGAACTTACAAGGACACCTAACTCTCGCTTTCTGACCTACCTATACTAAATACACTACACCTACACTTGTTTAGACTAAATTCCATTTGCCATTTCTATGCCCATTGGGATAGTATGGTCGATTCATCTTGTAATACTTCAGTATTAAAGTCAGACCTTATAATCCTACCTAACTTATTATCATCGGCCAACTTGCTTAGGTTGTTACTTATACCTAAGTTGAGATCATTAATATAAATCAAGAGCAACAACTGTTCCAACATTGCCCCCTGAGGAACCCGACTGGTAACATTCACCCACTCAGATTTAATCTCATCTATACTATGCTCTTCGCTGTCTGTCACTAAGCCAGACTGAATCCACCTAAAATACTTCCATTGGTTCCATGCGCTTTAACTTTATTCACAAGTCGTAAGTGTGGCACCCATCGAAAGCCTTGCTAAAATCCAAATGAACACTATCGTAATTCTTATCACTATCGGCAACATTATACACCTTTCTATAAAAAGACAGTAAATTGGTCAAAGAAAATTTAACCCTAGTAAAACCGTGTCAAGATTTCTTAGTCAACTTGTGGAACCTATTAGGGATCACCTAGATAGCTAGGTGATCGCTAATAGGTTCTACCATTTTTCCTACCACTGATGTCAAACTTACTGGTCGGTAATTGGACACAATTGTTTTATCTCCCTTCTTAAATGTAGATATCATATTAGTTTTCGTCCATGCTGCTGGTAGAATGGTCGTCTCTAACGATTTTCTAAATAGGTATGTTTGGGGCTCACTTAAACACCGGTCCCTTGAGTGTAGTGAACTAGTTTGCACTAAGAAGCGCGCAATTCACTGATAGTACAGCACCCGTCTCCTCAAGCATAAGGTCGAAATGAACCATGCCCATGGTATATTCCGTCGCTGACTCAAAGACCCGCTGTTCATTTTGGAGGACGAATCAAACTTCTCTTCCCCTAGCGTTTGGCACCCTATCGTTCACACTTCTTTAGTGATGGTGACTAAATATTGTTCTAAAGAGTAGCGGCTGAGAGGCTAGCCCTATACTTCGTCTCAATCTCAAAATCTTACTTTTATGCTGAATCCCATCTCCCCCTCTAACTGCCAGGTTGGCTTCGGTCAATTTCCCAATGTTTTCGACCCCTTTAGCCATAACATTCAGGGGGCATTCTCGTGCATTAGTGTCACGCTGGCTGCATTTTTATTAACATCCGCAAAGCCTATGGCACACCTCACACTCCGCAATCATATCCAGTCTACTATGTAAGACTTCGCGGATTTTTGCACATTTATTACACAATTTTGGCGCGACCATCACTACCATGTAACACTTAATCTAGGCTCTTTGAGCAGAATGGCGCCTCACAGGACAGCGTGCTCACCTTCGTGATAAACAAGGACTTGTACTCGCCTCCTTCAGTCGCTCTGTACGTTGACAACCTGTCGATCTACTACTGCGTTAGAAGTCTCCTTACGGTGGCCAGGAAAGTCGAAGTTGCCATCAGTGGCCGTCAAGTGGGTCGCCTCAAATGGATTCTCTTTCTTCACAAATCTTGTGTCCTCTTTCGCCCTTTCCGCCTAATCGTTGTGTCTAGGGTCCCTATACCAACGAAACAGTGTGTTTTTGCTTGGTCGCATGTTCAAACGCGAAACTCTATTGGAAGCATCCTATCTCTTACCTCGTTGCCGCCAATTCCCAATCAACATCCTGACCATCGTCTCACACTACTTGGGCCACCGACCGAGATGCTTTAGTCAGTCTCTATAATTTGCGAGACTGGCTACGCAGTGTATGGCTCTGCATCGTCCTTCACCCTCCGACGCTTTGAAGTTGAACAGTCTTTCGTCTGGCCTCGGGTGTTTTTATGTATCCTCTCCAGTTGCCAGCATTTGCACACTGTGGTCCATCCCTTAGCGATTAGACATGCCTTCGTGTGGTCAATAATATTACTCCACTTGCACAATGTTTCCTTCGTGTCCCATGCCCCCATTTACTAGTCTCCCAGGGAAGGTGGCAACATTTCTCGTTACTCCCGTTCCTGTTAGAGCGCTTTCGTGGATACCCATCCGTGGATGGTCTGGCCCTTGCAAATCTGCAAATACCTACTACTCAGGGTGGCCAGATTTTTAAAACTGAAATAAAGGACATCTAAATTGGAGAAGTAGTTGAATATACAGGAGACATATTACTTACGTCAAGTTACGCACACAGCGTAAAGTCACTCTCAGCTGGGGTCCAGATTGACCAGAACCTACTTCGTTGTCTTTTCTTTTGTTTTAAGTTGTGTTCATTGTAGATTTTCTTACAAACAGCTGTTCATTACCATAGGTGGGCATTATCACGATAATGATATCGGGTTATTGGTCATCCGATTTTTTTCCCGCGTTATCGATTCATCGGTATCGCCGATACTTTTGGTTCCAAACTAGCGATAATCGATAAGTTCAGTTTTTGGTTCCAGTTTAACACAAGCACGAGCCGTGCGTGCCTTGGAGGCAGAAATAGGCAGGTCCGAGCTGGGAGGAGGATCCTCAAAACCTATGAGGAGATGAAGGAGAGCCTCACTAGGTAAGAAACTAAGAAACAGTATTCAAATATCCTTACTATTGTATTATAAAATAACGCTATATATATAGTCAATAATCAATATTGTATTATAATTTTAGATTTATCAGTTACCACCTTATCGGGCGATAAATTTATCACCAGTTATCGATTATCGCCAATGTTATCGTTATCGATTTATCGGTTATCGTGATACATTTTTTCGTTATCTCGCCCACCTATGTTCATTACATGTGTCAAAGGGTGCTAGGTAAACTCGGTACCAGGTAATTCGCTACCGGACAGCTCGGTACCAAGGCAAATCGGTACTAGGACAAATCGGCATGTTGATATGATAAATACCAGTAGACCAACAGTAGAAATAAATACGACATAAAAGTTACAATTTTTTTCAGTTAAAAGTTAAAATAGACTAATCAATTACATGCATATAAAATCAATTAAAATTTAAGTAGAGATGATTATAATTTTAAATTGTGAGCAATACTCGCAATAAAATGGAGCTTTAATTTCGGATCGTATGTTTCGATTATATTTAACATCCGACGATAGCAATCTTTGTATTTCTCTTTCTGTTCTAATCAATCAGCCCGCATGAAGTGATTCATTTTCGTTCTAGCAATCACTTCCTCTCGTTTGAGGGTATTAACAAGGTTCCAAATGTTGGGGTGATCGTGGCCATCCTTGTTTAATACAGAATGAAATGCTTCAAAGTTGTTTATTGTACGAGCCATTGATGCTTTGGTTCTTTCTAAAACTTTCCATAGGAGAAAAGGAAAAGGAGGCTCCAATCGTCTTCTTCGTTGACCACGACCTCTTTCTGCTCCGATGTAGTTGTTTTCGAAATAAGACACCAGTGCTTGGGGTATGTCATCGGCGTCAACAAGCGTTTCAAATCCTGCGATCACGTCATCAACGGGGAGAAAAGCAAGGGCAAAAAGCACCGGCATTGCACGAACGAATCTCGCCCCTCCAGTATTGTTTTGAACCATCCACATTTTGCTTATGTTTGGCGTATATATAATTAAGATTATCAACCAACTTCTTCTCACCTCTTTGTGATAAAATAATTTTACTCGACATTATGAATTGGGGGATATGAATTAAGATTTAAAATCCAATTCAATTATACTGATCGATTCCAATCTGGCAAAATAATGAAAGGGAATGCGCGAATACCAAAACGACAAGTTTGCCTCTATTTATATATGTGGGCGGAGCATATAATAATCCACCTTACAAAAGTAGTTCCATTTAACAAATCAACTATAATATTTTAACTAGTTATCAAATAGTTTTTGAAACCTCAGTGTCATAATTTAAATTAACAATAATAACTGAACAAAAACAAATAAACCAATCAACTATTTTATTTTAAATATTTTTAACGAGAGAGAGCAACTAGTAATATATTTTAAGAGTTAGAAAGAGAGAGGGATTGAGGGAGGGAGAGTGAGTGGCACATGATATCCGGTACCTAGTTGTCCGGACACCGTGTCAAAGCATTATAATATTGCAGAAGAGGCATATTTGCAGCAAGTCACTTTATAACTTTGGACCTACTGTTTACTAATTACTAAATTGTGGAGGAAACAAAAATTAAGCAATCCACTAGGAAGAAGTGACCATGTCTGCATACGAGTCATGCGTGATATTAAGGACATAAAATCAAAAGATAGGAGTACATACTATGTGTTCGAGAGGGCTGATTATCAAAGTTTGAAGAAGAGATTTTATGTCAATTGGGACCAATGTTTATCAGCAGACCTATCTACGGAACATATGAGGAAGAAATTTACAAATAAGTTGAGGAAGGTCATTGATGAGCATGTGTCAACATCGCTCCAACGGATTCATGTGTTAGACAAGTGGACGGAGGCCATTTGATGAAGGATTAGTTGGTGATGTCATTTAGTGCGACTTCATGAAGGCATTAGACAGTGCCCCACAAGAGCCTCCTGGCGAAGGTGAAAAGCTACGGAATTTAGGAATTAAAAGACATGCCTTGCAGTGGATTGCAGGATTTCTGACGGGTAGACGTCATCAGAGAAGCCTCAGACTGGAGACACAAAGAGTGGAGTACCTCAGGGTTCAGTGCTCCGGCCATTGTTGTTTGTCCTGTTCATCAATGATCTTCCAGAGGAAATAAAATGATAGCGAGGTGTATTTGTAGGCAGATAACAAGATATTCAGAAAAATTGCTAACAGTGAGGACTGAGCTAAGCTTCCGGAGGACATAGACGAACTGAGATCTGAAAGATGGGTGCTAGAATTTCACCAAGTAAAGACTAAATACAAGCGAGTAGACAAGTCAAGAGTAGCAGAATAGCGATACTGTATGATAAACAGAATCAACAGGGCCAGGACATAGAAAGACTGGTGAGTTAGTGGACGACGTTAACATTTTATGGCCATCTAGTGAGGAAATTAACATGGGTATTAGCTTGTTGGAATAATCAGATAGACTTTCATATTCATGGAACCATCTAGTTTCAAGGCTCTATACACTGCCCTGGTGAGGCGACATTGAGTATGCGAACCAGGTTAGGTGTCATCGCCTGATCAAGGATGTAGACGCTCTGGGAAATTTTCAACGTCGAGCCACAAAAAAATGGTACCTCAGGCTGGAACTAACTACACTGGCATGCAGGAGATCCAGAGGCGACCTGATATAAGCATATAAAATAATCAGAGATATGACGGATAGTGTACGAAAGGGATATTCCGGATGAGAGAGGGTGTTTACCATCAGAGGAAACGAAGAAAATTTAAGACAAGGTCAAGACTTATCAGGAAGTACACCTTTCCAATAACTGGAACGACCTGCAGAAATGGGTGGTGAAATTTGAAAGGCATCTGGGTAAAGTATTATAACTACCAAACACAGATAATCACCACTCGCAGCTAAACTGATAAGGGCAACCAGGCTATTGAGCTAATCACAGGTTTAGGCCCCTTCCAGAACGTAATCTGTGAGTATCTGAGTGATTTGCCATAATTATATATATAGAGTAAGTTGCAGAAAATAAAATGCATACGATGAAAACTTTCCAATAATCTTTTTAAAATTGCTTTTTCCCCATTGTTGCTAGTGTTATTCTTAATTTGTCGTACTTTGCAATGGATCCAACTCAAGAGATGGAGTTCGATTCATAGATTCCCACTGAGAGAAGTCTGCTAGATTCAACTACGCTCAGACCCACCTGATTCGAGATTAGACGCCTCTTATTGGTTTCGACCTCTTCCAAGGTAAGGTTATCTTACTAGGTGCTATCCCACGTTGAGGGGCACGGAAACGAAGCAGCCTCCATCTCAGCACGACAATCATCTTTCCATTTACCGACCTTCCGCACATTCTCCTCAATTCACAATCTCTTGCTACCTGACAAAGTGCCTCACCCAACCCAAAAGGATCGCCTCTGCTACCGACCTTCCACCGCATCACAGAAATGTTGCGTACTCTTCTTCTTGCGTAATACCAGGTTTACCTTATCTCCCACGACCCCACCAGCCGTCTTCACTCCGGCGCAAATTCTTTCATAACACTGAATTACCCTCGGAGCATTTACGTCCGACACTTCCACAAATAACCTTTATTCCTCCTTATTGCTGCTCTTGAGATTTTTATCTTAATTTAGTCACACGTCAAATGTTTTTAGTCGCAGACTACATATCGGTATGTGGGTGGGTCCGAGTTTTGTTCCTTTTTTTTGTAAGAACATTAACTAATCGGCCGATTCTAACTAAATTCGAAACCCCCTTTTTTTTACTCCTAATGGTATAATTTCCGTGGTCCTCCCAAAGTTAGCCCCTTTAATTACTTTGTTTTGGTAATAACTATTCGGCCGATTCTAAAGAAATTTGAAACCCTGATTTATTGCATTCCGTTATGAATTATTGAGTTTTAGAGTTCGTAAGGTCATTACTCAGAATAAGTGAGCCTACCTTTTGATCAACCTTAATTGGTAAGAACCAGTCTTCTAAGCTCCCGATATTCCGATCCATGTAAGAGTAGATGCTAGTTCTACTAACTAGATGATGTCTACACCCTGGACATCATTTATCTTTTCAATCTCTGACTACGAGACGGTAGTAACTACTTAGTTAACCGCTTCTCACCTTAAAGTTGAAAATACTGATCGTCAGATGGAATTTTACATTTTCTCACGATGATCAATTTAACAACGCCAGCGATACTTGTGCAGGAATTGCATCATTTTCCACTTTAGCAAACACAGCCTTTACAGTACACCTATGAAAGTGGTACCCTTCCACCACCTCCGTTGTCATACATACTTTAGCTCATTCTCATAGCAGCCAATTTCAAGTTGGCATACCTTGAATTTTGTATTCTAGAGTAGTGATGTACGATCGACTAGTCATTGAGGTCAACGCGCATAAACACTCAAGATCGCTTCAAGGGATTTCTGTCGATGCAAAAATATACCCACATAGGCAAAGGTACAAGTTTGTGGCGATTTTTTTAATATTTACTGAAGTCGAAACCCATGCAACAAACTCTGCAGTTCAACTACTGTATCGGCCATCAGTTACCACTAGCAGGGGGAAAAAGTAGAACGAAAAAAAAAAATAGGTTTAATATCTTAAATTAGTTGCAGGTAATCAAATACTGAAAGGAGGAATGCGGATCATGGAAATAGTGGAATGAGGGGGAAAGAAAAAAAGAAACTAGAAGATCATTACGAAGCCAAGAGGTCAATGGGTTTAGGCGTACTCTCCTTCACCCTCAACCTCACCCTCTTCCTCGAATTCAGCCTCGTCGTCGGCTGTGGCCTCTTGGTACTGCTGGTACTCGGATACCAAGTCGTTCATGTTTGATTCTGCCTCGGTGAACTCCATCTCGTCCATGCCCTCGCCCGTGTACCAATGGAGGAAAGCCTTTCGTCTGAACATGGCAGTGAATTGCTCCGACACACGCTTGAACAATTCTTGGATTGCCGTAGAGTTACCGATGAAGGTGGAGGACATGCGGAGGCCGCGGGGAGGGATGTCGCACACGGCGGTCTTCACGTTGTTCGGAATCCATTCAACAAAGAAGGAAGAGTTCTTGTTCTGGATGTTGTACATCTGCTCATCCACCTCTTTCATGGACATGCGCCCACGGAAGATAGCCGCCACTGTAAGGTAGCGCCCGTGGCGGGGGTCACACGCCGCCATCATGTTCTTAGCGTCGAACATCTGCTGCGTCAGCTCAGGAACCGTCAGAGCCCTGTATTGCTGCGAGCCGCGGGCCGTCAACGGCGCGAACCCAGGCATGAAGAAATGCAGACGCGGGAAAGGAACCATGTTCACCGCCAACTTGCGCAGATCCGCGTTCAACTGACCAGGGAACCTAAGGCACGTAGTTACGCCGGACATAGTGAGGGATACCAGATGGTTTAGGTCGCCGTACGTCGGGTTCTGAAGCTTCAGCGTACGGAAGCAAATGTCGTAGAGGGCCTCGTTATCGATACAATATGTCTCGTCTGTGTTCTCTACCAGTTGGTGGATGGAAAGGGTCGCGTTGTACGGTTCCACCACTGTGTCTGACACCTTGGGCGATGGCACCACCGAAAACGTGTTCATGATTCGGTCCGGGAACTCTTCGCGGATCTTTGACACCAGCAGCGTACCCATGCCCGAACCGGTGCCGCCCCCGAGGGAGTGAGTGAGTTGGAAGCCCTGGAGGCAGTCGCATTTCTCGCCTTCCTTCCTCACCACGTCCATCACGGCGTCAACCAGCTCAGCGCCCTCTGTGTAGTGACCTTTTGCCCAGTTGTTACCCGCACCGCTCTGACCTGAGAATAGAAAATGTAATCAGGACCTTAACACTATAACGAGCTCAATATGGAAAAAGTTTACAAGAGTAAACCAAATTCCTCGATAAATCCAAGCTAATTGTACCAGGAGATTAGAGTTCCTCGAAATGGTTACAACTGTCTAGCATTTATTTTAAGATGCTAAAAAGAATTTTACTAGGTGAAATTAAACGGCATTATATAAGACCAACTTTAAAATATACTTAAGTCATAACCAAACTAAGATGAAATTATTATTCAAATACTCAAAAAAATCCGCTTCTTAAATTATAGTTAGTGAGAATTCTATAATTCTATATCATTATCATCATCAACAACTCTATAATTTAAGAACGGGATTTTGGGGGGTATTTAAAAAATAATTTCATCTTAGTTTGGTTATGACTTAAGTGTATTTTAAATTTTTATCAAGGTAATTTCTAATTTCTTTAGTTTGAAAAACAAAATACTTTAGTCCAGAAAAAATAAAAGCCTGTCCAAAGCTTTATAATGTTTTAAAAGAAAATGAATTACAATTATTTAAGTTCAGAAAATTTATTAAAATTTAAGTAAGGCTGCTTTATTTTATATTTAACTATATTTTAGCAACGTGATTTTTTGAAAGGGGGGAAATAGTTTCAAGTTCATTTTTAAAATTATTATAATTAGCGAAGTTCAGAAAAGTTATGAAAATTTAACCATGGCCGTTTTTTTTAATTAGATTTTAATCGTAGTAGCGAAGCGCAAGCTCCTCCCGTAGGGGGGAGTGGTGAACCCATTTGGTAGTTAAATTAATCAAATACTGAAGGGAAAGAGCAAAGCTTTACGTTACGAGAAAGGAAAAAAAGGAAGGGGGGGGTACTCACCGAAAACAAAACTGTCTGGTTTGAAAAGTTGTCCATGTGGACCTGCTCGAACGCTGTCCATGGTGCCTGGTTCCAAGTCTACGAGGACTGCTCTTGGAACGTATTTACCCTGGTTGCCTTCATTGTAATAAACATTTATTCTTTCGAGTTGAAGGTCCATCAAGTCTTTCTCCACTCCGGTTGTGTATTCGCCAGTGGGCTGGATTCCATGCTCGTCACTGATGATCTCCCAAAACTGAGGAAATTATTGGCAATAAAAAACTATTCCACCAACAAATTTAGTTTAAGCAGTGAGGAAACAGGGGAGGGGGGGGGGCGACCATCGACCATGCGGGCTTTCTAGCCTTTAAATAAATGTACGTAAGGATTAAAGGAAGAGTAAACCTACTTTAAAGAGGATTAGAGAACGAAGCGTTAATACAGACAAATTAATACTTCCTTCGTTTCAAGGTTGATTGAATTCGTAGGGAAACTGGTCAAAATAAGCACAAAAAAACAGGCTACACAGTGTGGTATGCCCCAAAGGGTGAGGCAAGATCCTGTGAGGTTGCACTTTATTATCAACCCCGCTATTAAGCAACAATATTTGTGGTCGCATAAACTTGCAAGTATCAGAATTAGAGGAATGTTACGGGGGGGGGGGGCCAATTCTTTGACAACCAGCGCCTCTTCTAACTGGTCACTCTCCCCATCTAGATAGTTGGGGAACAAACAGCTCGTCGTCATAAACACCTAGAGGCCATCAAAGTTCCCTCACCACGAAAAATAGGCCAAGAAGTAGCATGCAGCTTTGGACCCACACAACCTGTAGACCATTGTCATAAATGGTTAGTTGTACCATTGTTTGACAACTTTAAATCAGTTCATTTTACCGGTTGATCCTATCTGACGGCAGCCAACCAGAGCATAGCAGCCGGAAACAAAGGACATCTTGAGCCCATTTACAAAAACTGAGGAACGTTTTTCGAGTAAAACGACTCTATGGGACCAATGTCTCCAAGTACAATTTCCAGTGTTTAACCTCGAACGACTTTCTAGATGCAATCTTAGAGGGAAAAGAACCACGATTGACAAATGGTGAAAAAGGCGAGCCAAGAAGGAACTTCTACCTAATGAGGTTGGGGGCAGGAAGGAAATGGGAGGGGGGGGGGGGGACCTACAAGTGAGAAATAAAATGGAGGTAGAAACATGGCATCGTTTAGTGGATCTTTAGTTTAGACCCCAAATCAATGACCTCTATTGGTTAGCAGAGAAAGACGCTCGATTTAGGTGATGTTACGCCACATCGGCTGTGATTAGTGGCCGGCTGGAGTCCGGATTTAGGTAATTTCACGATAACTGCCACGCACTGTAGGGAGCACATTCAGATTCGACGCCAAACTGTATCCACGCCTCTAGCTTAAGACGAATTACTTGTGAACTGGACACTTGGTTCAAAGGTAATTTGTATATTATAAAGTATGGGGGGACGGGGCTGAACGTGGGATCCGGTTATAATATGGCAATGGACCCGAAGTCAAGCCGGCGTCTAACCACACCCGCGAGATGGATGGCAGAGTTTCCGCTCTACTAAAGCCGGAACTAATTCGGGAGAGTTGCGCGGGTAATCATCCAATGAATGCAATCTAAGGCGTTTATTTATATACCTATTTTATAAATCCCCAAATGAGTTTATCGTATAGAATAAGTTTTATGCTTTGCAAATACTTTGAAGTGGTAATAAGTGTGAAATAGTGCTTTGCGCGCCGGAGAATGATAAACCGGCATCTGTAGGAAGATAGCTACAAAACCCGAAAAATGCTAAGGAGGTAGCTTAGTAAAAAGGGAAGAGAATTGGGAGACTGGGCGAAGACGACTGATACAAAGAGCATAAAAGGTGAGATAGAAAGGGCCAATGGATACAGTTAGATTTGGATTTATATAAGTTCCTGTGAATTTCGACAAACCTCTGGGGTGTAATAACACAGCAAATTGGATAAAATAGGCGGAAAGTTAAAAAATGTGGATAAGCATGAACGAGACGACGCGTTATGATGGAAAAGGGCGGGAGAGAAGGAAATCCAAATAAAAAATTACCTTGGTCCCGATTTGGTTGCCACACTGACCAGTTTGAAGGTGAACAATCTCCCTCATTTTAATGAGTATTTGCTGAAAAGAGCACGATAAAAGAAGGTTGATACTCAACTAGCAGCGAGAGTCTAACTGTCATGCGAATTCAGTTACTTCCCCAAGAGAAGCCAGTATATGGCGGCGGTTTGCGCAGGCGCAGTTTGACGCAACAGCCAAGCCCCACCTTAAAAGTCAAATATGAATCTAAAGAAATTTATTAGTCATTTACTTGCTGATATAAAATTCACTCTTAATTTCTTAATATTATAAATTTAGTAATTTTTGTTAAAATTACATTCTTAAATTATAAACTTAGACAATTTGTTAGTTATAGTTACGAAAAGCATTACTATGACTTTAAAAATTCAAATTCTTTGTGTATACGTTTTCACCATTGGTTCTCAGACTTGGGTGATTTTAGAGAACAAATATATAATAACCATTAAATATGAACTTTTTACCTCGATTTGATTATCACCATTAAATAAACGTCAGGCTTTATAATCGATGAGCTTTTAACTCACTGATTCAACTACTCTCTATATATTTAAATTTGGGAAATTCTTGGACCTTTTTGTAATACATTTACTGAGAGGTGGATCACAAAATAACATAATTTAAGGGTGAGAAAAGCCATTATGGTCTCTCAAAGTCACTTCTGATAAAGTATCCCACACCCCAGAAAACCATTATCATGGTATTATCTACATCCATAGGATTGCTGGTCATAATTTTTGAAATGGTGAGAAATGGACGCTTTTTTTAGGATAGTTTCAGAATTTCCCTGCTTTCATTATCAGTCTTAAAATAATGAGATTACAATCCTTGGATTTTGGGATGTATAATAGATTTTTTGAAAGATTAAAAAAATAGCAATAGATTATGTACTTATTTAAATGAAAAGTTGCCCCGGGCCCCCCTAATCCCCAGCTACGCCTCTGAAGAGAGAAACAAAAACGGAGAAGAAAGAAAAACGTGATGGAGAAGAAAAACATCTAATTGAAGAATAGGTCTTGGGTTACCCAATTGGGTCGATGATAGACCATGGATAGATACTACATAAATTAGTACCATTCTTTTAATAAAAACTACCCTTAAAAAAGCGTCCTTTTCTCAGTATTCCACGAGTACATCTAGATTTTTTTTTCCTTTTGAAACAGTAACCTTTATCATCAGTCTCCAGCTCAAAAATTTTCCTATTTTTAATTTATCAATCCCATTTACCATTTTTAAAAGCTGGATCATATCACCCTTTAATCCTTTCAAATGGAAACATTTTGAGTACCTTCAACCTATCCACATAAATGATATAATCAAGAAGTTTCAAGGATAGTATCATTTTTGTTGCTCTCTGTACTGCTCTAGAATCTGGACACCCTACCTGTGATGTAGTGCAAGGTAAGGACCAGGCCACAATACAATATTCCAGGCTTGGCCTAACTTACAAGTTATATAGCTTGATAATAACTTCTTTACTTTTATAACTAACATTTTAAATTTTATTGATATAGCCAAATACCATATTTGCCTTATTTCTACCCTCTAAACACTGCTTAGCAGTGCCGGTTTAGCCTTGTAGCACGTGCTACGGGCCCCGCGCTTGAGGGGGCCCCGCGGGCATGTAAAAAATTAGGCACAGAAGGCCGAGACAAAATAATTATTCATTCTCCTGATTTTTTTTGCATTATTATTATATATGATATTGCTATATATAAGAAAAATATAGAAAACTTCACTAGAGCAAACTGCATAGTACAATAAGTCTGGCATTATCTTATGGTAGTACACGGTGTGGTTCTTTGAAAAGGAATAAAAAATGTACAAAATAAAACCCTCCTTTTTCAGTTGAGTCCTCACAGCCATACGAGCAGTTCTCTTAAATTCCTCAAATAATTTTTTTCCCTCTCTGCAGAGGAAAATGGAGGGTAGGAGTGAGATACAATATATATATATATATATATATATATATATATATATATATATATATATATATATATATATATATATATATATATATATACGGGTGTAGCCCCTCTGTTCCTTGTGCTACGGGCCCCGCAGTTCCTTAAAGGGGCCCTGCTGCTTAGAGAACCTCCGCGGAGTTCAACCAGTCCGTTCCATTTCATAACATGAAATTGCAAAGCAATAAATCTTTCATAGTTTTAACTCTGTTTTAATGCCGTCATTAGCTGAATTCCTAACACTAGTACCCGCCTATAAAAGGAAGCATCTGGGTTTTGGGGGGGTTCACCAGATACTGAAGTTATCACTACTTACATTTAAAACTGAAAAATAAATGCATCCATGCCCACAGACAGATAGTGAAAATAATATAAAAAAAATGACAGAGAGAAGAAGAATTGTGAACTAAAAAAGATCAAAGGGGAACAGGGATTGCATAATAAATCTGGTCGATTTTAAAGCTGACCTTCATATACCCCTACAAGGGTATTTCAAAATCGAGTCTGTAAGTGTACCCCCATATCCCCCACCATTTAGAGGCGATTGTCAGCTGGGACTGACATCAACAGGATTGCGTGCCTTCTTGGCCTTAATGACCACAGATGGGGCATTTTCACTTCTTCACTCTCCATCACTTTCTTTACAGATCTCTCCTTACAAACTTTCTGCGGATACGCCCTCGCTGCTTTTCTATTTCTGCATTCGCCTTTCCTGCGGATACGCCCTCGCTGCTTTTCTATTTCTGCATTCGCCTTTCCTGCGGATACGCCCTCGCTGCTTTTCTATTTCTGCATTCGCCATCCCTGCGGATACGCCCTCACTGCTTTTCTATTTCTGCATTCGCCTTTCCTGCGGATACGCCCTCGCTGCTTTTCTATTTCTGCATTCGCCTTTCCTGCGGATACGCCCTCACTGTTTTTCTATTTCTGCATTCGCCTTTCCTGCGGATACGCCCTCGCTGCTTTTCTATTTCTGCATTCGCCTTTCCTGCGGATACGCCCTCGCTGCTTTTCTATTTCTGCATTCGCCTTTCCTGCGGATACGCCCTCACTGCTTTTCTATTTCTGCATTCGCCTTTCCTGCGGATACGCCCTCGCTGCTTTTCTATTTCTGCATTCGCCTTTCCTGCGGATACGCCCATACTGTTTTTCTATTTCTGCATTCGCCTTTCCTGCGGATACGCCCTCGCTGCTTTTCTATTTCTGCATTTGCCTTTCCTGCGGATACGCCCTCACTGTTTTTCTATTTCTGCATTCGCCTTTCCTGCGGATACGCCCTCGCTGCTTTTCTATTTCTGCATTCGCCTTTCCTGCGGATACGCCCTCACTGCTTTTCTATTTCTGCATTCGCCTTTCCTGCGGATACGCCCTCGCTGCTTTTCTATTTCTGCATTCGCCTTTCCTGCGAATACGCCCTCACTGTTTTTCTATTTCTGCATTCGCCTTTCCTGCGGATACGCCCTCACTGCTTTTCTATTTCTGCATTCGCCTTTCCTGCGGATACGCCCTCGCTGCTTTTCTATTTCTGCATTCGCCTTTCCTGCGGATACGCCCTCACTGTTTTTCTATTTCTGCATTCGCCTTTCCTGCGGATACGCCCTCGCTGCTTTTCTATTTCTGCATTCGCCTTTCCTGCGGATACGCCCTCACTGCTTTTCTATTTCTGCATTCGCCTTTCCTGCGGATACGCCCTCGCTGCTTTTCTATTTCTGCATTCGCATTTCCTGCGGATACGCCCTCGCTGCTTTTCTATTTCTGCATTCGCCTTTCCTGCGGATACGCCCTCGCTGCTTTTCTATTTCTGCATTCGCCTTTCCTGCGGATACGCCCTCACTGTTTTTCTATTTCTGCATTCGCCTTTCCTGCGGATACGCCCTCGCTGCTTTTCTATTTCTGCATTCGCCTTTCCTGCGGATACGCCCTCGCTGCTTTTCTATTTCTGCATTCGCCTTTCCTGCGGATACGCCCTCACTGTTTTTCTATTTCTGCATTCGCCTTTCCTGCGGATACGCCCTCACTGCTTTTCTATTTCTGCATTCACCTTTCCTGCGGATACGCCCTCGCTGCTTTTCTATTTCTGCATTCGCCTTTCTTGCGGATACGCCCTCACTGTTTTTCTATTTCTGCATTCGCCTTTCCTGCGGATACGCCCTCGCTGCTTTTCTATTTCTGCATTCGCCTTTCCTGCGGATACGCCCTCACTGTTTTTCTATTTCTGCATTCGCCTTTCCTGCGGATACGCCCTCGCTGCTTTTCTATTTCTGCATTCGCCTTTCCTGCGGATACGCCCTCACTGCTTTTCTATTTCTGCATTCGCCTTTCCTGCGGATACGCCCTCGCTGCTTTTCTATTTCTGCATTCGCCTTTCCTGCGGATACGCCCTCACTGTTTTTCTATTTCTGCATTCGCCTTTCCTGCGGATACGCCCTCACTGCTTTTCTATTTCTGCATTCGCCTTTCCTGCGGATACGCCCTCGCTGCTTTTCTATTTCTGCATTCGCCTTTCCTGCGGATACGCCCTCACTGTTTTTCTATTTCTGCATTCGCCTTTCCTGCGGATACGCCCTCGCTGCTTTTCTATTTCTGCATTCGCCTTTCCTGCGGATACGCCCTCACTGTTTTTCTATTTCTGCATTCGCCTTTCCTGCGGATACGCCCTCGCTGCTTTTCTATTTCTGCATTCGCCTTTCCTGCGGATACGCCCTCGCTGCTTTTCTATTTCTGCATTCGCCTTTCCTGCGGATACGCCCTCACTGCTTTTCTATTTCTGCATTCGCCTTTCCTGCGGATACGCCCTCGCTGCTTTTCTATTTCTGCATTCGCCTTTCCTGCGGATACGCCCTCACTGTTTTTCTATTTCTGCATTCGCCTTTCCTGCGGATACGCCTCGCTGCTTTTCTATTTCTGCATTCGCCTTTCCTGCGGATACGCCCTCGCTGCTTTTCTATTTCTGCATTCGCCTTTCCTGCGGATACGCCCTCACTGTTTTTCTATTTCTGCATTCGCCTTTCCTGCGGATACGCCCTCGCTGCTTTTCTATTTCTGCATTCGCCTTTCCTGCGGATACGCCCTCACTGATTTTCTATTTCTGCATTCGCCTTTCCTGCGGATACGCCCTTGCTGCTTTTCTATTTCTGCATTCGCCTTTCCTGCGAATACGCCCTCACTGCTTTTCTATTTCTGCATTCGCCTTTCCTGCGGATACGCCCTCGCTGCTTTTCTATTTCTGCATTCGCCTTTCCTGCGGATACGCCCTCACTGTTTTTCTATTTCTGCATTTGCCTTTCCTGCGGATACGCCCTCGCTGCTTTTCTATTTCTGCATTCGCCTTTCCTGCGGATACGCCCTCACTGTTTTTCTATTTCTGCATTCGCCTTTCCTACGGATACGCCCTCGCTGCTTTTCTATTTCTGCATTCGCCTTTCCTGCGGATACGCCCTCACTGCTTTTCTATTTCTGCATTCGCCTTTCCTGCGGATACGCCCTCGCTGCTTTTCTATTTCTGCATTCGCCTTTCCTGCGGATACGCCCTCACTGTTTTTTCTATTTCTGCATTCGCCTTTCCTGCGTATACGCCCTCGCTGCTTTTCTATTTCTGCATTCGCCTTACCTGCGGATACGCCCTCGCTGCTTTTCTATTTCTGCATTCGCCTTTCCTGCGGATACGCCCTCGCTGCTTTTCTATTTCTGCATTCGCCTTTCCTGCGGATACGCCCTCGCTGCTTTTCTATTTCTGCATTCGCCTTTCCTGCGGATACGCCCTCACTGCTTTTCTATTTCTGCATTCGCCTTTCCTGCGGATACGCCCTCGCTGCTTTTCTATTTCTGCATTCGCCTTTCCTGCGGATACGCCCTCACTGTTTTTCTATTTCTGCATTCGCCTTTCCTGCGGATACGCCCTCGCTGCTTTTCTATTTCTGCATTCGCCTTTCCTGCGGATACGCCCTCACTGCTTTTCTATTTCTGCATTCGCCTTTCCTGCGGATACGCCCTCGCTGCTTTTCTATTTCTGCATTCGCCTTTCCTGCGGATACGCCCTCACTGTTTTTCTATTTCTGCATTCGCCTTTCCTGCGGATACGCCCTCACTGCTTTTCTATTTCTGCATTCGCCTTTCCTGCGGATACGCCCTCGCTGCTTTTTTTTCTGCATTCGCCTTTCCTGCGGATACGCCCTCACTGTTTTTCTATTTCTGCATTCGCCTTTCCTGCGGATACGCCCTCGCTGCTTTTCTATTTCTGCATTCGCCTTTCCTGCGGATACGCCCTCACTGTTTTTCTATTTCTGCATTCGCCTTTCCTGCGGATACGCCCTCGCTGCTTTTCTATTTCTGCATTCGCCTTTCCTGCGGATACGCCCTCGCTGCTTTTCTATTTCTGCATTCGCCTTTCCTGCGGATACGCCCTCACTGTTTTTCTATTTCTGCATTCGCCTTTCCTGCGGATACGCCCTCGCTGCTTTTCTATTTCTGCATTCGCCTTTCCTGCGGATACGCCCTCACTGCTTTTCTATTTCTGCATTCGCCTTTCCTGCGGATACGCCCTCGCTGCTTTTCTATTTCTGCATTCGCCTTTCCTGCGGATACGCCCTCACTGTTTTTCTATTTCTGCATTCGCCTTTCCTGCGGATACGCCCTCGCTGCTTTTCTATTTCTGCATTCGCCTTTCCTGCGGATACGCCCTCACTGTTTTTCTATTTCTGCATTCGCCTTTCCTGCGGATACGCCCTCGCTGCTTTTCTATTTCTGCATTCGCCTTTCCTGCGGATACGCCCTCACTGTTTTTCTATTTCTGCATTCGCCTTTCCTGCGGATACGCCCTCGCTGCTTTTCTATTTCTGCATTCGCCTTTCCTGCGGATACGCCCTCGCTGCTTTTCTATTTCTGCATTCGCCTTTCCTGCGGATACGCCCTCACTGTTTTTCTATTTCTGCATTCGCCTTTCCTGCGGATACGCCCTCGCTGCTTTTCTATTTCTGCATTCGCCTTTCCTGCGGATACGCCCTCACTGTTTTTCTATTTCTGCATTCGCCTTTCCTGCGGATACGCCCTCGCTGCTTTTCTATTTCTGCATTCGCCTTTCCTGCGGATACGCCCTCACTGCTTTTCTATTTCTGCATTCGCCTTTCCTGCGGATACGCCCTCGCTGCTTTTCTATTTCTGCATTCGCCTTTCCTGCGGATACGCCCTCACTGTTTTTCTATTTCTGCATTCGCCTTTCCTGCGGATACGCCCTCACTGCTTTTCTATTTCTGCATTCGCCTTTCCTGCGGATACGCCCTCGCTGCTTTTTTTCTGCATTCGCCTTTCCTGCGGATACGCCCTCACTGTTTTTCTATTTCTGCATTCGCCTTTCCTGCGGATACGCCCTCGCTGCTTTTCTATTTCTGCATTCGCCTTTCCTGCGGATACGCCCTCACTGTTTTTCTATTTCTGCATTCGCCTTTCCTGCGGATACGCCCTCGCTGCTTTTCTATTTCTGCATTCGCCTTTCCTGCGGATACGCCCTCACTGCTTTTCTATTTCTGCATTCGCCTTTCCTGCGGATACGCCCTCGCTGATTTTCTATTTCTGCATTCGCCTTTCCTGCGGATACGCCCTCACTGTTTTTCTATTTCTGCATTCGCCTTTCCTGCGGATACGCCCTCGCTGCTTTTCTATTTCTGCATTCGCCTTTCCTGCGGATACGCCCTCGCTGCTTTTCTATTTCTGCATTCGCCTTCCCTGCGGATACGCCCTCGCTGCTTTTCTATTTCTGCATTCGCCTTTCCTGCGGATACGCCCTCACTGCTTTTCTATTTCTGCATTCGCCTCTCCTGCGGATACGCCCTCGCTGCTTTTCTATTTCTGCATTCGCCTTTCCTGCGGATACGCCCCCACTGTTTTTCTATTTCTGCATTCGCCTTTCCTGCGGATACGCCCTCGCTGCTTTTCTATTTCTGCATTCGCCTTTCCTGCGGATACGCCCTCACTGTTTTTCTATTTCTGCATTCGCCTTTCCTGCGGATACGCCCTCGCTGCTTTTCTATTTCTGCATTCGCATTTCCTGCGGATACGCCCTCACTGCTTTTCTATTTCTGCATTCGCCTTTCCTGCGGATACGCCCTCGCTGCTTTTCTATTTCTGCATTCGCCTTTCCTGCGGATACGCCCTCACTGTTTTTCTATTTCTACATTCGCCTTTCCTGCGGATACGCCCTCGCTGCTTTTCTATTTCTGCATTCGCCTTTCCTGCGGATACGCCCTCACTGTTTTTCTATTTCTGCATTCGCCTTTCCTGCGGATACGCCCTCACTGTTTTTCTATTTCTGCATTCGCCTTTCCTGCGGATACGCCCTTGCTACTTTTCTATTTCTTCATTTGCTTTGCTAATCGCTTCATTGAGAAGAAGCGCCAAATCCCATTCCATTACTTCGTCTGCTCTTTCGTTTTTGTATGATCCACGTATGGCTAGTATAAACAAAGTAATTAGCCCTTCCCTCCTTCAAATAGGGGAGGGGGGGGGATTCAAAACACTATTTTCCCACTGCAATGATCATCAGGCACCTGAATTGGTAGATACAACACATCAAAACAAGGGCTTCGAAGAGTTGCGATTGTGAGTAAGAAGGTGTAATAATGGTTGGGAGTGGGGCTGATTGTTTGGAAAAACAAGAGAGGGAGGTGGGGGAGCAAGCAACACGAATCGATAGTAGAGGACAAGGGAAAACACCTCGCAACGGGCATAAGGTGTAGAATATTCACCCATGCTGCAACTAACATCTGGAAATTGAATAACCCTCCAGGCCCTAATCCCCATGGGTATGTATCTCCCACACATTTTTACGTTTTCTTTCTTCACCTGCACTCTCTTTACAAATCTCTGCTAATAAACTTTCATTTCCGAAACTGCCTTTGTTCGTCTTCGCATCCTAGTTTCAAGTATCAATACAAGGTACGAACAAAGTGCTATGGGGGGATTTAGATATACACTTCCCCCCTCCGGAAAAATCCAGCTGGGAGTACTACACTTTCTTGCAAACACCCACGCAACTGACAATCAATTACATTATGCCTTTAAATATCAATAGTGACCATGTTGTATAAAACATACTATTTTGGACAGTCTGTATGATTAATGCCTCCCCTGCAAATCCATGTTGGAATTTTACTAATATGTAGGTTTTGCTACATGTTTTTTTAAAAAGCCTATCTGGCGACTGCCTACTAGGGCTACAGTAGTCATAATCAAGCTACAGCCTAACACTAAGCTAGATTAAAAAACAAAACAAGTAAATAACAAAGATAAAAACCGGAACGAAGGCAAAGTAAGAAGCAAATATTAACAATGGTTCTGCTACAAACTCCTTTTGTTTGCTTGAATAGTATTCATATGAGATACGATGGCCATTGATTAAGAGTGAGTCATCATACCTGGCTGACTCATGAGCTGATCTAATAGGCTCTAAAAACAGTAACACACGAGTTACGCCTATTTAAATATATTTGGAAGTTGGACTAAATACTCTACCATGTTTGGTCCTGGTGAATGGGGTAGAACTGTCCGAATCTGTTCCTACCAGGGCGGGCCCGAGGCATAAACGAACTAAGCGGTCGCTTAGGACCTCCATGAGCGCTTGAAATGTCAAGACGTCATGATAAAACATTTTTAAACAAAAGAAAAACAATGAGTAGTAATATAAATGAAAGGGTATTACAGAAAAATCTATTTTTATATCATTTGCAGAGTTGGTACAATAATAGGTTAATCCTGCTGCTGACTGCTGCCACTCTGCAGCAGTCAGCATTCATGTGTCATTCTGACAATAGCCAGAATGACACATGAATGACAGTATGATGTAAACCAACTACGAATAATGCATATGATAGTGGATGTGTTACACTGACAGTGTAGCCTATGAAATGATCGAGAATCTAGTGTGGTTGTAGTGGTGTGGGGGCCCCCAAATCAAATTCTTCTTAGGGCCCCATAAAGGCATGGACCGGCCCTGGCTCCTACCCGAGATGGTAGTGTAGAAACTATAGAATTCTAGATCGAAGAAGGCATGTTGTTGGATGAAGACTTAACTACCGCTTAAATTATTGATGGGATTGATTAAGAATTAGATGCTTGGAGACGGTTTGACCAACGATTGCAATCTTGTTATCTTTCAATTGTTTTTCGATAACAGAAAATCATAAATTCTGCTGCCATTGAATCATTGGGATATTTTCGTTTATCCAAATATGACTGCCTGTCATTATATACATGCGTTGTTTTGATATGAGGTTTACCACCGTTGCGCATTTCATTTTTAGGCCTATTTTAGTGGTAGATCTACAGTTTGATATTGGATTCAGAACACTGGTCACTATAGTATAAGGTAGCCTCCAGAAATTTGGTCCAATCGGGACTCTATCGAGTAGTTAACCACACTATATGCGATTTTGCTTCGTTTCGGATATAAGAATTAGATGCTTGGAGACGGTTCGACCAACGATATGCAATTTTGTTATCTTTCAATTGTTTCTCGATAACAGAAAATCATAAATTCTGCTGCCATTGAATCATTGGGATATTTTCGTTTATCCAAATATGACTGCCTGTCATTATATACATGCGTTGTTTTGATATGAGGTTTACCACCGTTGCGCATTTCATTTTTGGGCCTATTTTAGTGGTAGATCTACAGTTTGATATTGGATTCAGAACACTGGTCACTATAGTATAAGGTAGCCTCCAGAAATTTGGTCCAATCGGGACTCTATCCAGTAGTTAACCACACTATATGCGATTTTGCTTCGTTTAAATTAAAATCGGTATTTCTGCTAGGCTAGGCCATAGCTCCAAAAGGCTTCCAAGCTCTTCATGGAGAAATTTGGAGATCTCGCTATCTGTATTATTTGATGCTTTCACGTACCAAAAATGTGGGTGGGTGTATGTAGATGACACATTCGTAATCATCGACAAAACCAAAATACACCAGTTTCACGGGCATATAAAGTGTTATCCCCGAGGTTCATTTCAGTGTCGGCAAGGAAGAAGACTCAAAGCTCCCATTTCTGGATCTGTCGGTTTTAAGAGAAGACTCAAAGCTCCCATTTTTGGATGTATTGGTTTTAAGAGAAGACACATGCCGAGAGAATTCTAATCGTTAACAGTGTCTACCCACTCAAGCATAAAAAAACTCATTAACAGGGATTCGATTTATTGTAGTAACATCTTACTGCGAGCGGACACAGAACACTAAAAGCCGTGTTCAGCTAACAACTACTCTCCGATGTTTGCTCTAGCTTGGTAGGAAACCCCGTAACCAGAACAACAGTGTAGATACACTAAATTGAGTAGCACTACCCTATATATGGACTATATTGTAAATAATAGCGCGACTCTTTCGACATCATGGTGTAGAAGAGGCTCACAAACCAGCTTGCTAAAATAAAAGATAAGGTGGACGACAGAAAGAAGACAGGCATTGTATACAATATCAGATGCAGTAGCTGCCCGGCAAAATATGTCAGCTAAACGGGGAAAATATTCCAGACCATTGGTCATTGCGTCTCATCTTTGCTTCTGAAGGAGACGAGAAGGATTAAGAAGGAACCAAAATCGTCAGAAGAGGAGCAAAGATAAGGTGCAGGGAACTCTCAGGCTGCCTCAATAAGCAGATATACGAGGGTCGGTCAATAAGTTTTGCAATTCGGATATAAGGAAACGAGATATGAGGAAAAGGGTTTTATTATTTTTCAATATAACTACCCTCGACTTCAATGCACTTGCGCCACTTGTCCCTGAGGCTTTGAATTTCCGACAACCACAAATCTCCCGACTGCTGTTCCATCCACTCCTAGACGGCGAGCTGGATATCTTCACCGTCCCCAAACCGGCGTCCAAGCCGTGCAGCCTTGAGCTGACGGAATAAAAAGTAGTCACTAGGGGCCAGATCTGGACTGTAGGGGGGATGGTTGAGCTGCTCGAATCCGCACTCGCGCAGGGCAGCTTGTGCAACTCTGGCATTGTGAACTTTGACGACGTTGAAGTCGATCATGGGGCGTGAGGTTTCTAGGGACCCACCGGGCAGAGACCTGTAGAACTTGGAGATTTCTCCCCTTGCCAGGTTCCGCCTCTCCGTGTTGTGTCTCGATTATCCATGGTCGGTGATTTTAAGGCCCAGGACGGTGCCTTCGGCGGAGTAGCCGTATCTCCTCCCATCTATGATGATGGACCATGTCAACTCGCGGTTCAACGGGACGATTTTGAATTTGTCCCTGTTGGTCCTGATTTTCCATCGTCTCTCGAATTGGCTGATGTTATTGATTTCCGCTATCGTGCGAGCCGCCTGCGCCCTTGCTTTCCTCTCCAGGAACGGGACAATTTGAGTGACGTCATCTGCGAATTGCAGATACATCGTGTCCCTGTGCACCAGAGTTGGCAGGTCGATGGTGAAGAACAAGTAAAGCAGAGGACAGGCAGCTTCCCTGAGGAACGCCAGCCTTTAATCAAATTCAGGGCTTATGTGCCCTTCAATCATGAGACAAGCCCTTCTGTCCATGATGAAGTCACAGAGGATCCTTTCCAAGATTGGGTCTAGCTGGAGGTTCAGGATCTTGTATTGAAGTCCTTCCAGCCAGACTTTATCGAAATCCTTTTGCACGTCCCTCAATACAATGTCTACATAGAACCTGTTCGCTTGGGTGTATGCTACTTTCTCAGTTAGGAGCGCCAGTTTTGGTGTATGTGCCCCTTTTATTGCGGAACCCATGCTGCTGTGGGTTGTGCGCTCCTAACTTGCTCAATTGAGTTTGTAGTCTATTCGCTAAAAAATTTTCAAAGATTTTACCCTGTATCTAAAGAAGGGAGATCGGGCGATAGTTTGCCACCTGGTCTGTGGGCTTGTTGCTCTTTGGAATAAAGATGATTTTGGCCATCTTGTATCAATCAGGAAAGTAGCATGTATTCAGGGCGGAGTTCATTGTGTTCGCCAATCCCTGAATAATTTGCCTTGGGGGCATTTACGAGGTTGTATGTCGTAAACCCAGACCAGCCTGGAGCCCTCTGTTGGAAGGACCTTATGATGTTCAAGGCCTCTTCGACAGTTATTGAGCATCCGTGGTCAACCATCACTCTTTCTCGAGATACTTGCGGATGGGGGTGGGTTCTATGTATCATTGTGCCGAGGTCGTCGAGCAGTTGGTCTTCGAAGTCCTGGTCGAAGTCGTCGTTCTCCTCAGGTGATATAGCGAAAATTTCTTGCCAGTGTGATCTAAATCTTCTTTCGAGAGACTCTGGGTCCTCTATGATGTCGTCTACTTCTTTAATTTGGGTTCTAAGTCTGGGAGGCAATCCCCTAATTCTTTGGATGTTTTTCCAAAATTTTACAGGATTGCTCTCCCTTTCCAGTCTCCCAATGATGTCATTCCATATTGTTCTTTGTTTTTCTGTTGTGATGTCTTTCAGTTCCACGCCTAGATGCCTCATTATGGCTGTCCTTACCCTATTAGTTCCTGTCCTGCTGATCTCATCATAGATTTCTCTATGTTCTCGGGCGATTTCTCTCATTTCATCCGTCCACACAAGTTGTGGGAGCATTTTATAGGAGATTCTGGGAACACATCTCTCGTTGGCTAATCTCTTCGAGATTAGCGTCTCCCAGATCAGTTGGTTGGTATTTACTGAGTATCTCTCTATATTGCTCCCAGTCAACTTTCGCGTAACTTTTCCTAAGTGGAACGGGCTGGAGAATTGTTGCAAGCGAGATAGTGGTGAGAATCGGGATATGATCGCTCGGTACCACTGGTCCGGGCTCATTGACGATGTTGAAGGGGAAGTTTTTAGATGTCAACACAATGTCCAGTTTTGTTGCCGAACGTTGTGTTAAGAAGGTCGGGAAATCTGGCCCGGCCCTCTGGAGTCTGTCTCTTTCAAGTAGAAGCTCCAGGTTTCTTCCCCTATGGTCGGTGCTCCCGTAGCCTGATGCACGGCATCTGGCATTAAGATCACCGCCAAGTAATGTCAGTTTCCCGCGCCCGAAAAAGTTTTAAAAATTAGGGATCGGCAGGTAATCTCATCGCGGAGGTTGATAGGCCGCCGCTACGGTTAGGTCTCCAACCAGGGTAGGTATTGCTACTGCCACGAATGATTCATCTAGACTTGGAAGGGTTTTGTATGTAATGTTGTTCCGGATCGCGATGGCAGTGCCATCGTAACGTTCTTGTGTGTAGTTTTGGTTTATGACTGTGTAGTTGGGTATCTTGATGCTGTTCGTGTTTGAGTTAAAGCCGTGTTTGGTGATGAGGACCCATTTTACGAAATATGTTTCCGTAAGGAATGTGTTTCCCTACCCATCCATCAACGTTAACTGACAGAATTTTTAGTGTGTTGTTATTGTTTTCCATGTTTGTATTCTGTAGTGTTTGTGTGTGTTGGTTTGTTCTGTCACTGGTTTTCACTGCATGAGTATTTCCCGTTCCGAATTCTTCTGAACTCTGCCTTGCTTACGACGGAGGCAGGAGTCCCTATACAGCTTGATTCTGGCCTCCATGAGCGCTCCAACTACCAGCGCTTCTCGGTCTGGGGAGTCGTAAGACCATTTTAGTAGCCCCGCTTTCACTCCTTCTATGATCTTCCCCACCTTGGGGTCTTTTGGGAAGGAAGTTTCAGACGCTCTGAAGAACTTGATGTTTAGTTACTCTCCATCGAATTCCTTGATTTTCTTCGGATTTCTTCTTCTCTTAGGAGGTTGAGAGATCTCCCGCTCGTCCTCTGATGACGAAACCGAACTTATGAGATTTCCTTCAGCCTGCTTTATACGTCTGGCTGCTCTCTTCGCACTCTCTTCCCTTTTCCTCCTTGCTTCTAATCTTGGGTCTTTGTTTGGTGACCTATGTGGGACTGGCTTTTGTTCTGTGTTGTTGCCACTATCCTCTCTTACTTCGGCTTCACTTGGGAAAGGGGTCGCAGGTGCCTCTTTCTCTGCTCCAAACTGCATTTGCAGGACTTCCCCTGAAGGGGGGTTTTCCAGGAACCACATCTCTGCCAAGCCATTGTGTTTTAGCATGTTATTCACTTCCCTGGCGAAGCAGCTTGGGTTGGTCAGGTTCCTTACATGCGCATAGAGAATGCACGTAAGGATTTTTGTGGCGTTTTTGTCATTTTTGTCCACCTTGATAAAGGTTCTCGGAGCTGGGTTGTTTGGGACATTTGCTGAGGATGTGGCTTTTGCCGCTTGGGCATAGGTGGTATTTTCCCTCCTAACACTTTCCGCCCTCTTTGTTTCCGCCTTTCTCCTGATAATTTCCTTCTTTTGGGGGCAGGACTTCGCCATAGCCCCATGTCTTTGGCTGCAGTTTGGGCACTTTTCCTCCTTGGCCGGGCATTCGCGCCAGCCGTGTCCCTTTTGGCTGCATCTGGAACAGGTTGGTTCCAGCTCCTTGGAGTCCTTCGTGGTGTGATGCTCCAGACGGTAGCCATTAAAGCAGATCTGCACGGGGGTGTGCTCCTCGCGTTTGACCTGCTCACCACTAATCTTGGCGTTAAATAGAAGGTGACTGACGATCTGCGATCAGCTACTGCTTCTTAAATAAACGAGGCAGAAGCGTGCAGCTGCAGGTCCTGACTTGTAATAACTTGTCCTAACACCCCCACAAACAGCCATCCCCCCTCCCTCTGTTTTGCCCTACCGATTCGCAAAACTTATTGACCGCCCCTCGTACATAGGCAATGTATACAATTACTGTATTAAGACATTCCCCTGTAATTATTTTATAATTTATTAAGATGGATTTATTTTTATTTATATTACTATTTGCATGGCCATCATTTGGGTGACTGTGGGGGCACTTACCCCCCCCTCGAAGCCTTTGAAATAATAATAATAAAAATAGTAAACAGTAAAATTCGCTCAAAATATGTGTGTATGTGTGTGTGGGGGGGGAGAGGGGGAGTGGCCTGTGGTTGAAATGAATGAGACTTGATCGCGTTCTGGCTTAACACGAGCGCATGGGACACGGTGAGGTAGAAGTGCAACCTCACTTGTCTGCCAGGTCTGGTAATGTATAGTAACACTGGCTTACTATTATGAAGCGATCACAGCAAAGTGTCGTTAGCTTTTTTATCCAAAAGAAGAAAGAATCTGAGTGTTCTGAGTCTGAAATTGTGAAAAAAGTTCAGCAAGATCCCGAAAAAGAAAGTATCAACCAGCCTCACTCTAAGCTTAAGGAGGAGCAAATAGTAGATGGCCTACCTACTGCTGCTACTCCATCAACATCAGGGATAGCCAGCAAGAGCGAGATGTAAGTTTCATTAAGTTTATAATTATTACTAGAGTACTTCTACTTATATACTGTAATATAAATAGAGAGATAGGATTATAAACAAATAGCTAGGCAGAGATAAATAGATATATGGCCAATGTAACTTATTCGCAGTTTTGTTATTTAATTTTTTAATAAATCAATAGGCCTAGTTCTAGATACAATAGTTAGATTTCATTATCCGGTCGGGGATCCTTCTGGATCAAGGAAGGATTGGCGTCGACTAGGTGTAAAGCATTTGGAAAGGCAACATCATCTTCACAAGCAAAATGGTCATGTGCCTGAAAAGAAAAGTATTCAGCCAATGAATAATCTCAATTATGATCTATTTGAGCACAAACTTGGAACCTGATCAAAACACTTACATATATTAAAACTTAAAACAACAAAAAGAGTCCATGAACCCATTATGATGCGGATAACTTGGAGTGACACAAAATCAGCCATTTGGATACGTGGACAAACCAAACTTCAGGATATAGTGGGAGCTATAAGAAACCTGAAATGGAGTTGGGCAGGCCATGTGGTAAGATTCCAAGACGATAGCTGGACCGATTAGACTCCACTTGATAAAGGACAACTGAAAAGAAGACCAAAAACAAGATGGAAAGATGATCTTCAAAATTATGCCAAAAATTGGAAACAAATTGCGCAAAATCGACAAAAATCACAGTAACTCCCTTTCTACGTCTCTTCTTTAGGCCCAAGTGCTTTACATATAGATTATCTGCTATAAAACCAATCGATCTTCCCCCTTTTCCACACAGGTCGATATAAATTAAATCTCTACAACGACACTTTAATTATAATAAATATAACCACTTTGTAAGTAATTTATCATTATCGACCTGACGATTCTAATCAAGGTTCTCTAATGAAGGATGTCTGAATGGAGATTGTGTTGGAGCCTAAATGGAAAATCTGCTGAATATATGGGCGGTTCTTAATGACCTCATGATACGAGATGACGTCTCTGTGTGAGAACACTTCCGATGAAAGTTTGTCGCTGTATAAAAGTGGATTAAGAACTTTTCGTTGTCCTGTTTGGCGGCATCTCAAAGAAAATGCTTATGGTCTTGCATTAGGCACGCGTTACAGGAGGGATCTGTCCCAGATGTTTTTTTCCTGGAGTGAAAAGTTGCGGTGATTGCGTAAGCACAGTCGTGCTTGCCGTAAAGTTAGGCGTCATAGGGCCAAAGAGTCCCAGTTGTCTTATTGCGCGAGGGGAACGCCATTGGGAGAATTTGATCGCCCTACTTTCCTCGGGGCCGTCTTCTGGGTCTCTTCTAGGTGACCAAGTTAAGATTATTTCCCCCATATTGTGTATTTTTTTTCTCGCAATGTGTCATGTCCATTTCGTTAATATTTTTTGTTCCTTTCACTATAACTGTCATCCCTGTTTGTGTCCTTATCCATTTATTTCTTTATGGTCTCTGTGGGTTATTATTTCCTTATCGCGGGCCTGTTTGAATTAATGTTTCTCTGAGTCGCTTCAGTTTCTGCCTGTTTTTTGTCTTCAGGATCCAAGTTAAAACTGGTCAGATCCATCAATGGAAGGCTCTCCATGAAAATTGGACAGAGTATTCCTTGAATTTTGCCTCTGATAGTGTTCTAGTTTCATTTCATAGAACAACGGATGAAAAAGTTACAAGGAAAGTAAGGTGTATTGGAAGATAAGATGCGCTCAAACGGGTTGTTCAATGGAAGAGTGAATGAATGATGACAATGTCGGACATTTTGAGGCATTGTATTCATTCAAAAAGTCTAATTTGACAAATAATAAAGCTCCGTGAGTCTACAGGGTCTTGCAAGTCGATTATACAAACATCGCCCGAAAAAAACACATAACTAGGAAAGATCGTACGGTGAAACGGGTGCCGATGAAGGACCGATTTGAGACAAGAGCCAGTATTTTGCGTCCAGGCGCCTTGAACATGAATGGCTCTCACCAGAATGTCTCGCGTTGCATGTGAATAGATGGTACTCGTAGCACGCTTCACTGCTAATCAAACTACTCATAAGTAAATATATATAAAGCGACTAGATTGGCCTTCGTTACTGAACATGTCATGTGGAATGCTAAGTGGGAAAATGTGTTTTTTAACGACGAAAGCAAATTTAATTTGTTCGGATCGGATGGGAAGCAGCATATATGAGTACAAGTGAAAATTTAAATACCGCATGTACAAAAAAACTGCTTAATTTAGAGATGGCAACGTCATGGTGTGGAGCAAGTTTTCCAGCGGAGTCTGCTCGCTCGTCCGTTTACCTGGCAAAGTAAAGGCAGAGGTATACAAGAATCTGCTTCAAGAAATTGCGATCTTCTCTCACCGAACATCGCGAACACGTGAGTATGTTTTCATTCAGGACAATGATCCGTGTCACACAGTAAAGACGTTGAAGCAGCTCTTGGATGCTAAAAATATCGATGTGCTGAACTGTCCTGCACAGTCTTAATTTAATCACGATAAAAAAATAAGGAAAATACTTGGCGAGAAGGTTTTGGCTTGGAAACCGACGAATGTGGAAGATCTCTGGTAAAGGAGGAAAGAAGAAAGGAATAAAATCACGCTCGAACATTGCGGCAAATTGAATTTCGGACTGAAGATGTGCTCAAGTCACTCAGAACAAGGGTATGTATATTTCGTATTAGCATTTTGCTCAAATGTCTGAGAATGTGTTGTTTTCCGTTAAGTCTGTATTTATCTGTATCGTTCTCTAGTTTTTGGACTCATCCTTTTCGCATAACTTCTTTAGGCGATGTTCTTTGAAATGAAACTTGGACACTAAATCAGAGGTAAATTTCAAAGAATATTATGTGCAATTTTCATGGAAATTAGAGAATGTTTAAGAAAATTTTGTTCTTGGAATGTTGTTCTCTAGTTTTGGACGGCACTGTATCTTGTGCAAAGCGATTGATCATTATTTTCCTTTTAAAAAGCTAATTTTCATTCCAACTGTGAGAATTAGCTTGTGACAACTCTGGGATAAGTACCTCTACACGTATCTCCATGCACATAACCAATCCCAACACCGCTATCATTTTCACCCCCATCTTCGTAACACAACACCCCAACTCTCTACTCAATTCCGGACCTCTGGTGATGGATTAATAGTGCCCTCTATAGGTACACGCATATCCACCTCGGAACAGGCGCCTTTCCCTGAGGTTACGAGGCGTCTCACCATTGCTGGTTGGTGTCAACGCACATAATGCGACCCGGCAAACTTTTGTCATTCTGATCTTTATGTGCATTTCATTATGCGGTCGGGAGCTCTCAACCACGATGTGATGGATGAATGAGGGTGGATTACGAACAAATTTTCCCATTAACTTTTGCCCCCCCCCGTCCTTAAAGTCCTGGAAATCTACTCAAGCGCTGTTGTAAAACAGTACCGGGGAGATGGGGGTCCGTCTCTATTTTATTCCTGACCGAATGCATCATAAAAAGAGACGTTACAGATAATTTTTTTTTCACAATGGGGAGTTGGGGTTTAACGTGGGGTCCGAACCGTGTAAATGGTAAGGACACATTGATAGAAGAGACAAGAAATCCTAAAATTAACTCTTTTCTACGTAAAGATAGCTCGAAGACGACCTCACGGAAGGTGGAAGGGTGAAGTTTGCCTGATGGCGGGAGTATCATGGCAGACTCGATCGTTGGGAGGTTTCTTAGAAGAGGCTTTTGCGCAAGGGGAGGAGGGTGAAAGGAGGTGGTGTTATCAATGTACCTTTTGTTGATTATTTTTGTATCTTTTAAAGAATTAAATCGGTGTTTACTTAGTCACAGGCTTTTTATGTACAAAATTGACAGTTATTTTATGAATAATAATATTAAATACGGAGCCAAGTTGTGAATTAAAATATCACATGAGTAAACATCGTAACGACACTGTCCAAAAGAGACCTATTAGCATGTTAGTATATAATGAGACTGGCCTATGACTGGACTAAGTAGTCCTTGCTGGCTCCCTATAACTATGTAACTTCTCTTTTCCCCTGTCTTTTCTTCTGTCTGTTCTCTTCCTCGATCTATTGATGCGAATGCATGATTTTTATCCGAGTTAATAAAATGTCGTTTGTGGGTGCTCATAAAGGAATATTTAGACCAAGTAACTGCGTTTGTATCAAACCACTTTGGAGAAACATTTTCTAATTTCAAATAGTTATTATCATGTGTGTGTACGGGTGTACACATGACATCATGCCCAGGAAAGTAACCATTATTTCCACAGATGGGCATGAGACACGGGAGGGGGTATGTAAGTAAATCTTAGCCAATTCTGGCCTGGTGTTGTGATCAAGTCCACAGATGATAGTTTGACCTCTAGACTGATGGCGTTCAATTGGGTAACGAATTTTCCCTTTTCGACTTGCAATTTTATTTTCGTCTCTATTCCCAAACTAATGTGCTTACACTATCCCCACTTTTAACCGAGATTAATAAAAAGCTGCATTATTGAGTATTTTAAGAATAAGATTAAAATAATGCTTTGATTTTCTAAATTCTTTGTGAATAAAGACCAGCTGCACTTTCCATGAAATTGGGTCTGAGGTTCCATTTTTCTCTGAGGAAACTTTCAAGTCGTCTTGGAAACTTTCCAATATAAATACAAATTCACCTGCCCTACAAATAAAATGGATTTATTGTTAAAATATACTAAAAATTAGCCTACAACCATTCCGGGATTAATACTTTTCCTCTAGTATATTAAAATCACTTTATATCTTCCAGTATGCAATAGAAGTTATAAGCAAGTATCTTTGGGCTGGGGGAAAGCGGGGGAGGCAAGTGTCGTAATTGAGGGTCGTCTTTAATTTCTTACCACAGAAACGAAAGAGCTTTTAACCCCACATCTCTCATACATACCTGTTTATTCGAAATCTTTGCAATTCTTTAAGTAATATCATTCTAACATTCACCGCGGCGATGATTTCAAATGTTGAGATTCGTTTCCTCATAAAACAAACACTTCGCTATGATATACGTAATAAAATCCTATGCCTGATCTCTTTCATAATGTTAAAAATACCAATTGGATGGAGTGATTGATGGAGAAATTATTTTTTCAGTGATATTGCCGTAGAACAGACTAGTAGATGAATATTACCTTAGATAACATCGTCGAATAAAAGAATTCATGTAATAAGCCTCTCTATTTACACACATACTTCGGGGATAATGAGATTATAATATTTTAACTCATAAATAAACCTATTCGCCATGACACCGGAAATGTAAGAAAAATATTAAAGCAATTTTTATGTACACTTTAAGAATTTGTATCATATATTCCCTTAGCAAGCCCAGATCTCTCTTGTCCATATAAAATCTAAGGGTTACTTTCAAATTTCTGTGCCAGCAATGTAGATTTGAATTTTCATCAATACATGCGTGTACATACATACATTTAGGGAAGGTAAACCGTTTCCTAGGAGATAAAGATGGCGCCTGATGGCTGGCAGAGGACATATTGCCAATTCGTAATTATTGATTTTAAAAGCTATTTTTTATTCTCAGTCAGAATACAAAAAAGATTATTTTATGTAAATGAATTTTTTAAATTAGGTACCTAGCTGCAATATTATTGACATTTATAATAAGATTCTGTATAAACAGTAATCATTTGCGACAAAATGAGAGCCCACATATAGTTTCCAGAAGCTTCCAGAAAATCAAATCCAGTGTTAAGTCAAATTCAAGAATCAGCCGGTAATGACTTTCTGCATTTGAATTTTACAATCTGCAATAAATTTCGCAAGACTTAAAAGGATTTGAATATTTTTTTCTTCCTTTAATATGCTACTTGCCCTAATAAGGGAAACCTAATACAAACTAGCCAGACCAGACAAGCATATGGTCCAATACCGCTTTTCAAGAAGGGAGTCTGCATCATCGTAATACACAGAACTATTATTTTTTCTTTTATCCGATAGGCGAAGGAAACGTAATCGTGTTACGTGACAGAATATACATCCAAATTCAGACTGTTTCAATCTTCTAATTAATCTGGCAAAATGATTTCTCGAAAATATTTTCTTTTAATTAGACGTTAAGTTCTACAGAACAATAACAATGAAATGGAATAATTTTGTTGATTTGAATAAACTAAACAGGGCACAAAATACAATTAAAATTCAACAGCAGCTGGCCTATTTAGTTGTTTATTTCTAGAATGGGGGGGGGGTCGCTAATTATCCTCCTAAGGTAGGGAAAGTGGAAGATTTCGACCCTTCGAATTTAAAGCGATAATAGCTACCAGGGCTTATTGCGCAGAAAGTATGTAAAGGGGTGAAGGCAGAGGAAGTGTGGTGGTAAGTCATGCATATAAAGCTGCAGAACCTTATGCAGGCATTAGGGGTGAGAGGGGAAACTGCTGTCAGTGAGGGCGTGAGGGATTGCTCGCTCCAAAGCCCGCAGAGGCTAGGCGCAGCAAGGTTGCTCATGATACATGAACTCCTCTTGCGAGTCCATACATCGATAAGTAAACGAAATGGGAGATATAAGAAAAAAAAAAAATAGGTAGAATGCAGGGCATGTTGAAACCTGCCACCCACAACCAAACCCAAGAAGGATTTAGCGCCCCTCGTCCCCATCAGGGCTGAATAGATGAAATCTGGTCGACCCTAGTCTTAGAAATTAGCCGCCAGTCAAATAAAATAGGTGACAAGAGGCCGGGGAATAAAAGGGCATTAATTGCCTCAAATCGTCACCTCATTTCGCACATTTTCACTTGCCCAACTTCACCTCTTTAGGAATGCCGCCTCCCAAGACTGTCTGTCCTATTTGAAACATTGCGCTGTTTTGTGTATATTACAGAAAAGTGAAAACCAACGAGGACATCTCACAAGAAAAATACCCTAAGGCTCCCAGTAGACTGGAGACGCCCAACTTCTCTGAAAACCAACGAGGGAATCTACCAAAGAAAATGCTAAAGTAAAGAGAAGTGAAGAGTGTAAATAGGCCAAGTAGCCTACATGGGGCGCTATGTCACGTGAGGACGAATAACTAACTCTCTTGGATCTCCCCGATCCACCCAATGTTGCAATGAAAACACCTGGAGCATAGGAAATATTGATTATTGCGTGCCTTCCAGGCCCCAACACACGAAGGTTGCCCTCGGTTTTCACTTCTAATTATAAATAATAAACAAATAATAGAAGAACCTGAATATTATTACATGACAATAATACCGTAACTATTCGGCCGATTCTAACGAAATTTGACACCCTTATGTTGTTTTACATTCTCTTTCGAATGATATAATTGTCAAGATCCTCCCAGGGTTAGTCCTATTAATGAAACTTTTGAAAGTCGTAAGGTCAAGAGGTCATAAGTCAGAATAATTGAAAGCATGGGACTTAGGTTTAGTGACCTTGTTATTTATTTTATTAACATAAAATTACAATAAATGTATCCAAAATATGATATATGAAAATATTATTATGGCTTCTAAATACATGACTATAAAGTAGCCTTTTTTTCTACTTTTAAGCGACTCAAAGAATTACTTAGGAACCAATTTAGATTAGTATGGTAGTGTCGGTGGTGGTCGGGGGAAAGCGCTTCGAACTTTTATGCTTGGATACATCGACGTTTCTGACTAATTTTGATTCATCTAAATACTTTTCGTTCTCATCTCCTGAACTTGCTGAAGATTGGTTTCACGAGGTAAGAGTTTCATGGTTTCCAAATTTGTCCTTTGCTGCGTCTATCCCATGGGTTGGCGGCTTACGCCTTTCAGGCCGGATCCGGCCCGTAACTCAAAATCAACCGGCCCGCAATACTTAAGATATTCGATCAACCCGGCCCGCAGTTCTTAAGATATTCGATCAACCCGGCCCGCAGTTCTTAAGATATTCGATCAACCCGGCCTGCACGCCTTTTTTTAGGACTTTCATCGTCTAGAATTCTAGAGCGGCTCTGGTGGAAAGAGATTCTCGCTTACTTCTTTTTTGTTACAAGCCAATATATGTCTATTGTATTTCCAAATTGAAAACAAAGAAATATCCAAAAAGGCGTCGTCAGCTTATTAGCCCGTCTTTATACGGGGTCGCTGTTTTTGATGAACCGCTTCCACCTGCCATGTTGATCTCCACTCCCTTCTCCCTCATGTCAGCTTGTATGCAGTCTCTCCACCGAATCTTGGGTCTTCCTCTCCTCCTCTCTTCCTATATTTCCATCTCCAAAGCTCTTCTCTCGTCGCTCTCTCCATCCCTCCTCATGATGCGTCCATACCATCTAAGTCTTGCTTCTTGTATCTTCTTCGAAATCTCCGCCACCTTTGCTGTTCCTCTGATCCTTGTATTTGTGATTCTGTCCTCCCTCGTCACGCCACACATCCATCACAGCATCATTTCTGCTACTTCCATCCTCTTCTCATTGCTCCATACGTTACAGTTGGTCTTACAACAGTTTTGTATAATTTTTCCCTTTAATTTCACTGGCATATTCCTGTCACACAGAACCCCCGATACATCCCTCCAACTCTTCCATCCCGCTTGGATCCTTCTGGTTACTTCCTTATCCTCATTTCCATCTACTAATATGGTAGATCCCAAATACTTGAAGGTATCTACTCTCTTTATTTCCATAACAAAAAAGATAAAATAGAAACATTTAGAATAATAATCCATAACCATATCATCATCACTATAATTTAAGTAGGGGATTCTTTTTGAGTATTTGAATAATAATTTCATCTTAGTTTGGTTATAACTTGTTTTTTTTTATAAAAGTTATTTTTAATTATTCTTTTATATTCAAAAAACAAAATGAAGTTTAGAAATAAATATAAGTTTCGAAGTTGTGAATTTTTTAAAACCCAAAGAACTACAAATGGTGAAGTTCAGAAAATTTATTTGCATATATCTTCTTCTATAACTGTATTTTAGCAACATGATATTTTGAAAGGGGGAAAATTTAGTTTAGAATTCCTTTTTAAAATTATTATAATTGGCGAAGTTCAGAAAATTTATAAAAATTTAACCATGGCTGCTTTTTTTAGATTTTAAATTTTAATCCTAGTAGCGAAGCGAAAGCTCCCCCGTAGGGGGGAGAGTGGCAAAGCCATTGCCTGGTATAGTATCAGTGTTGGCAAGGTAAGTTTTTGCCACTTTTCTTTTGTCCGGGAAAACTCTGGGAAAACGCGGGTAAAAGGGTAAGTTTTTCCCTGGGTAAAACTGATTTTTGGGGGAAAAACTAGTAAAAAGGATAAAAAAGGAAGAATTGAACTTACTTTTAATTGATTACTAATAAATTTATACACTTAAGTTTGATATATTTACTCTATTTGAACAGATAGACTAAACTATATACCTGTAGCTTCATAATAATAATAATATATTAGTTGGCGTAACATAGGTTTTCATTACTAGGTGGAAAAATTAAACGATGACCCCGACAAACAAAGATACACATAATTTTGATTATCAGAAATCCATGAATTCATTAAGGTCATCCTCTGAATACCTAGAAGTGGATTGACATGTGCTTTCACTTATGTGCTTTCATTATCTTTTGGTTCCTTCCATCCAAAGTGCCTCTATACGTGAATAAGCTTAGTAACACGTTTATTGTTGAGTCTGTTTCTTAGCTTTGTATGAATAATGCCTCCTGTGCTGAACAACCTCTCAATACCAGCACTAGAAGGTGGACATGATGAAATAGATAACACCAGGCACCAGAGAAGAAACTTTTATCATATACTTCCAATATTTTTGAGGTAATAATTTGCTCAGAGATTTCTGGAAAGCTATTTTTGGAAATATTGTGATGTCTTCTGTCTCATATACTGCAAAGACAACCATTAAATTTTCAGCCAAATGACCAACATAGGAGACCTTACGGTCCATTCAAGGAGGGTACCTTTGGACTAGCAATCGAGCGGGCACTTGGCTGCTCAATTGTTTTGCGTCCCTAAACGGTCACTTTTCAAGACCTTGTCTAGTCTTGACTTGAACTGGTCAACAGATTCACTGTTGACAACTTCCACTGGAAGTGCGTTCCACTTACCGCAAATACTGTAGGTGAAAAAATTTCCACACAGATTGCGGTTGTAACGCTTCAGTTCAAGTTTGAAGCCGTGATTGCGCGTTTGTTCGTCCGTTAAAGCAATCCATTTTTCATTTTTTTCAATGGCATCTCGTCTTCGGTGATCAATTAAATAACCAAGGAGGTGTTGTGGAGTTGCAACTTCATTGAACCTTCTCTTTATTTCAGTTCTTATTTCTTCATTGATGTTGCCCTCTGCGATGAGATGAAGCCAAGCAGTAACACAGTCTGACAGGTTGTTATGATCATCCTGTCAATAAAATATAATTTATAATGTATTTGAATGTTATTGATCTAAAAGCATACAATAAATATTACCTATATCAATTTTTATTAAACATACTTATTTGCACTTTATTTATTTTCATATTTAGTTTTTCAATTGTGAATTATTGTAATATTTAAATATTTATTTTAATCTCTAGAAATTGAATTAAATATTATTAAAGAAAATGCTTTGCATGATATTTATTATAGCATTGACTTTTTCAGTCGGTTTCTTGCTTCCACAAGTAGAAGCCGGTTGTCAATATGATTAATGATACTTGTACTCATTTTATGAGCTTCTCTGTCCCGTATTTATACATACTTCGGATGAGTTTACACAAATGTTTCTAAGCAGTGCTCTTTGACTGGACCATCTGCATTGAAATTATATTTACTGTAATCCCATGCGATCATTCAACTATTGACAATTAAATAAACTGTTTAAGATTTGGTTATTGTAATCATTTTTTTTAAGCAACCAGAAGTTACAATACTTTCTAAAAGTTTAACTAATGTTATCTTTAAACACGCGAAACATTTTGAAAATTAAGAGGTAATAGCAAGAATATGTTAACATGAAAATGTACATGCTGGAAATAAAAAAGATTTTTCCAACTTGATTAAATTTTTAATTAGGAATTAGAATGATGAATATACCTTGTATTATTGGAAAGTTGTGCTACGACACCACTCAATTCCTTCAACTAACCTGCTGGCTGGTGGTGCTCACAGAAGTACCTCTGAACATCCTTTATGGCAGCCAAAATTGGTGTTGGAGTTGCTACGCTTTCCACAAGATTCAAATAATGTGCGCTACAACCATATGCTATTATAGGCGACCTCAAGTCAACAAACATCTGAAATTACATAAGTATATTTACATCTATAAATAAATCAAATCATAATAACTTGTACCTGCATATATGATAGTTGCTTTAAATAAATAAATATTTCCCAAAAAAATATTTTAGCTTTGTTTAGGAAATACTAACCTTACGAAGGAGTTTCATTTTTGCTTCATTATCTGACACAAATCCAACAACAATTGCTCCATACTCAGTCTCTGCTTTTAAAATGCTGATCTTTGCTAGTTGAAAACAATAGTCTGCAGTTTTGCTCTGACTTCCTGCACAGACACAATCAAGTGGATATGATTTTCCTTCACGATGTATAGTACTGGCAATAATTGGATCATTGTGAATATTAGACCACCCATCTTGTGAAACGACACACATTTTGTTTTTAAATAGTATCTGTCGTAGGTTAGCCGAGCTCATATATATATATATATATATATATATATATATATATATATATATATATATATATATATATATATGAGGAATTAAACCACATTCTCCGAAGACAATTTAATTCCTCATCTTTTCTTGCGATATTGCATTAATTTTCATCATATTTATATATATATATATATATATATATATATATATATATATATATATATATATATATATATATATATATATATATTTATTTGTTTTATTAATTTTTAATAAACCAAATAAACTTTGACATGAGGTGTAGGTTCGTGCCTCGGTGATCGCTTGAGGATCGGGCTCTAAGAGTGCTAATCTTTATTTTTATTCTAGTGAATGAATAAAAGGGGTTTCTTTCTTGACTTTATCAAATATTGCCACTTCAACTCGTTCGGGGATAATTAAAACAGTGCATTTACTAAAGAACAATAGACTTTAATGAACATAAACCATCTCACTAAATAACATTAAACAAAATACAGATCTAATACACTTAAAAAAAGAAAATGGGATTACTGGGTGAGCTCTCGCAGTTCGCTTCGAGATAAAATTTTACGGGGGGAACAATTTTTAAGTTAATATCGTTGTCTTTGGCTAGACATCCACTAAACTAATTATTATGCACGGGGACATAAACAACAGGATTATTCTTTACTCACATAAGGTAATGGAGATTAAATACTCGCGACCAGTTAGACTATCTTCGGAGAGTTTTGATCGGAGTTGGTAGTTTGTTCGCTAGATGGCGTTCGTTGACTTGACGGGCGAGTTGACGGGTGACGTAACGAGGGATCTTTGGTAGAGGCGACTTCAAGCTAAAACTTATCACTTCCATTTTGCTTCCGGACGAGATGAAATCGTTGTCTTCTTTTTATTTTTTTTTCTATCTAGTTGGGGTTGGTCCAACTCAGATAGAGTAAGATTTAGAGTCCTCAAACTGGTTAGCTTGATACTCATTCTCTTGGGGGCTCGAGCGGCACCGAGATTCCTTGGTACGATCTGGTTTCGTACAAGGACTGCAAAATTCTCCTTAACTTGCAGAAAACTTTCTACCGGTGATTTTTCTGTTTCCTTCTCGAACTCGAAAAATCTCTCAACCGGTGACTTATTTGTCTCTTCCGTTAGAACGAACAAAAAGCCTCGTTTACTCGGGTCAACCTGTTATATACACAAATTACTCCCGCGGGGGTGGGTGGGAAGGTGGGTGGGGGGGACTCGCAAGGTTTTACCTCAGGTTGGTCTCCCGCGCTTTGCGTCTTGTGGCTCGGAGAGAGGGTAATACGAGATTGGCAGTTTGCACTTTTGAATGGGTTGTTTATATGTGCACCCTCGAAGGGCCTGCCTTTTGAGCTGAGGTCAGGAATCTGTCTCATAACATTTACACTTTTGCCCGTTCTCCTATGTTACCGGAGAACATTGGAGAGGCAAAGCTAAACCCAGATGTCTTTTGTTATTATTTCCTTGGCCTCGATATATATATATATATATATATATATATATATATATATATATATATATATATATATATATATATATATATATATATATATATATACACTAAACTCATATTATTCCTCTACAGTATCTTCATTTCTGTATTTACTTCTGTATAAGCTTCATCTAGCAGTGGACTAGCAAGCTGCTTCCTAGTTAGCACTCGTCTGTGCTTCAGCCCACATCTTGTTTCTTCGAATGCATTTTGGAATGTATCATCATCAGCAACTCGAAAAGGAATACGATTCTAGAAATAAACAAAAATAATGAATTTTACTCTATTTTTCGTACAAAATTTAATGTATATATATATTTGGGTTATTTTTTAAGCAAATCAAATTTCTAATTGAACTATAAATCGAAATTTATAATAGGAACTCTATTAGTGATTTTTAATGCAGCTCCAGATAATCTAAGATATTGATAATAAAAATAGATAATTTACCCTATCTCAATCATGTTTAATTTGGAAACTACTTACCTTGTAGAAAAATTGAGCCCACTTCCGTTGAATCACTTTAAATTTCTCATCACTTGTTGGCTGAATAAATTTGTCAATATGATTAATAGTTTCTTTGTGCCTTCTATTTAATAACTTTTTGCCTTGAAATTACATAAAAATTACTACAAATTTTCACTGGAGTTGAACAAATTTTTGAGTGGTTGATTGAAGCTAGTATGTCAGAATCAGAGGTTTCTGAGAGGGATGCTGTTGAAACTGGTTGTGAGTTTTCAATTTCTCTCGTAGAACTTGTTTGATCATTGCTTTCATTTGTTACATTTATATCATCGGTGGTGCAGTTATTAGCATATTGACAATCCATGGGAGTAATGCTTCCTTTCTTAATTTCTTGGTTAGGATTAATAGCTTCGGCGTTTACAGATGGGGTGAAGTGTTTACTGAACTCTTTCTATGATGGTCTTTTACTCCATCAATTCCTTTTGCTATTATTCTTAAACATTTTTTGCAACGAACTTTATTGCTAGAAATATCTTCATATTCAGACTACAATGAGTTCTTTGGCCGTCCACCAAGAATACCATGATTTCTCTGTAAATCTGTATATTTTGGCATATTAAATATTCTAAATTAAAATCTAAAAAATATACAATAGTAGCTGAGGTAAAACAAAAAATAATTGTAAAATTTCAAACTTTTGGACTAAATATTGCTTAAAATTCAAGTTGATAACGCTATGGAACCTATATAACAAAGACCACTGAAATTTTATGTTTGTATGTTTTTTCCTGTTTTTCCCAGTTTTACTCAGGAAAAACTGGGTAAAAGGGTCAATAGGTTTTTCCCAACCAACCCTGTATAGTATATTTTAAGAACGAGATTTTTTGAAGGTTTGAATAAGATTTTTTCTTTTAGTTCGGTTGTCGCCAAAGTATATTTAAATTTTTTATCAAAGTTATTTCTAATAATTCCTTTATAATATAACAAGCCATCGTATTCTTTCTTACAGAAAGAACTTGGTTCCACAGGCACTCCTTCGGCGTGTGGCCTACGTCCTATTTGCTATTAGTAATTATTTGTTATTTTTATTATTTAAAATATTCTAATAGCTCACGCTTTCTGTATTCGACAGCGTCTGACCATAGATGTAGCCGCCATCCACTTAGAGAAATAGGGCCTGGCCCTTAACCAGAATAACAGAATAAGGTTGGCGATCCCTGGACCAACCATTAATTCGAACGGTTACATTGCAAATTGCACATTTTGTCTCATTTTGTTGATCTTCCATCAAACTTCCACTGTTCCTTGAGCCAACATAAATGCCGCCAGTAGGATTTCTTGGCCAAGGAAAGAAATCTCTCCGTGATTCATCAAATCATTAATGTTTATTAGGTAGAAGTCCTCCGATTGCGTTAGCTGGAAAGTAAGCATTTTATAATTCTTTAGAGAAATAATTCTTGCTGTAAGATTTGATGATTCATTTTTTTAGTTACTGTGAATAGAAAACGTAAAATACTTTCGAGTGTTTTATTTTGACTTGTTTCCATTGAGTTTTGGACATTGTTTGTTTCTGAGTTAGTTTTATCTGAGAGTAAGTTTAGTTCCGGAATATGAGGTACTATCAAATATGTGCTACCTCATCTTGTTGCTTGATTAATCATAACACCTTTCCTTGCTCTTCTTCTGAAGATAGAATCAATCTTAGGATTTCTAGCAACTGTTACAATTTTTCGCATCATTGCAATCAAGTAAGCGCCATGTCTTCCTTTCGATCTCTCACGTATAGCCTACTGAAAAGCATGTCCATAGTGCACAAAGCAGGCGGCGTAGTTTTGAGTCCTTTGCACTCCTTTCTTTTATAAATTATAAAATCTGAGAGGCGTATCAAATATTCCTTCTTGTTCAATCTCTTCTCTTAAAAATAAACTCAAGTCACTATCATCCCCAAACTCAGCTTTATATTCCTAAAATTATTCTAGGGTACTGCTCATTTTAGCCCCTTTTTTAAGTTTATTTTAAATCCTTTTAAACATTTTCAATTTTAAAGGCTTTCGCGTTTTGGTAGTGTCTTGTGCTCTCCCCTAAATTTGCTTGAGTCTGTGCACAGAAGGATGACGAAGATGATTCATGGGTTGAGGAGTTTACCTTATGGTAAAAGTCATTAGAAAGGAGAAGAGTTCGAGGGGCCTTGATTGAAGTCTTAAAATGAGTAAACGGTTATAATAGGAGAGACATAGGTAAGGTTCTTAATGTTGGCAAACAGAGTAGGACACATAGTAATGGGTTTAAGCTGGACAAGTTTAGGTTTAGAAAAGAGATTTGTAGAAATTGGTTTATAAATCGAGTGGTAGATTAATAGAGTAGACTCACGAGTCATGCGATAGCAGCGTCTTCCCTGCGGAGTTTTAAGAATAGATTGGATAGATTTATGGATGAGGATGGTAGGTTGGAGCGAACTGGGTGACGGGAATAGGAGCTGCCTCGTATAGGCTATTGATTAGCCATTTGCAGACTCCTTTTTTTATGTTATTAAACATATAACCCTGCTTTGTTTTGTTTTTTGCAGTCTTGCTGTGCATTATTTCTTGTGTGTAGAGACTGTAATCCTCAGTGTTTTGTGCTTAAGCTATTTGCTTGCTTGGGTTGTTTTAATCATATTAACTTTGCCAGGCTTTTTAGTTCCGTCAAACACTTTATCCATAGTGATTGTGAAATTATTCTTTCAGCTAGTGCTCCTCTGCCCTGTGTGTCCTTAAATTAAAAGTGCTCTTTTTTATGTTATCAGTTTTAATTTCCACGTGTATCTTCTTCTTTTTGCTATTTCGTCACATCAACCTGCGCTGAGTACATATTTTTCATTTACTTTTATTTATACAATTTTTCCTTGTCTGTACATGTTCTCATTTTATCGCCTCTGCATCATTTCTCGCGCACACATTCATTTCTCTGTGCATTTAATTTGTAATTGAACACACACATATATATATATATATATATATATATATATATATATATATATATATATATATATATATATATATATATATATATATATATATATATGCAAATTTTGTTGAAGACCATTGTGTATTTCGCCTTGATTAATTTCCTTTGGCAACTTTCTCTTCTTCTAACTATCTTTTTTATTCCATCTTGTAGATGGTAGATTACTTGTCCAATATTCATCTATTTTTTAAATGAATGTGTTTGGTAAAAACCAAACTAAATTGCTGAGCTTTCGATATTATCTGATCATCTTCGGAGCGTTTTGATATGTTCTTGCCTCCTTTACCGATGTAATGAGTAGAGTGAGGATCTGACAGAATAAAATGAAATGAAATGAAAAACAGCTCTTCCGACCCCCTCCCTTGGCGCTCATCGAGCAGCCAAGGAGGGAAGGGGAGGGGGAGTCCCGGTACTCCTTTATAGACCCCCCTAGTTATACTGTATATAGCCACAGTAGGCTCCAAGCACTGTGAGTACGGAGGTTAGGAGAGAGAGGGAGAGGAAGAGGAAGGTTTTAGGATAGGACAGCGAAGAAAATAGTAAGAGACAAAAGTCGACTTAGTTAGTCATGGGACCTACAGCTTAGCGTGCAATCCGAACCACGATGTGTCTCTTGTCTCTAACTATAACTATAACAGTTTATCGTGACTCCTGTCCCGTGTGCGAATGTGATTGTAAAAAACGAATAGATGCAGAAGGCTGAAGGAAGTAAGAGGTTTGCAAAGAGATGCTAGTTGCCTGGAGGTCAGGCTTATCTCTATCCATTTTAGGTAGTATAGCTAGCGTGGTAAAGTTAGAAAGTAGTATTGGTATTTATGAGGCGTTCAAACCGTTATTAGTAATTATTCTTACTAAATACTGGTGTAGGTTTCTATCTCTCTATCTCTTTTTTCGTATTCCTATCCTAGTTATAATTGACTATACGCTATTATCTGGTGTTGCTTTGGTTAATTAATTACTCTTAGTCGACGTCGAGTATTAATCTCCTTCTTTAGGTGTAAATTTCTTCTTCGTCTTCTTCTCCTCCCTCATCTACCCTGGGGAAACTTGGGAGTAATCTGCGTGATCTCCATCCTTCTCTCTGGACAATTTGGTTGGTTAAACCACTCTACTTCATTCTGTGTCTTTTCTAAGACTTTCCTTCCTCTTTTTGCAATTATTCTGTTAAGTGGCTTTATCCTTGCCTCCCTGTGCAGGTTTCGTAGTCCTCTTCTTTCTCCTCTTCTGGTGTTTGTTATTAAGTAGATAGCTTTGTCTTGGACTTTTTGGAGTCTTAATAGGTTACTTCTCGAGATCGTGTACATCGCGATGGTTGGATAAATAATCGCAGACTTTACTATAGCTTGGTAAATTTTTCTCTTGTTTTTCATGCTTAGGTTAACTAACTTGTACAGTAATGCCAGGCCGCTCTTCCCTCGATTTACCCTCTCAGTTACGTGCTTTTTATAACCTGATTTCGTAATAGGAAGTTTAAGCAGCTTACATTCTTTGTAGTATCTGTAGTGCTGTCCTTCTACATATAGATCTGAGAGAGATGCTCCTCCTGTTCACGAGTACCATTTTAAATTTGCCCCTGTTGGTTTTAATTTCCCATTTTTCTTCGTATCTATTAATGCTTATTATCTCTTGTGCAGTCATACTAGCTTGCATCGGGCCGTTCTTGTAGGGGCAAACTATGATTTGAGTGACGTCATCGGCAAATTGGATGTTCAAGCAGCCTTCATTTCTTGGTGGTGGTATATCTGCTGTGTATATTGAATAGAGAGACGGACTCAACATCCGCCTTGGGGCAAACCGGCAGTGAGTTCAAATATTTATCCCTGATGTCGTCCTATTTCCACATTAACACGTTTCTCCATTACATAATCACATAAAAGCCTTTCGATCTTGTTGTTCATTCCTAATCTGAGTATCTTGAGTTGTATACCCCTCTGCCATATTTTGTCGAATGCCTTGGACACGTCCCGGCATACGATGTCTAAGCTAATTTTCTCTCTCTTTGCTTTCGCTATCTTTCCAAGGATGACTCCAAGGGCCATTTCTGTGCATTTGTTTTTCCTGAAGTCAAATTGGCAGCTGTTTCTTCGGCAATTATCATCGAGGAATTTGGACAGTCTATTTTTGATTATTTTTCTCAATATCTTACCGATGAAATCTAGCAGCGAGACGAGGTGGTAGTTACCCACTTGATCTGGGGGTTTTCCCGCCTTGGGTATGAATATCACCTTCGCCGCTTTCAGTTCATCAGGAAAGTATTCCGTGTTCAAGCACGCATTGAAGACGTTTCTCACTCACTCCAGTATGTTCGGGGGTGCTTCAGGGTAATTTAATCTGGTGATTACCGATCTGCCTGGGGCTCTCCGTCGGAAGCTCCTTATCGTTTCTTTTAATTCCTCAGATGTAATGATTGCGTCTATTCCGTCGTTGTTGTTTCTCCTTTCCTCGACAAAGTGGAAGGGGTATGTCCTTTCGATCTCCCCATTGAGTTCGTCCACGATCTGGTGTTCGAATTCAATGTCATAAGTCCTCGTTCTCTTCTTTGATAATTTTGAATACATTTCTCCAGTGCTCTCTGAATAATGCCTCTATTTATTCCTCATCTAAAATATTGTTCCCTGCATCCTTAATTTTCATTTTATCCCTTGTTGTCCGTGGCTTTAATCTGTTGATATGTTTCCAAAATTCCCTTGGTGATGTTTCCACATCTATTTTCTCGATGTACTGATCCCATTTCTCTTTCTATCTTTCATAAATTAGTGCTATTAGGTCTCTTTTCTGTCTCTTGGGTGCGTTGTATGCTTCCCTTGATGTTCCGAATCTTCTTATATGTTCTGCCGCCCGGCCGATCTCCTCGCTCAAAGCCACCATTTCTGGTGTCCACCTAAATTCTTTAATGGTTTGGAACGAGTTAAGGGGGACGGCCCCCTTCTCTGCCCTTTTGATTTCTTCTCTGACCCTATCCAACTCCCCGTCAATTTCCTCTAGAGTGGCTTCCCCGAGCGGGCTGGGCACGTACGTCTGAAGTAATTCCTTGTACTTATCCCAATCCGCTCTATGGTATGCCTTCCATTTCTTCGAAGGGATTAGTATAGGATTCTTGTTTATGTGCATTAGAGTCGCAGTGTGGTCCCTGCAAGGAACATCCACTGGTTCCATAAAATAGTTAAAGGGCAGATTGAAGTTAGCCAGCCAGATGTCCGGTTTTGTTGCGTGTACTCTTTGTAAGTATGTGGGGAAATTGGGTCCCAGTCTTTGCACTATACGTCTATTGATAAGCGTGTTAAGTTGTTTACCGACTCTGTTTGTATTTCTATACCCAGAAGCCCCGCAATATGTGTTTAAATCCCCCATCAAAAATGACCAACATCATATAGTTAAAGAGTTTAATAAAGTTCTGTACCGGTAATTGGGGGCGCCTGGGTGGCTGGTATCCAGTTGCGACAATGATGTTGCTTAATTCCATTTTAATTTCTATAGCTAAATATACATCCTCCAATCCTTGTATTGTTTTGTACTGCAATCCTTGCTTGACATCTATTGCCGCTCCGTCGTGTGTTTCTCCTGAAGGATTTGTGTTAATAACATTGTAGTTCCATATCTTTAGTTTCTCATTTTCTGTGTTTCTTCCATGTTCTGATATTAGTATAACATCTGGGTTAATCTTTCTGAATAAGTTTCCGTACATAATTTCCTTGTCTTTCCATCCGCATGTGTTAATTTGTAGTATTTTTAATTTCTTAATATCCATAATCCAATTGTCCATTTCCGTTCGTTTATCGTTTAGTTTGTCCCATCTGTTAAGTTATCGGTGTTTCTTCTTCTTTTTCTGGTTCTTCTTTCGTTTCTCCTGGGTTTTCCCTCTGCTGACTGCATTCGAAGGTCCTTCTGGTAATTCATCTCTGGGTGATAGACCCCTTTTACTTGCGGATTTAGATCTGTTAGTTCGTTGGGCTTTCCTGCGCACTCTTGCTCTGTGTCTTCGGAAGAATTTTCAGCCTCTGAGTCTTCGCTGTTTGTGTCCTCTTCTGTTTCTGCTGTTTGTTGCTTTCCTTTCTCCTTTTCGATTAACTCATGTTTTGTCTTTTCTGTGACTTTGATTGCGAAAATGGCCGATGACTTGACTTCTTTTGGGAATTTCATCGGTTCGAGCCCGTTTTCCTGTAACATGCTGATTACTGTTGTTGCATAACTTCCAGGGTTAGCTATGCTCATCACGTGGGTATGTAATATACAAGTAAGTATTTTTACGTTGAGAGTACCATCTAAATTTATTTGTGTTGCCGGTCCTTGTTGGTTACTTTTTGTCATTGATGCGTATGAGTTTTTATTTACGTTAGTATTATTTCTGTTTGACTGTTTCTTTTCTCTTTATAATTCATCTTCTTTTGGGACAGATCATGGCCATAGTTCTGTCTCCCCCTTAGCAGTTAATTCATCTTTTAACTGTGTTGTTGTAGTAACGCCAAGAATGGCCTTCAGTTCCACATTCAGAACATATGATTAGGTCTTTTGGGAGGCAATTTTGCGTCATGTGTTCTTCCAACGCATAACATCTGAAGCATATATGCATGCTTGTGAAGACGTCTCTTTTTATGTGGGTGGATGGGATTCTCATGTTAAAAGCGAGACGTCCCTGTTCCATGATCCTTGAAGCCATTTCGGTAGATTCACAAATGACCTTGTAAACGTGAATGTGATCTTTCAATTTGACTACCTTTGCTATTTTGAGCCATTTCTGTCTCTCCTGAAGTTCTTCTCAAATTTCTTGGCATGAGTGCTCTCCTACCTAGGATTCAATTTTTCGACAGATAACACTTCTGTTAGCCGTGATTTGTTGTGGTACTCTAGCTTCCAAGTCCATCTTCCTTAGCGTAATGCACCCAGCAGATGAAAGTAGCTGCTCTACATCTTTATTTTGGGGGCAAATAACTGTGAATCCAGATGGTGTCTCAATGCATTTGATTAGTGGTATCTCCAGATCTATAAATATGCATTGCACTACTTCTTGTGGTGATCTTTTCCTTCCGTTGGGTATGAGTTTAAGGGAAGGCTTTTGAAGTCCGGTGGGTTTATCTTCCCGGGAGTCGTCCCCTCTCCGAGGAGAGGGGGTCTTCTGTGGATTCTTATCCAGTCTCCACTAGTGGGAGGAGCCCCTCTATCTGTCCTAGTTCTATATCGCCTACCTTCCAATTTTCCCACTCTCCTTGGTCAACCCTACCTATCTGGGCCTAGCCCTAACAGCGGTCTCCTGTAGGGGGTTCACTATACCTTACTACCAAATGCAACTCAGACCTTGCCGGTGACCAAGTTATGCAGTGTTAGTGAGAAGTAAGTTTGAGGTAAAAAGTATGAAAAAAAGCCAATAATTTAGAATAAGGAAGAGCAACCCCCTCGGGGGGAAGGGGGGCTACTTCGCCCAAGACGAATCTCCAATCAGCCCCAAGAGCGCATATATTTCTTCTTTAAAGTTTTCTTGAGGAGGCGTTTTATTTAGGTCCTACTAAAACTTTTCCTCATTTACCTGTGATAGCCTTTACCAGTTCGCAGGGAGAAAGCAAGCGTACAGACTGAGTAATGATGATGATGGTATATTCATTCTTAGAAAAAAATAGGATAGTAATAGATAAAAGTGAGTGAAATATTTGAAGTGGGGGAGGGGGTTGCCCTAGTAGGAGGGCATCGCAGTCTTTTTACTTTTGGCATTTTTCTTTACTTATTTATTGTATGTAGTGTCTACTATGTATTGGTTTATTTACCTGTAGCTGGCGTGTTCTTCTTATTGTTCGTGTTTAAATTGTTATTTTACTTATTTTTAGTTAAATCTTTGTGCATTCAAGCCTTTTAAAGCTTTTGGCTCGGCAATTTACCTGTGTTGTTATCATGTTTGGTGTTATGGTTACTCTGTATTTGTTTCGTTTAGACTGTGTTGTTTCTTAGGCATCTGTTATGTGTACATTGATGTAATGTTTTCTTGTGTACAATGTTTGGTACTTGGGAATCGGTTACGACGTGTGACTTTCCCACGCAGTCGTGCAGGAATGCTTAGTCTGCCACCTGTTCCCTGTAATTCCGGAATGACATCATTTGTAAAGGGTTAACCAGACCCTCCTTCCCAATTTCTGGGGGAAAATGTTGATGGGGTCCAGTTTCTTCCTTGTTTAGAGTTCCCTCTGACGGCGTTGGTCCCGCCTTCTGACCTTGTTGATCAGTAGGAATGCAGAGTTCTGAATTCGCTGCATTTTTCTCATTGAGGTTTTGTTTGCCGCTTAGGTCACTACTGCGGGATAGATGAGCTTAGCCTGGATGTACATCAGGTATATCTTCCTGATGTTGGCCGAGCTAAGGCCTCTAAGCCTGTATAGCTCGGAGATTTCTTTCTTTTTCAGGTTTCGCATCTCCGTGTAGTGTCTCGCGTATCCGTGGTCGGAGAACTTTAGGCCCAGGACAGTGCCTTCGGCGGAGTAGCCGTATCTCCTCACCTCGATGATTATGGGGCCCGTCAACGTGCGGCTTAGTTGGACGATCTTGAATTTCTCCCTATTTGTTCTAATCTTCCAGCGTCTCTCGTACTGGTTGATGTTGTCGATCCCGCTATGGTTCGCGCTGCCTGATCCCTTGCATTCTTCACCGGGCACGGGACGATCTGGGTGATGTCATCTGCGAATTGCAGATACATCGTGTCCCTATGCACTGGTGTTGGGAGGTCGATGGTAAAGACCAAGTAAAGCAGTGGGCTCAGGCAACTTCCCTGTGGAACACCTGCCTTCAGTTCGAATTCAGGTCCTCTGTGTCCTTCTATCATGATACATGCCCTTCTGTCCATGACAAAGTCACAAAGGATCCTTTCCAGGACTGGGTCTAGCTGGAGGTTAAGGATCTTGTGTTCTAGTCCTTCCAGCCAGACTTTATCGAAGGCCTTCTGCACGTCCCTCAACAAAATGTCTACATAGAACCTATTCGCACGGCAATAGGCTATTTTTTTCTGTCAAAAGCACTAGGGCTGTATCAGTGCCCCCTTTTTGGCGGAACCCATGCTGTTGGGGTTTGTGCGCTCCTAACTCGCTCAGTTGAGCTTGCAGCCTATTTGCTATGATCTTTTCGAAGATCTTGCCGAACATCTCCAGAAGAGAGATCGGGCGATAGTTTGCCACCTGGTCCGGGGGCTTATTTCCTTTCGGGATGAAGATTATTTTAGAAATCGTGTACCCGTCCGGAAAGTAGCCTACATTTAGCGCGGCATTCATGGTGTTAACCAGTCCCTGAATGATTTTCCCCGGGGCATTCACGAGGTTGCTTTTCGTGATCCCAGACCAGCCTGGTGCCCTTTGCTTGAAGGACCTTATGGTCTTCAGGGTCTCTTCAAAGGTTATTGGGCAGCCGTGGCCAACCATCTCTCTATCCTGAGATACTTGCGGGTGGGGGTGGGTTCTATGAATCATTGTGCCGAGTTCCTCTAGCAGTTGGTCTTCGAAGTCCTGGTCGAAGTCGTCGTTTTCCTCAGGGATAATAGCGAAAATCTTTTTCCAGTGTGTCCTGAATCTTCTTTTGAGAGACTCTGGATCCTCAATGGTTTCCTCTCCATCTTTTATTTTTATTCTGGCTTTGGTGGGTAGTCCCCTAAGTCTTCGGACTATATTCCAAAAACTTACTGGACTGACCTCCCTGTCCAGCCTACCTATGATGTCATTCCAGATTTCCTTTTGTTTTTCTGTGATTATGTGTTTAAGTTCCTCGCTCAGTTGTCTGATTTTGGCTGTCCTTTCCCTATTTGGGCCTGTCCTGCCTATCTCTTCGAGGATTTCCCTATGGTCCCGAGCGTTATCCCCCATCTCGTCCGTCCACCTAGGTTTTGGGAACATTTTATAGGAGATCCTGGGGACGCATCTCTCGTCGGCTTGTACGAGGAGATTGCTGATGGTGTTTATCTCCTAGTCCACCTCTTCGAGATTGGCGTCTCCCAGGTCGGCTAGTTGGTATTCGCCGAGTATCTCTCTATATAACTCCCAGTTAGCTTTCGCATAACTCTTCCTAAGTGGGACGGGCATGAGAATCGGTGCCAGCGAGATAGTTGTTAGGATAGGGATATGGTCACTCGGTACCATAGGACCGGGCTCGCTGCTGATGTTAAAGGGAAAGTTTCGGCTTGCCAATACTATGTCCGGTTTTGTTGTCGAACGTCGCGTTAGGTAAGTCGGGAAGTCTGGTCTTACTCTCTGGAGTCTATCTCTTTAGATGAGCAGTTCCAGGTTCCTTCCCCTCTGGTTGGTGCGACCATAGCCTGAAGCTGCGCATCAGGCGTTTAGGTCTCCACCCAGCAATGCCATTTTTCCTCGCTCCAAGATGTTGAATATGTAGGTTAGGAACGGGCAGGTATTCTCGGCGTGGCGGCTGGTAGGCCGAGGCCACGGTTAAGGCTCCTACTAGGGTTGGGATTTCAACAGCCACAAATGATTCCTCGAAGTCTGGAACTGTTTTATATTTAATGTTTTTACGGATCGCGATGGCAGCGCAATCGTATCTTTCTTGAGGGTGTTTTTTTGTGATTAGTGTAGTTTGGTATTTTTATGGTGTTTGTTTCTATGTTTACACCATCTTCAGATATAAGGATCAGGTCGGGATCCACCATGCGGAATATGTTTCCGTATTGGATGGATTTTCCTTCCCAACCGTTGGTGCTAAGTGTGAGTATTTTTAATTTGTTGCTGGTGTTTTCCGTGTTGTTGTTCGTTTAGTGTTTTTGTTCTCTAAGTGTGTGTGAGTGTGTTCCGTGCTTAATTTTTTACTCTTCTCTTTTTCCCATTCCGAATTTTGGTAAACTCTTCTTCACTTATGGTGAGGTAAGTATCTGTATGGATTTTAATTTTTGCCGCCATGAGCGCCTCGTCTACTGTTGCTTCGTGCAACTGCGCGTCGAGCTCCATTTCAATTGCTCTGTTTTTACCCCTTCGTCTATCTCCCTGATGGTGGGGTCTGCCGGAAATGGGGTTTACTCGGTTTTGTAGAAAAGCATATTAAACTCTTCTCCGTCTAAGCTCTTGGGCAATTGGGGAGCCTTTCCCCTACTAGCGCTTCTCGCTCTCTTGGTATTCTTTGGGGTTTGGGCCTGTTCCTCTTCCTCATCTTCCGAGGACAATGCAGAGCTCGTGAGGTTTCCTTCCGCTTGTTTCAATCTCCTTTCAGCCTTCTTCGCCTTCATTTCCCTCTTCCTTTGTGCTTCAATTCTTGGGTCTTTGTTTTTCGTTCTTTGGGGGGCTTGGGTTCTCTCTGCTGTTTCTGTTGTTACTGCTCTGTCTTCTGTTGGTGGGAAGGGAGTCGCTTGGGCATCTTCTTCGGGTTCATATTGCAGTTGCAAGACATCCCCCGATAGGAGCTTATCCGGAAACCACATTTCTTCCAGACCGTTTTTTTTTAGCATGGCATTCAGCTCGGTCGAGAAGCATCCCGGGTTTGTCAGATTCCTCACGTGTGCATATATTATGCACGTGAGGATTTTAGTCGAAATTTTATTTCCAAACTTCAAGTAAGTTTTTGCGGCTGGGGCACTTTCGACTGGTCTTGCAGGGGGGGTTCTGACTGCTTGAGCGTAGGAGGTGTTGGCTCTCAGACTGAGTAAATCAACATGGTGTAAGAGTATATGTAGGTGAGGGGATAGAGAAAGGGTGTGTGGACAGACAGCGGAAAGTAGACCAGTGGTGAAAAGAGAAAGAAGTGTGGAAGGGTGCAAAGTCATGCTAGAGCCTGGTGATCAGGCCTATCGCTTAAATTTTTTTTTGTTTTGTAGTTCCATTGTTCTCTTTCATTTTGTTTATATATATATATATATATATATATATATATATATATATATATATATATATATATATATATATATATTTATATATTTATACATATATATATAATATGGCGTTCAAGCCATTTGTCTTCAAATTAGCTAATGTCTTTGGTTATAATGTGCGCATTTGCTGTTGTGTTGGTTATTGCATTAATAATTACTTTTAATGTTTGCTTAGTGTCTTTGTTTTTTCGTATATTTTGTAATGTGGGTAGTTTGTGTATTTTGTTTCCTAGTGGATGTCTTGTTCGGTGAGTTTCAGTCTTCATCGGTAGGTTTGTGTCTTCATCGGTGAGTTTTGTAGAAATCGGTGAGGTTTCACAGTTAGGTTAGCTTTATTTTGGTTTGGGGTAAAAACGTCTCTATCATCGTGCGTAGAACTGCACTTCTGCTCCCCCTAGCTAAAACCTCGGCGGAGCTTGGAAATCTGGCGTGAATTATTGCCCTTCTATTCTGGTCAATCATTTGGACGATTTCATCGTCCAATTCACGGTTGACCTTTTACAGCATATTCCTTGTCCGTTCTTCTATGACAACTTTAATGGGACTTAACCCCGCCTCCCGGTGCAGCTCTTTTTGTCTTCTTCTTTCTATTCTTCGTGTACCTGTAATTAGGTACGCGCATTTATTCTACACCACTTGTAGTGCCCTCTTCTGAGTCTTCAAGACACACGAGAGGGTAGAAGTGGGGTATAGCAACGTCGAACTTACAAGTGCATTGTAGATCTTTGTCTTGTTGCTTTAGCGAAGATTTCTGAACCTATATAGAGTCTTGACTGCAGCAGTGGCCTTGGTGATTCGTTCTTGGACGTGCTTCTTGTACCCGGATGAGGTAATCTTCATTCCGAGTACATTGCACTCCGTGGTGTAGGGATATCGTCTATCCCCCACCCTGACGTCATAAAGTAGTTTCCTGCCTATGGAGACTACTTTGAACTTTTCCTGGTTGGTGCGGATTTTCCACCGGGCCTCGTAGGTGTTAAGATTTTCAATTTCTGCTGCTGTCATTCGAGCTTGCCAAGGCGCATTCCTCCATGGACAAGTGATTATCTGAGTGAAATCATCGGCGAATTGAATGTTGAGTCAAGTGGGGCTTACAGGGGTTGGGACATTCGCGGTGTAAATTAAGTAGAGAGTGGGGGACAGGCACGCCCCCTGCAGGAGGCCCGCAGTAAGCGGAAACTTTGGTCCGTCCGTGTACCCTAAATTGATGCACGCACCTCTCTCCATGACATAGTCACAGAGAGTTCTTTCTAAGTTTTCACTTAGGCCCAGTCGTAAGATCTTGTACTGCATTCCCCATTGCCACACCTCATCAAACGCCTTTGATACATCCCGACAAACAATGTCCACGTAACTCTTTTCCCGTTTTGCTTAAGCTAGCTTTTCCGTGATGACGTTAATCGCCATCTCCGTACTTCGCTTCCTCCTAAACCCGAATTGGTGTGGGTTATAGAGTGAGTTTTCCTCCAGGTGAGACACCAGTCTTTTGTTGAGGATCTTCTCGAAGAGCTTCCCGCCAAATTCCAGAAGTGAAATTGGCCGATAGCTCTCCTTCAACGTTGGGTTCTTTCCGTGCCTAGGCAAGAAGATCATCTTAGCCGTTTTATAAGCGTCTGGAAAGTATCCCATGTTCAGACAGGCGTTATATATTCTTCTCATTCCTTCGATGAAATTGGCTGGTGCCTTTTTAAGGTTAAGCTTTGTAAGCTTTTTCCTCTTCTGTTTCGATGTTTCCATCATCTTTCTGTAGCTCGATCTTATGTTTCTTCTTCCCAGTCGATCCTTTGAGATTTCGAATCTTTCTCCAAAATTCTTTGGGAGTCGTTTCGTGATCGAGGCTATCGATCGCGTCCTTCTATCTTCTATTCTGCTGTTTGAGGATCAACTGGTTTAATTCTTCTTTGATTTCTTTACTTCTCTGCATCGATGTTGAGTTCATACATTAACTTCAGTTCACGGTATAATTCCTTCATATATTCGATCCACTCGTAGGTAGAGATGGTCCTATATTCGGATTTAGGGATACAAGCCCTATCTGCATCGATGAGATGGTTATTGAGGTCATTGAGTGCCTTGTCAATCTCCTCGAGAATTGCCTCGTCCAAGTTGGGCGGATCGTAAGCTTCGAGAAGGTGCGCGTACCGTGTCCAGTCTTCTCTTTTGTAGTTCTACCTGACTACAGCTGGAACTTGTATAGGGTTCCTGTTGATAGTGAGTAGGATCCCTATATAGTCACTACATGGTACCTGGACTGGTTCCATGTAGTAATTAAACGGCAGTTGATGATTCGCCAGACAGATGTCTGTCTTTGTGGCACCTCGTTCTCTGACATAGGTGGGAAATTCGGGGCCTATTCGCTGGGCAATATTTCTGTCCAGCAACAGGTCCAGGCTTCTCCCTATACCGTTTTAGGTCCTGTAACCGGATTCTCGGCATCTGGCGTTCAGATCCCCCATTAATATAGTGGGGGCTCTTCTGCCAAATAGGCCAGTGAGAGTGTGAATTGGTAACACATCTCTCCTTGGCGGTTGATATCCGGTAGCAATGACCAACTTTCCTAAGTCGAGTTCGACCTCAATCGCGAGGTAGGATTCTTCTAGGTTCCGTATCTGCTTGTATTTAATCCCTTTCTTTTTTGCAATAGCGGCTCAATCGCACCGCTCGTGCGAATAATTTGTAATCAACACATCGTAGTTTCAGATCTTCATTTCTGTTCTACGCGTGTCGATCCCGTGTTCTGAAATCAATATGATGTCTGCATCAATTTCCCTGAATACATTTCCTTAAAGAAGTCTTTTCGTCGTCCAACCGTCGTTATTAATTTCCATATCTTCAGTGCGTTCCGTAACATGGTGAGTTGGTTTTACCTATGCTTCTTCTTATTCTTCTTGGGGGCTGGCTGGGTGGTTTCACTCGGCCTAGGGTTTTCCTTTTTCGGAGGGGGACTCGGGGTTTTTGATCTGCTCTTCGTAGCTCGTGTACGAGTGCAGGGGCCTTCTTCGTTGTCAGACGAGGAGGATCCATCCTCGCTTCCAGCCTTTTCTTCTTCTTCAGTTTCTTCCGATGAGGGAGCTTCAATAATCTCCTCCAATCCAGACTTGACGCTATTGTTCTTTATGACTGAGTCCTTGAATGCCTTGGAGCATTCGGGGTCTTCAGGCATAATTACTGAAGGGAGATTGTTCGCCTTCAGGAGAGCGTTAAGCACTTGATTATAGCAGCCGGGTTTTATTGCATTTGCCACATTTGCGTGGGTTATGCAGATTAAGATTTTTGCACTCAAATCTCGGGTGATACTCATTTGTGCAAGTGCCGATGCAAACTTTCCCTCTGCATTCTTCTTGATGGCGTTTGCATATGTAACTTCTTTTGCCTTCCTTTCTTCTGATGATTTCGCGGCGCTTGGGGCAGTTCAGGGCCATGGTCCTATGCTCCCCTTTGCAGTTCAAGCATCTTTTTGTGGTGCTTTCACATTTGTCGAACCGGTGTCCTTCTGTGGCGCATTCACTGCACCACAGTTTGTTCTTATTTGGGCATGTCGTCGTTGTGTGCTCTTCGAGTTTATAGCATAAAAAGCACATTTGTATGCTATTGAATCTCTCTTGTTGGATGTTTTCGCCTGGTATTCTCATATTGAATACCAGTATTCCATATGGGTCGCTTTCCTTGCCAAGTCTGTCGTAGGGAAAGTTTTTTTAAATACGTGGATGTGTTCGCGAAATTTTATTATTTCACGAACATGGGCCCATGGGTTGCTCTTTGTAATCCCTTCCTTTAGTTCCTCGGGTTTATGTTCGCCCACCCGGCTCTCCACTTTGCGGCAGATGACGCTTCTGTTCGCTGCCACTTGTGGAGGGGTTTTGGCTTCTATGCCGGTGTTCCTTAGGACCCTCGCTCCCTCTTCCGATAGGAGCTGGTCCACGTCCTTGGTCTCGGCACACATAGCGATGAATCCTGATGAAACTTCGATAAGTTTCACTATGTCCACTTTTAACTCAATGTAGAGGGTTTCGTATAGGTTCTTCATGGCGGGGGTCTTCATTCTGGGGATGGTCCTTAGGGGGACCCTCTTAGTGAGGGCCTTCATAGTCTTCGTTTTACTCTTGTGATGTCTTCTTTTCCTGTAACCAAAGTGTAGTTAATGTGTTTTTGGAGTGAAAAGAAAGTTATGATGTGGTAAAGGAGGTAAAGGATGGTGCAGGTAGGGTTGTGTACAAGTCCAATAAATGGTGAGAAACGCCCCCGTCCATTTTTCTGTTGTTCCCCTGCTCGTTTGCTGCCAGAATGATGGGTGATAGATGGATGGGGTGGGTCTCGAGTGGGGACCTCAGAGGGTTGAGCTTGGTGGACTTGATGCATAGCGGCCGAATCAACGACCGCTAAGTTTTTGCCACCCCCTCACGGGTACATACGTCATAACTGCATCCAACTACATAGAGACGGAAGTACTTCCCTCTATGATTCTGGCCAGGTCCCCCGGGTGATGAGGATTTCTCCTACGTCCGGGACTCGCAGTTATGCCCCAGTATCGAGACAATTTCTGACTTACGCTTCCGCTGTGGGCTAGGCCTCAAACCAGTTTTAACATAAGCTCTTAATTATGCCAGTCCAAGTGGCCGGCATAGTTAAGACGAAATCAATGAATAGCAAACATCCGAGCAGGTTCACACGCAGAGCGATGGACGGGAGCAGTGAGGTGCTTAAGCCCTCATTGAATTACGAGAGTTCGACGTAAAAATGAATAGCTCTCTTTTTGAAGGTTGAAGCGGGGTTCACCGTAAAACTTCCAGAATAGGCGTTCGTCTATGTAGGCAGTGCTCAAAATCCGTCACTAAGCAAGTAAAAATGCTGTATCCGTAGGTTCTTAGCAGAGCGCAGAAGTCGAATATTCGGCCGTCCTGAGTAGATCGAATGAAAGAAAACGACTTTTAAGGGGTATTTATTCCGCCTAGGTTGAGCATAACGTTAGAGGAAAGGGTGAGTGGAATTTTAAAATAACTTTAATGTGTGATTCCAGCTTGTCGCTTGACTGTTGATGGCCAGCTTATCTTTGTTTATTAATATGGCTCCTAAGATGTACAGCCTAGATTTATTAACCTCTTTTCTTTTAATAATGGTGTTGTCAACTAGCATATCTCTCGTTAGGTTAATGTTATGAGCACTCTCCCATATGCTTTTTGGGCCCTCTACTTTGCAGATACATAGTTAAACGTTTTGAAAGTATACTAGTTGTCATGCCAATATATTTTGAGTTGTTATGAAGCTTAGTCTTGATCGGGGCAGATGAACTCGTAAACTATGTTGGGTGACTTGAGATTCGATGAGTTTAGGCAGCTATTATTTTTCATCAGGAGATTGCTGGCTTTTGTTGTTTTATAATAAATGATAAGTTGAATTTTATCCATTGATTTTTAACATTGATGTTACGGTTAATAATCTCCTTGATGTTTTTTTCATCTATTTTATAGGCCGTGAACATTTGATTTCTGTAATACACTTTGATGTTGTTGACTTCGCCCTGATTACTTTAATTTTTATCCGTATCTTTGCAATTATTATTTAAAAATGATTGGAGTTGTTTGTCAATCATGCTGTTTGAGAAACCGTTGTTCACGAGTGTTTGTTTTACTCGTGCTATCTCTTGTTGGAAAAGTTCCTACGTAGAGCAGCATTTATATGCTCGGTGGATGTATGAGCCGATTACGCTTACTTTATGTGTACCTTTCTGGGCATTCACTCTCCGCATTGAGGCATCTTCCCATGTCCGTACTTTTTCTATGTACTCTAGTGATGTAGCTACCATTGATGTTTTTAACTTCAACGTCCAAGAAAGAGAGTTTATTGCCCGTGCTCAATTCATAAGTGAACTTTAACACGGAGTTCTCCTCAAATTGCTGCTTGATGTTTATCAGATGTTCGTAGTTTTGGACGTTGATATAGATGTCGTCTACGTATCGGCAATATGTGTGTGGGTTATTTTCCATGATGTCCAATAATCTCTCTTCAAGTTGACCCATATAATAGTTGGCGAAAGTCGGCCCTAAGAGTGACCCCATAGCCAGTCCATCCACTTGCCTGTATAGATTACCGCCCGGTGTCCTGAACGGAGCCTCTGATGTGGATGGACGTAACATGCTCCTTAAGATGTTTCAGTCAAGATTTGGGGGAGACATTGTAGGATGGTGGTACACGTTTTTTTATAATGATGTCGATGGTCTGAGCGATAGGCACGTTCGTAAACAGGCTTTCCACGTCAAGGGATGATATTAGTCATGCCGGTCTTGTAGCGTGGAGTATGTCGATGAATTCCTCCGTGGATTTTATGCTATATTTCGAAGGGATGTACGGTTTTATTAATTCATTTAGGGTTTTAGCTAAACAGTACGTAGGTGTCGTGACTTGAGAGAGATGAGAGGCCTCAAAGGTTTGTGCGACTTATGAATTTTCACATTGCCGTACAGATATCCGGGGGTGTAATACCATCCTAAGTGACACCACCAAATTTAAATGCATGAAAAAAGACTCAACAGAAGACTTAAAAAAGAAAATAAATGGAGAAATAACTAAAACTAATGCACTCATCGGAGGATTTCACTTCCAAAGATCATCGGTGATTATACACTACGGGGGGCGGAGGAGGGTCGAAAGAGCTGTTCTTTGTCTCCCACCTCTCTTTTAATTTCATTTCATTTCTTTTAGATCCTCACTCCACTCATTACATCGGTAAAGGAGGCAAGAACATATCAAAATGCCCCGAAGATGATCGAATAAGATCGAGAGCTTACCATTTTAGTTTGGTTTTTACCAAACACATTCATTTAAAAAAAAAATGAATACAGGACAGGTAATCTACCATCTACAAGATGGAATAAAAAAGATAGTTAGAAGAAGAGAAAGTTGCCAGAGGAAATTAATCAAGGCAAAATACACAATGGTCTTCAACAAAATTTGCATATATATATATATATATATATATATATATATATATATATATATATATATATATATATATATATATATATATATATATATATATATATTTGTAGTCATATCCATACTCACACATCAGCTAAATGGCTAGTTCATCCCCCCCCTCATCACCTCCTGTGGCGTCGTCCTCGCCGCCTCCCCTCCCCCAGCCCCATATCCGGTACTCGATGACTGAATTAACCGTTCTCAACCTACTGCTTCCTTCCACTTACCAAAAAAATGAAGGTCCACAACTTGCTAAAATATTCTGCAATAAGTCCTAAGGGTTACTCAATGAACCTGTCTTCGTCTGCCACCATCACACTGGGATTGGGATTGGGATCATATAAGAAGTGAAGGTGTAGGAGAGAGATAGAAAGGTAGAGATATTGTGGTGTGTGCGTATGTGTGTGTGTGTGTTTATGAGATGGTTATGAGTGTCAGCTGATATATGGCGATGATTTGGTGAACATGATAATGATATGGTGAATTGTGCCAGGTTGCCTGGCAAACGCTTTCGTTTTGCAGTGGATTATATTTAATATTATTTTTTAGATCTATAAGGTTTGTAGTTTAGCATTTGAGCCTTTGTTATCAGTCGCTCATATGAGCTCTTTCTATATATATATATATATATATATATATATATATATATATATATATATATATATATATATTGTGAGGGAATCCCCACGTGGAAGATCTTTAGCAGAAAGGAACTTCCATGTGCAGCAGAAGGCCTGGCTAGGCCTAAAGTGGTAAGCCTACCCCCCTCCCCCCGCCCTTCCACAAGCGGTAGCCTCGAATCGAGTCCCCCACGATCCACCTTTATACCGGCTAAAATAGATCTGCCAGAAGATTCGAGGCCCTTCGAGAGTAGAGCTGTTTCCCGCTAACCCCCAACTCCGGGGAAAGTCTCGGACATAAATAACGCTCGACTCCCCGGAAGAGACACAGAGTTGAGAAGTCTCGCCAGAACCCAGAAGATTTCCCCATGGTTCCAAGTCAAGTGTTAGCAACAAAGCAAAGTGACAGCTGGACTATTTTGTGTATTTGGAATTAGCCCCAGCCAGGAGGTAATTCCACTGAACGATCGCCCCGAATGATTTTCCCGACTTCTTTCATCAACTCCTGTTGAAGCCCTCCTTATTTCGGGTAGCCGAAATACTCTCCCCTGGACCGGAAGTTACCCCTCCCCCCCCTTTGGAGAACCGTCATCACTCCAACCTCCCTCTCTGAAGTCCGAGCGGTCTCACCTCACGTACAGAAGACATCCGTAAGCCAGCCCCCTCCCCCCTTCAGTAACCCAATTGAGTTAACCTTTCCCCCTTCGTTATTGATGTGATTTTTGTCCGTTAATTCTCTGAGGTAATTTTACCCTTCAATTCTCTTATTAATTTTTTTGTGTAAATAAAATTCTATTTTTGTAAATGTCTCTTTAAATAACCTTGAACTTTGACATTGTCCATAATTTACCTGACCTCGTTGCCCTCTTTCGTTACTCAGCCCGTCTGAACGCGTGGTTTTCCGTCCCTTTTGTCGGTTCGCTTTCAAGTTATTGGTCCTCTCCGATAGATATAATCTGGTATTGATATAATGTAATGTCATACCACGACATATATATATATATATATATATATATATATAATTATTATTATTATATATTTTTTATTTTGGGGGTTTTTGCACTTTTCAGTAGTTTTGTAGTCCTATAATTATATATTATTTATATTTCCTTTTTTGTATTTCTCATTGATATTTTCTATTCGTGTTCTCTTTAGTGTGGAATTCTTCATTGGTTGTCGATATCGGTGATTCTTTGTTCGGTAGGTCACTTTGTCTTGTTATTTATAAACTGGGTTCACATTAAACGTTGTGTTTTCTTACTTCCGTCGAATCTTATCCTGTATTTTGTCTCGCGAATTTCGTCGTTTGGAATGATTATCTTATTGAATTCTTCCTGTGGTAAAGTTACATTTAACTTTTCCCAGATTTTTTTGGACGTTCGTGAAGTACTATATTGATGGGTTCGAGGTTGGTTCTCCTGTGTTTTTTTATTTTCGATGAACCTTGTTGCCCTTTGGGCCTTTCGGAGCTGATTTTTACTCAGAATGTGAGTTGGTATGATCGGATATAGTAACTTAGAACAGACGAGGGCTGTATATAATTTTCTTTTGTTGTTGCTTGACAGGTTATAAAAACGTATAAGGGATGACATTGTTGCTTTAGCTTCATTCCCCCTTTTTGCCAGGTGGGAGACATACCCATTCGTCGTTAGATTGAGTCCGAGGACTCTCCCTTCCGTCTTATAGTGGTATCCTTCCCCTTCGACTCGAATTTTGGCTGTTTTTCTTCTTTTGAATGGAATGATTTTAAATTTGTTTGTGTTTGTTTTAATTTTGTTCCTTTCTTCGAAATCGTTTATGTTTTTGAGTTCCCTCGCTATCCTTTAGGCGATATCTCTCGGGTTTCGTCTGCTGCTTCTGATGATTTGTGTGATGTCATCCGCTAATTGGATGTACATCGCATATTCATCCGTTGGTTTGGGTAGATCATTGATATATATAGTATATAAGGTTGGGGAGAGACATCCTCCTTGTGGCACCCCCAGCCGTAGAGCGAATACATCACCCTGATGGTATAATAATCACTCTATGTGAAAAGATAGTAGAAGGTAAAAAAGTTGGTGAAGTGGGGGGGGGGGGTGCCCTTGTTTTAGGGGCATCGTTAGCTTGCTTCCATTTTTTTTTTATTTTTCCTTTGTTTGGGTATTATGTTCTTATGTTTTCGTTCTGTGCGTGTTCTTCTTGTTGTTCTTCATTGTATTTGTTCTTTGTTTGTCTGTGATATTTAAACTGTGTACTTGAGCTTTCAAGCCTTTGTAAGCTTGCAGTTATGTGTGTGTACTTCGTGTCAATGATCTTCTTTAGTTTTATGATTCGATTTTTGTGTTACCATGGTGTGTGTTTCTGGTGTTTTGTGTTTTTAGGTGTATATTGGTATTATGTTTTCCTCCGAACAGACTTTGGTGCTCGGGAATCGCCGGTTACGACCGACTTCCCCGTGCAACCTGGCAGGGATGTTTATTCTGCGTCCAGTTCTTCGTAACTCTGGTAGGATATCATTGGCCATTGTGGACCAGACTTTCTTGGCCAATTTTTGGGTAGCGACATTTATCGGCTCCAGTTTCTGCCTGCGGTGCAGGTCCCTCTGCCGAAGTTGATCCCTTCTTCTGCATTTGTTCATGAAGAGGGACGCAGAGTTCTGTACTCGCTGGAGCCTTTTCATAGATGTTTCGCTGGCCGTTTGAGTCACTACTGCGGGGTAGATAAGCTTAGCCCGGATGAACGACAGGTATAATTTCCTGATGTTCGCCGAGCTGAGTTCTCTGAACCTGTATAGCTTAGAGATTTCTCTCCTCGCCATATTCCGCCTCACCGTGTAGTGCTTCGAGTAGCCGCGGTCGGAGATTTTTAGGCCCAGAATGTTGCCTACGGCGGAGTAACCGTATCTCCTCCCATCAATCATGATGGGCCACGTCAACTCACGGCCCAGCGGGAGAATTGTGAATTTCTCCCTGTTTGTCCGGATTTTCCACTTTTTCTCGAAGTTGTTGATGTTCGAGATCTCCGCGATGGTGTTGTTTGCCTGGCTCCTTGCTTTCCTTTCCCTACAGGGGACGATCTGAGTGATGTCATCTGCGTATTGCAGGTACATCGTGTCCCCGTGGATTGGAGTAGGGAGGTCGATGGTAAAGACCAGGTAAAGCAAGGGACTCAGGCAGCTCCCCTGGGGAACGCCCGCTTTAAGTTCGAATTCAGGACCCTTGTGATCTTCTATCATGATACGCGCCCTTCTGTCCATGATGAAGTCACAAAGAATCCTTTCCAGGACCGGGTTTAGCTGGAGACTTAGGATCTTGTATTGCAGTCCACTCAGCCAAACCTTGTCGAAGGCCTTCTGCACATCCCTCATCACGATGTCTACGTAGTGACCCTTTGCACGGCATTGCGCGATCTTTTCTGTTAGGAGCGCCAGGGCAGTTTCAGTGCCCCGTTTTGGTCTAAACCCATGTTGTGCCGGGTTGTGCGCTCCTAACTCGTCGAGTTGATTTTGTAGCCTATTGGCTATAATCTTCTCGAAGATCTTGCCGGGTACTTCTAGGAGAGAGATTGGGCGGTAGTTGGCCACTTGGTCTGGGGGCTTGTTCCCTTTCGGGATAAAGATGATTTTTGCCATCTTATACCCGTCTGGGAAGTAGCCTGTATTCAGGGAGGCGTTCATGATGTTGACCATTCCCTGAATAATTTGCCTAGGGGCATTCACTAGGTTGTTTTTAGTGAGCCCAGACCATCCTGGCGCCCTCTGTTTGAAGGACTTGATGGTGTTAATCGTCTCTTCAACAGTGATTGGGCGTCCGTGGTCAACCATCTCTCTCTCTAGACACTTGCGGTTGTGGGTGGGTCCTATGTATCATCGTTCCGAGGTCGTCGAGCAGTTGGTCTTCGAAGTCCTGGTCGAAATCGTCGTTCTCCTCAGGTGAGATCGCAAAGACCTCTTTCCAGTGGTCCCTGAATTTTCTTTCTAGGGTATCCGGATCTTCTATGAATATGTCGCCATCTTTGATTTTAATCCCAGGCCTGGGAGGCAATCCCCTAAGTCTTCGGATGCTATTCCAAAAACGTACAGGATTAGTCTCCCGGTCTAGTCTGCCAATGATATCATCCCAGATGTCTTTCTGTTTCTCGAGGATTGTGTTTTTCATAGCCTCGCTCAGTTGTCTCATTCGGGCTTTCTTTTCCCGGGTCGGGCCTGTCCTACCGACTTCTTCATAAATTTCCCTGTGTTCCCTAGCGATGTCCCTCATTTCATCCGTCCACCTAGGTTGCGGGAGCATTTTGTACGAGATCCTGGGGACGCATCTTTCGTCAGCTTGAATGAGGCGATTGGTGATGTTCTCAATCTCCTCATCAATTTCCTCCAGATTTGCGTCCTCCAGGTCAGCTGGGTGATAGGCGCTGAGCATCTCTCTGTACTGCTCCCAGTTAGCTTTCGCATAACTTTTCCTATGTGGGACGGGCCTGAGCATTGGCGCAAGCGAAATGTTGGTGATAATTGGGACGTGGTCGCTCGGGACTACTGGGCCAGGTTCGTTGGCGATGTTAAAGGGGAATTCCGGGCTCACTAACACAATGTCCGGTTTTGTCGCCGAACAGTCTGTTATATAAGTTGGGAAGTCAGGTCCTACTCTCTGGAATCTATTTCTGTCGAATAGTAGTTCCAGATTTCGTCCCCTTTGGTCAGCGCACCTGTAGCCAGATGCACGGCAGCGGGCGTTTAGGTCCCCGCCTAGCAGCGCTAGCCTTTTGTGCCCGAACAGGGTGAAGAAGTTGTTGATCGGTAGGTACTGTCGCCTGGGTGGCTGGTAGGCTGCCACCACAGTTAGGCCACCAACCAGGGTCGGGATTTCGACTGCCACGAATGATTCATCTAAGTCCGGCAATGTTCTGTACTTGATGTTTTTTTTCTGATAGCGATGGCTGCGCCATCGTATCGTTCTTGGGTGTGATTTTTCTGTATAACATTGTAATTGTGTATTTTTATGTTGTCTGTGGTTGTGTCTATACCATGCTCCGATATGAGGATGATGTCTGGGTCCACTGTACGGAAGATGTTGCCGTAAACAATGGATTTTCCCTTCCATCCATCCACATTCAGAGTAAGTATTTTCAAGGCGTTGTTAGTGTTTTCCAGTCTGAGATGTTATGTGTTTTAGTGTACTTCTTGTTGTTCTTAAGTTTGGAATCTCCCGTTGCGTATTTCCTTAAACTCTTGATTGTTTAGGGCAATACAAGAGTCTTTGTAGATTTTAACTGCGCCTTCATGCAGTGCCTCTTCTACTTCTTTTTCCTTTAAGCTCGTGGCGTAGACCCATTTTATACTCCCTTGTTGGATTCCCTTAAGGATTTCCATGGGGGAGAGTTTTTCTGGGTGGGGGATCTGCTCGTTTGAGACGATTCTGAGGTCGATCTCCTCTCCGTCGTACTTGTATGTACGCTTTGAGGTCTTCGACCTACTTCTGGAGCTCACAGGGCTTTTGGTCGCCCTGCTCACTGCTTCGTCCGCTTCAGAGTCCGAGGAAGCTCCGCTGGACAGGTTTCCCTCGGCTTCTTTCAGCTTCCTTGCAGCTTTTTTCTCCTTCTTCTCGCGTCTCTTTGCCGCTTCTAGACGGGGGTCCAGCCGGGACGTGCTGGTCTTCGTGTTTGATGAGCTTTCTTTTGTTTTTGTTTCTTCCACGATCTTCTCTTTGGGGAACGGGGTTGCTGGGGCCTCTGTTGCTCTGTCAGAACCAAATTGGAGTCTCAGCACGTCTCCCGAAGGTGGGTCATCGGGAAACCACATCTCCTCCATGCCGTTCTTTTTGAGCATGAGATTGAGGGTTTTTGAAAAAGTCCCCGGACTTGTAAGATTATTAACGTGCGCAAAGAGTATGCACGTTAAAATCTTTGTCGAGTTTTCATTCTCGAGCTTGAGGTACTGTTTTGTCTGATGTTGTGGGGTCTCTGTAATGTTTGGGGTTCTCTTCGTGGCTTGGGCGTATGAGGTGCTGGCTTTCTTTTGGTCTACCAGCTTTTTCTGCCTCACAATTTCTTTTCTTTGGGGGCAGGACATCGCCATCGCCCCATGGTTAAGGCCGCAGTTTGGGCATTTCTCTTTTGTCGCCTTGCACTCCCTCCATCCATGGCCTGATCCACTGCATCTGGAGCAAGTACTGTTCGTCTCCTTGCAGTCCTTCGTAGTGTGGTGCTCCAACTTGTAGCAGCGGAAGCAGATTTGGATGGGAGTAAATTCCTCCCTTTCCATCTGGTCCGCGCTGATTTTGGCGTTGAACACCAATAGGCCTCTCTCTTTTGCCTTCTGAGCCATCTGCGTGTCTGCAAAGATTACTTTGAAGACATGCTGGTGGTCGGTGTTGTCCCGTTTGTTACGGAACTTTACCACTTCCACCACGCTGGCCCATGTCTGATTCCTCTGGATCTCCTCCTTTATCTCCAGGCTGGAGTGTTGGCCTATCCAGGGGTCTAGTTGCCGGCACACGATGCTTCGGTGCGCCTGAATCTGGGGGGGAGTGCTAGGCTGGAGGCCTATTTCCTCCAAAACTTTTCGACCTTCCTCCTTGGTCAGGGTCTCCACGTCTGCCTCTCTTTCGCAGACAGCGGAGTAGCCGACGGGGGTGTCAATTAGTCTCGGGATGGCTACATTGAGCTTCCCGAAAATCTGAGAGAACACCGTTCCTCGGTCTGGCTTCGTCTGCCCAGCAATTGTCCTCAATGGGACTCTGGTGGCTGGGTGGGAAGCCATTGTTGGACTTGCACTTGCAGCCCCTCGCTGGGGGGTGCAAGTCTTCTTCACAAGTGCCTCTTGATGGGTGGCACTGAAGGACTTCTTATGTGTGTATGTGTGTGTGTGTGTATTTTTCGGTTTTAAAAATTTTTACGTTTTACTTCTTATGTTGATTTCAGGTTTTTCCTTGGGGACGAAAAGAGGCCCCCCCCACGTTCGCCGGTCGCCTGGATGGAAATGAAAATTGCCTTTTAGGTGAAGGATGATGATGAATGAGATGAGTCCGGGTGGGATCCTCTCAGGGGTGTGATTGTATGGCGGACTTATTGACAACGCCGCCCCCCCGAGGGTTTTAAATCGCGACTGCTCCCCAACATAGCATAGAGACGGTTTTCACCCTCTATGATCCTGGGAGGGGCCTCCGCCGTATTTAGGCACCGAAGGTTGCAGTCCGTCCCTTGTCCGGAATGTTTCTGACATTGTTCTCTACTGTGGGCTACTCCTCAAACCAGCTTCCTCCAATGCCCCCAATTATGGCCAAGCAACTGCCTGACATAGTTGGGACGAAACATGAATGGCAATTTCACTTCACATCTGACGGCGGTTCACGCGGGGAGGAGGGCCGAGGACTTAAGCAGTCATCCGCTTAAGTTGGGCCGCTGAAAATAAAGGGGGTGATGATGGTTAGTGAGTGAATGATGATACATCACCCATTTAGCCATTACGCTGCAGGATGGCTTTTCTTCCAGTTAGGTTGGTTTCCATGTTGAGGGCGCTGATTTTTGCTTCTAAACCGGGGATCCATTCCTTATCGAAAGCTTTGGCAACGTCGCGGAGTATGACGTCCACTCTGTTGCCCCGCACTGTTTCGATGGCAATTTTTTCAGTTATTACTGCCAGCGCGGTTTCCGTCTCTCTCTTGCTCCAGAACCCGTGCTGCTGCGGGTTATATAAGTTATTTGTTTCATGGTGTTTTTTTAACCTTTCGTTGAGGAGCTTTTCGAAGAGTTTCCCGAGAAATTCAAGTAGTGAGATTGGGCGGTAACTTTCGATTTGGTGATTTGGTTTACCCGGTTTCGGCAGGAAGATCATCTTTGCCATCTTGAAGGCTTAGGGGTAATATCCAGAATTCAGACAGGTATTGAAAACCCTTAAGATTGATTCGTGCACGTTTTTGGTGCATTAGTCAGGTGCGCCTTTGTTATGCCACTTAATCCTGGAGCCCTTTGTTTAAAGGACTTGACTGCTGTTAAGTACTCTGCCATTGTGAGCGGTAGTCCCTCTTCTTAGCCGATGGGTCTCTCATCGTCAATCTTTGCGTATGGCTCGATGTTTTCTTGTTAGTTCTCAATTGTTCGAGCTATTTCTTCTTCGTAATCTCTATCGAAGTCGAGGTTCTCTTCTGGGGAAATCGAGAAAATTTGTTCCCAGTGCTTTCTGAAGTGATCTTGAAGCTCTGCATCTTGCTGCAGTTCCCTATCTTGCACTTTGATCTTTATTAGTTCTTTTGGTTGGGTTCCTCGCAGTCTTCGAATTTGGGTCCAAAATTTGGGGGGATCCCTCTCGATATCCATTTTTTTAATGATATTATTCCATACTTGGTTTCCTTTTTCTTTTATCATTGTCCCCAATTGTCTTCTGATGGTTTTTAGTCTGTTATATTTTTCCATCGTATTACCCAGTTTCGTTATTTCTCTTGTCAATGTTTTAAGTTCTTCTATTTCCCTTTAATTTCGTCGTCCCATCTGCGGTGCAGGGAGGGTTCTGTATTCTATTAAAGGTGTATACATTGCGTTGGCTTCTATTATTTTTTCGATTATCTTCTGTATTTCTGCCTCTATTACTCGTACGTTTGTTTCTTGATTATTAAAGGTTCTGGTATGTATGGTGCTTAAGTAATCTTTATATTTGGCCCAGTCTATTCTGCTGTGACTTCCTTTGCGGTATCTTAATTTGGATGGGTGAGATGGATATGGTTGTGACCATACTAAGGTGATCGGATGAGGTTACGGGCCCGGACTCGGTATGGTGATTGAGGTTAAAATTGGGGTTGGTGAGAACTATATCTGGGGTGGTAGAGGATCTGTAGGATAGGAACGTTGGGAAGTCTGGTCCTTCTCTTTGGACTATATTTCTTTGCACCAGTAGTTCTAGGGTTCTGCGTGTGCCGTTCATATTGGTTGTGTATCCTGCTGCTCTGCATCTGGCGTTGAGATCTCCCGTCCTAATTGTAGAGCTTGTTCGGCGAAAGAGTTTAATAAAGTTGGGAATGGGTAAATACAAGCGTCTTAGGGGTTGATAAGCTCCGACTATTACCAGATTGCCTATAGTCATTTTAATTTTTAACGCCAAGTAGGATTCCTCTAGATCCTTTATTTCGGTGTAGGGAATCCCTATTTTTATCCCTATCGATACACCGTCGAATCTGGTTTGGGTATGGTTGGCAGATATGATCCTATAATTTGGTATTTTTATTGTTTCTACTTCAGCGTGGATAACATGTTCGGTTAATATGACTATATCTGGGTCTTCTTGTCTAATTATATTTAAGTAAATAATTCTCTTTGTCATCTAGCCATTCACGTTTAGCGTAAATATTTTTAGTTTGCGTTGATACGTGAACATGATTGACTTAATTCCTGCTTTAATTTTCTCGGTTCTTGCTGGGAAACGGGTGCGGCCAGATCGCTTTTTCTTAAATTGGTCGCTGGAGATATTATAGCTGCTTCATAGTCCCATTTATACCTTCCTTTAACCAATCCTTCTACGATTTATTTTTGTTTGCAGGTTTTGGGCAGGGGGTTCGCATGGGTGCCGTATATTTTAATATTGAGTTCCTGGGTATTTAGTTGATGTTTTTGTTTTTGTTTCTCTTTCTCCAGTTTTAGTGCAATCTCTTTGGTTGCTTTTGCAATCTGTTCGTCAGAAGTTTCTACATCGGTTTTCTGGTCGGTTTCCTTTAATTTTCTTCTTGGTTGTCCGTGTTTTGTTCTTGTTCGTTTGGTCTCATATTTATGTTGTAGATTTCGCTTGAGGGTGTGGTTCTCGGGGAACCACATTTTTTTAGGCCGTTCTTTTCAAGCACAATGTTTTGTTCGGTAGCATATGAACCAGGTTTTGCAATATTCACGAAGTGAGCGTGCACAATGCAAAGTATGAGGTCTGGCCGCATGTTTTCCTGAATGTTCACGGTGGTGGTTTGTGGAGTAGGTACTCTTGTTGGTCCTCCTGCAGTTGCGGTGGCCTATGTTGTGTTCCTTTTTCTTCTGATAGTTCGACTTTCTTTTTCTTTATTAATTGCTTTTTTAGTGGGCAAGACATTTCAAGTGTTCTGTGGCTGTTTCCACAGTTCAGGCACATTTTTTCGGCTGCTCTGCACTCGTCCCACCGGTGGTCTTTGCTTGAGCATTCCGAGCAAGTTTTCCCGTTGAATTGGCATCTTTGGTTGCTTGCTGGTCCAAGGCGTAGCATTTGAAGCAAACCTGAATCGAAACAAACGTCTCTCTTTTGATCTGATCCGGAGAGATCTTGATGTAAAAGGCAAGCAGGCCGTGTTCTGCGGCTTTCTTTGCCATTTCCGTGGTCCGAAAGACGATTTTGAAGACGTGTTGATGTTCTTCGCCGTTCTATTTTTTTTTAATTTCACGATGTCTTCAATTCTGGCCCAAGTTTGCTCCTTTTCTATTTCTTCCTTTATTTCCGTAGCTGAGTGGGCGCCGACCCACGGATCGAGCTTTCGGCATATGACGGATCTTTTTGTTAAGTTTGGGGGTGTACGGGGGAAGAAACCGATTTTTTTTTCTAGTTCCTTCGCTGCGTCTTCACTCAGGAGGAAATCCAGGTCTTTCTCTGTGTCACAAAGTGCCACCTAGCCCTTGTATTGATCTTTCAGTCTGAGTAGAATTACTCCTATTTCAGCGTAGATCGTTTGCAAGGTCCTTCACGCGTGGGTTTTTCCTTCCAGGGGAGGATACGAAGAGCTACCCTCTTCGCACCCTCGTGGTCTTCCATTGTAGCTTGTGGGGAGTCTTCTTTCTGGCGGTCTGTTATTTGTCTTCTTACCTCTGCTTTCCTGGATAAAAAAAAAGTTTAACTTTATTGTTGTATGAATGAGAAAATGAGAATGATCCCTCCGCTTCCACAATCTTTGTTGTGGCCGGTGTAACTGCTTGGGTGAAATGATGTAGGATGAGGTGATGGACCCCGGAAGGTCTTCCAGGAGGATGACTCATGGCGGACTTGATGATGGGTGGTGATAGAATCAACTACCACCACTCGGGGTGCCGCCCCTCCTGGAGTTTGGTTATCGATGCTGCGTCCGACATACATAGAGACGATTGTATGTCCCTCTATGGTCCTGGCTTGCCCGCTAGGGATAGAGAGAACTCTTCCCCAACGGTAGCATCATCGCCTCTTGTCCGGGGTGCCTATGACGGAAGGTTATACAGTGGGCTAGTCCTCAAACCTGCTTTCCCAATCGCCTCGAATTATGCCTTGTCAAATGGTGGGCATAGTTCGAACTAGGTTATGAGTGGCATTACACACGGCAACCCCTCAGAAGGCGGGAGCGGGAGAGGGGTGATGAGTTTAGTCAGTCATAAATATGCTTATGACTGTCAAGGAAAAAATTCTCTTTCTTAAGTCCCCCGTAGGGGAAATAAGGGTGATTGGGAGAGGGAGAGTTCTTCGATGCGGTTCGATTGGTCGAAAATGCCCTTATAATTCACTGATCTTCGGAATCTTCTCTTCTCTCAGATTCCAGTGATGAAAAGTGCAAAAGTAGCGTATGCTAAATCTTTCGAGTGAGTGAGCTCAATATCCCTGCGTGCGAGCGATCCGGGATCGTGCAGTCCACCATCACACTATAACCTCTCCTTACCCTATCTCGCAATCTCACTTCCATCACCCGTCTCCACTGAAGAGCTTACCTCAATCCTCCGCTCATCGAAAAGAACTGCTCTTCGCTTAACACTTTCCTACCCAGTCTCTATGTTCATTTTCTAACAGTCCTACTACCACACCCACTAGGTATCTTCAACGCCTCCTTGTCGCTAGGTGAGGTGTCCTCTGACTTTAAACATGTTGATTTCCGTCCGATCTTAAAAGAAACAAAATCTTGACCAAAATAATTCTTCAAACTATCGTCCTGCGAAGGCTTCAAGGTCTTAAAGGGCGTCATATAAAACCTCTATTATCATGTTGCTTGCATTGTTAGTGATGATTGAAGCTATATGTTCTTCACGCAAGCAATGTGTTCAATGTATCAAGCGCTATGTTGGACTTCAGGGTCTCTTATCGCTAATGTACGAAGGTATTTCTTATTCTCATTCATATATTCAACATTTCTTGCAACCTAATTAGTCCGCATTCGTGTGCATGCAGCCATCTTTAGAAAGATGTAGCTTCCCTAAAATGAGTTGAAGCTTTTTTGCTTCTTAGCTATGAAATGGATGGGCATTGGCTGAATTCATTGAGGATGAGAAGGACTTAGGCGTAGTAGTAGATAGGTCACCGAAGTTTTCAAAGCAGTGTATTGAGGCAAAAAATAGAGCAAATAGGGTGCTGGATACATTAACAGGAATGTTAGCTACATGAGTAAAGAGGTTATCCTTAAACTCTACAACTCATATGTCAGGCCACATTTAGAGTACTGTATACAAGCATGGTCACCACATTTTAGACATTATATCAACCTGCTGGAGTCAGTACAAAGGTAGGCAACAAAAATAATACCTTCCCTGAAATACCTTGAATATGAAGATAGATTGTGGGATGTAAATATGTTCTCATTTGAGAGAAGATGTGTGAAGGAAGATATTATTGGGCTTTTTAAAATCTGTTCTGGGGTGGATAAGTTGGTTCTTAGCAAGTTATTTGAGTTGGAAGGTATAATAGGACTAGGGGTTACCACTTAAAAATTAAAAAAAACAGAGGTGCAGGTCGGATATTAGAAAATATTTTTTCATTAGATGCAACCAAAATCCTAACATCAAACACCTACTTTAGACTGCCCAAACCTCGCACAACCACGCACTACACACGTCTTCTCTTAGGAACCTGTGGAGCCACCCAGGGAGTGTGGTAGCCACCCACCTCACAGAGTAGAGTTTGGAGGGGGAGGGAGAGTAAGTAAGAGATCTTATGCTATTTCTTTCCAAGGAAACCCCCAATTTACAAGAGTTTCTCCATTAAGTTCTTAAAAAGCTGATAAGCATGAAATAGGGACAAAGTTTTTTAGTACCATTTAGATTAAGTAATTTTAAATTTACTTTTAGTCATCGTTATCATAATTTTAACACTGTATCAAATATGACCAGTTCTTGTTTCGATGGGGCGCACTTTGTTAATTTCATTTGGCTTATTTTCCTCCATCTTTTGCGTTCATTTGTTTGGGTCTTCGGATGTTTCCGCTTCAAATTGGAGGCTCGTGCGGGCCTATGAGCTTTGCCTCCAGTTTACTACTCGCGTGGGCCTATGAGCTTTGCCTCCATTTAACTACTCGTGCGGGGCCTATGAGCTTTGCCTCCAGTTTACTACTCGCGTGGGCCTATGAGCTTTGCCTCCAGTTTACTACTCGCGTGGGCCTATGAGCTTTGCCTCCATTTAACTACTCGTGCGGGGCCTATGAGCTTTGTCTCCATTTAACTACTCGTGCGGGCCTATGAGCTTTGCCTCCATTTAACTACTCGTGCGGGGCCTATGAGCTTTGCCTCCAGTTTACTACTCGCGTGGGCCTATGAGCTTTGCCTCCATTTAACTACTCGTGCGGGGCCTATGAGCTTTGCCTCCAGTTTACTACTCGCGTGGGCCTATGAGCTTTGCCTCCAGTTTACTACTCGCGTGGGCCTATGAGCTTTGTCTCCATTTAACTACTCGTGCGGGCCTATGAGCTTTGCCTCCAGTTTACTACTCGCGTGGGCCTATGAGCTTTGCCTCCATTTAACTACTCGTGCGGGGCCTATGAGCTTTGCCTCCAGTTTACTACTCGCGTGGGCCTATGAGCTTTGCCTCCAGTTTACTACTCGCGTGGGCCTATGAGCTTTGTCTCCATTTAACTACTCGTGCGGGCCTATGAGCTTTGCCTCCAGTTTACTACTCGCGTGGGCCTATGAGCTTTGCCTCCATTTAACTACTCGTGCGGGGCCTATGAGCTTTGCCTCCAGTTTACTACTCGCGTGGGCCTATGAGCTTTGCCTCCAGTTTACTACTCGCGTGGGCCTATGAGCTTTGCCTCCATTTAACTACTCGTGCGGGGCCTATGAGCTTTGTCTCCATTTAACTACTCGTGCGGGCCTATGAGCTTTGCCTCCAGTTTACTACTCGCGTGGGCCTATGAGCTTTGCCTCCAGTTTACTACTCGCGTGGGCCTATGAGCTTTGCCTCCATTTAACTACTCGTGCGGGGCCTATGAGCTTTGTCTCCATTTAACTACTCGTGCGGGGCCTATGAGCTTTGCCTCCAGTTAACTACTCGTGTAAGGCCTATGAGCTTTGATTCCAGTTCACTACTTGCGTGGGCCTATGAGCTATGCCTCCAGTTAACTACCCGTGCGGGGCCTATGAGTTTTGCTTCCAGTTAACTACTTTCGTGGGCCTATGAACTTTACCTAACGTTAACTACTCGCGTGGGCCTATGAGCTTTGCCTCCAGTTAACTACTCGTGTGGGCCTATGATCTTTTCCTCCACTTAAGTGCTCATGTTTTCTCCCCATTTTTTGTTATGTATGATTTTTATCTCTAACTTTCCTTTGACAAATGAAAAGTGTTCTATCTTCACTTATATTAAAATACGAGTGATTTTCCCTTTGCGTGGGCAAGGAAGGGACACAACTACCTTTCCAGTGCCAAGGAGGGTAAAGGGGAGTATGAAATGTTAACATACATTCGGCCAAATAAAAGGAATGACGGTACCCTTCTTATGTACTATTTCTTATGTACTTCTTACAAATGATTGTACAAGATTGTACACAAGGTTTTGACCCCTGAATAAACGAAGGGAATTCCTGCTACTTTTCCCCCTTTAATGTAAACGCAATAGCAACGAGGCTGCATCAAGTAGAGGTTTTGAGATCTGTAATGGAAGCGGTGAAGATGAAAGAAGTGAAAATGCGCGGAAGATATATTGGTGCAGATCTTCCTGCGGACATTGGGGCTGGGAAGGAGGAGGGGACGGGGGGGTATGTGTTGTAGATTGAATTGAGAACAAATTCAAGATGGCAAAAATGCAGACATGGTATATCTAATCACCCCAAGAGGGAGGGGTTATCTCCTCCCCTCCTGCGGCCAAGGCTAGGGTGAATGGATGAAAGCCGGTCGGGGAATAGCCTGCGAAATAAAGCCCAGGTAGTCTGAATATAGGGGCGTGGCGCTTCTTCAGGTACCAGGCGTAACAGCCAACACGGGGACTCCCCCCCCCCGCTATAGAGGGTCTTTGGGTACGTAAATTGGCTTGTCAGGAAGCGGCATAAAGATCAGACTGACACTACCTGGTGAGCCTGAAGGTACCATGGACTGGTACTCGTTGGAGTGGGAAGTGTCCTGGTATGTGGATGAGTGGGCACTAGTACTACTCCATTAGCAGGGTTCTGGAACAAAGTGGGTATTCTGTGTCGTGAAGGCGGAAAGGGAAATGGTAGCGGTGTTGTGCATGATGAAATGATGAAACAGGCGTTTCAGCGTATCCGCCAATGGGCGGCCAGATCATAATGCCGCTGAAAGTTTTGTGTCCGCCTTCGGTGCGATCAATCCCTTTGCCTCGACGTCAGAAATCCAGCGCTGTATTCACGAGGCTAGCACTTTTTACCACTAAAGATGAATAATTTGGTTTCTTGAATCAATATTATTTGTATACAATTCTCTATGTCGCTTGCACAGTATGACATAGATCAATCACAGTGCTTTATTTTTTTTCCTACGATTTGGGAGGGTTGCAATCAATTGACCGAAATGAAAATATTCTATGCGCTAAAATTTAGAAAAATATATTCAATTGTGGCAATATTCCCAATTTGAATGCTATTTGCTGTAATGTAATAGTAATACATTGTTTTTCTATTCTATAAATTTCTTTAACCAAATAGGCGCTTGGATAATGAGAAATTAAATCGATGTGACTCCACTTGAAACCATCGACTCCAGGATTCCGACTCCACACTCCTCATGGATTTAATCTCAATGACTCATTTTGCTACAGTACCTAGGAATGAATATTAAACAATATGATTGATGCCATTTTTATTCTTCCATTATTCCGAATTTGCTACTCATAATTGGCACTTTATAAGTCGTGATGAATATGAAAGAAAAAGAAATTTAATTATCAGGTTGAGTCATAAGTAATTCCCGAGTAGTGGAGGGAGCAAAATGTGACGGCGCATTTCAAACTTCCAGTGTTTTAACCTTAACCGAAAATTACCTGTTTAGGAAGAGCGTTCTTCGCTCATTCTTATATTAGCAGTAAAAAAGTTTGCATCTTAATTTAAACTCAAATATCCAGCTCTAAAATATAAGGACTAAAAGTGCATATTCGACAAGTGATGTTGTGGGTATTTAAGAATACTAAAAAATGATTCAGAAACAGCAAAGAAAATTTGTATAATTTATGGCCAAGGGGCCATTTTTCATTGCCAAGTCAGAAATTGGTTTTCAAAGTTTCGTTCTGGGGATCAATCATTGACGGATGAACCAAGGCCAGGACGATTATAATCAGACTTCACGAAGATCTTTTAAGACATTGGACATTGGACAAAATAAGACAGAAAAATATAGATTAGTAGGAGAAAAGTGAGAAGGTATAGTGGTGAAAGGGGTTTGAAATGATAGTAAAGATAAGTTTACTATGTTTGAAAGATTTAGTTCCCTGGTGAAAGGGTATCTCCAGAAAAAAATAGGTATAGCGTATAGAGTAGCATAGTAAGTTAGTTGTTAAGATACCTGGTCATAGGGTGTCACTGACATTTTATAAATGTATACTTAGCGTTTTTTATGTCAAAGTTGGTTGGCATTTAAGCCTTTGCAGTGGTTGGGTGTGAGCCCGTCACTACGGTTAGTTAAATTTAGGGTTTTTTTGTCTTATTCGAGTTGTTATTTTGGGGTTCGTTATGTCAATATAGGTTGGTGTCATGTTTCAGTAAGATTTTCTTCGCTTTACGGCTGACCTTAGATACTACGCTAGCACTGTAGCGTAGTTGTATTTGGCAGGTGTGTGCTTTATTCTCTCTCAACTTTAACTCCTAGAGAGGAACCTGGTGGGGTTCTTCCCTTGCCAGATCTTTTCTTTCGATACTCGGAGTCCGAGAGAACAATGTAAGTGTCTGTGGAGAATTTGATGAGTCCTCAGAAAAGAGCTTGTTTAACTAGATCTTCTGGTATGTCGGCTGTGTAGTCCCATTTGTACTGACCGGCCCTTAGGCCATCATCAATATCATCTATGCCCGCCTCGTGCGGAAACTGGTTCCCTTCGGCAGCATATACCTTGAGGTTAATCATCCTCGAGTAGTACATGTACCTGGGTTCCCGAGTTTTCGATGACGAGGACCTACTCGGTCGACGTGACTGCGAGGTCTTTTAAGGGCGAGGCATATGCTCCACCTTCTTGGGCCTTACAGCCTGGGCTTCCTCCCACTCGACTCGTGAAACTGTTTGAGTTTTCTCTGTTGTGTGTGTGTCCGTGTGTTTGTTTGGAACATTATACCGGGCAGCCATAGCCTTGACTCGAGGATCTCGTTCAAGGGAATTACTCGAACCGTGGGCATTTTGGCCGCTCTTCTCGTTCTACGGTTGGAGATTTACTCTAAGGACTTCATTCGACTGAGGGTTTTCCGGAAACCACATTTCCTCCACGCCGTTTTTTACGAGCATGGTGTTCAACTCCTTCGCGACGGTACCAGGCCGGGTTAGGTTAGCAATGTGTGCATAGTAAACGCAACACATTTTTTTGGTTTATTTTTTGTTCTCGATTTGAAGTATAGTAGGCTTTGGGGCCACACTACTTTCTGCGACCACTGCCTTAGCAACTGACCTCTTTCCTCTCTTCCTCCTTTGGCCCTTTTCTTTTGCTGCTTTGATTTGTTCCTTTTTGACGTGACACACCATAGCCATATTCTTATGTGAGACCACCCCAATTAAGGCATTTCTGAATTGTATTGTTGCAATCACTCAAGGAATGGCCTTGTTGGGCGCACACAGAGCAGACTACAATGTCAAAGTTAGGGCAAGGGGCAGTGGTGTGCTCGTTGTACCTGTAGCACTGGAAGCACTTTTGCAAGTCAACGAATTCCCCCCGTTCAATGTGCCCGGGGCAGACATGGACATTAAAAAGGAGACCAGTTTCTTTGGCTTTGATGGCCATAGTTATTTCTGTGAAGACTACTTTAAAAAGGTGGGGGTAGCTTTTGAATTTTACCACTTCGGCTACTTTCGCTCACGAGTGATTCCAAAGAATCTCTTCCGTTATTTCGTTTGTAGAGTGTTCTCTAACCCAGGGTCGAGGCGGCGGCAGATAATGCTCCTAGGGGCGCGTCTTTGTGGCGGTGTTTGTGTCGATGTTTGTGGCGGTGTTTGTGGCTTGAGGATGATTTTGAGTAGGGCTTCCATGGCACGCGGGGAAGTGAGGACTTCAGTGTCCACCTCCCTTGCACAGATAGCCGAATATCCATTGGGGATGTCAATGAGGCGTACGAGAGCAATATTTAGATCAGCGTAAATCTTTTTGAAAACTTTACACCTGTGCGGTTTGGGCCGGTCAGGTAAGGTTCTTAAGGCTATGCGCCTGGCTTCTTCATCACTCCTTCATATCACCCAAGGGTGTAATTAAGAAGGTAATCGGGAGGACCCAGTTTCTGAGCGTATGTATTTGTGTGTGAGAGTGTGTGTTTAGGGATCCGTTATGAAAAAGGAAGAATTATGTGGGGAAGGTGGAAAAAAACAAACTGCTCAATGAACAATACCAGCACTTTACCTTGAGGCAACGAAGAAGGGGCCACTTCCTTTCCCTCAACTAGCCTTCAATGAGGCCAGTCAAGGAGAAACTAGTCACTTTCGAACGTATCACCACTGATAATATTTCCGGTCATACACAACAATGTGGTCTACCAAAACAAAAAACCTCATTCGAATTGAAAATTCAGATAAAATTTCCCCCCAAAATGATTGTACCGCACAACGAGTATGTAAGAGAGCAATCCAAGCGACAAGCGCAGTCAAAGATTTTTTAAGAGAAATGGTAGAATTCGAAATTATACTATAAACAGCTGCAACGTATGCATGGAAATCTTTTAAGAAAACGCCCTGCATTCGTCAAAAGAGACACGTTGTGCTTCTTCGAGAGAATCACGCAGGCAAAAATTTTGGAATTAGGCATGCCTGTTCTACCCCATCCACCATATTCACCAGTCCTTGCACCAAGTGATTTCCATTTTTTTTGGTTCACTACAAAATTCTCTGAATTCTAAAAAAATACTGAATACAAGGTAAAAATGTTCGTGGACAACTCTTGAACTCCAAATTGGCTGAATTTTACCTTATTGGAATCAATAAGCTAACTGCTAAATGGCAAGAGTCACGTGAATGACAAAAAGGGCGAATATACTACTAATTGAAATTATTTAATTGATCAACTATTCATGAATAAATATATTTTCCAATAACGGAAATTACGTATGACAACCTGATAGCAACCAGCCAGATGAAGAATGCGTCCGAGAGAAATTAATGATTAAGGAAGGGATAGTTTAGTTGCCTTTGAATGCAAACACTGGCCACAGAAATTGACTACCACTAATAAATTCCCCCTTTCACTTTTAATCCAAAAGTAATATTCTGAAAGGAAATTTATAAACATTATCAATGAAATGTTGGAATTAAATATAAGAAACTGTGACAGCTGTTCCCAACATTCACTTTCAAGGCAAAAGAAATTTCTACTCGATTTTTTTTAGAATTTGACATGAATTGAATATTTAAGAGCCGTGTGATTCTGTCCAAGCTCGAATGAGAAAAGGGAAATGTTACTAATTTCTATTTTTAATGAACGGGCGAGAACGACACGGCAATAAAAAAACTTCTGGCATTTGTAACAATGTAGTAAAAATGATGAATAAGGCGAGAATTTCCCTAAAGGCAAGGCAGGTCTTAGTTGAAGGTCACTTTTTTTTTGTACCTTCTTAATTTTCATCTCATACAATAAACGAAAATTATTTCGCCCTCTTCACTAGAGATCACTCAAAAAATACTTGGGTCTTGATAAATAAATAACCGGGATTCGATCCAGCTACCCTTCATATAAGAAGCGCTGGAATTAGGTCTGAAAAACAATAAACCTTTGAAATGTAGGTCGTGTTAACTCTTTATCTCTGTAAGTACTATTAATACTCAATCTGTGTTGACTGAACCAAACGATTTTACATAGTTTACAAAGAACACATTGAGAGGCTTTTTATTTTTTATTATTTCCTTGTATAAGTATTCAGGAGTTGGTAGATGACTATTTGTAATGAATTTGCCCCATGAATTTGTAGGTTTCGGTTGCTGATTAGAATGTTTATGCCACTGCCAGTTATGACTTGCGTATTTTCTATTTTGATAATAAACAACTTAAGAACATAAAAAAATGGTTTAATATAATCAACTGGGGTCTTTCTAGGTGACCCACCTGCCAAGATATTCTCGACTACCAATACTCCCACCACACTTAAAACCATCCATACTCTTTCCTTTAAAGTTATAAAAGATCCTCGCTCTAATTCCATCTTGTCTACTGTAGATAGAGGGGAGTAGGAAAGGGGGCAAAGAAAAAATAATAGCGTAGGCGAGTTGCGAACAGCTTCCCGCGTCGAATCCACTCGACCCTCCTGAGTCTCAAAAAAGACTCAATTCAAACGAAGCCTTTAAGCCGCTCACCTGCACTTCTCGTACGCTATACTATAATATATGGTTATTCATGTGATTTATTTTCCGTTAATAAATCAGCCTAAATAGCGTTTCGAAAAACCATAACCATAAATTTGTTTGATCGAAGTTGTCGCCTGATAGTTTTTAGGCCTAAGACGACAGCGAAATAAATTTTGAAATAATGAACTGGGTTTTAAGAAAAACAATTAAACAAATATAAATATATTCATAGAATCAACAAATGTATAATGAGATAAGTAGATTAGGTATACCATGTAAGATATTGTAACATATGATTTAAAGTAAGAAGATGCGAAGAGAATTGAAGTATGTGAAATTAATATGGTGGAATAATATGGTGAATAATAGTGAAATAATAATATAGTAATTAATAGAGTGACTATGATGGACTGTGAATTAGGGACTTTATACGAAGAAAGCTGCGAGTCGACTAAGAAGGAATAGTGTGCTATTCGGTCGAGCTGGAAGTGTGTTTGTTTGTTTGTGTGTGTGTGAAATTTTAAGAGGTGTTGTTTGGAACAGTATTACGTTAAATGAATCGACAAGTAAAATAAATGAATTAATTAATTATTAAGTTTTACATAAAATGATTTAATTTACAAAAGTTAAGTAAAATAATTGAAAGATTAATTTGACAAAGTTAAAGTAAAATAATTGAATGATTAAATTGACAAAATTAAAGTAAAATAATTGAATGATTAAATTAACAAAGTTAAAGTATTGCATAATATGAATATTATATAATAATTGATGTATATATATTTAAGTTTCCCAGGAGGTTTTTATTATAGGAATGTCCAGAGGCATTGCTATAATACTACGATGCCTCGAAATTAACGGCTGCCTTTTTCATGTGAGTTGTTTTAGGTTCAAATCTCTCTGGAACCGAATTCTGTCCTTATTTGCGAGACGGGATTTTATGCCTTATTGAAATCACTCTTAGCTATTGAGTTCTTTTTGTCTGGGTATTTGAAAACAAACTTAGGAGTAAAGAATAATTTTGATTTGGCATTTTTTTTAAACCTGAGAGGGAAAATAATTTTTAAGAGACATTTTTAGGGGATCCTTTTACTAGGAATCAAGACTGCACCTCGTACGAACGCTCAAATAACGATTATGGTTTGTTCCTCGTAATTCCTTACTAATACCCCTGAATGTTACTAGTATTCCTTGAAGAATTTTCAATAAGTTTTGTTGTTTGTTTAGATGACAAAATGATGCCTGGGGTGAGATTTATGAGTGTAATTGTACTTTACAATTAGTTGTTGTGCTGGTTTTCTCATCACAACGGACAATTTTGAGCCACTGAGTGAGGGATGCGATATTTTCTCGTGTTTTTCCAGGTTTGGTTTCTTTTTAGTCCGTTTGGCTTATCTATGCGTCTTTAGGTATAGATGTGGCTAATTAAAACTCTATTTTATCTATCTTCCGGCGTTTCTTCAACCAATTTTTGTGTTCTTATCTAAGTGTTTCTTTAATGGTCGGTATGTGTCATTCCTGAAACAAATGGTTCTATCCGGTTTGGTTAAAATAAAAACCAGTCTGCGTGTTAGCTTAAAACCTAGTCAACAAAGGTGAAAATAGATAAGTGTAATTACCTAGGAAGCATTTGCGAATATATGTCGCTGGTTCATTTGAATATATCAATTATATCATTTTTTTTTAATTATTACAAAGCCCTGCCTTTTCGCCGAAGTTTTTTTTTAATAAATCAGAAACGTACACAAATATGTAGGATAATATCGTACTTGGAGACGACTGTTGGATTTACTTCTTTGATGTCGACACAAAATGAGAATCATTCCAGTGGAAAAGTCATGGGGGTTATTCAGATCGAAGAAAATTCGTCACGTGAAATCGAAAGGGATTCGGAATCCTTTCAATAAGTTGAAAATACATTGGCAAAGGTGCGTAGCTGCGACAAGAATAAATGTTAATTTTTTTAATCGTAGTCTGGGCATTTTTCTATCAAACTTAATGTTTCTCAGAATTGTCCTATTTGTGAGTATTATTGTTTCATATAATAAAACTGGTTTCATTATAATTTGTGTTATTAGAGGCATATTACTTAGATGTAGCCGATTTCCTACCATCCTCCAATCTAATTTCATTTTTATGCTAATTTCTTTTTCTATTCTGGCAGCAAAATAATCGTTTATTATTTTCGTCTTTGGAAAGTTTATTTCGATTCCACTTTTAAAACTGCGTGTTATGATTCTGTTACCGTTGTAATTCTTCTGGACTTGAAAGTAATACGATATTTCCAGTAAAGAGAAAGTGCTTCTTCAAACTGGGTTTTTGAATTCCGATCACATTTTGTTCGCAGTTCTGAGACAGGAAATCTCCTTAAGCACTGTTGTAAATAGTTTGCGGGAGATGAGATCCACTGGTTTCCATTTTCGTATTAATTCTAATGAATGGGTGCGGTCTAAATGGTAATGTTGCGTGGCCATATATATATATATATATATATATATATATATATATATATATATATATATATATATATATATATATATAATAGTCTGTCATTATAGACCTTGTCAATTCTTGGTTACTCTAAGTAGTAAATTTACTTCCAAATTTGGCTGTTTCAGGTGGCTGGTTGCAACTTTCAGTAGTTTATGTCAGTCTTTGATTGCGACTTTCGTTAAGTATTTAGTATGTTCAGTTCAGCGGAGTAATGCAATTAGTATACTGAATGGTGTCCGAGTCGCTCAGTGTTGGCCTGGACTTTGACCCCTGAGTTTTATCTATACCTTTCTACCTTTTATAATAAATAGAGGTCATTTGACCCATTTTTTTTTTTAGCCAAACCCAATCCAATGATATGACGCTGGGCCACTTCTGTCTATGGTTGTGAGTCAACCTCATATCCTCATCCGGCTATTTCTGGTAGGGGCTTATTGCAATTTTCTTTTTTTAAATTGTATGTTGTATTATTGTTGCTAAGAGACATTGATCTGTAATTGACAGAAACATAGTGAAATGAACTAGTTTATTAGTAAAACTATTTTCATATTTATTACCTTATATAGTTAATAATAAATGAGTCAACCACTAACAATCCAATCTTCATATTAAGAAGGTTCGGTAAGATGCGATGTAAATACGTTTGTGGAGCGGAGCTGGCGGGATGGGAGAGGCGAATTCGTCTTTTGTCGGCTGAGTCACGGCGGTCACTCGGCAACAGCCGAGCCTCGCACCTTTAAATCTTTAGGCCTGCTTGAGCGGCCCTGGTCGGGCTGGTAAAATCGATGCTGCTTATGCGACACCGAGTGAGTAATCAGGATTCTGACAATTGATTTCTCCGACTGATAACCTGCAGATTACTCACAGCTGAGTGTCATTGCGAGTGGTTATATATAAAGGGGGGGGGAGGGGCTTTCCTTAAGTTCTTTGTTATTAGAGAATTCCCATTTGTGTATCAAATGAGTTCGTGATTCACGTTTTTCGCGACGGTGCGTCACACAACTGGACATCAGCCATTTCCCGGAGAGTGGGGGGGGGGAGTGCTGTCTCATATTAACCTCTGTAAGGTAAGCAGTGGCCCCCATTCTCCAGCAAACTCATCTTCATTCGAGGTAGAATTTTGTTAATAATAATAGAAAATCAAATGGAACTCTTATCTTCCTCAACAATGTCCATTTCTTTTTATTTATTATTCAGACCTGTTTTTCCTTTTGCCTGTCCTCTTCTCACTGTGCCTCCGGTGAATGAAGATCCCGTTGAATCCTCTAAAGGGTTAATTTCGAGTCAAGGTTCGTGAATAAAGCGCCATGTGGATGAATGACTCTACTACGAGTCCGTCCACGTGACTTCAAGGGTATCTAGTCCTACCCACCCTTCGGTCCATGAGTCCGCCGCTCAGAACTAGATAAATTAGGGCGGGTAAGAACAGGCCTTCACCTCGCTTACTGTTTAACCGATGATCTGAACACTTCCCCGTGATTGACTGAAGGACATTGATCAACTTCGCAAGTTGTGATTGATGCGAGACACCGGGGTGGTGCGACTGATTGAGAGGGGCAGCCTTGTGCTCAAGAACAGTGACGCGGGTCCCCAAAGTGGAATGAAAGCTCGTGGCCGCAAAGCTTCACCTTTTGGAGAACATATAAAACAGGTATTTAAAATGGGAGGGAGGGTTTCAAATACCTAATTTGGCCAATGGTGATTATTTTGGATTGCCCCACCACCTTTCCGTCTACTCTTCTTCGATGGATTTCTAACAAAGGGAATTATTCAACATTGGGGCTTGTTTGCTATCTTTCACAGGCCCCTTTGTGAGTTCCCAATTAATTGGTACCGACTTTCCCTTTTCACTGCAATGGATAAATGCAGGATCCTATGGGATGAAGTTAATTAACTCCAATCATTATTACTCAACTCCCAGAAGCAGCTGTGTTTAAAACCTTGCGCGGGACGGGATTAAAAGACTGAAATCTGGTTTTACACATATAATTAGGGTCACTCTGATCCGCACAAATGGGTTTGGACAGGTCCTGCATAGGACACGCATCCACACACAGGCTTGGAGCATGATCCCAGATGTCGTGTGGTACCTGCGGAGAAAGGAGAAATGACTTAATTATACATATCATCTCCCATTTCATCCCGCAAAGTGATTTGCCATTGTTGTAGATTGTCTCTGTTCAGGAAAAAAGCTTAAATCATCGGTGAAAAATATAGATGACATATTTCTCTTCCAGATTAAAATAAAATGCGAACGTCATTGAACGTAAAAGACTCGTCTAAGAATGGTGACTTCCATCAATAACAGCCCACGCAGGCGACAAAGTTAGAAGTCATTTATTTATGCGGCGACTTCGAAACAAGAAAAGGCGAGAAACCTCGTAATGGATAGTTCATGAAAAATTATAATGTTTATATTTTGGGGACAGATGGTATTATTATTATTATAGATAAAAAAGAGGAAAATCAACTGGGCGCATGGAAGTTTATGGAAAGAGGTTTTTAGAAGAATGATGACAGCATACAAAGTAGATGAGTCAAGTAGCTAAAAGGGGAGACTAATTGTAACGTTAAGAATCGGAAAGAGGATGCAAATCTCCACCAACCTTTCCGCAATGAAAGGATATCGTACCACCATATGTGATGGCAAGGAGTGTCATGGCAATCCTTTCCAAGAGGCGCTTCTTTCCAAGCTTCCTCTTATGAAGACGTGCGGTACCCCCAGACGGGAGTCAAAGCGTCTCACGTCTCTCGCTCTGCGTCGACCAGAGAGGAAAAAAAGATGCCGGGCCTGATGGCATTCACTTTAGCCGTATTCGGGTGTCTTTTGGCACTCACCTGTGTCCTTTCGCCCATCCCGACCGGTGATGCAGTCGGGGTGAGTGGGGTAGGGGTGGCGGACCTTCTGGGTGAATGACTTAGTCTTTCACCTTTGGAGATCGGGTCATCACAAAATCACCTTTTGGTCTACTAACTCTCCCCACGTAGTAAGTATCCTCCTTCATCTTAAATCTACACTTGTACGGCTAAATTACCTCTTACCCCCCCCCCTTTCCCTCTAGTAAGTCGCCTCACTAAATCACCCCCGACACTAGTAATAAGTCTCCTCTTGTACCACCTAATGAGGATGAATTCAGTACTTTAGAGTACCTGTCATTGTACCTGACCTATTTTGTCCTTGGAAACGTTCAGTGTGGAACCTCTCGGCCCCAACCTTTTTGTTTGAAGTGTTGACTGTTGAGATCTTTTTATTCTGTCGTTTTAAACTATTTTGAGTCTTTTCAGTTCTTCTTCTAGTTGTCCGCCTCTTCATTTTATTCCGCTGAAGAACAGTTGGTTTTTATTGCTCAGTTGCCGTTTGTAAGTTCTAGCTCTATCTTTTATGTTGATTAGGCTAGGGCCAAGCTATTTAGGTTCCACTGTTTGTGATTTTAGATGTTTGTATGTTGCGTGTTTATTAGGGTAGGGATATGCTATTTGGGTCTCACTGTTTGTGATTTTTAGATGTTTGTATCTTATTTGATGAGGGTAGGGTTAGGCTATTTAGGTCTCGCCGTTTGTGATTTTTAGGTTCTTGAATCTTACATGTTAATCACAAACGGTGAGACCAATAAAAGTCAACTGATTCTTCTTCTTTTTTAATAATTAAAAAAGGTATCCTGTTTTTTTTAATCCCCAATAATTATTAATTAAATCCCTCCCGACTAAAAAAATGAGAAAATGATCAAATAATTGGGAAGAACATTCGTTTTATTTCGTGTAAAATTGCTTTTGTTCCGTACGTAAAATCTTTCTCTCCCCAGTCATTAATCTGGTGCCTATCAACTCCCTTTTAATTTCCATCTGAATTTTTAATTTGTATCATCTGAAGATCAGCGACCCCTCAAATTACCTCTGAACTAGGGTGCCCCAAGTTTTTCTAATTTGAAGATGAGACCCCAATTTCCCCCCATGAAAACAAACAATCCCTAACAAAGGGAGAAAGGTAAAAAGAGGTACAACCCCCCCCCCCATTTTTTTTCAACCAAACTGATTCAGGTGAATCATATTTTAAAAAGGGGACCACGAAACATAATGGGATCGCAAAGCTTTATCTTGTAAACTAATTAATTGTTTTAAGGCGCAAACCCCCAAAAGATTGTTATAGACACTAAGTTGTAAATTAAATGATTAAGACTATTCCAACTTTTCTCACCTTAAGAGAACACCAAAACAAACTCTAATGACGCACTTATGAAATGCTGTTAATAGCAATGGTCTATTTGATATACATACAACGTGGATGAGAAGCGTTCCCTAGGGAAGAGGTGTGCCGGAGGCAGTGTCGATGAGAATAATCATTGCCATTTGTTGGTTTGCTGCCGATTTCTGTATTTTTTAACAAAAATCAAATCATTTTTTGCAACCCCTCGCCATCTTCATTCTTCTTGGAAGAATCGTTTCCGAATCATGACTCGTACTTATTTCTAGTTTATATGCATAAGAGATCATCAGAATTAACTAGTCCTCTTACCTATCAATTCAGTTTATGAACGTCGAACACCAAAATAACCTCAAACCCTTGTTTAATAATGAACGAGCATATGTCATTCAGGACGACTTCGACCGGTCCGGCACGGCCAGTTAACGTGGAGGGAAAGGATGACTCAGAGGTGCAGGGAAAGAAGCTACCATTCCGAGTGACGCATCCTGTCTTAGAAATAACACGCACATCACAATACACACACATTCATCAAAATACACATGCTCTTACATTAGTCATGCGCGTGTAGATGCCGCATATAAATAAGCACACGATGTTTGTTCGTGGTTTCAAGTTGTTCCATTATAAGCGTTTTAAGGTGGCAGGGGTTTTAAGCTGGTAATGGTTTGACGAATTAGCTCATATGATAATTACATAGAATGTTCTCAGTTTAGGGGATAAAAACGAGTAAATATAGTTTCCAATGCTCTACTCTTTATGCATTTTTCCCTTAGAATTTAGAACGAAGTAGTAACGAGACGGTATCATGCATTTTTTTTAATGAGAGATCTGTAACGAACGCGAAGTTAAGAAAACCGGCGTTAAGGCAGTAACCACATAACAACCCTTGCGGCTTGTTGCTAGAGGGAGTGAAATACTGCAGGTATTCGAACAGGTAGTTGGAGGATAATGACGCGAAGACGCGCCGGTTTATGTCTCGCAGACGGGATAGGGCATAAAGGTTTGAGAAATCAATATAGAGACTGCGTAGGAGCCGGCTCGCCCACGATAGGGCGTCTGGGATGCGTTTATTTGTGTGTTGACACGTAAGGGAAATAAATACACAAACGTCATCAGCTCCGTCAGTAGAGAGCAATAAGGAAATAGTTTTGAGAAAACAATAATAGGCTATATATCTACCTCAGGTTTTCTATGATAGGCTCTTACTGCGCTGGATTATATTTTTGCTGAAACAAAATATGATCTGGTTACTGAGGAAAGCAACTAAGCTTAGATATATATTTAGCTAAAGATCTTATTTAGAAAAAGGTTTATACATTGAACACTTGACCGCGCCTTTTGAAGCATAGCCACGCCCATTTTCTTAGATGTGCCCCAAAACTCTGCAGTGAAGTCTAGACACCAGACCCCACCCAACATTCAGTAACCAAGCGGGAATAACTTCTTTTTTTTTTAAATAAATATTTGTATTGTATTTGATCAAATGGAAATTACTTTCTGGGAGATTTTTAGTATACTCAGTTTATCATTTGTAACAGAGAACGTGAAATTAGCTAACAAATTGAATTATATACTTCGGAGCTCTTCCACGGGTCTTCCGGAGCTCTTCATGGAAGGTTCTTTTGAACTTTAAAATCTAACAAATAACGATTCAAACTTCCGTTATTTAGAGGGGAGTTGCCATAACTAGGTTCATTGTTCATCTTAACCCTGAAACGTAATTCAAATTCCCTCTGTTTATGGTTTCCTGTTCGGTAGCCGCTAATGAGATTTTCCAATAGGCCTCGTCCCATTCAACAGGGTTTTTTTTATGTCAAGACCCTTTCGATCATATTGTTCTATTTATTCATTTATATTTTTAGCCTCTCTCACACAGTTTTTTATTGCAATCTTTTCATACTATTTTTTGCACTTCTTCATTCACCCCTATCTTATTCTAGCTCTTACTCTCTGTACAGCGTGAATATGCCATCGCTGCCTTTCCCAGTTGGTGCTCCTAGAAACTTATTGGTTTATATTTCTTTCTTTATATATATATATATATATATAATATACATTTAGAATCAGTTAACATAGCTTAAACTAAAAAAAATCCCCGTAATTTACAAATAGCTAGAAATCACTTTCAATTTAATTGTTATCTGGTGCTTAGCAAAGAGAGAAGAGCACAGTACACCCCCTGAGTGCTCTCATCCAGGGGGGCGAAAGAATGCACGCCATCGATCTTTCAGGCGCAGCCTAACGATCACCTGTGGCTATTCCCCTGTCCCAGCGGTCCAAATAGTTTCTTCTTTGAGCTACTCGGTCTGTGTAGCTTACGTAGGATCTGCGGCTGTGTATCGTACACACATTTTCATACCAAACCTCGCTTTCTTTGGAGATCCCTCCCTGAACACCCATTATTTAACCCTCCTTGAACACTCTTCTTCAGCTGAACTCTACTTGACCTTTCCCTTCAGTCACCTGCACTCTCATTCCCATTAAGGCGTTTGGGCTGTGGAAAGGGAATGGCTATGAATGAATCGAATTCAAAATTTACTGCTTTCTTTGTTTGCTCTTTTTATAAAAATCTTTGGTGCTCTTCAAATACGTGATCTGCCAATTTATTTTCATTCTAATACGTGATCTGCCAATTTATTTTCATTCTAATACGTGATCTGCCAATTTATTTTCATTCTAATACGTGATCTGCCAATTTATTTTCATTCTAATACGTGATCTGCCAATTTATTTTCATTCTAATACGTGATCTGCCAATTTATTTTCATTCTAATACGTGATCTGCCAATTTTTTTAACTAGTATAATTTTATCATAAGGGGATTACATTGAGATAATAATGAATTCTAAATTATATTAACAAAAAAAATGCATTTTAAAACTTAAAAAATAAGAACACAATAAAATATAATTTTTAATATTTAGCGCAAAACAACCTTAACATCATTCATAAAATCAGATTACCTAACCTAACTTAACTTAGCCAAGATTACACGTTAAGTTAACGTTTAAGAAAATAATTCGAGTCAGGGGACGGGGGGGTAGATCCTTTTTCAGAGGAACGAACGAGAGGCGAGAATTAACCACGCTTTGAATGAAATAGATCCTGTTGACTAGTAGTATGTAGTAGCAGGAGCAGTCGTAGTAGTTTTCTAACCTGCCTTCATTCGGGGCAGATCCCGACCAGATAATGAAATAGATATAAAGGTCAGTATGACAATCACTGGTGAGCCCGAGGGCACCAGGGGCTGCTCCTCGTTGGAGAGAGGTACCAGGAAGTATTATGCTTGGACACCAAACAGCGTACTGGTAGGAACCTTCGTCGCCCCCGGGCAGAGAGATCCGTTCCACGCCAGAGCTACGTAGATATAGATACTCATCGGAAGGATTCCTGGGAACAGTGTGCGTGTGTGCGTATTGTAGTGCGAAGACGGGAGAGGAAAGAAAGCAGTGCTGCAATTGGCTATGTGTTAGGTGAGAGGTGTAAGATTTGCCCACCCGAAAACGGGGTGAGCACAGCGCGTCCACCCATTGGTAGCCAGACCTCGACGTGCGCTGACGTTTGTGCCCGCCCTTGTCGGGATCGAACCCGGTACCGCGACGTTGGGAAACCAACGCCGTGTCCACTCGGCTAGAAAGAGCTCTAGATCCGAGTGATTAAATCGAAATAGTCGAAAGATGACTGACCTATTGTCTTATAAAATACCGTCCAAAAAGATAAGAACGCCTCTATTTCTTTCACATCTCCCGTAAAACTGCCAGAGAAAAGACAACATTGATGTACAATAACTTACATGAATACACTACGTATGGATAAAGCGTATACAAACTTGCATGGCGTTTTAAAAGATTATGGTTCGTCACAAAGCGCCTACCATCCAGGAAAAAGCTTGGGAGAAGGGGTGAGTTTTCAAGGAACAAAAGGCGGGGAGTAGAGCATAAAGGTAGGCGTCTCATTCCACATCCTTGGAGCAAATATCGAGAAAGGGCGATCACCCATGCAGCGCGGATCGCTAAGAGTAAGAAGAATTAAGGGACAGAGCTATAATGTGGGCTTCTGAAGGGCCGGGCTAAGGTCAGTAAGGATTTTTTTCTTCTAATTTTTCTAAAGACAAGACCAACAATGGCATATCTCGCAGAAATTTTGCAACGAGAAATCTGTAAAGAAAGTGATGAAAGGAGAGGAAGCGAAAAGGTTAGGAAGATATACACTACCGAGAAAAATAAGAGAACGATTTCCTTTATTAAAATATTTTCAAACTGTGAGTAGATAAATGAAATTTCCATTGTACATAAACGCATACATTTAATATATTTTATGAAGATTTCATATTATACAATCGTATATTCAAGAAATTATACAAAATAAACTAACAAAATAAGAGAACGATCATTCACTGAATTGCTTAGCAAGCAAATACACTAGAAAGAAAGCAAGATTTGACAAGGATAAAACTTAAAACTGTTAAAATGAGGTGTTGAAGCCTTTGTTTTCTATTACTTCGGCGCAAAGACGAATACAGGACCTCACCAGTTTCTTTAAAACTTTGCAGTATTGCATGGTGTGTTGTCCTTAATAATTACTGCTGGCTGGTTCAGGGATGCTTGGATTGGAGCTATAATATGTGTTGTACGAGATTTAAGTACTTATTCGCATTTACCGTTCCAATTATTCTCACTAGCGGACCAACTCCTTCAAATGAAAACACCTCTCATACCATGACGCTGCCTCCTCCATGCTTGGCAAACTTTTTAACACATTTAGGGTGAAGTCTGACATTTGCAGCGCATCTAATTTACTTTCGTCGCTAAGATGAATTCTCTCCTAATCTTCATCTCTCTAAACAACTTGGGCTTCAGCATATTCGAGTCTCGGCATCTGGTTCTTCATACTGATGATTGGTTGGGTTGCTCGAGAACGAGCTTTTAAACCAGAAGGATTGAGGCGACGGGAAAGTGTTAAAACGAATCACTTATTTGCCACTATTGATCTTAATTTTTCGAGAAATTCCTGCCGCAATCTCGAAGGGAATCTTCATAGAGAAGCACCTAATAGATGTTTCTTCCCGGACTGTGGTTATGCGGGGTCTACTGACTTTAGCAGGAGATTTATTGGTTTTGTTTTCTTTGTAGAACGCGCGAAATCACACTCTTGTACCTTCCTAACTCTCTTGAAGTGGCAGAAAGAGTCCTACCCGAAGTCTTCAAGCGTACAATTCTGTGACGGAGCTTAAGCGTGACTTTCACGTGGGGTGGTATCTCTGCAGAGTCAGTACGACAATAATAGCGGTTGCACAGTTCTTACCTACTGAGCAAAATGTTGTCCGATGATGTCAAGAAACTTCTAGAATATTCCTGAAAAAATCGTTTTCTTATTTTGCACGTGTCAATATTTTATTTTTATTATTTTATTTCTCATAAATTCTTGAATATACAATTGTATCATATAAAATCTTCATAAAATATATTAAATGCATGCTTTTATGTACCATGGAAATTTCAGTTTTCCTACACGGCATATTTTTGAACATCTTTTAATAAAGGAAAATCGATCTCTTCTTTTGTTCAGTAGTGTATAGCCGCAGACCCTCCTACAGGCATTGGGGGGGAGGGGGGCTGGCCTCATACTTTTCTAAAAATGTTAGCGGCAGCTGCCCCCTTCGCGGGAATAAAGCGTAAAAATATAGAAAAGAAGGAAAGAGGGGGAGGGGGGTGCTAGCTTTTTAAAGCATTCACCCATAATCGGAGCCAAAAGGGAAGGGGGTTTCCTACCTCATATTTCCTCTCGGTATCGACAAGGGATGAATGGACGAAAGCTGGTCGGCGACTAACTTTCAAAATTAGCCCCGCGCTCCTGAAAATAGGTGAGAAGGGGCGAATAAGGGTGAAGGGAGATTTCTAGAGGAAATAAAATCTAGATAATTTAAGACTACCCAAGGCATTTGGTTCAGTAGTGCCTCTCCTCTAGTATTCTGTTATAGAAGCGGCTTTACCCCCTTCCCCCTTACAACTTCACTACTCTTGCGGTGGTTCAGTAAGGAAGAGACGTATAAGGATGCTGCCGTTTTTAAGGTTTTAGAGACTGCTCTGGTTGCCGGTCCTGGTCCGCTTTTGCCCGCTTGTGTACAGCAATGTGAATTGTGTCAATTTTCGGATTTTGTCGAAAGTGAATTTTATTGAAGGTGAAGTTGTTCGACTCACTTAGAGTAGTGAAACTAAAAATTAGTAAAAGTGAAAAAGCGCGATTTCGTTCGAAAAGTAGACCAATCGCTTTTAGATTTAAGAAAGTTAAAGGTGAAATCTTCGCACCTTTGTTAATTATAAGGACCGGAGCCCCCACCAGGCCCATCCGTAAACACTAAGGAAGGTTGAAGGTGAAGTGAAAAATAAATACTTAGACTTTGGCCTCTCATTCTCTCATTCTACTCCCCCCCCCCTCTCTTCTCTATTTTTTCCCGGTTTCCCGGTATATATACGAGGGGCGGTCAATAAGTTTTGCAATTCGGATATAAGGAAACGAGATATGTGGAAAAGTGTTTTATTATTTTTCAATATAACTACCCTCGACTTCAATGCGCTTGCGCCACTTGTCCCTGAGGCTTAGAATTCCTGACAACCAGAAATCTCCCGACTGCTGTTCAATCCACTCCTGGACGGCGAGCTGGACATCTTCATCGTCCCCAAAACCTGCGTCCACGCAGTGCAGCCTTGAGCTGGCGGAATAAAAAGTACTCGCTAAGGGCCAAATCTGGAATGTAGGAGGGATGGTTGAGCTCCTCGAATCCGCAATCGCGCAGGGCAGCTTGTGCAACTCTGGCCTTGTGGACAGGGGCATTGTCGTGGAGGAGCAGGACACCGCGTGTCAACTTGCCGCGCCGCTTCTGACGGATGCACTTCTTGAACCCAGACCAGTTCCTCGGCGTAATATTGGCCTGTGATGGTCCTTCCATGAGGCACATAGCCCACCATCAAGACTCCCCCAGAATTCCAGAAGATGGTGGCCATGATCTTCCCGGCTGAGGGTTGAGTCCGGAACTTGATGGGGGTCGGAGAGCCCCTGTGCTTCCAGGCCATGCTTTCGAGCTTAGTCTCGGGATCCCAGTGATGGACCCACGTTTCATCACCTGTCACTATGCGTGACTCGAATCCTGCTGGGTCTTGGTTGTACAGGAGCAGCAGCTCCTCCGAACTTTGACGACGTTGAAGTTGATCATGGGGCGTGAGGTTTCTAGGGACCCAACGGGCAGAGACCTTGGTCATGGTCAAATTGTCGTGGATGATGTTGATAACACTTCCATGTGATATTCCAAGTTCTGGCTCGATTTCTTCGACCTTCACCCGTCGATTTTCGAGAATCATCCTCTCCACACGGGCCACATTGTCCTCGTTGGTCACGTCTGACGGGCGTCCTGGACGGAGGTCATCCTCAAGGGACTCACAACCATGGCGGAACTCCCTATTCCAGCGAGAAATGGTTGCATAAGAAGGGGCGGTGTCGGTGTACACTGCAACCACGCGTTCATGGATCTCTTTTGCATTCTTGCCTTCCTTGGTCCAAAATTTGATCAGTGCGCGTTACTCAACCTTCTCTATTGTTGAAATATTTGTGACTGACGATCTGCGATCAGCTACTGCTTCTTAAATAGACGAGGCAGGAGCGTGCGGCTGCAGGTCCTGACTTGTCATAACTTGTCCTAACACCCCCACAAACAGCCATCCCCCTTCCTCTGTTTTGCCCTACCGATTGGCAAAACTTATATATATATATATATATATATATATATATATATATATATATATATATATATATATATATATATATATATATATACTAATTCATACTCATTCCCTCGTACCACCACTACCAGGAGCCCCTTCTTTCCTTTTCACCGCCAACTATCTTGCGATATGATGCAGGGGAAATGAGAGAAACCCTCCGCATCTCTCCGGGCCCTCTCGGAGGGCCCAAAACTAAACAGGGGTAAGGTATTCGAAAAAGTTTTCAGATCCCTGAGCATTGCATTAGTTCGACTGATCGACATCCAAACATCCAAAATGGTTACTCGACCACTTGCGCGAAGGAGGCTGACTGTGAAGCCTTGACCTCAAGTAAGTCCGTTGAATGCCTAAAGACTATAAACCTAAAACCGACCACACCACCGTAGCTTAATCTGCAGGCGCCTCAACTCCTGGGTCGGGTGCCACTCAGCAGATGAGATTCAAACGGAAATTGAACGGAACCACCCATGGGCAAAGGTAGCTGAGGTTATCAAATTAAAAAAATACATGCACGTGTTCAAGGTTGTTTTTGAGGATACGGCTATGGCTCAAAAAGCAAGGGTAGACGGTCTGCTTCTCTTCAACGTAGAGTCTGCTCAGACCAGATAGAATGAGAGGAGTTTGTCGACTTACAAATATGATTTCGGTGCTACAAGTTCGGCAAACACACTACGTCCAACTACCCTGGAAAAGAAGACCTTACTCTGTGCTCTATCTGCGCTGGCTGCGACCATTTTTGGCGTGACTGCTTGAATTGTGAAGGCACCCACCGGACTATGTCTATGGCATGTCCGATAAAAAGGCAGGAAATTCAAAGACAAACCCAAATAAAACACGAATCCGAAGAGAAAAAGGCCAACTCAACCTATGCAAAAGTAGCCAAAGCCGCCATTGCCTAGACTAAGACATTCTTTCACATAGAAAACGAGAATTCGACCAAAATAATGTGCTGCATTTACTATGCGCATATTGCGAACATTACTCCCCCAGGTACCTTTGCCACGGAAGTCAACCGCATGCTCGTAAAGAACGGAATGCAAGAGATCTGGTTTCCAGACAACTCACCCTCGGAAGAAGTTATGCGAATTAGTGTAGCCCCCCCAGTGCCAAGATGTATGTCAGAAAGTTCCCACGCCCCAAAACACAGCCAATACACGCGATCCTCGTCTAAATAAACCAGCAGCACGCAAACAACAAAACAGGTGCTAGCTTTTCCTAAAAAAAAACACCACCACTACAAACGACACACAAATACACACACCCAACACTAAAGAAGTGCATCCCAAGGAGACCAGGTCTCCAAGGTCGAGAAAAATCTCCAAAACCCGCGGCCCAATGTCAACCTCCTCCTCTTCGTATGGTAGGGAGCACCAGCTCAAATACCATGCGATAGGATTCAACCTAAAATCTTTGCCCCCGAGTCGGTTCCCTTCCCAAAGGAGCTTGATTGTCGCGAAGTAACGGAAGGTCTCAAGACCGGAAGATACAAGTGGGAATGCTCGTATGAGGTTCCCGAGCAGCAGGCCAAAGAGGCCCTCGCTCAAAACATGGTGAAATTGATCACGGACTGCTTCATTACGATCACGGACACGGAAACCGAAAAAAAGAAACGGCAGGGAGTGCACCCCACTCAGTACACCACACGGGGCTAAAGTAGAACACGAATAAACGTCTACTTTAATCTCACACACTAAATAACCAACACTACGATAATACATATGAATGTCAATGGGTGGGACGGAAAGATTCCATCTATGGCAATATTATGAGACAGAGTGCTCCTGACATAATATTTATTTCTAAACACAAACTGACCGCACAAAAACATTTAAAAGAATTTCAATACGATGCTATTAGCAAAATTCACAGTCAGGAACGGTATGACGGTTGCGCAATAGCCGTGAAATAGGACTAAAATACAGGACCCTGGAAGACTTAGATGAATCCTACCTTGCCATTGAAGTGGGTACTGCCCTAGGGGAGTACCATGCACAACCTCCTGCAGATATTTAGCCACTCGAAGTTCGTTATCTTCGCCGGAGATTTAAACGCAAGATGCACATCGGCAAGTTATACCTCCTACAACAATGCAGGTAGAAACATCTTACTACTACTCGACAGAATTCTCGACGTACATATCTGGGGGAGCAGCCACGAAACCCGATATAGTCTTCTCATCTAGTATCAGGTTTCCTTACAATTACTACATTGAACCTGGCCCCATCATTCCGAGCGACCACCAGGATATCAAAATTACAGTAAGTAAATCCCATTGAAATTAAAATCCCAGAACGCAAAAGCTACAAGCAAGCGAACTGGGAACTTTATAGAAATTACCTCTTAAATGACATCCCCGCCCCTTATATGAGGCTAACCTAGAAGAAATAGATGATGAGCTGGATAAACTTACTGATTACCTAATCAAAGCCAGTCAAAAGCGCATTCCTCGTATCAATTATAAAACCCTTTCAGCTCCCTCCTAGACCCTATCACAATGCTTACAGAAGACTAAAACAAATTAAGGACGAACTCCAGACACTAATTACGGACCAGCAAATACTACTATGGGACAGACTAATAGACAGACTCGACATAGAAAAAGACATACGCGTTCTGGCAGACGGTTAAACGTCTTAAAGGAAAACCTCCACAAACAAAAATCACAATTAATCACAACGGCCAAACAATTACTGAGACGGAAGAGATTGAAGAAAAGTTTAGAATTTTCTGGTCTTCAATCATCAAATTTACCCCGGAAGAAAATGACAATTATGACCTCGAATTCGAAACTGACTGTGGAAGAATATGGTTCTCCGTCACCTCCTCCCCCCTCCCCGACCTTCCCAGTTCGCCGTTGACCGTCTGCCCCAAGCAATTTGCGCGAAGGAGAAACGCCATTGTCGCAGACGAATTTAGTCGGCCTCACGGAAGAGACGGAAGAGATTGAAGAAAAGTTTAGAATTTTCTGGTCTTCAATCATCAAAATTACCCCGGAAGAAAATGACAATTATGACCTCGAATTCGAAACTGACTGTGGAAGAATACGGTTCTCCGTCACATCCTCCCCCCCCCCCCCTCCCCGACTTCCCCAGTTCGCCGTTGACCGTCTGCCCCAAGCAATTTGCGCGAGGGAGAAACGCCATTGTCGCAGACGAATTTAGTCCGCCTCACGTCTCGTTCGCAGCGCTGCATTTATCTGCCCTATATGCTGCGAAAATCAGAACAATGGAAAGACTATTAAGGGGGCATCGCAACTTCCCGCTATGGAGCCTTATCGCAACCCAAGGCAATTAAAGAAGTCTGTTGGCGATGAATCTCACTAACCGTCTAGATAACTTCGGAGTATATATTCGATACTTCGGAGTTCACAGGCAGATTGTGTCTGAAGCGGCCGTCCAGTATGTTAGCCGTTAACGTCTTGGTTAGTCGAGAGGGAATCGACTAAATTCTCGTCCAGAGAAGAATTGAGTGATTTTCGATGAGCAAAGGAAGAGCTAGTCGTCACTCAGTGTTGTTCGTGGAGATAGTTTTAGGCGCGCTTCAATCCCTCACCACGTCTTCGGATTTTAAGCATCGGAAAGCCATCCCTGAAGTATCCGCCGTTTGCCTCTAAGGATAAGAGGACACATCTTCAATTTCCCGAAGTTAGATTGAGCGTCTCGTGAGACGCCCACAAGTTCAAGGTCGAACTTACCTCCAAGGTCCTACTCACCGCACATAAAGGTAAAGGGGATTTAACCCCCGCTTTGCCACGCTCCCCCCACCTTCACCGGTTCGAACCTAAGGATCCACTTTGTTCTAGAATTTGCATAATTGTAAGATCATTTCTTAATTAGTTATCCCTCGGTTCAAACTTAATTGATAGTGTCAATCATCTTAGCCGTGAAGCGTCAATATTTAATTGCATTGCTATTTAACTTACCATATATGTGTATATAATCTTTAGTCCTATTAAAGTATATTTTTTTATCCGTGTTTGAATTTTCCTTGTATTTAAAGAACTTTTAGAGCCATCCCCAGGTGGAGCCTTAATTTCGGTCGGCCAGGAGGCCAGTGGGCGTATAACAGCGTACACCTGGTCATACCACGAAAATGATGTAATACATCAGTTAAACACACAAAACCTATCATCACCACGGTGTGTCACAGGAAAGATTGATGGAGGGCTATGACAGTAAAATAACTGCCCTAAAGCTCTCCGTTACTCTAAAGTCCTTTCGTCAAAGAACCTCCGGGTATTACGGGGCTAACCCGCGAGAATTGTATCCAGGCTCCACCTTACGTTTGGAGTGCCTTCTCAACACTATGAACGCCGCTCTGAACACGGGCTTTTTCCCCGACAAGTGGAAATTGATCAAGGGTATTTTCATCCCTAAAGTGGGGAAGCTTCCGAACTGCCCTGCCAGCTTTCGACCGATATCTCTCTTAGAATTTGCTGGCAAAGTCTTCGAGAAGATATTGGGTAACAGAGTCAACTCTTTTCTCGATGAAGCCAACTTGCATATTGAGCAGCAACACCGCTTCAGAAGGGAAATCGGGACTGACACGGCACTAGCCATCGTTACTGAAAAGCTTGCGAAGATCAAGGCAGACAAAATAATGCCGACCTAGTGCTCTGCGATGTCAAAAAAGCTTTTAACAAGGTTTGGAAGAGAGGACTACAATTTAAGATCATTCAAGTAGGCCTTAACCCCATTCTTGAGAGGACTTTGTGCGACTACATAATGGAGAGGAGAGCATACATATAAATCAGAGAACATAAAGGCCCTGAATTCAAACTCGAATCAGGGGTCCCTCAAGGGGGCTGTCTCTGTCTCCTTTTATAAAACATTTATACACGTGACCTACCACAACCTCTCTCCGAGGGTACGATATACGTACAGTTCACTGACGATATATCGCAAATTTGTACCGCCGCTTATGTTCACAAAGAATTTATGACGAGGAATAGGGCTAGGAAAATACCTAACATCAACTCTTTCGAGAGGAGATGGAGGATATCAACCAACGCCCCAAAATTCAAAATAATTCCTATGTTTCGCGAGACCTTCATCAATATAGTTGTAGACGGTGAGCGAATCCCTTACTGCGTGGAAGGGACGGTTCTGGGGCTCAAAATCACCCCTAGGGGCTACACGAGTCATATCGAGCGAATAGTCGCGAATAGCAAGAGAGATTTGAAGGAATTTTATAGGTTCCGTGACCTAAATCCCTCAAATAAACTCAAGATATTCAATGCGTGCATTCGCTCGAGGCTCCTGTACCCCCCCCCCCCCCCGGTGCCGCTGAACGCGAGCGCCGAGATCCACATTGCGAAACTACAAACGATCCAGAACAAAGCGGTTCTTATCATCACAAACACCCGAAGAAGAGAATACAAACGACAGAGGAAACTCCACGACTCAGTTGCATTATCTCCGATCAACGTGGCGCTCCACGAGAGGGCTAAGAAGATCTGGCGAGCCATTGGCACCCGCCCAACTCGCATAACGTAGTAGTGAGGTCGCAAAACCTTTTACCCAGGAGGGTAGGCAGGGAGCACGCACTCAGCATGATCTCCTTATAAATAGAAAGCTAACGGGGAGCGGGAGGAGACGAGCCTCCGCAGCTCCTCCCAGTTGGTCCTGAGTCCACGGCAATTCCATTGAAAGGATATGCCCTACAGAAGAGATGTGCAAACTGCAGCCTGCGCAGGCTTTTCAGGAGGTCCGCGTTTTATTTCAGAATTCGACAAATATTAAAAATTAATTATTGAACAATTTGCCAAAATCTCACCTTAAACGTGAATTCTGTCAAATTTTGAAACGTTTTTGAAATTTTTATGGTTTGTGTTCTCCAACAAACTCACTCCATATAGGCCTAGTTTTATATTTTTAGTTATTTAACTTTGACAATATTGTATTTTGCGTCAATAATTAATTGTAAATTGTGGTTCGGATTCCATGTTAACTGTAAGTGCCCACTCTGATATAAGTCTGGAAATAGTTTAAAAGGGGTGGCGAAACTATGCAAACAAATTATCCTGAGTTATTAATGTGTAGTTATATCTATTACTATGACGCAGTAAATGCAAACAAATTTACAAAGGTAATTGCAATTAACTTATATGTATTCGAAAATTGCATTTAACTGTTTAAGTGCGCCCCGCAAAGATTTACATAAGCTTCAATGTGGCCCGCTGTTTAAAATTATTGTCCATACCTGCCCTACAGGCATAGCTAGGAGGAGATACAGGGGTTCCTCTTCGAAGAGCTAACCCTCACGGGAATGGCCGTACGCTTTCTGGAGCCAGAACTCGGGGAGGATGGGGGGGACTTTTGATCCTGCAAAGGTGTTGAAGACGTTGTCTCTTTCGAAGAGTTATTTTGGGTGTTTGAGTTTGCCATGCGTGTCTTTTCTTACCTCTTCCTCGAAACATTTGGGTGGCTAGGGAGGAAGGTCTCTCTTTTGTAGGGTCCATCGTCTCTGAGTCGCCCGGTCTAGCATTGGGTTGGGGCCTGGGAGCGGAAGTTCCGTTGGTGCTGTCCTCCTTTCAGGGTACACACAGCCTTAGGAACCTTTGAAGATTGCTTCTCGACCACTTTCGAAGAATTGCCTCTTGTGAGTCTAACAACATGGTTGAGGCACGCAGCCATTTCTCCTTAAGGGCCCGGCCAGGCGGGATGGGGGGGGGGGATGGGGGCCTTAGTTTTAGTTGAAGCTTAGTGTAAGCTCTTTGACCCGCCAGCTCTACCAGCAGAGCCCTCTCGGTACTATGATCCAGCAGGCGGGTTCGATTGAGCTGGGATGCAACCGTGTTCGTAGGCCTCGAAGGGTTAAGGGCAGAGTGTACCTCCTTAACAATTAGAACAGGACCAAGTCTTTATCCTCGTGAAAAGAGGGTCGAACCGCATCATTAATGGCCAGGACTATATATAAGAGATAGGCGCCACATTGCTTCGAGGAAGTAAGGAGCGACTCTCCGCAATTGAAACACTTGACCCTACACCATAATGACTTATCATGCACGGTATTGGAGTAATTTACATTGACTACGGGTAAACCTGACTTTGCACGTCTGTTTGAGCCAATCGTATGGCCGAAGTAGTGGCAGTTGTAGCAACTACGCGACAATAGCACGGAATCCTTGATGTGGTCACGATACCAACCGCACGCACCAACTCTGGCAGCCTGTCACGCTCGAACGTGACCAAGATTGTAGTAGTGGGTCTCGAGCCCCTCAGAAGTTTCTTATTTTACGTTCGATCTTGACCTCTTCTTGGTCAACCAACTCTTCTGTTATTTCTCATAAGTAGTAGCCCAAGAGCTCCTTCGCGTAAACCACCTCTTTCAAGAAATTCATGTTAGAGAGCGATGTTAATTTCCCCGACGAACCACTGACTATCCGAAGAGCACTAACAATTCCTGCCTCAGAAGAGTCCATAGTCATTTGCCCCATTAGTGGGGTAAATAACTATGGAGCGTTTTAAGCCATCGGGCTCAGAAACGTCAGGTAGTCTTTCAATCAGGGGCCTGATGTAATCGAGGCTTCACTTTCCATTCGTGCAACTTTGGTGTTTGTCTCAGTCTTCCCGCCCGTGGGTGGGAAGACTGGGCAGCAGACCTGTCTTACGTGGGAGCACCTGCAGAAGAAGAGGAATCCATAGTTCTATTTGCCACCTTCTTACTTTTCTTTTTTTTGCAGATGAGGGTGGGGAGTGAGCCCGCTTCTCTCCACCCCGGACGGACACGCCTCAGTCAGATCCTTATCCAAAATTGAGAAGATCTTGGCTGACAAAGGGCATAATTCAGCGGAGAGTTTCCTCATCTCCTTCTGAGTTCTCGGGGGCCAGTGAGCCTCAGGAAGACCTATATATGGAGCCTATACAGCAACGATCCCAAGTTATCTACTGGACTGGTCGATCCCCAACACCTGCAGCTCCCAACAGAGCAGCCAGAGAGCCAGGATAACTAGAGAGATTTCCTTACTAGGTCGTACTAATCGACGACATGGTAGCCAAGATCTGAAAATCTATTGTGGCAGATCAAAAGGCAGGACCCATGAATTTTCGTTGGCCTGGCAGCCATCAAGGTAGTAAAGCCTTGGGAGTTAGAGAGTTGTTTGTACAGGTTCCAAAGCTTCTCTTCCGACATTTCATGATGGGATAGTTGTCGAAAAAAAAAGGTAGCGCTGAGAGGCAGCGAGGGAGAAAGCGCACCAACAACTTCCCCAGGTCCCGTCAGAGAGTTCAATTCAACCCAGTGATGGAACTTCCATAATTTGCACTCGGTCTTGCAAATAGCAGCACACACCGATACCAAATGTAAATAGACAAAGCTTGAGAAGGTAATCTTAAGGTAAAAAAAAAGTAGTGCTGAGGAGGAGCGCGTAGGATTGGCGCCAAAAACTTCCTCAGGCCTCGCCAAAGAGTTTAATTTAAACCAGTGACAGTTCTTCCCTAATTTGCACTCAAGGCGATAGGACGCGAAGCTTTTTCAAATACAAAGTGAAATATGCTACATAGGGCACCCACCTTCGCGGCATTCGAGGTAGCGGCGGAGGAAGGGGGAATTACCAGGATAAGAGGAACCGATGCGGATGATATAATAATAATAAGGATTTTCTGTGTCACTATTCAATAGGACTGTCACAGAGCATCTCTTCGTGGCAAATATAGAGAAAGTGCGAACACCAATGCAGCACAGAGAAAACGAGGAACGATAACTAGGGGAGCCGAGCCCCAGCGAAGAGAACATGTAGGAAAGAGCTGCGATAGTTTAGTTTTATATACAAGAAGAAGGGCCTTAATGGTGATTCTGTATCGAATGGGATGCCCGTGAAGTTCGTGAAAGTTAGCACAGTCTGCAAAGTTTTAAACCAGTTAGGGATATTAAAGATTGGAAGCCAGTGATCCAGCGGCCCAGCCCACTTGCAGTATTCAAGGCGGGAGGGAGGGGACGTAGGCATTAATGAGAATCTCAAATCTGTTGTGATCAACTTGGAAAAGGATGTGGCAGATCTTACGGAGAAAGCAGAGAAACGATTGAGTGATAAATAACTATCAAAGACGAAGCCCAGTTTTGTAACTGTAGAGGACATGAGGCCATAAAGGGAGATAAAGTTAAAATACAGAGCAATAGTTTTGGGCTGAGTCACGTTCGCAGATTGCTTATCCGTAGTAGCATTAATATGAACTATCTTGTCGGAAAAGAATGTAGAAAATAAGGCAAGGTGAATATGGGACAGACTCTGGAGTATTAGATCAGTTCAAAAAAACAACTATTTCTTATTTTTCTGTACATTTCCCATGCCTTTTGTCCTGTAAAAGCCGAAAATCATAATTATGTTAATATAGCATGTAGGGAACCCTTGCCACATGGACCTTTAAAATTTCTTTCTTGAAATTGTCCAAAATTACCACTTCCGGGTGCCTTTGCATAACTTTTTTCACAATAACTTTTGATGTAAACAAAATAGAGCAACAAATTAGTTATAAAATGAAAGAACATAAATTAATAAAAACACGAAATTAATGATAAATAAATGATAATTATACTTATCTATCATTTTTCAGGAAAAACAAAGTTAATCATAATCTAGAGAGAAATCTACAAGTTATAACTTCACAATGACATTAAGCAAGGAGCTGAGAGTTCCGTTGGCCCACAGATGATATTTCAAAACCCCACATACTGTCCACAGACAGATGTCATGTGGGCCAATCTACCAGAGCTCTAAATGAAACTTTCCTGGTTGGATGCCCTTCAGCTTCTATCAGTAGTTCCTAGCTTCCCATCAACAGGTATCAGTGCCGGTTTAACCTAGTAGCACATGTAGCACGTCTATGGGCCCCGCGCTTCAGGGGGGCCTGCGAGAATGTAAAAAATTAGTAATAATTAAGTTTTTGCACTTAGGCACAGAAGGCCGAGACAAAATAATGATTCATTTTCCTGATTTTTTTATATTATTATTATATAGGATATTACTATACATAAGAAAAATATAGAAAACCTCACTAGAGCATACTGCATAGTATAATAAGTCTGGCATTATGTTATAGTAGTACAGGGTGATGTTCTTTAAAAAGGAATAAAAAGTGTATAAAATAAAACCTTCCTTTTTCAGTTGAGTCCTCCCAGCCATACTAGCAGTTCTTTTAAATTCCTCAGGTATTTTTTTCCTTCTCTGCAAAGGAAAATGATGGTGGGGTGAGATACAATATATATATATATATATATATATATATATATATATATATATATATATATATATATACGGGTGGGGCTCCCGCTGTTTCTTGTGTTACGGGCCCCGCAGCTTCTTTAAGCGGCCCGACAGGTAGGCGTTCCAGTGTTTTCTTAATCTTCAGAATTTACCGGGAAATGCAGGGAGGCCCAAGGTTCAATAACTTGCACATGAACAGTTGAACCTATCATCCCATTCTGGAAGGTGGCTAAGAACTAGACAATAATCAAATCAATTCAATTGGGCAACTTTAAGAAGCTAGATGAAAAGCAAAGAAATATCAAGTAACCCATTAGGAATAGGAGGGACAGTTGTTCTTGAATTAGACAGCGTGTTCGACATAGGATTTTCAGATCTAATCTGGGAAATACAGAACAATAGACTGTTTGGTATCCAGAGATGAGAAAGATAAATATATAAGATTCTACGAAGACCAAACGACTGAGCGGAAAAGGTATATGTCTGGTCCTGTCAAGCATGGATGAATGAAAGATTACAGCATCGACAGGAACAAAGTAAGACTAATTAATTTGAACGTCATAAAAAGTTTTAAGTTTTACTCTCTTGCGATATTTATCATGTTCTTAACAATCACTACCTTAACATTGTTGTAAAATTTCACAGCTGACTCAATTGACGACAACCCTAACTCAGAGGAAATGGATTACGCTCAGCCTCATCCTAGATGTTTTGACCATTAAGACACTTTTACTAGTGTTATTTTGACGCTTTCAAGGTAGGTCAAGTAATGTAATTTTATTTGCAATATAGCTGATCATCTTGATTTATCAGAAAATCATGTTACTACCATGGTTTCTATAAAAAATAACAATTTTAAAGTGATAATGCACTCATAATTTTACAACAGTTTTCAAATGAATTATATGGGAATTGTTTCCTCGATTTATGTTCTCAAAGTAACTTCGAGCAAATCACGTTTAAAACACTAAAATTGCTTTTATTTTAATTTTATGTTTGTTTTAATAAGACTATGGTTGGAGATTCACATTTCTTATATGCATCCACAAAGTGAAGCAACTGGTGAACGTGTCGATGTTCAATTCTCAGAAACTGCTGAATGCTCAACTGTTGTTAGGTGCATAACTTAAGTTGTCGCTACTTTTGGAATATTTGTTCTAGTACATTTCTTGTTGCCAACTACAACAAAGAGAGCGTTTCTTTAATAATGGTTTACATAGAGCTTCAACATAATTATTAAAATTATTAGACATAAAATTACGCTTAATCACAACAACAATAATCACCAACCTAGGATTTCTTACTAGACCCGAAGTTAATTTACACAGTGAAGAGATTACATCTCAAATTTACGATGCATATCAAATCGATAATTGGTCTTGACATATTCACTGTAGCATAACCTGATCTATGGTGTTAGTGTCCTCATTAATCATTTGTCCTATTTCGTTTCTGTCACATATGTTTATTTGATACAAAATAGATTTAATAAAACCCAGAGAAAGAAGTGAAAGGGCTCTAATAAGAACAACACATGCTCTTAGATCCTACATTGGAGGATTCGTGTTTTATGTGGCAACCATAATAACTTGTAAGCGTCACACAAAATCGAATATGTATAAGAAAATCGCAGTAAATATAATAACCTCGAAGATTATGGATAAGCAAGGTTTAAAATGTCATAGTGAACATAAGAAAAATCCCTTTCAAAGAAAGCCACTGGACTTATCAAGATGATCTACAATCAAAGTTCCCCTTTATCCACCAGATCAATAAATCAAACCAAATATGTAATATATTATACTTCAATTTTATGTTTGGTTGTATTAAAGAGATTTTTTCTAAGAAAAAGCTGTTGATGACTAGGAATATTAATTGATTATTCTAGTTATTTGTTTTGTTTTTTTAATTAAGCTTCAAATTGATTTTCATTGTTTAAACTTTATATTAATTAGATGGCAATTCGATTTAATGATGTAAAAATATCAGGTTTTCGTGAACTTTGCCTTTAAAAAAAATATTGCCAGACTCTACAACACTCTGACCCATATATTTTTCTCCAAACCGCCAAAATCTCTTTCTTTGGCGTCACTAATCGGTATCCTGTCACATGCAATATTTGATCACCTTAATAACCTTCCCTCTGTAAAACGTAATTTTCTTGTTTTGTTTATACTAATATTCAACAATGAGGGAAATTGTTCATCTTCAGACTGGCCAGTGTGGAAACCAGATTGGAACAAAGGTAAATATATCTTAAATGTTCAGAGCCTTATTCGTGTAGCTAACTAAGATCTATCCATAAATCTTTATACTTTTTAATTTTAAAATGTCCACAAGCCCACTTTAATATTGGTATTTCTAAGTTGTCACATTAAGATTTGATGTTATAAATCCAGTTCTAGAAAACGACAACTAAGGCAAGTTAAAATTTGCGTCGAATTCATATAATGGCTATTATCTTTCAACACAAACTAGGTTAGTGATCGTATCTTTAAAGGTTTGGGTAAATTGGTTATTGCATTCTCGAACTACTTTGATATGCCCTACTGCCTTTTCATCTGTTAATTCGACAGCTGAATAACTAACTCAATCGAAAGCGTTACAACTTTATATATAGTGTACAGGGTGGTCCAAAAGTCGTATTTTCTCGGTAAACATGAAGATCGGCGGCGCGAACGATGGGCCCCAAAGTATTTCGTCCCTGTTCCAATATGTCATCTTTTTGGAGGAAATTCAAGGCGACTGCTAGTGAGAGGTTTATCACTGCAGGGGGGGGGACCCCTCCTAGATGTTAAATACATTAAAACATTCTATGAACAATTATGATATACTGGGGGGCCTGTGCCCCCAGACCACTCCAATTAATTGAAACTCAGGGTCATTGTAGGGGGTCCCCCCATAATGATACCCCCCCCCCCCCCACACAGCTGTCCCCTTGAATGCACTCTAAAAAGGTGAAACATTGGAACAGGGATGAAATATTTTGCATCCCATCGTTCATGCTGCACATCTTCATGTTTACCCTTGTTTTACCTGTTTTATTGTGTGGTTACTGGAAACTGATTTTGAGCCCTACTATTGGTTGCTCAAAGGTGTAGATAGTATTACAGTAACTCTTGAAGATATATACTAGATCACTAGTTTGAAGAAATACCTAATGATTGGAAATTAGCGAATGTATTGCCAATTTTTAATAAGGGAAGTATAGAGGTAAACCTGAAGATCCATACCCCACGAACCGTACTATGGGTTGCTATATGGGGGGGCATAGGCCCCCCATACCCCCTGCTCACCCTTCGCCCTCAGGAACAAGTAATAAAACAAGATAATCACACTGTTGGGTGAAAAACATGTTAGGAGGTGGAATAAATATTATGGGAATGCGAGCAGGAAAGCTGACAGGGTATGGATCTTGACAATTACCTGATTTAGAAGAGGTAGATCGGGTTTAATAAATTTACTGGATCTTATGGATTGTTACTAAACAATTAGATAAGGGAGAGAATGTTTATGTAATTTACTTAGGTTCTAGCAAAGCTTTTGATAAGCTTCCACATAGAAGACTAGTTCACAAAGTAAAAATGCATGGTATGTGGGATAGTTTTGAATTGGATAGATGAATGCCTGAAAGATGGGAAACAGTTGTGCTAAATGGGGTGAGGTCACTGGAGGGATGTTATCAATGGTGTACCTCAGGGGTCCATTCTAGGCACTATTATTCATAGTTTATATAAATGATCTTGGGAGGCTGTAAATAGCAAAGGGTCAATTTTTGATGACACTAAATTGGCAGCTGTAGTCAAAGAAGTTGATAGCTTTAAAGTGCACTGACTTAAATAAGTTATTAGCTTGGTCTCAGAAGTGGCAGATGACTTAACCTTAAAAGATCCAAGTTCTTAACATGGGAAAAGTTAATAGGGAATTTAGCTATGAAATGAATGGCCATTGGCTGATTATTTATTTTTTTTGTTTTACAAAGTCTTCGGTGCTGTGCTGGTGCACTGCTGCACCCAGATCTTGTCTCCTTTGATAAGCTGATCTGGTCTGGTATCAAGTTGGAGGTGGCTCTGCTGACACCTTTGTAGCCCCTTATTGCTGGTTCATTAAGTAGGCTTTCAAGGAATTTGTCTAGCTTCCTTTTGAACTTCTCCACCAGGCAGCATGTGCTTTCCCTTCTCTCTATTGGGAGTGAGTTGAATATCTGGGGGCTCAGATTGGCTGCCAGTATGATTATAATCTGTGCAGTTGTGGGCGGGGCATTCCTGGAGCATGTGCAGCCTGTACAGTCGTTGGGTCTTGGTTTGAGGTCATGTGGGGTCAGACATCAGGTTCTCTATAAACTTCCACATTATATGGCATGGTACCCATCTCTCCTCTACTGGTATTATAGGCCTAGGATTTTCAACCATTTCCAGTAGTTTAGGTGCCTCATACCCTCTATTTCTGGTGAAGGGCCTCTGAACAGACTGTCTTGTATGTCTCCCTTTTTGTAGGATGACCACAGCTGACTGCAATAGTCTACAATTGGTTGTACTAGGGCCAGTAAACTTGAAGATCCATGGCATGGCCATGTTCAAATGTTTTACCTCAAGGGGGTGGGGGGGGTCTGGGCCACAGCCGCCCCACTATATAATCCTAATTGTATATAAAATAATGTTTGAACGTTTTTATCTAACCAATTCTTTTCTGCGACAATAATGCTGTATGTGAAAATCTGTGGGGGGAGGGGGGTGCTGATGTGAGTATGAATAAATAGTGAATTTTTATTTTTCTGTATTTTTTCCCATTTTACTATTTTTACATTTTTTTTTATAAATTTAAATATAGTTAGCTAGATCTTTTAGAGGAACTAGCTTTTGTGAAGCCTTTTGGGTGGATGACACTACTTTTATGCAACCATTTTAGTTTCAACATGGATTTGTTGTCTAAAAGTTGCCCTTTGTCTATTATCAAACTTTCTAGTTTATTTTCCAATCAAAAAGTTATTAACATTATTTGCCAACCATAATTTGATTAAAGTTACAATCGCTAGGGAAGTTTGTGGTTTGGCATCACTGATCAGAGAGAATTGCGAATTTAGATCAGGTTCTTTTTTTACAAAAATAGCGCCTTTTAAATTTTAACTAGGACTCAAATGCGCATGAATATTCATGCGTGGGTGAACAAAACATAAATGCAACTTGGTGCTGATTGATTCGTCTGGAAAAATAAACTTTTTACAGTGCTGCCAATCTTCAGGTTTACCCTTTGGCCTTCCATAGGGTCAGCATGACGTCCCGCTTCCTCATGCTGAAGTTGTGGAGGATCCACCCTGCCATTTGTTGAGCACTGCTGACTGTTGATTCCATATGATGGCAGAAGGTGACATTGTCGCTCAGGAATATTCAGGCATTTGGTTTGGCCCACATCTTGGGAGAGCTCAAACTTGTCCTTGTCAAATGACATGTTTTATGCCCATGTGTAGACCTTTTTGGAGGTCTTGTTGTAGGAGCTGGATGTCAGTGATGTGGGTGGTTTTGTTGCCGAGGTTTGTCTTCGGCAAAGGATGAGACTACCAAAGCCTGCACCTTAAACCTTAATGACAGGAAGAGAAGGGGTCCCAGTACGGACACTTGTGGCACTGTTGAGGACAGGTGAGTGGTCTGATTTTTGTCCCTCAGTTATTCCTAGCCCTCGCTTTGTGGAGGAGGATTCCATTGCAAAGTCTAGGAAGATGACATCCACATTTACTATGTAGAAGCCAGTCATAGTGGGCTATAGCAGCTTTTGAGAGACAGGACCTGCCTTTTTCAGAAACTGTTTGTTTCCAGGAAATTGGTAATTTTGTTTGACAATTTTCTTGTATCTTGATGATATGAGGGCTACCGGCCTGTAGTTTTTAGGAAGGCTGTTGTCCCCCCCCCCCCTTGTAGATTGGAGTGATGGGAGCCAGAGGAATTGTATTGTGTTGAGCTAGTGGTGCCATAGTTTTTGCAGGGGATATGATGGCACATTCCTGTATTTTAGGAGCATGGCTGAGACCCCATCCGGGCCTGCTACTGCCTTCATTTTCAGTTCCTTTTATGAATGTAGGTCGCTGAGAGACAAAGGCTGTGCTGGACCTGGTATCTCATCCACTGAGAAGAATGTTTCAGGATTTCTGACTTTCATTGTACCCCTTGGTGTGCTGAATACATCCTTGTATTGTCTCGTTAGGAGCTGACATGTTTCCTTGGCATCCACAGTTATGCCTTCATTCTTCAGTGGACTGTACCTACTTGGATTTTGCTCTTTGCGTGTACCTCTTGAGTAGTTGAAGCGTTTTGGGTTGCTCTTGATGTTAGATGCAGCACATTTCTTTGTCTCTCAAGGTTGTGGAAGGCTATGAGTTCCAGTCTGATGTTCTTGATTTTAGTGGTGAGGATTTGTCTTGCTTCTAAGTTTCCTGTTGTAGTGAGAAGTTTATTGAGGTGGGTCCTTTTTTTTCATTAGGGTTCTCCTATCCCTGCGAATGTTGGATTTCCTCATGAACTTCCTTTTGTGGGGGATATGTTGGAGGCACTGACTATAGTGTCTATCAATTTGTTGTACATATCATTTATTCTGTCATCCAACAGTCGCCAGTCGATTTGACCTAGGGATTTTTCCATCCCTTCCCAGTGTCTTTGCTGTAGAAGTTTAACCTACTGTTCAGGTTTGGTGCTGGTATCAGTTTCCCATCTGTACACCTAGGTTTGTGTAGGAAGTATTAATGGTGATCAGGCCATGGTCAGAGAAAATTTTCTACCATATATTCTAGCACCACACTTGGGTTGTTGGTGAAGAATAGGTCCAGTATGTTCTTGATCCTGTGGAGGGGTTATGACCTGAGACAGAAGGAATTTGTCTGAGATTTTTAGGACTGCTTTGGCTAGATCCTCTGAGTTCCCCATGATGTATCCTTCTGGCTACTTGAAGGGGAAGTTGAAGTCGCCACAGATGATTGTTTCTGGTGTGGGCGTTGGTTGGTCCTCCAGCAATTTAATGATGCATTCCATCGCTTTCTTGAAGTTTCCAAGGGCACACTGGTGGGTGTTGGTAGCAATTTATCTGTTAAATTGTATTTGGACATGGATTGCAGATACTTCCACATGACCAGTGGAGTAGGCAGCCAGGATGAGAAGCGCTGTCTTAGTAGTAGATAAGTTACTGAAGTTTTCAAAGTAGTGTATTGAGGCAAATAGGGTGCTAGGATACATTAAGAGAAATGTCGGCTAAAAGAGTAAAAAGCTTATCCTTAAACTCTACAACTCATATTAGGCCACATTTAAAGTACTGTATAAAAAGCATGGTAACCATATTTTAGACATGATGTGAACCTGCTAGTCTGTACAAGGGAAGGCAACAAAATGCCTTCCCTGAAGCACCTTGAATATGAAGATAGACTGAGGGTACCCTAATCTTCATATGATTAGTCTTTACTCATCACACAGCCACCAAAGTTCTTTCAAACAGGTTTGAGGTGTGAGCTTGCTCCCTCTTGAAGGTTTTGAAGACCTCCACTTACTGCTTCTTGGTGACTCACTGTCATACCAGATTCCTTGAAAACGTGGTGGGATAATGCCTCTGGCCTAGATTGCAGTCCATAGCTTGCGCTTGGTGGCTACCTTCATTTGGTCTGAAAGTCCCCCAGAAGAGAGTTTCTCCTAGAGTTTACCTTTCCTTCAAGATGGAAGTGAGCTTCATCTCTGTTCCATAGGAGATAAGGAAACTTTGGATCTCCTGAATCTTATGCAGTATATTGACTGCCATAGCCTTTTCTGCTTGCTGAGGCTGTATTCTGTATGGGTAGGTCTTTACATACATTGCTAGCCCTCCTGCAACTCTTGCAGATATACTGAGGGACTAACCTCGCTTGCCCACAACAGCGTTTTGGACTCCGCTGAACTGACTGTCCTGCTCCCAACCAGCTCAGCTATACGCTTCCTGCGGTCTCCTGAGAATTGCTTGGATGGTTGTCATTGGCTGCATTGAGTATCTCCACTGTCCCATAGTTCTTAAAATGGTCCACCCAGTCCTGAATTCTGCTCTTGGAGGCGGCTTTTTCACATTCAAACGTGCACAAAAGTGTCTTTCACTTTCTTGAACAAGCCTGTTTTGTAATGTTTGCTGGAGCTCCTATTGAGATCTAGTTGTGTTCAGGCATTTCTTCTGTCATGTCCTGCAAAGTATAGGTGATTAGTCAATGAATGAAGGATATGATATATCAGTGTGTAGTAGGCCTTGGGTGGGGGGGCACCCTGTAGCCCCATGGGTGTCAAGGGTGAGGGAATAGTTAGATTGATGTTAGGGATGATTTACCATGACAGATTTGCCAATACTTAAATAAGGTCATGCCTAAGTAGTTTCCCTTGAATAAAGAAGGGATTAAAAAGTTTTAATGTCAGAATAGTTTATAATAATTTCCAATCCATTTACATTAGGGTGGATAAAAAAGGCCGGGTTTGCAAAAAATTTAACTAGGTTAGGGATGTTGGTTTATTTAAGCAAGTATATTTGTTTTAATAAAAATTAAAACTAACTTACTTTTGTCAAGAAATAGCTGACCATAAAAAAGAGGTTCCACATTCTTGTTTGATGCAGCAAAATAATTACCATCCTGCGTAAAGTAAGTAAATTCACTTATGGAAAGTTTAAAACTAAAAATCAAACTACTAGAAACAACTAAAATAATTAATCAAATAACAAGCCAATGAACAAACTTACAAACCAAAACACTAAAAAGCTTAAATTGCTAAAATATAGCTCAAAGTGACATACTTTAACCTAAATTGCTAGTTAACTTAGCTTAGACATTAGTAATACGAAATACTCAACCAATGCAGAATTTATTTTATCCCATTGGGAAGGGATATAGCAAGAACCCTATGGCATCCTTTCACTTTTGGTAATTTGACAGATTTAAACAAATAACCTATCCCTAACTTACACTGGCTGTTTGAATCATAAGTGGCAAATATTAGCTTTATCTATGCCTTGGAAAAGACTAATTTCTGTAAATTTTAAGAATATCCCTAACCATGATTTTATGCATTCCTCACTTTTAGGAGGAATACTAATGATTAATACAGGACCAGATTGCCTACAGTGAGCATATCTAGCCTTCTTTTGGCAATGCATAAAAAAACCATTGAAGTGTTGCTGATGCCTAGAAATGTCAATAAATTTTAATGCCTGCAATCATTGGTGAGATTCTTAAAATTTACTTTACTATCTAATGATGATGACTTAGTCCTTTGTGAATGGAAGAAGTAGCATCACAAATCAGATGGGCCTATAGAATAGATTGTCATTTGGAGTTCATATTTACAATTACCTTTAATGGTTTTGATAGTTTGTATTAAATTTTTGTACTAATTAGTCTTATATCTTGACTTCACTTGCATAGAAAAATACAGCTAGCTTCTTGGCAATTAACATAACTTCAATGGATGACAAAAGCCATCTGATTCAATCTGAGCTCAGCCAAAACATATAAGGAGAGAAAAAGGCTAATCAATATCTTATAAGACTGCCCATTACCCATTTCAGTCCAATCTAACATCCTTATCCATAAATATACCCAGTCTATTCTTAAAATTCACATGATTAGCAGCTATTTATACCTTTTCAACCTAAATGTATAAAGCTTAAACCACTCACTAAAAATAAGAAACTTCACAACCTTTTACCCAGTTGAAAACTAGTAGTCACTGAACTCTTTTCTAACTCAGATTTTGTTAGCCTTTCACCAATAAGGTCTAGTTAAGATGAGAACTAATGCCAGGTAGTTTCAGAATTATATCAGCACTCCTCCCAATAAGCTCTATACCTAGCATTCCAACCTTCCTAAAACTAGTTTATAATTTCAATGGATTACACCTACCTATATACTATGTACACTGCAATTGCTTATATGAAATCTCTACATCTCTGCCCATTGTGATAATGTCAATTAGTTTTTAGAATTTTTCAAAATTCTAAAAATTCACATCAGGGCAGGGCCCAGTGCTGTACTAAATTTAATATTTTTATGAATTTCCTGTAATTTAAATGAACTAATTACTCATTAATCCTAAGATTTATATCCCTTAAGATAAAATTAGAATATCACAATCGCTCACATGTCTTGATTTCTTTGCTACCCCAATTAATTTTTTAATATCAAGAGTTGGCTCATTTTCTTAATTGACCCTATATTTATTTTCTTATTTTCCCATCGGTCACCATTTCCTAAATTTCTTTCACCAATACCATCTTCCCTATTTGTTGAAACTAAATCAAATGTATCACCCTTATTGGGTTGGTTTAAAATGTAAGAATGTGCTGCACTGTATTAAAATCCTTCACCTCAGACCTACAGAGCTTCCCATTACATTTCCCTAGTTCAAAGCACGCATTATACAGTTACTTCTACATGCACATTCTACTCCCACCAGAGGATACAAAGCTTCCTAAGTTTATTTTGTCTACATAATCTTAGTTTATCCTTCTCAATGTCTGGTCTTAGTTAATTGGTCTGTTTTAATTGTAGTTTTCACTATATTAGAGGTGATTTCTAAATAATCACCTCAACTTTCCTATCTTATATGTATAACCAGCATCCTGGACCTCGCATCTAAAGTTCTTTCATGCCAAATTAAAATGACTCATCATGATATCATTCTCTACACATCTCTTATTACTTGTGATCCTACAGTTTGTAATATATTTTTTTCCTAATTTCAATGCCTTGTAAATTTATCTGAATGCCCTCACTGCTACTTACCTGACAGCTTATACCTATACTCTCTTCAAGAGTCGCTTAACACCTTCACATCCATTGCATACAAATACTCTTTTATCCCAACTGCGCACATCCACTCAATTCCTGACACTATATGCCTCTTACTACTATACCCAAACTTTCCTAATGAATTACTCTTATCTAGACACTAGCACTTCTGACCCAGTTTTGTCATTCACTTCCACATGCAAAATGACTTTATCCTTGTCGGCTCCCTCCACTATCCTTTCAATTCCCTCACATCAGCTACATGTACACCTGGCAAACCAACCCTTGTACTCCCCTTTACTCATGTTTATAACCACTATTCCTCGCTAACTACAATCCCCTAAGCTCGGTGACTAACTCATTCACCATGGCTATTCTTTCCAAATCCCTAGCTCTACCCGATTTCCACTACTCTTGCAGCCCACATACCATACAAAGTCCCTACTACCATTCCACATCCAGCACATGATGACAAGACAGTTTTTCATCCCCTATACTCCTATTTTTACCTAATTAAAAAGTCCTTGTAAAAGGAATACATTCGCTAAACCTAATTAATCTTCTTTTCCCATTCACTTGTCTAACCTGCCCTTAAAGGCATTTGAACTTTGGCTCGCCTGGTAATTTATTCAAATCTTCCACTATTTGCTAGGAATATTTTTCCAACCCACCTTGTTTTTTAATCTTAATTTGTCCTGCCCAGAATTTTGGGGGGAGCTCAATCATATACCCTCAAACTGTTCAAAGGATAGCCTATTCATTATCCTAACCATATCTGTATCAAAGGTCATGGAAAGTAGGATTTTTTTATCATTTCCACTCTGAACAAGTCTTAAGTGTGTGGACCATGCCTGTATACAAAAACTAAAGATATCAACATTGGAGTTATAAAGTTTAAGGATATTTGTCTTCATGAAGCCCAACTCCTTTATTTTTCTTTTCAAACCCTAATTAAAACTGACCCTTTGAGTACTTTCATCCATTTCATAGCTAAACTCTCTACCAATATGCATAAACTGCATTTTTGAAGGTCTTCACTTGTGCCCAAGATAGCAAATTATTAATCATTCTGCCCTACAGGAATCAAATGAGGTGGCTATTTAATGTCTCGTTTCTGTGGTATAGCCTTGAAATAATGATTGATGCAAACCATACTTTTTCTGCACAATATTAGTTAGTCTACAATTACCAGAAATTTCAAATTAGTGCCAATTAAATGTAGATGCAAATAAGCACTGGCATAAGTGCTAAATGATCAATCAACTTAGGATTTTTAAACTTTTAAACCCTCCCACCTACTCCTGCTAATTATTTGTTTTTACATTTTCCGCATTGTTACATGGTTTCATTAAATGGCTTGTTCACAATGTCGGCACTTTCAACATTTTCCGACTTTGTGCCCTACTTTCTTTGGTTCCCCACTCATTAATAAGCTTGTGTATTTTTCAGTTCTGGGAAATCATCAGTGATGAACATGGAATCCAGCCCACTGGCGAGTACACAACTGGTGTAGAGAAGGATTTGAGGGACCTTCAACTTGAGAGAATAAACGTTTATTACAATGAAGGTAACCAGGGGAAATATGTTCCCAGAGCAGTCCTTGTCGACTTGGAACCTGGTACCATGGACAGTGTCAGAGCAGGTCCACATGGGCAACTCTTCAAGCCTGACAGCTTTGTTTTTGGTAAGTAACAGGAACTTTTCCTCGTCTACTCTGGGTTTAGTATGTAAATTGCATTAAACTAGTGGTCACAATTTACCAGGGTTACAAATAGTTATTGAATGAACTGGGAACTCTCGCTATGTTGAAGACTACTAATTCTGTTAAGTTTGGTTAGCTTGGGGTGAGGAAAACTGATTGCCAACTTGTATTATTCTTACAAGTAACCCTTGTATTAGTGTGCTGCTGAAGTAAGAGTTTTCTGAGATGACAAAGGCCTAAGTGTGGGTTGTCATTATTGAGTCGTATAAAGTTGTCCTGAATTTCAGTGGGGTTTTTAGTCAAAGAATTTTCTGGCTCGGTCTCCTTGTGCAAATACTTCATCCATACACCCCTACCTCCTAAATATATCGGCCAGTTCTTTAGCCTATAGCAAAGCTTTGTGAACTTGGTAGAAATAGCTAGCTAGACATGTCATGTGGATCAACTCCCACCACCCCCATAACTTTCTCCATCTGCACTAGTGGCATTTAGATTGGTGGTATTGGGCGCAACCTACATTTTAGCAATTATAAGTTAGTCATCATTCAATTAAATAATAGAAATATCAGTCAAGGAATTTTGATCTGTCTGGCGCGCTTTTCTCCGCCGTGCGAACGCTTGCTATATTCCTCTGAACCTCAGCTGGTTTCCCCCCCTACGCAGCCCCCCCCTCTCCCCCGCTTCCTTGGTGTGATACAATGGGGGAGCCTCTCAGAAGCGATTTGCCACCCACCGTCCGAACCATTCGATGGGCGATTTATGCCTCTCTACTCCCCTCAATGCGAGGCAAGACCCCCTCTTGCAGACATGTTGAAGACTGGCTATGATTACGAGCATGAACATGCATACCTTCCCATTTATGTAGCAGTCCTACATGATCACTTTGGGCATTATCTATCAAACTTGCGATGAATGAACTTCAGGTGGGGGGGGGCACCCTTGACTACTAGTTTTAGCACAGTTGACAGAGGTTAGATTTATTTCTTCAACTGGATCCGATTCTACCGCATCATCCTCCCTCCTCTTGCTAATGGAGGGATGAAGAGCGTAGATTCTGTTAGGGGAAGCGCACTTCCTGAACGTAGCGTACGAGGCGTCCCCTAGTAAAGTATTATACTCAGCCCTACTGCCGTATTTTCCGAGGCTACGTAGATCACTTTTAGTGTCTCCAACCAACAATTATCTACGCCCACCGGCACCTTTTGCTTTTCCTTGGTCTCTCAGCGCGCACAGTTTTTAGTACTAGACCAAGGCCTCTCCTGAGAAGCAGGTTTATCTCCATATACCAAACCGGCGTTCATTCACGTTGGCTGTCTGAATAAAACTCTGCCCATCAAGCTGCAAGGTCAGTCAGTCAGTCTGGTCCAACCACCCCTTTTCCATTCACTGATCTTAGAGAGATTCCATAATGTACAATGACTGAGTTACTACCTGGACAATTCCGCCTCGCCAAATTTCACCCCTTTAAACGCAACCTAGGTTACTGGGCTTCATCCTTCCACGTCTCTCCTGCCATAGAGCTGGTGGTTCCCTGCCACGTGTCACACCATGCTAACTTATAATTCTTGTTCCGTACACGACTGAGTGTCTGCTGTTCGTTGCGTACCCCGTCAATCCCTAGGCCCCTTCTTTTCTCCTATCTAATTAATCCTGGCCGCTGGTCCTTTAATTTCCTCTTCCACAACTAGCGCCGTTATAATATAATCGCGCATTCATGCTCCTCCCCATTTACCTTTCCTATACCTCGACATGAAAGGCTATACCGGGTATTGTATAAGTCCTGTTACACCTTACACCTACAGACACCCGATAGTTAGATGCAGTTAGAAAAGTTGTTTTTTTTGTCCCTGATTTGTAATTCCAATCAATGTGGCCGCCGCACTCCCGGCCAGACCTGAAGGCCGCGTACACGCCTGACGGAGACTGCTCATTGACATTGCTGTGGCGGGCCTTGCAGACCTTTCCCTCGACACGTTCTCGCACACTAAAGAGAAATGAGGGAGCGCGACTGCGCTGGCTAAAACTCCTTCGATCACAAGTTTGTTAGCCCCCAACCAGTTTTTCACGATCTTGGCCGTGTGGGCGGGGCAGTCCTGCTGAAAGAATTTCTTAGACATTCCTCACCCAGGGCAGGACTTTCGTGGCCATGATGTCCATATAATCGACCCCGAGTGCTCGGTTGTAGACTCGAAGACGTCCTGATGAAAAATGGTTGAATTCTCATGACTTAAGGTGACGACACGGCTCCCGACGTTTTTCTCGCATACAGTGCCCTGAGCAAAGGTCTTCTTTTCACGCCTTTTAAGTTTCAGACGGCCCTGTACACCCGGGACACAAATGATGCTCTTCCTGAGCTTCGGAACACTTTCGAAAACCTTTCTCGCATACAAACTGTTAACAACTTCGATTTCGTTTCAAAGAGGTCTTCGAGTTCTTGTCCGTTCTCGAGTCTCCGCGACTTTGTGAACGGTCATCCGACTGACATTGAGTCACTTAACCCATCTCGTACTCGTTGCCCGCGCGCAGGAGAGCGCGAGATCTATTCTTTTCACTTTCATCTCTACACAAATGCACATAATTGTAAAGACGTTTTAAAGCCCATACCTCTAGTGATTTTTCTGCTCAGTTCAGTCATTTATTGGGGCGGGGGCAGTGAGCACGGTGCTAAAAAAAAAAAGTAAGCCTCTGCACATGTTCCTTTTCTTGCCCTTGTATAAATCATACGGCCGCGTATGTGGTTAAAAGAAGTATTCCACTACTACATGCACCTACTTTCACTGATTATTTTTTCTTGTTTAATCTTTTGCCGTTTATTAGGGTTTTAAAAACCTAGAAGAATTTTCTGCACAAATTCCCTCTTAGGTTTGCACTATGGTGTAATAAATATTTAGTAATCGCCTTTCCAATCCTTGTTCTTTTCTTCACCCCTTTCCCCATTCTCTCACCCTCTGTGGCGAATGAGCAGTTTGTTCATGGTCTCATTCCTGACTTGCCTCCACTCATCTAAAAAAAACGGCCATTTTATATATGTCGTGGAAATGGGTAGTTGCGTGCTCGCTCCCACTTTATTTCGACTACGCGCAGCAGCAAATATTTCTTTCTTCCCAGACTACATACTACCTACCCTTGCTTCTTATTTGCCACCAGCCTATCCTCACACCGACTACATGGCAGGAATACGGGCAGCTCTTCGGACTGCTTGGCAAAGAAGATGGGAGACGGTTGAAGGGAACTTAAAGTTGCGTGCCATTGCGCCGCGACTGTTCCCATGGACCTATCCCCCAATGCCGCGGCGGCTTCAGGTTGCTTTCTGTCGTCTCCGAATCAGACACACTCGTGTGACGCATCGCTATCTGATGGAGCGCTCGCCTGCGCCCTATTGCAACGACTGCGTCGTCCCCCAGACTGTTCGGCACATTCTTGTCGAATGTCCCAGTCTGGGTGATCTTCGCGCACGACACCTGTCCCGGTACCGGGATGGACGGGGTCGCTACCGCCTGTCCCTTGTGCTCGGGACGAGTGCGTGTACTTTGACTGGTGGACTTATTGACTTTTGGGGGGAGGCCGGCCTTCTCCCTTTTATTTAACCCGATTTAATTGTTGTTGTTTTTGTAATTGTTTTGTTATTGCTTTGTTATTGTTATTTCTTTTTATTGTTTTCTGTTTAATTTTTTAAAGTAGCCTAAAACTAGGCTGTTTGTTTACGGCAACTTATGCCTTAGTCGGCAGTCGCCAGATAGCCCCTTAATTTAAAAAAAAAAAAAAAAAAAAAAAAAAATGCCACCAGGCTGCACAGCTCTTTCTAACTGCCACTTTGTAGTTTCTAGCGACTTGAAAAGCTTGTACATAGGGATGCAGGTAATATAATTGGTAATTGCAGTAGTAATTTGTTCTAACTTTTAAACTTTCTTACAGGTCAGAGCGGTGCGGGTAACAACTGGGCAAAGGGTCACTACACAGAGGGCGCTGAGCTGGTTGACGCCGTGATGGACGTGGTGAGGAAGGAAGGCGAGAAATGCGACTGCCTCCAGGGCTTCCAACTCACTCACTCCCTCGGGGGCGGCACCGGTTCGGGCATGGGCACGCTGCTGGTGTCAAAGATCCGCGAAGAGTTCCCGGACCGAATCATGAACACGTTTTCGGTGGTGCCATCGCCCAAGGTGTCAGACACGGTGGTGGAACCGTACAACGCGACCCTTTCCATCCACCAACTGGTAGAGAACACAGACGAGACCTATTGTATCGATAACGAGGCCCTCTACGACATTTGCTTCCGTACGCTGAAGCTTCAGAACCCGACGTACGGCGACCTAAACCATCTGGTATCCCTCACTATGTCCGGCGTAACTACGTGCCTTAGGTTCCCTGGTCAGTTGAACGCGGATCTGCGCAAGTTGGCGGTGAACATGGTTCCTTTCCCGCGTCTGCATTTCTTCATGCCTGGGTTCGCGCCGTTGACGGCCCGCGGCTCGCAGCAATACAGGGCTCTGACGGTTCCTGAGCTGACGCAGCAGATGTTCGACGCTAAGAACATGATGGCGGCGTGTGACCCCCGCCACGGGCGCTACCTTACAGTGGCGGCCATCTTCCGTGGGCGCATGTCCATGAAAGAGGTGGATGAGCAGATGTACAACATCCAGAACAAGAACTCTTCCTTCTTCGTTGAATGGATTCCGAACAACGTGAAGACCGCCGTGTGCGACATCCCTCCCCGTGGCCTCCGCATGTCCTCCACCTTCATCGGTAACTCTACGGCAATCCAAGAATTGTTCAAGCGTGTGTCGGAGCAATTCACTGCCATGTTCAGGCGAAAGGCTTTCCTCCATTGGTACACGGGCGAGGGCATGGACGAGATGGAGTTCACCGAGGCAGAATCAAACATGAACGACTTGGTATCCGAGTACCAGCAGTACCAAGAGGCCACAGCCGACGACGAGGCTGAATTCGAGGAAGAGGGCGAGGTTGAGGGTGAAGGAGAGTACGCCTAAATAACCGGTTTCATTCACCAAATTTAGTCGCTTGTCGAGGCATATTTCCTAATTTCATATCCATTATGTGGAACAAACCATTCCGGTGAAAACTTTAATTCTTTATTTTGTACAAGTAAACTGTTAACACGATTTGTGATATCTAGGTCTACAAGTTTCTCATTTGATTAAATTATATCAATTTTTTATATTTTGGTTAAAATCCCAATGGTATTGATTTTATGACGCAAGCTGCTTCGCCGGCCTTAATTATTACCCTCCCCCCCTTTTCAATCATATCTGATAAATCTTAATTTTCATTTCCCTGAAGCGGTGTTCCTCGGCTTAGGTCTTCCGCGCACCTATTTGATCGGCTTCAGGTCTACATTCTCATGTTTGAGCATTTGATTACCCAGCCCCTTTGATGTCCCAGACTAAAGGATCTTGCCCAGTGTTGCAGATAGATACCGGTGAAGTGATTTCGCTACTGCCTGTCCATTGTACTCTGGACCTGATCATGTACTCAAGTGGCACTGGCCTACATTGCATATCGTCAATCGCGCGCGTGCTATTTTCCCTCCCTCCCTCCCTCCCTCCCTCCCTCCCTCCCTCCCTCCCTCCCTCCCTCCCTCCCTCCCTCCCTCCCTCCTTTCTTCATGTAGAGCGTGGTGGTATCATCGTATGCGGACAAGACTGGTTCGGCGATCCAGGATGTCCTTCAAGGGGAAGTTTTTTGTTGGCAAAAATTTGTGTTTGTGTCTTGAGGGAATTAAGTTTTGATGTGGCATCGCGGCAATATGGAGCAGGTCCATGGGAAGTGGAAACTGTCACGGCACAATAGCACGCAAGTTTAGGTTCCTATCTGCCATTTCTTATATTATTTGCCCTGATTCATCCAATGTAGTCGGTGTGAGGAAGAGCCAAAGTCTTGTCGACAGTTCGCTGAATCTTTTCGCTCATTCTGCCAGTGTCATATCCAGGAATCCGGCATAATATAATCTACATCCACCCGGCAATCGTAGAAATTCCAGTGAGATCATTTAGTCTCCCAACCGGGCGGTGTATTCCAACCAGCTCGACCGTGAAGACTCTCCCTGACAGTGGCCACCACAGAAGGTAGAGAACTTTCAGAGATCGACATTTTACAATCGTCTCTCGTACCTCATTTGACATGGGCTATATTTTTCCTTAAAGACATTTTTTCCTTTTAGTAAATAATGTTTGATTCTTCAACTTCTCCTCTCTCTCTACATGGCTTGGATGATCTTTCCTAAAATGAAAAACATTTTGGGAAAAGGCGATAAAACTTTTAGCTAGGTTGACACGGTGTGCTCTAAGACTGGTACACTAGTGGCTCCCTGTTCAGAAACCCGCCAGAGTTGCTTAACCCAAAAAATGGTGCTTAGGGTATAGGGAGCTGTTGGCTAATGATGTAGGTACTGGCGAATAATGCATTCAACGGCAGAGGTGAACAAAGGATCCATAGAAAACTGATGTCCATGGCGCGGGTTAAAGACCCTAAGGCTGCCTAAATGAGCCTCTTCTTTTTTTTTAAATGCCGAAGAAACTGCCTGAATGCACCGCACCACGTCCAGGCGAACCCCGTTTAGGAAACAGTATGGCTTTGAGTTGGCGGTAGAAATGCACCACCTTAGTCTTGGCCAAGGTAAATCGAAACCTATCTGCATAGCGAGAGATTCTGTTCACTGCTTGCTGCAGTCAACGCTCCAGAGATCGAAAAGTCCACTTAAAAACTAGAAAGAAAATCTTCCGGTAGCACAATTGATAACTGATGCTCAATTGGACCATGCGTTATATTAGGTCTTCTCCAGATACACTGCTCTATTCCGACTCGGACTTGTTCCTAAACGGGATCCAGCTTAAGTGGTGGCTGAGCACAGTTTCCTTAATCTTGTTTTCGATCGACGCCTCGCTTGAGGCGTATTTTCGCAGCCATATGGTATACCTACCGCATAGACATTCGTTCCGTGACGTTCAGCACATTGGTTCTGTTAGGGCTTTTTACCGTTCTTAATTATAAGTCTTGTGTAATGCGCTCTTCAAGGCCTAAGGCCTTCCCAGAGCGCACGTTGTGCTGAGATGAGAATGGAATTTCAATAGGGGGATAAGGCAATTCTGAAAAGATGCGTTTTCAGGACACTTAAATGTGGTAAGAGAGGGAGAAGACAATTTTAGCAGGAAGAGCATTCCACAACTTAGTGGCGCAGATTGAGAAGGAGCAGTCCCCCATTGAGCAGAGAAGGATGAGCGAGGAATATTCAAAAGAGGTGGATGTGATGACCGAAGGGCCCGAGGGACATGGCGTGGTGAGAGGAAAGACGGGGCCTTAAATGTGAAGTATCTTGAAGTGAGTACGGGATCTGACAGGTAGCCAGTGTAGTTCATGCAGCAAGGTTTTCGAGGGCGACGGAGGAGAAGCCGTGCGGCATAGTTCTGTACAAGTTGATGGGGGCGGAGAGAGGAGGATGGCAGATTCACAAGCAGAGTGTTACAGTAGTCAAGGCGTGAGTAACAAGTAACAAGGAAAGTAAGTACCCTAGGAGACATTACGGTCCATTCAAAGAGGGTACCTTTGGACTAGCAATCGAGCAGGCACATGGCTGCCCAATTGTTTTGCGTCCCTAAACGGCCACTTTTCAAGACTTTATCTAGTCTTGACTTGAACTGGTCAACAGATTCACTGTTGACAACTTCCACTGGAAGTGCGTTCCACTTACCGCAAATACTGTTCAGTTTGAAGCCGTGATTGCGCGTTCTGTTCTCACTCAGTGTGAAAATATCCCGGTAGTCAACATTTTCGAACCCTCGAAGTATTTTGAAAACTTCGATGAGTTGACCACGCAGTCTACGGGTTTCCAGCGAGAACAGATTTAATTCCCTTAGTCTATCCTCATAACTTTTATGTCGGATAGAGGGAATCAGCTTGGTTGCCCTGGCTTGTACGCGTTCCAACCTTGCGATATCCTTTCGAAACGAAGGACTCCAAAATTGTACGACATACTCCAGGTGCGGCCGAACGAGGGAGTTGTACAGACAAAGTACTATCTCCTTGTTACGGTATCCAAACGCGCTTTATGTAGCCTAACATCCTTTGGGCTTTCTTCTCTGCCTCGATGCACTGTTTCGAGAACTTGAGGTCGCTAGTAAGAGTTACACCCAAGTCCTTCTCAGTGTCGGTGGATTCAATAACGGTGCCCTTAAGGATATACTGAGATTGGGGGTTTCTGTGGCCGATATGCATCACTTTGCATTTGTTCACGTTAAAGGGCATTTGCCACGTGTCCGACCACTCCCCAATCTTCCTGCAGGCGGGCAGTATTTCCATCCTTTGCAACGTTCATACCAAGCTTGGTATCGTCTGCAAATTTGGAAATCTTGGCAACCATGTCACCGTCCATGTCGTTGACGTAGATGATGAATAGTAGTGGTCCCAGGACATAACCTTGAGGCACCCCGCTAGTAACGGGCACCCACTCAGAAGACTGTCCATTTACCACCACCCGTTGCCGTCTGCCACTTAGCCAGTTCTCGATCCAGCCGGCTACCTTTCCGTCTATGCCCAGCGCTTGCACTTTCTGGAGAAGGCGGCGGTGTGGTACCTTATCAAAGGCTTTCTGAAAGTCTAGGTAGACCACATCCACCGCCTTGTCCCGATCGTGCTCACTGAAAACGAAGTGGAAGAATTCTACAAGGTTCGTCAGGCATCACCGTTGCCTTCGGAAGCCCTGCTGGGAACTCCTCAATAGCAGGTTTGACGCTAAATACGACGTCACTTTGTCCACCATCATGCTTTCCATGAGTTTACCGACTATCGAAGTCAGACTGATAGGTCGGTAGTTCGACGGTTGGTTACGGTCTCCTTTCTTGAAGATAGGAGTCACCTCCGCCTCACGCCAGTCTCTAGGAACGCATTTGGTCCGGGTTGACATGTTGAAGATTGCGCTCAGGTGTCGTGACACTTGATCGCGCACTTCTTTCAACACTTTAGGTAGAAACCCATCCGGGCCAGGTGACTTATTCGTCATTAGGTCACTGATCTTTTTGATTTCAACTTCGGTGAAGTCCATATCCTCCAGCTTTTCCCCCGACTAGGAATCCGTCGGCTGGGGGATGGGACCACATTCTTCAGTAAACACTGAAGAGAAGTAGTCGTTGAGGAGGTTAGCATTTTCTGCATCTGAATGCTTTAATGTCCCCTCCTCATTCCTCAAAGGGCCAATCGTTCGACGGATTGGTTTACGGCTGTTTACATATCCAAAGAACTCCTTGGGATTCTCTTTACAGAGTCTCGCCACTCGGAGTTCCTCAGACCGCTTAGCCGCCCTTATGCTGGACTTCACTCTCATGGCTAGCCTCCGGTATTCGTCAAAGTCACCCGAGATCTTCGATTGCCGGTACACAGTTCTCTTCTCCCTAAGCAGTTGGCCGATTTCTCGATTAAACCACTTGTGTTGAACAGAAGACCGACGGGGGCATTTCAGAGGGATGAAACGCGATTGAAGACTCATGAATGTGGTTTTGAAACTATTCCACGAGTCTTCAACAGCATCGCACACTTCTAGCCTCACGTCAGTCAGTCCAGCACGAAGGCTTGCAAAGTCTGCTCTTCTCAAGTCAAGTTTCCTTGATTGACTGGCAACAGACCTTACCTTCGGGATCTTGATGGTAAATCTAATTAGCTGGTGATCACTGCCATCGAGCTCTTCGCCTACAGAGAGATCTTCAACGATATCATCCTCAGAGGTGAAGACCAAGTCGAGGATGTTGTCACCTCTCGTCGGTTTTCTGACCCATTGAGTGAGGAACTCGTTGTTGGCGAACTCCAGGAGTAGCGCGCTCTCGCCACAGGCTGCTCTGGTTTCCCAGTCAACTTGGCTGTTGAAGTCGCCCATAACGATGCACATTCTGCCTTGAACAAGTTCACCCAGCAGCTGGTACAGTTCCCTGTCCTTCTCAACGGGTTGGGAAGATGGTCTGTAAAGCACCAGGGTCCTGATTCTGACAGGACCTATCTCTAAGTCAACGCCTAGAAGCTCGTGATCGGATATAACGTTGGAGTTCGTAGATTTGATTGTATCCTTGACATACAACATTACACCGCCACCCTCTCTGTCTGGCCTATCTTTGTGGAAGAGTTGGTAGCCAGGAACCGTGAATTCGCCTTCAAAGTCTCGGTTTGAGGTTTTTAACCACGATTCTGTTATGGCTACCATTTCGGGTTCTTCCGTCGCTACGAGGCCACGGAGCTCAGGAAACTTGTTCCTGATGGACCTCGCATTGAACAGAAGAACTTTCAGGGAGTCCCCTAATGTAGGACCCCCTATACTCTTCCGTTTCCCGGCTTCTTGGTTGTCGCGGTGGCACCATTTTTGACAACCTCCGAGAAGGTTGTTTGGGGAGTGACTCGGGCGTACTAGCGTACGTCTGCCTTCCCAATGGGCCGGACACTCCTTTGGGTGCGCTCCACGACATCCTGGATAAGGTTGGATAGGTAAGCCTTGCCCTTAAAGGAGAGGTGCACCCCATCCCTTTGGTAGAGCTCTTTTCTACCATAGAATACGGCGTAGGGGTCGACAAAAAAGACACCCTCCGCCGTACAGAGGTCTGCAAGGCGCCGGTTTAGTGACATGTTCCTCACGCGGGCAGTCCGGCTTGGACCCCACCTCGGGAGCATCCCCACCACGACGCGTCTGCGGGTTTTCAATCCGCAATCGTCGACAGCGCCCATAACCGTCTTTATAATCTCGCCTGTAGGGCCTACCTTACCTCCTCTGAGGTAGAGGTCGTTGCCACTTACCATAAGGGCAACGACTGAAGTCTCTGAAATCTGAGACTTCTCGGCCTCAGCTCTTACCTGCTTATTCCCACAGCCTGGGAGGCAGCTCATCTTAACGCTTGTGCGAAGGCGGGCCGCTAGCAGGAGCTGCAGGCCCCGTGCCTGGGAATCACCCACAAGGCTGATCCTGGCACATTTGCCTGCTGAGCTCGGAGTCTTTATTTTCTGAGGCAAGCTCTCCGATTCCTCTCTCTTGCCCGTCATGGTCTTTTCAGGCTTTTCTTTTTTCTTCTTCTTCTCTATCATCTTTTCCCCCTTGTCATCCTTTTCATTAACTTCTTTTACCTTCTCTTCTTCTATTTCTCTCTCTTCCTCTTACTTCTTTCCCTTTTTCGTCTTTTTTATCTTTTTTCCTTTTGGCGTCTCTGCCACAGTCTCAAGACTCGAGAGAAGTTACGAAGGAAACATAGAGAGGATTTGCTGACATTACGGATATGAAGCTTAAAGGAGAGATGCTCATCAAAAACAACACCCAGATTCCTAACGCAGTCAGAGAAAATGATAGTATTACCGCCCAGAGTAAGCGAGGGAAAGAGATTTAGATTTTTTGACAAGAGCAGGGGTGCTGGCGAGGAGGACCTCAGTTTTGGAGTGATTAAGCCTGAGGAAGTTGGTAGAGAGCCAGTCAGAAATGGAGGAGTAGGCAGCCATGAGGTCAGTGATAGAGTAGGCAAGATACGTGGGGGATGAGGAAACGAAAATTTGAGTGTCATCAGCATAGAGGTGGAAGGATAGACCAATATTACGGAGAAGGGAACTAAGAGGGAAAAGGTAGATACGAAATAGTAGAGGACCAATGACAGAGCCTTGCGGCACTCCAAAGCGAATGGGGGTAGAGTCGGATGAAACGTCGTCAATCACAACGGATTGGGTACGAGACGAGAGGTAAGAGCGGAACCAGTCAAGCACGGTGCCTGATATGCCGAGGAAAGAGTGGAGACGATCAAGTAGGACGGTATGGTCAATAGTATCGAAGGCAGAGGAGAGGTCGAGTAGAACGAGGATGGAGGCACAACCCCTGTCCGCGGCTCTTCGTAAGCAATCGGACACATTGAGAAGGACTTGAAACCAGATTGATATGTTTCATCAATGTTACAGGCCACCATGTGTCTGTTGATGCGTGAAGCAACCACTCTCTCCAGAACCTTAGAGAGGAAAGGAAGTTGCGAAATCGGGCGATAATTGGAAGGGTCAGTGGGGTTCAGTTGAGGCTTTTCAAGAATCGGACGGATGTGGGCACGTTTGAAAGAAGAGGGAACAAGATCAATTTAAAGTGAAGTGTTGAACAGGTAAAGAAGCTTGGGAGGATAGCAGGCCGAATTTTACATAACTGTTTAGGCGGAAAAATGTCCTTTGGATAGCCCGATTTCTTAGAACACGAGAGCAGGGTTGTAAGCTCTAACGCGGTCACAGCGGGGAAAACGATAAGCGGCTGAGGCGGGAAGTCAGGGAGAATGGCAGGAGCCTCGACAGAAGGCTGAGGGAGGGAAGCACGGAGGTTAGTGACCTTATCTGCGAAGAAATTCGAGAGAGTAGCGGGGCTAATGGGTGGGGAGAACTGGGCTGGGGAAGTAAGACGGGAGAGCAGGCGGAAGACGGTACGGGGATCATTCCTATTATCAGTAAGCAGATTACGTTTCTAGGCTTCACGAGCTGATTTTAATTTCGCCACGTAGGAAGCTGTCGCAAGTCGGAACGCCAGCGAGTGAGGGGTCGTGTCTTCCCCACGGGTGCGAGCCTTTCTAAGGACTCTTTCATGGGCACGCATGGACTGCCTAGCACGGAGGAGTTCCATAGAGTACCAAGGGGCACGGTGACAACGGGAGTTCGAAAGGGTGACAAGGGGAGAGTGGGCATCAAGAGAAGTGAGAAGGGGTTGCTCCAAAGAAGAGAGAATCTGGTCAGGAGAGGCAGAAGCATCAATGGGAGGAAGTTTGGAGGCCACATCATTAGATAGGGAGGGAATATCAATGGAGGCTAGTCGTCGGAAAGGCTTAGGATTATGAGACAGCTGGGGAGGTATATGGAATGGGATAGAGAAGTTGAAGTTAATAAGGAAGTGATCAGATATAGCATTGGACAAATTTGTAGTCGTCAGGTTGGAACAATATAAAAATCCCTAAATTTTGTGTTCATTCGAAGCTTTCCTACGGTTGCAAGTCATGCATCCGGAGCCGAACGTGTATTGCGGAAGGTGGGCTTATCCACCACACTGGTCTCAGCATGGCGATAGGTACCTTCCGCTTGTACCTCATTGAGAGATGGCTTCTTTATGCTGTGGAGATGCCACTCACCAGTACCTGCTAGCCCGGCGCTTCACTCATTCGCCAAAAATTCTCTCTACAGCCACAACAAATATCTCGCCGAGAGGGCATAGGCACACCACTCTCGACCTGGGGGTGAGGTGTATCTTGTATTTTGGTAGGCTGGGTAATAAGTGTGATCCTTAGCTTCCTTAACGCTATGTCATTCCAGCATAGTACTTTAAAATATTTTTTAGAATTTTGTAATTTTTTAATGATTTATACCAAAATAAGATGATTTTTCTATAATAAAGATAATTAATGTATCCATTTGGATTCAAGTTCTTCACCCGGTAACTAAGTTGATTCCTTAATGATTCCATTTGGATCTAATTTCTTAATAAGGTAATTAAGCTTTATTTATTCCTACATTTACTTTTTGCCAATGCTTTATTCTAAAAATTGTTGATTAATCCTCAAAACATCAGAACTGTACTAGTTAGTTTTGTGATTTGAATGTTGATATTCAGTCAATATTAGAACTTTTCTGAATTTGAAGAACTTACTGTAACTTCTGTTGGTCACTCACATCAAATGTGGGTTTCTGTAGCATACTGGTAAGGGGAGATGAGTGAAACAAGTATCTGAAATATAATCATTTAATAAAAATATAAAAAAAGTTTAGTTTAACAAAAAATACAAATATTCTTGCCTTTAGGTACGTAACGACCATAGAACAAGAATTAAAATTTATGGCATACTAACATTTCACTGTGGCTCACAAATATCCAATTTAGGAGCTATAAAAGTATATGTAAAAATAATGGTTTATTAAATTGTAAAAATACAAATTCGTTTGAAGTAAATAATGACAAAAAGCAGAAATTAAAAGTCATTTCCGTGTAGCCTATAAGGAGATGCCAAACTAAGGAACAATATAAAAATCCCTTATTTTTTTTATCATTTAAGCAAAGAAACTATTCTCCATTTGAGCATCTCCACCATGAAATCCCTGTACAACAAAATTTACACCTTTTTTTGTGTGGCTGTGGACTGGAAAGTGTCCATCCAACTTGATCGTATCGTACATCACTACTAGGACGAACTACTATCAACTTTCTCCTTGTATTTTTTTTAGGTTTAGACGAGGGGGTGAAGTAGAACTCCTTTTCATACGTTTACACTACCTTTCGCAGTGCTTCAGACACCTAACCTAAAATATTTCAAACACTAAATTTTCTTCTCGTTTCTTTTTGGACTCTTATACAAGAGCCATGCATTGCATAAAACAAGATCAATAACATATGTGAAGAGAGGGAAATATCATTATTTTGATTTGGTTGGAGTTTCATATAGATGTGCAAGCATGTAAGATTTATCTATCACTCGCATGTTTTCATTATAACTATAATGGCTGGACATGGCACATCAACCTTCCTTTTCACCTATTGTAGTGAGTTGCTTGCCTCCAATGGCATTAGATGCCATATTCACATTTTTGTTATCCATTTTATCAATTATTTTCCATCAGACTTGTAATCAAAAGCTCCTCTCGATTGCTTTTTCATGTCTTTATCTAATGACAATGTAACTCCACCCAACCTATTTGAACGAATCGTCCCAACATAATGAATTCCGTATTTTTCCTGTAAGTAACTACAGTCGATCCGCGGAAAATTTGGGGGGCCTTAAAATTCAAAATTTGTGCTATTTCCAACAATTCGTGTACTCGACCCCGACATCATCTTAATGACAGCACGGTATCGACACAACATCCTGTCAACTGAAGATACCGGGCTACATAGTTGTCACTAAGAACCATTCTCAAGAGCTTTGACGGTGCTGACGTCGCCATCAAAAGGAATATCTCGTTCAAGCGGCTTCCGAAACTGGACGAGTCTTTTGTGGCGGTAGAATTGCACACATTAATCGGCAGCCTATCAACCACCTCGACGAGCGTACCTGCCCCTCAACAATTTCTATACCTTGTTCGAGCATGGCCAGATGGCATTTCTTGATGGCGACCTAACCACCAGATGCCGAACATGAATGGAAGCACGAACAACAGAGGGCATAACTTGGAAATGATTATGCGTCGAAAGAACATCCAGAGGATAGGACCGGACTTTCCGACCTATATCACCTCTTGGGCAGCAACAAGGCCCGACATAATCATGACAAGTGATGGCTTTCCCTTCAACTACCATAGCGAGCCTGGCCCAACAGTACCCAGCGACCATCTTGCTCGCACCGATCCAGCTTCCTGTCCCTCCGTAAAAGCTACGTTTCGGCCAACTGGGAACGCTACAGAGAAATCCTTGGTGAATTTGAACCAGCTGACATAAGCGAAGCAACACTAGAGGAGATCGACGGGAAGCCCGGGAGGATAACAGCTTCCATCACCGAAGCTGACCGTGAGTGTGTACCTATGACAGGGTACAAAACTCCTCCACAACCCAGATGGACCCATATGAAAGATATCGGTAGGAAGCACAGGGGGGGTGTATGAAGAAATCCGAAGAGCAGGTACGAATCGGGAAAGAAGCTCACTGCTACGAGTTCTGAATGGAGAACTTAAGCAGTTTATAAATCAACAACAGGCCGAAATCTGGGATGGTATTATAGCCAGGTTAGACAGCGAAGTGAACCCCGAAAAAATCTGGCGACTAGTGAAAAAACTAAAAGGCCTTCCAAGTAGAGAAAATACCCGCATTAAGGAGGGCGATCACTACTTGGAGGATCCCGCAGTCCTGGAAGAGAGGTTCCGCACGTTCTGGAAGGATATCTTCTCAATAACACCTGAGGACGATGCGGAATTCAAAGGTCAGCTGAATGAACATCTTAATCTGATAAACATCGAACGCACCCACAATACCACTTTGACGAAAGGAGGAAGATGGTGGACCATCGTCGACCGATAACTAAAAATGGTATGACAACTGTGAAAACCTTTAAACAAAAGGCACTAGGCTGGATGGGCATCACTAAAAATAAATTAGTGCATGCCCCCCGGCAGAGCATTCAGGGAATTACGAACATCTATAACGCATCCCTGACTACGGGCTACTTCCACGACGATTTAAAAATGGCCCAAATCATTTTTATTCCTAAAGGGAGTAAGCCCCCCGATCAACTGGTGGATTACAGGCCAATATCCCTCCGAGAGTTCGTGGGCAAAGTCTACGAGAAGCTTTCTGCTAACCGAGCCAGAAGCCCACAACCCTCAACAATACGGGTTCCGTAAGAGAAGGGCGGACTGACACAGCCCTCGCCCTTCTCACCGAAAAACTCGCCCGCTGTAAAGCTGAAAGGAAATACGTAGACGTGGTATTGCGTGATGTACAAAAGGCCTTCGCTAAGGTTTGGCTGAGAGATCTACAATACAAGATCTTAGGCCTCCAGCTAAACCCGATCCTGGAAAGGGTCCTCTATGACATCATGGAAAGGAAACCCCAAATCTCGATCGAGAGCTTCAGAGGACCCGAGTTTGAACTCGAGGCGGGTGTTCCACAGGGTAGCTGTCTGAGTCCACTGTTGTATCTGGTGTACACATTAGACTTACTTGCTCCACTTCGGGAGAATGTGATGTACCTGCTCTTTGCAGATTACATCACGCAAATAATCGCTAGTTTCTATAGGAACGCTGGAATTCAAGCAAGGGAGACAGCTGCCGAAATCGAAAACATAAGTCGATTCGAATGTGGAAAATTAAGACAAACAGCCGAAAGTTCCAAATCCGTCCAGTAAACTGCCGGAAACTTGATGACGTCATAGATGACGAGGAACTTTACCAGTACATCAATGAGGGTAAAGTCCTAGGTCTGCGCATCACCAAAACAGGGTATAAGACGCATATAAACAACCGAATCTTCCTAGTCAAGAGAGAGCTTGGCAATCTGTCCAGGTTCAAAAGTCGCAGTGCCAATAACATCAAAAAGCTATACACTGCCCTGGTACGCTCAACACTGATGTACACGACAGTGGTAATGCAGGCAGCTAGTTATACTTCTCAGTGAAATGCAGAGGGTACAGAACAAAGCTGCCCTTCTGATAGCTGGCGTACGCAGGATGGACCATATTGGGCAGACGGAACTGCATGCAAGAACAGGACTTAAGTTATTGAATATAGTCCTTCAGAAGCTAGGGAGAAAGATCTTGGGAAAGGTATAAAAAATACTCCCGCTTGTAGATGCCAACCTCGACATTCCACAACCCCTATTTAGACGAGTCACCAGGAGAGCCTTATTCCCAAGTTCAAGACTGTGCTCCCGGGAAGAACAAAACGAAGTATACACCTAAATAAGACAACCGATCACTCCAACGTATTAAGAAGAAATCCCGAATTAAGACACAAGAATAGAAGAATACAAAATAACAAGAGGCGAAGTGCCCAAAACAGAATGACATTAAGTAAATAAATAAATAAAAAGAGGCGAAGTGCCCAAAACAGAATGACATTAAGTAAATAAATAAATAAAAAGAGGCGAAGTGATAAAAATTAACTAAATCAAAACTTAAGTAAACAAATAAAAAGAGGCGAAACTAAATTAAAACAAGTAAATGAATATAAAGAGGCAAAGCGCCCATGATTAATAAATAAATTAAAACTCGAAATCAAGAAAAAATAAAAATAATAAAACAAAAATTGAAATTAAAAAGAGGTGAAGTTCCAACACACAAGCAAAATGCCAATAAAAATAATCAAAATAAAAAGGAAAGCTAATGAATAAGCAAAATCATATTTGAAAGGCTTGGATGCCATCTTGATGGAGGAAAAAGAATATTTATATATATATATATATATATATATATATATATATATATATATATATATATATATATATATATATATATATATATATATATATATATATTCATGCAACTAAACAAAAAAATAAATAAAAGAAGATAAATGAATGAAGAGAGATATTGAACAAAGAAGGAAACAACGGTCGCTAGAGTGACTAACCCAGCCACCAGCTACTATACTGGCAGTGCAAAGATAGAAGGAAATAAATGAAGAAGAAAGATGAAAATGCAAGAGATGCCCTCTATACCAGGGCAAAAGTAAAATATATTCCTCACATATATTTATACTTATTAGCAGAGATGGGCATTATTTAAATACATTTATATATTTAAAATTGCATTTGTAAATACATTTGATCATGTATTTAAATACTTTTGCAAATGCTTTACTGATAATAGGTTTATATAGCTGTTAAGAACGTGTAATGCAATGTTTTAGCTTGTCGCAATTTGTATGACACAAACGATTGACTGCGTGAGCTGGTGAGGGAAGATTGCTTTCATCAGTTCAAATTCAATTAACAGATAGTCACAGTTGTGTTCGGTTGTATAGTGAGAGCGCTCAGCGTTATTGCAACGGCTGCATGGCAACTTCAGCTTCTTCGAAAGAGTGAAATGGAGAGATTAGACAATAATAAAGACGAGTAAGATAAAGAATCATGTAATTATAGTCATCCTTTACTAGATGGTAATTTTTTTTAGAGTGAAATCTCTGCGGGGAGCAATGCTATTTCCAATCTACGCATTCATTTGAAGGTAAGAATTTATTAAAGCTAATTATTTGTACTTAATTGAATTGAAAAGTTTCACTATTTCTTACTTTTTAAAAAAAGGCAAAAATTACTAGTAGCTAACGATAATGTTAAGTAGCGTAGGTTTACCTACCTGCTTCCTTTTGCAACACATTTATTTATAGTAAATGCTAATTTAATTTAACGTGAAATAAATGTCCTTCAATTATCTGATCATGTACATTTATCAACAGAGAAACCATCCTGCTTTGAGCAAAAAGTGGATAACTACATGACAGTTCAAAGAAAAGATTTAAAAAGAAAATGTTCAGTGTTAGACGATGATCCTTCATGCAGCGGTGTTAAAGTAAAGACATTACCGGAGTGTTTTGCGGTAAATACTAAGAAGGTCGAACAATCTGTTGTTGATAAGCTGATCGCAGATTTTATCATACAAGGTGTGCATCCCCTATCAACCATGAAGCAACCAGCTTTTGTGAGATTAATTAAAGGTGAGTTCTGAGTTACAAATGTTGTTTACAATTATAGTATTAGTAACAAGCAAATACTAAAGCGTTCGGACCATTGGGCACTACGTAGGCTATATAACAAAGTTAAATAGAGGAAAACATATACAAACGATGTAGAAAACGATGTAGAATACGTGAGTCACCAGGCTACGAAGTCCCCGGCAATAGAGGCCGGGCTACCAAGACTGAAACTAAGAAGAAGCTCATCCTTTCTCTCGTCAGAGAGACTCCTCCTATCCTGGTGGATCCTAACTCCAGGGATAGTCCTCGCCCATGAGGAATTACGTAACGAAGAAGAAAAAGCTCCCCCTCGAGCCCGTTACCCGGTGGTCACACCAAACTCTAAGTTAACTTAGTTTATGAACCAAGTTCAACTGATTCTCGTCAGAGAACCCCTTCCCCTCCACACTATCCTGGTATAACACAATGCACCTTGATAGTCCTCGACCTTGACTTCCGAAACGAAGAAGAAAAAGCTCCCCCTCGAGCCAGTTACCCGGTGGGCACCCCGAACTCTAAGTTAACTTGAAGAAGAAGACCCCCCCCATCCTGAATACCGTGTGGACCCCCATCTGCTACACTCGACAAAGTACCTTGTGACTGCCAAGTCATCCCGCCCCCCTCCAACAAGCTGGTCGAAACACGCGTCAAAGGACCCACCAGATTCCTGTGGTGCCTGGACTCATGGAGTTTAAGGTCAAACTCAAACCCGCCACCAGGGTCAAACCAAGGTATTTAAACTCCAGAAGAGGACTCTTTGCGCGAGGAGCACCGTAACTCTCTCCGTCTTCTTAACGTAACCGGAGGCAAAGTTGCAATAAGAAGTTGACATCGCCCAACATCTCTTCCTCCATCCCATCTTGATGAAACGCGAGAAAAGCCCCCTTCCAGCGACATCCGGCAACCCCTGATCTCTTCTGTCATGTAAGTTAGAAAGAACATTTATATTCATATTGCGATAGTATGAGTTTATTATGTTTCACGATTTAACGGAAGTAGAATCAATTGTGCGTGAACCCCTGTCATATTTAGTAGTAGAAGAGAGTAATTTAATTTAATGTTTAACGCTAATCTAAAAGGGTCGCGATAAAAATACTAATCGGCAATTGGTGTGTTTACGTGTAGCCTATTTGTTTATTTTTGTCTTTCAGAGATATTGTAATAGGCCCAGTTGCCAACCGGTTTGGTCTAGGTTAGCGTAGGAGGAGGATATAAGTGTGTTTACTGTTTTTTGTCATAGTTAATTGTTAAATTTAAAATATATGTTTATTTTGGGATAATTCCTGTGCGTTTCTTTATATCCTTATGTGTTGAAGCGGCTCTTCCTTAAAAACAACAAAATTAGTACTCTTCGACAAAAGTATACTTCCAAAAAAAGTATATCTCTGCAAAAGGTATTCTTCGACAGTGAGACACTACTAGAGAGTCTGTCTGACTTAAACTTAAACCTTGCAGACTACCGTGGTTAGTCCTACGACAATGGCAGTAACATGACGGCGCAAAAGCCAGGTGTTCAAGCAAGAATCCTCAATCTCAATGAGAAGGCATACAATGAATTTGGTTGTAGCTGATGCAGCCAAATATTCTGTGACATCATTCTCCTTTTTTGGTGTCTTGCAGAGGCTATGCAACCTTTTCAGCTATTCTGTTCAACACTGGGCTGTTTTACAGCAACATGTAAAACACTTGAGAGTAAAATCTTTTTCAGTGACAACGTGAAGGTGGTTAGGTACAATCTACCAGAAATAATTCAGGCACTGTCTGCTTTACAAAATGCCTCAGTACAGAAAAAGGACGTTGAGACTATGTCAACAGCAACCAGCATAAAGAAAGAACTGATGACTTAGCGTTTGAATTTGGAAGACATGATCACTGCTTTTGCACAAGCAGAGTCTCGAAAGTACACCACTAGTCGGGCCAATTTTCATAGTTTGAACATGGGAGCAAAATCCAGTGTGTTTTATGTTTTATTTTTTTTGTTGTGTTTATTACTTGATAATGTCATTTTAAATGCACATATATAATGTTTAATTTGTATTTTTTATATAAAAAGCTGATGTGCACTTTTGATTATAGTTGGGAAATTTTTGTCTGTGGCGAATTCTATTCAAACCCTTTCCCGTCACTTGTTGCTTGGGGCCCCACGGGACCCCGGCTACGGTTAAGAAGAACTATCGAAGAGCAGACTGGGAACAGTACGCACGGCTTCTCGAGGCCTATTATCCGCCCAACTTGGATGAAACAATTCTCGAGGGGATTGACGAGGCACTCGACGACCTTAATAACCAACTCATAGACGCAGATAGAGCTTGTATCCCTAAGTCCGAGTACAAGACCATCTCAACGTATAAATGGACTGAGTACATGGAGGAACTATACCGTGAACTGAAATTACTGTACGAGATAAATGTCAGGAACGCATCAATTGACTCATTACAACGAAGTAAAGAGATCGAAGAAGAGCTCAACCAGTTGATCCTCGAGCAACAGTGGAGACGATGTGTTCGATAGTCTCAATCACGAGGCATCTCTCAAAGAATTCTGCAATAAAATCAGACGCCTTAAAGCAGTGGTTCCCAAACTTTTTCAGCTTGTTACCCAATTTCACATGCCACATTAAGCTTGTTACCCCCTTTCACAAAATGTTGTCAACATTGATATATATATATATATATATATATATATATATATATATATATATATATATATATATATATATATATATAACATCAGCGGGATGGATGGAGTTGTATGCTTGAAGCTAGTTGAGGAATTAATTCTTGGCTTCGTTGTTGAAAGTGCTACCCTGGCATCGTTTGCAACATTCAAGCAAGTCCTCTTTTTGTTTTCATCTCCGGCACAGTTGAGAACCCCTTCTCTCAGGGATACGTTGTTGAGAATGATACCAACAACTTCCAGGCTCTCTTGGGCAGAGTTGGCGAGTCAGCTAGTCGTGAAATCCAAAAGGAATCTGCCGTTGCGTGATAAAATAAAAGATGACTCAGTAACTGATACCGCTAGCCTACATCTGCTTGCAAAATCTTACAATTCACAACACTTAACATAACATGATTTTCGTATCATGACACTAAGACAGTTATCATTAATCCTAATGCCTGGTACCGCAATGTTTTCTTGATTTTCAGAATTCTTAACTTTTCTTCTGTCACCTCTCCATTACCCCGAAAAATTGTTAAATTACCCCCGGGGGTAATTCACCGCCAGTTTGGGGACCACTGCCTTAAAGGATCGACTGGGAAGAAGAAAATTGAAATACTTAAAGAAGATGGATATATCAAAACGGAAGAAGAAAAAAATGAAGAGATATTCCGAAATTATTGTGAAATAATCTTTAGCATAACTGAAGAGGAAACCGAAGAATACGATATAGAGTTCGAAAGCAATATCATCGAAGAGCTTAACGATCAAATACACAGGACGCACCCTCACCACCAAGTGGATAGAGAGCGCGACGGAGACGCCGAAATTACCGAAGAAGAACTACTCGGCGCGCTCCGCTCATTCCGCCAGAAAGCCCCGGGACAATCGAGGTTGACGAAACTAAACTTCGAAAAGGCACCAACCCACGTCATCGAATGAATGAGGAGAATTTTTAACGCTTATTTAATCACGGTATACTTCCCAGATGCTTTTTATGTAGAGGTTCTAACTAATGCATTAATACTGTAGTCCTTAGATAGCAAATGCAATAGTCAGTACGTACATAAATTTTGTTGTTTTGGTTTTGGTTTTGACTGATCGTATCGTAACTATAACGCGGATTTGAACTTTCCTAGCTATCATGAGAATGTAATGATTCAAGTAAACAAAAATAGGATATAAGCTCACCGGACAAAAAAATAGTCACTTGTAAACATAGGAAGGGCCTCCTGCACGCCACTTTGCTTCATATGTTCATGCCATGGAGTTCCATGTGTAATGTTCTTTCTGAAATGGGTGGTGAAGGACCAGAATTGACGTTTTGTAGCAATTCCTGCCTGGAAGAAAATCGATTTGCAATTACAAGCGTGGAGATTCTACGACGGCCCCTGTCTATCAACACCTTATTCCATCCACAATTATGGTGAGAGCTTTTCGCATTTTGGGAGTTCTGCCATTGCTTGTAAATCCGGATGATCGTACTCGTTGAACAATGGTAAATTCAGCCATCTCATTCACATGATGACCTTTGGCGCAGCCAAATGCAATCACACCTTTTTGACATTCCATGACGTCGCTTTTCCAGATCATTTTAAGTAGACCTGATTTGCTATCTACATATCTTCACGCCGTCCGTAACACAAATAAAGCCTAACTAACGTTTCGACGTAAACTAAGCTACGCCTCTCGGCTGCCTAAGGTTCCTACACGCTTCAGATGTTAAATTATATTTTTTTCTCTCTAAGTGACTTATTTTTGTCCGGTGAGCTTATTATAATCTTACAATATCTATGATTTGAATTTATTATTATTATTATACAAATTTGAATTGAATAACGGAGAGGATATTTAAGGGATACACATTGAAGGCTATACAGAGAATATTGAAGAATACATAGATGATTTAAGTTGAAATGGAATACAAGTTATGCGTTTGAAACTTTAATATTTGAAAACACGTGACGAGAATGGTGTGTTCACAGGTGTATATAAATATGTAATTGTAATTATGTAAGTAAACAGCTAATGATGTAATGTGAATTAGGGTTTGTAAATGAGAGAAGGAAGAGGAATTAGGACCTACTCCGTGTGTTATTTGTAGAGAATAAGTGGAAGAGGAATTTTGACTGACTTTTCTTTGAAGAGACGCTGTGCACGAATTGATATTGAAAAGCGATTCCAGGCAGCGAAAGGCGTGTGTTTGTATTGTGTGTTCGTGTAAGGAAAAAATCTTGTATAAAAAAGATTTTGTCGTATTTGTGTGATATTACATAGAAATAATTTATTCTCCTCAGAGTAATTGATTGATTAATTATATTTGATGCTAGTTTTACATATATATATATATATATATATATATATATATATATATATATATATATATATATATATATATTATTTATAGGAATGCTGCGCCAGAGGGCATTGCTATACTTTCAAAACGGCAAAAATGATCTTCTTGCCTTAGCAAGGAACGGACCAGAGGTTAAGAGAGAGCTACCGGTCAATTTCACTTCTAGAATTTAGCGGGAAGCTCTTTGAGAAGATCCTCAACCAAAGAGTGATGTCGCCCCTGGAAGAGAACTCCCTCTTCACCATACCAATTTGGGTTTAGAAAAAGGCAAACTACGGAGATGGCAATAAATGTCACCACGAAAAAGCTTCCGCAAGCCAAACGGTAAACGAGTTACGTGGACATCGTTTGTCGGGATGTATCAAAGGCGTTTGAGAAGGTGTCGCAACGGGGAATGCAGTATAAGATCTTACGGCTGGGCCTAAGTGGAAACGTAGAAAGAACTATCTGTGACTATGTCATGGAGAGAGCGGCGTACATCAGTTTAGGGTACACGTACGGGCCGAAGTTACCGCTCACTGCAGGCCTCCCACAGGGGGAGGGGTCTGCCCCCCCACTCTATTCAATTTATAACGCAATGTCCCAGCACCTGCGAACCCCACTTGCCTCAACATTCAATTCGCCGATGATTTCATTCAGATAATCACATGTCCTTTGAGGAATGCACCTATGCAAGCTCGACTGACGGCTGCATAAAAAGATAAATTAAACATCTACGAGGCCTAGTGGAAAATAAAGTCCAACTTGGAGAAATTCAAGGTAGTTCCCATTCGAAGGAGACTACTTTCTGATGTCAAGGTGGGGGGACAGGCGCTATCCCTACAACACGGAGTGCAATGTACTCGGAATGAAAAATGACTTTATCCAGGTACAGGAAGCACGTCTCCGATCGGATTTCTAAAACCTCAGATGCAGTCAAGACTTTATATATGTTTAGAAATCCTCGTGAAAGCAACAAGAAATAGATCTACAATGCACTTGTAAGATCTACGTTATCTAGTCCGCTTCCGCCCTCTCTTGTGAGTCGAAGCCACAAAAGAAACTACAAACTGTGCAAAATAAATGCATGTACATAATAACGGGTACACGTAGTCGGGAAAGAAAAACACCAAGAAGAGCTGCACCGGGAGGTGGGGTTAAGACCCATTAATGTTGTCATTGAAGAACGGACAACGAATATGCGAAAGCTGGTTAATCTGGAATTGGACGTAGAATAGAAGAGCTACAAGTCACCGAATATGACAAAGAGATTCACCGATGAAGACAAACCTACTCTGAAGAAGACTTCAAAAGAAGTAAAAAAGGGCACAAAATACATTCACCTCAAAATACCCCTCCCCCCACCCTACCCCCCACAAAAACAAGAACAACAAACAAACTAAGCACAAAAGTTAAAATAGTTACAACAACAACAGAAAATGCGCATTGCATTCACATGACCATTAAGTTATTGAAGAAAAATTTCTTGAAAGCCAAATAATAGACAAACAATAAATAAACTTGAAAGCGAAAGGCCTGATCACCAGGCACCTAGCATCCTTATGCACCCTACCACACGTCTCTCTCTTTTCACCACTTTTCTATTTTCATCTATCTACCCACACACCCCTTTTGTCCCCCAACACACTTATACACTTATATCAATTCGAATTCGAATTTTCCTTATTGACTGCTCAGACACCATTGGAGAAACAACGGCAATTCATAGGAAAGTTGCCACTCGATAAAGGAGGTATATGAAAAGGTGCGACGTCAAAACCGTGAAATCTTTTTCACTTTTCCCAACAGAGTATTAAAAGGAACACAACAGAAGATAACCCGGATCGATAAAACAGTGGCGTCAGGGGTATCACGAACCAGGGGATGCGGAGATTCCAATGCCCCAAGAGCACTCAGGGCGCTTTGTAAGTCGCTATAAATCAAAATTCGATCTCCGAACCGGAAAAGTCGTGTTATCTCCTGTACCGAACGGAGTATTGCAACCAGCTCGGCCGCGAAGACAAACGCAGAGCCTGGTAGAGCCCCAGTGACTTCAAACAGAAGGTATACGGCGTGGGAACCGACCCACTCTTGGGAGTTAAAGCCATCCGTATACACTGGCAAGGTTCCAGCGTGACACAAAGTGTCACAAACGCAATACTCCCGGTGCTTATAAGCTTTGGGAGCAGAGTCGTGGCAACAAATAGTCAAATGTGGTATCCTCCAGAGTGGCGTCCTGGGCAGAACCAGAGACGCTACCAGCCCGAGGGTTATCAAGAGCTATCGAAGAAGTTTCCTAGCGCTAAACTCAAAGAGCTTCTCAGGGTATGAGTGGCGTCTCTCGACGGCATAGGCACCGTCGATATCAGCCATAAATGCAGTGAGAGCTGTTCGCGATGGGTTCACGCGTATAGGCGGATGATACAGTGTGCACGACGCAGAGCGAGTGGCATCTCCCCAGCATCGGCAAATAGGCTCGCAATCGGGGACTTTCGAAAGTCACCGGTCGTAGTGGATTGATTCCACCCTCTAATACACGCTCTGCTGTAGATCCCTAAAACTCGAACCGTAGTCAAGCTTCGAACGAACAAAGGATCAGTAAAAAGGTATTGCAGTAGCCCTATCAGCCCCCCCCATGCGCTGAACGTCACGGAACGAAGAATATCCATGACACGGGTACAAGAGACCCTAAGGCCACGAATATGAGCATCCCAGGTGAGGCGTCGGTCAAATACAAGACCACTGAAATGATGCGAGTCCACCACTCCCAGACAAACCCCATTTAGAAACAAGTCTGGGTCAGCGTGGAATCGTGGATGGCGGCAGAAGTGCCCCAGTTTAGTCTTGGCCAAGGAAAACCGAAGCCTGTGCTCTTCGGCATAGCGAGAGACGCAGTTCAATGCCTGTTGGAGTCGACGCTCTAGAGTTGGTATCTGGGCAGCGTCAAAAGAGATCGAAAGGCCGTCCACGTTGAGCGCAGAGAGAACATCGTTCGGGAGTACCGAGGTGATGCCTTTGATGCTCAAAGAATAAAGTGTGACACTGAAGACAGTTCCCTGCGGAAACCCCTCTTCCTGCTCATTGGGCCGTATGCGGAATCGACTATCTCGCAAAAATTCAGATATAAAGATTGCGGAGGCCTCCCCTCGCCCCTATCCTGTGGAGAGTCTCCATTATACCGTATCACAATGAGATATCATCGGCCTTCTCCAGATCGAAAAACACCGTGGCGTAGTGCTGTCTACGAAGGAAGGCCAAGCAGACGGCATTTTCCAATCGGAGCAGAGCATCCACCATGGAGTGGAACTTGCGGAAGCCGCACTCTGCAGAATACAGGTGGCCTCCACTATCTAGAAAAAAGTTAATCTAACGTTTATCAATTTCTCCATCAAATTGCACACGCATGAGGTTAGAGAGATGGGGCAGAAACTGGCCGGGTGGAGTGAGCTCTCCCCAGTTTGCCAAAAGCGAGCACAGTGGCAATTCGCCAGTAGTCTGGGAGGATACCCTCTACCCAGATCCTGTCGAACAAATCTATCACAAAGGCCATTTCTCGTTCACCTAGGTGTTGAAGCCTGGCGTAGGGTATCTGCGAACGAAGCGAGAGCGGAAGGCAACTCACTCAATGTAAACCTGTCTTTGAAGTGTTTTCCAACTCTGGAAGTAAAGTCCAGTCGGCGACCTTCCGCGATATCATGACGTGCCATGAATGCTAGCGGAGCAGCATCTCGGCTAAAGAATGGGGAGAAAGTGATTGCAAACGACTCCGCCACCGACGCAAGGTCGGAGATTGCGGTCCTATTCTCTTGGAGAACTGGAGGGAGGGGGGGGGGGGGAGGCTCATGCGAGAACTTGCCCCGAATCCTTTTGCCTCGCTTCCACACCTCTGCTAGATATGTCTTCTTGTTAAGCGAAGGCACGTATGCCTGCCAGGAAAAGGGGCGTGCGTGCTTCTAAACATACCGAAACCTACCCCTAGCTCGACGATATTCACTGACAGTGAAATCGTTCGGGCGGCGCTTATAGCGCATGTAGGCATAATGCTTCTGTTTAAGGGCCGTCTAATGCTCTGTTGACCACCACATAAGTTGTCGCCGTGCAGGACGTTCTAGTGATAGTAATTAGGCCCACGGCGATGTGGTTGCCCGAAGAAAATCAACGGACTCATCCACCGACCTAAACTCGTCGGGCAACCCACGGCGATGTGGTTGCCCGAAAAAAATCAACGGACTCATCCACCGGTTAAACTCCTCTCGGGCGGCAGCGGCCCAGAAAATGATATTTGAATAGGCAGTGTGCACTACCATGGAGGTCATCGACCACCCCATAATCAAAATCGGGCTGTGCATCCAGAGAACATAGATATAGATCGATATAGGAAAATGAATCAGTTCTCGGGCAGTGATACGCAAACTCATCCACATTTAGGACACCTATCTCCAGCTTGTCTATTAGGTCAGCAAGGACCTGACCCCTGGGATTGATCAAGTAGTCTTCCCAGAGAGGGTGACCACCGTTCATATCCCCGAGCAAGTGAAAGGAGCTCCGCAACCGCGCAACGGCGGTAGTCGGCTGTGCAGTTACACCTCCTATCGAGGGGTAGCTGCATAGTTACTGCCTGAAAGGGGGTATCTAAAGCAAAGAAAAGAACGGAGACATCATGCCGGGTGTAAATGACGCATCCTCCTGCCCGGTCCTTATCCCGCGGCGGTGGCGCCGACAAGTTATACCTCGAGAGGGTGGACAGAGGGCGCGCGCCCAGCATGGTCTCCTGCAAAAAGATGTTAAGGGAAAACCGGAAGAGACGAGCCTCCACAGCTCCTCCCAGTTAGCCGGGAGTCTGCGGCAGTTCTATTGAAGAAATATGCCCTCCAGGCCTAGCTTGAAGGAGATGAGGGGGGCCCTCTTCGAAGAGAAGACCCTCACGAGAATGGCCGTTTGCTTCCTGGAGGCAAAACTCTTTCCACTCTTGCCTTCGAGGACTTATCGGGAGAGGTTGGGCTCGTCATGCGAGTCTTTTCCTCCCTCCACCTCGAAACCTTAGGCTGGTGGGGCGGCTTTGGGAGCGGGGGTCCTTCCTTTAGGGGCTCTACCGCCTTCAAGTCACCCATCATAGCACTCGAAGTGGTTGTAGGAGCCGATGCTCCTTTAGTGCTGTCCTCCTTCCGGGGGGCAGCTTTAGGAACCCCGGAAGATCGCCTCAAGACCAACCTCAAGGGAAACGGTCAGGCTGTGGGAAGTTGGGGGAGCCTTGGTTTTAGGCAGGGGCTGGGTGTGAGCCCTTTGTGCCACCAGCTTTGCCAGGGAAGCGCTCGGGATGGGTAGAACCCGCAGAAGGGTTCCGAATTAACGTGGAAACGACCATGTTGGTAGGCTTGGAGGGGCCAGGAGCACAGGGTGTCTTTTTTAACATTGAGGCATAAGACGTCCCAGGTGGCGCCGGGCGCGCCAGGACCAAGTCCTTAGTCTTGCAAAATGACAGATGATCCTAGGAGATACGCACCACATTGCTTCGAAGCAGCGGGTTGCAGCTCTCCGCAATTGACACACTTGGCCACACACGATTTGGCCTAATGGTATGCAACCTTTGAGCAACTTACACAGACTTCGGATAACCCCGACTTTGAGGTTTAAAGGAGCGTTTCAGATGGCCGAAGTGTTGGTAGTAGTAGTATCATCTCCGCGGCAAGGGTTTTTTTTTTAAAGGGCTATCTGGTGACTGCCCACTTAGGCATAAGTCGCCGTAAACAAACAGCCTAGTTCTAGGCTACTTTAAAAAATATGAAAAGAAAACAACAATAAAAAGAAATAACAATTAGGAAGCAATAACAATAAAAAACAATAACAAAAACAACTAAACCTAGTTAAATGTAAGGGAGAAGGCCAGCCTCCCCCCAAAAGTCAACAAGTCCACCAGTCGATGTCCACGCACCCATCCCGAGTACAAGGGACAGGCGGTAGCAACCCCGCCCATCCCGGTACCGGGACAGGTGACGTGCGCGAAGATCACCCAGACTGGGACATTCAACAAGAGTGTGCCGAACAGTCTGGGGGACGACGCAGTCGTCGCAATAGGGCGCTGGCGAGCGCTCAATCAGATAGCGATGCGTCACACGAGTGTGTCCGATTCGGAGACGACAGAAAGCGACCTGAAGCCCTCGCGGCATTGGGGGATAGGTCCATGGGAACAGTCGCGGCGCAATGGCACGCAACTTTAAGTTCCCTTCGACCGTCTCCCATCTTCTTTGCCAAGCAGTCCGAAGAGCTGCCCGTATTCCTGCCATGTAGTCAGTGTGAGGAAGAGCGAAACGCTGGTCCGGTCGCAGAGTCCTCGCGGACTCTTTCGCGCTCTCATCGGCGCGCTCATTCCCCGCAATTCCTACATGTCCAGGAACCCAGCAGAAGATAATCTCGACATCCGCCCGGCTCGCCAAAATCGTGGCGTCACTGATATCTCGAACCAGGAGATGCGGAGATTCCAATGCTCCGAGAGCACTCAGGGCGCTTTGTGAGTCGCTATATGTAGATCACAATCCGGTCTCCGAACCGTGCACGTCGCGTAATCTCCCGTACAGAGTGGTGTATTGCCACCAGCTCGGTCGTGAAGACAGACGCAGCGCCTGGTAGAGCCCCGCTGACTTCAAACAGAGGGGATACGACGTGGAAGCCGACACCCTCTTGGAACTTGGAGCCATCCGTATACACTGGCACGGTTCCAGCGTGACACGATGTGTGCTCCAAAAAGGTCGAACGCAATACTCCAAGCGCAGTACAAGCTTTGGGAGCAGAGGCGTGGTGACAAATAGCCAAATGTTGTACCCTCCAGGGTGGCGTCCTGGGCAGAACCAGGGGCGCCACCGGCCCGAGAGCTATATCTACCTCTCGAAGGAGTTTCCTGGCTCTAAACCCAAAGGGCTTAGGGTATGACTGGCGTCTCTCGGTGGCATAGGCACCATCGAGATCAGCTGCGGATGCAGTGAGAGCTGTTTGCGACTGAGGGAGGCGCCGGGCTCGCGTGTACAGGCGTGTGATGCACTGCACGCGGCGCAGAGCGAGTGGCATCTCCCCAGCATCGACCAACAGGCTCTCAATGGGGGAAGTGCGGAAGGCACCGGTCGCAAGGCGAAGGCCAGTATGATGGATCGAATCCACCTTCCGCAATAAACGCTCGGCTGCGGATGCATAAAACTCGCATCCGTAGTCGAGCTTCGAACGAACAAAGGATCGATAAAAAAGTAGGGCAGTAGTCCTATCAGCGCCCCAAGCGCTGAACGTCACGGAACGGAGAATGTCCATGGCGCGGGTACAAGAGACCCTAAGGCTGCGAATATGAGCCTCCCAGGTGAGGCGTCGGTTGAATACAAGACCAAGGAAACGGTGCGACTCAACCACATCCTGGCGCACCCCATTAAGAAACAAATCTGGGTCGGGGTGAAGCCATGGATGGCGGCAGAAGTGCACCACCTTAGTCCTGGCCAAAGAAAACCGAAGCCTGTGCGCTTCGGCATAGCGAGAGACGCGGTTCAATGCCTGTTGGAGTCGACGCTCCAGAGTTGGCATCTGGGCCGCGCCAAAAAAAGATCGAAAGGTCGTCCACGTAGATCGTAGCGAGAACATCTTCCGGCAGCACCGAGGAGATGCCGTTGATGCTCAGGGCAAAGAGTGTGACACTGAGGACACTTCCCTGCGGGACACCCTCTTCCTGCTCCTTTGGGCCGGAGAGGGCTCCCCCCACCCGTACGCAGAATCGACGATCTCGCAAAAATTCAGATATAAACATTGGGAGGCGTCCCTTCGCCCTCATCGTGTGGAGAGTCTCCATGATGTCCTATCGCTATGCAGTATCACAGGCCTTCTCCAGATAGAAAAACAACGTGGCGTAGTGCTGTCTACGAAGGAAAGCCTCGCAGACGGCATTTTCCAGTCGGAGCAGAGCATCCGACGTGGAGTGGAACTTGCGGAAGCCGCACTGTGCGGAAGACAGATGGCCTCCGCTGTCCAGGAAAAAGGCTAATCTAACATTTACCAATTTTTCCATCAACTTGCACACGCAAGAGGTTAGAGAGATTGGGCGGAAACCGGTCGGAGTAGAGTGATCTCGTCCCGGCTTGCGAAAGGCGAGCACAGTAGCGATTCACCAGGAGTCTGGGAGAAGACCTTTCACCCAGATCCTGTTGAACAAATCTAACAGAAAGGCGATGCCTCGCTCACCTAAGTGTCGAAGCATGGCGTACGGAACATCGTCCGGACCATGGGCGGTGTCCGCACACGAAGCGAGAGCGGAACGCAACTCGCTCACAGTAAACTTGTCGTTGAAGGGTTCTCCGCCTCTGGAGGTAAAGTCCAGCCGGCGGCCTTCCGCGACATCACGACGTGCATTGAATGCTGGCGGAGCAGCATCACGGCTAGAGAATGCGGAAAAAGCGGTCGCTAAGCATTCCGCCACGGACACGGGGTCCGAGATTGCGGTCACATTCTTCTGGAGAACGGGAGGGGGGTCCTGCGAGAACTTGACCCGAATCCTTTTGACTCGCTTCCACACCTCAGCTAAAGGGGTCTTCCCGTTAAGTGAAGACAAGTATGCCCGCCAAGAAGAGCGGCGGGCGTGCTTCGAAATATACCGGAACCTAGCCCTAGCCCGACGAAATTCAGCGACAGTGAAATCGTTGGGGCGGCGCTTATAGCGCATGTAGGCATAACGCTTCTGTTTGAGGGCCGTCTCACACTCGGCCGACCACCATGGGAGTAGTCGGCGTGCAAAACGGCCCGACATCATAGGAATAGTAGTCATGCCCACGGCGATGAGGTTGCCGGAGAAGAACTCAACAGCCTCATCTACTGACCTAAACTCCTCGACTGAGATAGAGAATTCAGTCATTTCCTGAAATGCAGGCCACCGCGCCCGCGCCAAGCACCACCGAGGTTGGCTCTCAGGCGGCAGCTGCCCTGAAAATGATATTTGAATGGGGAAGTGATCACTACCATAGAGGTCATCGACCACCACCCAATCAAAATCAAGCTGTGCATCCGAAGAGCACAAAGATAGGTCAAGGCAAGAAAATGAAGCGGTTCTCGGACAGTGATGCGTAAACTCATCCACGTTTAGGACACCCATCTCAAGCTCTTCGATCAGATCGGCAAGGACTTGTCCCCTGGGATTTATGGAGTAATCTCCCCAGAGAGGATGCCTGCCGTTCAGATCTCCAAGCAAGAGATAGGGCCTCGGCAACCGTGCCACGACTGCGGCGGAAGTCCCCCGCGTCGAAGTCAGCTGACGGTGGAATGTACGCAGAAATGATGGTATACCTCCCATCCAGATGCAGCTGCACAGCCACTGCCTGAAAGGAGGTATCTAAAGAGAAAGGAAGAACGGAGACATCATGCTGGTTGTAAACCGCGCATCCCCCAGCCCAGCCATCCGGCGGTGGTGGGGTCGCAATACCCTTATACCCCGGGAGGGCAGGCAGGGGGCACGTGCCTAGCATGGTCTCCTGCAAAAAGATAGCTAACGGGGAACGGGACAACACGAGCCTCCGCAGCTCCTCCCAGTTGACCCGGAGTCCACGGCAATTCCATTGAAGGAATATGCCCTCTAGGCCTTGCTCAGAGGAGACGCGGGGGTCCTCCTTGAACTGAAGACCCTCAGGGAAATAACCGTACGCTTCCCGGGGGCAGAACCCCGGGCGCTGTTGGCCGGACAAAGCGCTAAAGGCGCTGTCGCCTTCGAGGACTTATTGGGGGAGGTTGGGCTCGCCATGCGAGTCTTTTCCTCCCTCCGCCTCGAAACCTTAGGCGGGCGTTGCGGCTTCGGAGGCGGAGGCCCATCTTTTCGAGGAACAACCGTCTCTGAGCCACCCGCTCCACCTCGCGTCGTGTGCGAACGAGCCGAAACTCCTTTGTTGCTGTCCTCCTTTCGGGGGTCAGCTTTAGGAACCCCGGAAGATGGCCTAGCGACCATCTTCAGGGGTGTTGCCTCCTGTGAGTCTAACGACTCGGTGGAGGCGCGTGGCCGTTTAGCCTACGGGAAACGGTCACGCTGGGGGAAGAGGGGGGAGCCCTGGTTTTAGCCGGGGCTGCGTATGAACCCTTTTTACCGCCAGCTTTACCAGGGGAGCGCCCGGGTTGGGTAGAGCCCGCAGAAGGGCTCCGAATGGGCGCAAAAACAACCGTGCTCGTTGGCCTTGATAGGCCAGGAGCAGAGGGTGCCTTTCTAACTATTGAGGCATATGACGTCCCAGGCAGAGCCGGGCGCACCAATACCAAGTCCTTAGCCTCGCGGAATGAAATTCGATCCTGGGCCTGAACGGCCAGGATTTCTTTCTCAAGGAGATATGCACCACATTGCTTCGAAGAAGCGGGGTGCGGCTCTCCACAATTGACACACATGGCAACACAAGATTTAGACTTATCGTGTGCGGCCTTGGAGCAATTGACACATACTTCGGGTGACCCTGACTTTGCACGTCTACAAGATCGATTCGTATGGCCAAAGCGGTGACAGTAATAGCATCGCCGCAGTAGTGGCACGAATGCCTTCACGCGGATGGTAGCGGTACCAACCAGCACGCACCGACTCAGGGAGCTCATCACAGTCGAACGTGACGAAGAGTGTAGGGGTGGGTCTCGAGGCCCCTCCCTGTTTTCTCATCACACGTTAGACCTTGACTGCCCCATGGTCGGCGAGCTCTAAGGTGATGTCCTCAAAGGAGTAGTCAACGAGTTCCCTCGCATAAACTACTCCTTTCACAAAGTTCATGGTAGAGTGCGGCGTCACACTCGCCGGGGTGCCATGAAGTGTCCGGAGAGCACTTATCTTGGCCGCCTCGGCGGGATTCGCCAGAAGGCTCCCGTCCGATAAACGGGTCACCTTCGGCTCTCTACCAATTGCACTAGTTAATCCTCTCCTCTGATGGATCATGTTGCCCTTGGACAACATGCTGCCATCAGTGGATCGAATAACGAGGAAGTGTTTGAAACAGGCGGGCTCGAAAACGCCAGGTAACCTCTAAATGAGGGGCCCCGATGTCATCGAGGCTCCGCCCTGTGCACTTTTGGTCTTTGTCAGGGGCTCCGCGACTGGGGGGGGGGGGGTCAGAGGGGCCGGATGTGCCGATCTTGGCTTGGTCGCTTGCCAAAGTCGCAGCAGATCCATCCGTCCCCGTAGCCCCCGCGGATGGAGAGGAGCCCCGAGTCTTCTTAGTCTTTTTGGTCTTTTTCGTCCTTTTATTTTTTGGAGAGGAGGGCGGGGAATGAACCCGCTTCTCCCCTCCGCCGCCAGATGGACCGGCCTCAGCCAGGTCCTTCTCCGAAATGGAGAAGGTCCTGGTAGTTGTAGGGGCACCGGTTGGAGGAGATCCCTCCCCTCCTTGTACTGCCTCAGAAACCCTAGCCGTTTGAGGTGGTCTTTGCATAGAGGCGGATTCGGGTTCGGTGTTTGAAGCCGAGCCAGGATTTCCCCATGGAAGGCCCTACCGTCTGAGGCTGGGTTTCCTCAAGGACCATGTCTATCACAGGAGGGGCCTTCAGTTGGCCATCCCCTCCCAGGACATTGCAGGTCTTCTTGGCAGTGTCACCAGTCTTGTGTGGGGAGGCACAGGCCTTGACCCCGGCAAGGTTTAATATTTCCAGAAGGTCTTTAGAGGGAAGCGACCGAAGGGGCCTGGCTTCCCTCTCCTTCCTAAGGGGGTTTGCCCTACCGAGCCGCTTCGATGAGGAGCGGCTGGCTATGGGCTCCCTGCTGGCTTTCTTGGCAGGTCCCTTGGAAAGAAAAGATGGGACTGCCGCTGGAAAAAGGGCGGTGCCCGAAAGTACCTCCAGAGAAGGGGGTGAGGGGGAGTCCCCTGCACCCATAGGCGGAGGAGAGGAGTAAGCCTCCTCTCCGGTTAGAGGAATATGGACGGTCCCCTGCGCAAGCACAGAGGGGGGGGGGTTGTACCTCCATTTTCTCGGTGGAGCTGCCCGAGGGTGGCTCCGTTGATGTTACAGGGTGTGTTGGGGGGTTGTTTTTTTTATATTCATCATTGGTCATGGTGACTCTATTTGTCCTACGGGACGCAATAGCTCATCACCTCTCGCAGTTGCCCGCACTGCAAGAGGTGCTTACAGTCCCGGCAGAGCTAGGCGCCGCCATTTGGGACCACCCCTCCCACCTGGTGGCCTGGCAGTCCATCGGCATGGCGGCTCCACCTTAGACACGGCATAAAAAAAATATAGATTGTGAAGAGGAGAGGAAAAGGGATGTGAGGAAGGTATGGGTGGGGATGAAGCAGGTTGTTAAAAACCAACCACCCCATACCGGAGCTCAGGGGTTAGGGAATATTGTCCCCTCCCCCCTCAGCCCCGATCCGGGACGGTTGGCTGAGAAGAAGGTCAGCATCTACCCTATGAAATTAGAGGCTGACCAGAGAAAGTTGTTGGAGAGGTTGTATGAAAAGCAAGGAAACAAGTGGTTTGAAGGAAGGAGAAGAGGCTAAGCTGGGTTACGCGGCAATGGCATGAACGCCTTCACGCGGTAGCGATTCTAACCAGCACGGCCTTACTCAGGGAGCTTGTGACAGTCGGACGTGAGGAAAAGTGTAGCGGTGATTCTCGAGGCACCTCCCTGTTTTCTTATCATACGTTCGACCTTGATCGCTCCATGGTCGGCCAGCGATATTTGATGTTATCTATGGTGTAATCCGCGAGTTCCCTCGCATATACTATTCCTTTCACATAGTTCATGGTAAAGTGCAGCATCACACTCACCGACGTGGTATCAAGTGTCCGAAGTGCACTAATCATGGCCGCCTCGGTGGGATTTGACGCATTCGCCAGAAACCTCCCGCCCGAGAAACGGGTTACTTTCAGCTCTCTACCAATCATGCTAGCTAGTGTTCTCCTCTGATGGATCATGTTGCCCTTAGCCAACATGCTGCCATCAGTGGAGCGAATAACCAGAAATCGTGTGAAGCCATCGGGCTCGAAAACGCCAGGTAATCTTTGAATGAGAGCCCCGACGTAATCGAAGCTCCGCTCTGTGCACTTTCAATTTTGGTCATTGCCTAGGACTCCTCACCCGGGGGAGCTCCGAGGCCGGACATGCCGATCTTGGTTTGGTCTCTTGACGAAACGGCAGCGGATCCGTCCGTCCCCATGTCTCCCACGGAGGGAGAGGAGCCCTGGGCCTTTTTCTTTTTCTTCCTGATTCTTTTCTTTTTAGTAGAGGAGGTTGCAGAATGAACCCACTTCTCTCCTCCGCCTGAAGGGGCTCCTAGGCCAGATGGACCAGCCTCAGCACGATCCTTATCTGAAATAGAGAAGCTCTTGGCTGTCACAGGGGCAGCAGCTAGGGAAAGAGATCCCTCCTCTCTTTTTGAGGCCTCGGGGATCAGAGGCGTCTGAAGAGGAGCTTGCACAGGGACGGACTAGGGTTCTGTGCTTGGCACCGAGTCCGGGTTCGACCCCATGTAAGTTTCTACCGTTTGAAGCTTGGTCACCTCATGGACCATGCCCATCTCAGGAAGGGGCTGATCAAAGCGGCAGGGCATGACCAGGGGGAAATTCCACACAGTGTGCCTGGCTTGCATCGCCTTTCGAGTCGGCACTTGACTCGCTGACCAGTCGGATCGCGCATCCTGACCTCACACTCCTGGCCCTTCCGCTCTTTGTCAGCTGGCCTGAGCTGGGCAGGTCCTCGCTGGTATCTTTCACTCTCGGAACTAATTCCAGCATCCTCTCTCCGAGCAGGACCCTGCAGAAGAAGGACGGTGACTTGGCATCTGCGTACGCACTGATTCGTGAGATCGAGACTGTTTTTGCCAAGTTCAGAAAGAATGCCGAGGATCACTTTCGCACTGTATTTGCAAAAGCCAAAGATCTCCTGTTTGAAGTGGACTCAGCTCACGATCACGTCACTGTTCCCTGAGTCTGCACGACAGACAGCGTTCGTTGACCAAATGATCGCCGATCTGAAGAAAAGATTTGAGGACGATACTGTGCCAGTTGCTCTCCGGTTGAAGGAGCTTCTCAAGGGCTCAAAATCAGACGTGGATGCCGTCCTTAATGCCGCTAAGCTCTACGGGAGCGATGTTGAGTCACTGGTGCTCTTGCGGGCAGAGGCACAGCGGTGGACAAATTCCGCTCCAGTCTTCGGGACTGTCAAGAATGCGAAGGAGTACGCTGAGAACCGTATCTTCCCGAACACTGTGAAGCTCCTGACCATCTTAATGACTCTGCTGGTCTCAAATGCAGAGACCGAACGCTCATTCTCAGCCTTGAAACGACTAAAGACGTACATGAAGAGCACCATTGGCCAGGATCGCTTCAACGGCCTCGCATTACTCGCCGCCCACACTGACAATCAAGTTTCGATGATCAAGTGATTGACAAGTTTGCGGAGAAAAACCGCCGTCTCCTCTTCGCTTAGGCAAATTAAGGGGGACATGGGCATGGGTCTACGATTTTGAGAGAGCCTACTCCTGGAAAATAAAAATACTTTTTCTATTATGTGCCTTGTTACTTAAGTGGGAGAAATGACTTGCAAGTAGCCTACATCATTAGTCTACACTACATGTACATATTCATCATTTCTGCCTATAACTTATTCGTATGTATTCAGCACTGGTTATTTGTACGATCATACATGTATTACTCGTAAAAATATGTACCATAATAAGCAGCTTTAACAAATTTCCACGCATAAAAATCTGGATTCGCCACTGATCTGAGGTGGTCATGCTCCGGCAAGACATCACGGATCCCATTCGAGGTTCCTTTTTTATCGTATAATGGCGACGAACCGGCATCCGTCGGGGAAGAGAGTGGGGTAGGTACGCCGATCCCCTGTAAACTCATAATACACGACTGCAGGACGTTAAGGGGCACGGACCGACGCGCCCTGCCATCCCTTGTCCCCCTAAGGGGGTTGGCCCTATGGAACTGCTCCCAACGGGAGTGGTCAATATTGGGCCAGCTGCGTGCTTTCTTGGCGGCTCCCTGTAGAAGCAAAAGAGGGACTGCCAAGGGACGCGAAGGCGCCTCCATAGAATGGGGTGAGGGGGAGTCCCCTGCACCCGTAGGCCTAGGAGAGGAGTAGGCCTCCTCACCGGTAAAAGAAGTTTGGACGGGTTCCTAAGAAAGCACACGGGGGGTGAAACGTCCATTTTTTTCCGGGAGCTGCCCGAAGGCGGTTCGGACGATGGTAAAAAGGGAGTTTAAATAGACTTCATCACTATGCATGGTGACCCTGATATTTCACGGGACGCAAACGCTAATCAATCCACACAGTAGCCCGCTCTGCGAGGGGTGAATACGGGGTTGGCAAAGCTAGCCGCCGCCATTAGGGATCACTCCCCTCGCCCAGTGGCCAGGCAGCCCTTCGACATAGCGGCTCCACCTTGGGCTGGGCGTAAACTTGATAGACCGTGGAAGGAGAGAGAGAGGGTATGAGAGGAAGGTGAGGGAGGTTGTTAAAAACCCACCACCCCAAACCGGAGCTCAGGGGTGAGGGCGTTGTCCCCTCCCCCTCAGCCCCGATCCGGGATGGTTGGGTGAGAGAAAGCTGGGCGGTGTCTAGCCTGTGAAATTAGAAGCCGACCAGAGAAAGTTGTGGGAGAGGTTGTAGGGATAGTGAGGAAGCAGGGCAAGAAGACAGGGTTTCAGAAAGGAGAAAAGCTAAGCTGGGGCCGGATGGGGCGCTGAGTCCCGTCAGGAGGGCGGTCAGGAAAGCAAATCACCGTGACCCTTACGGGTGAAGGTGCATCTAGGATGTCCCCAACCATGTCCTTCTCCAAAATATGCGAGTCTGACGGCAAGTGGCCACCAACCGGACGAGATCCCTCCTATCCTGGTTACTCCTCAGGGGCCGTTGCGCCTTGGAAGGATCTTGCACAAGGGCGGACTTTGACTCTCTTGTCTCCCACCGTATCTTTCTACACCCCCTTGTAAGACCCTGCTATCTGGGTTGGTGGCATCTTGGGGGGCCATTTTCACCTGAAGGGAGCCTCCAAGTAGCCATGTCTCCCAAAAGATGTCATGGATCTCTACCGTGAATTCCTCAAACCTATAATCATCGTCATTGGAAATGGCGAGGCGATCTCCGTCGGGAAAGAAATGAAGCAGGTACGTAAGTCCCAGCAAGCTCACGATGTCTGCAGGACACTATGGAGGACGGAGTGACGGGCTCCGCCAACCCTTGCTCCTCTAAGGAGTTGGCCTTGTTGTACCTATCCCACCGGGAGCGGTAGATTCTGGGTCACCTGCTTTCTTGGCGAGCTCGTGAAAGAAAAGTAGCGACCGCCGGTGGTACAAAGATGGAGTCGTCCGAGGGCGTCTCCAAAGAAAGGGATGAGGGGAAAGCCGTCTCACATCTAGAAGGTTGGAGGGGCCTCTGAAAAAGCACAGGAGTCCACCTCCTTTTTTGAGGTGGAGTTGCCCCAGGGCGGCTACAAAGATGACAAAAGGAAGGCTCCTTTGTCGCAAAGAAATGGTAGGATGAGAACCCTTCTACCGGTCAGAGTGGTGCTGTCGTATTCCTCGCCCAGCACCAACACTGTTGATTTTATAGCCTCGCGTTGAGGAGCGAATTCAACCTCATGAGATTTTTTTGCGATCAAAGATTATCGACAATTTGTTGAAACAAAGTGGTGCTTTCTTCGGCACAATGCCGCAAGCGATTTTATTTTAGCTCGAGGCGTTATCTCGTTAGTAAAAGGTAGTTTAAAAGAAGATAAATGGGTGTTTGAGGTTAAAGTTTTTTCTTTTCTGTAGACGCCAGATGTAAGAAATGAGGATACTGTACTTACCAATGCAAAATTTAATTCCCGGCCTGATTTCTTTCACGGGTCAGCCATTTGTACTTGTATTCTGCTATTCAGAAAGAATTATGTAATAATATTGAATATATATCAAAAAATTTAAAAACAGTTGCGATCGAGTGTATCAAATGATACGTCTAAAATAAAAGTAAACTAAAAAATAATTAAATTCCGTATTATACCTTAGTTGACGTCCAGAAACTACAATTCATAATTTTCTGATGTGTGGAAAAAATCGTATCTGAGAAAGTTAGTGTTCACTCCTTATAAGATTCTGTTATTTATTATCAATGTTGTGTAAAATAACCATTATTAATGTTCAATGCCCTTTTCTCAGACTCCTCAGAGGGAGGAATTCAGGTTACCCCACCCCCAATTTTTATAATGGATCTGCCACAAGGGGCGGCGGTGTCTAACTTACCTTATTTAAGTACTTTTATGAACGCAATGGAGTTTGTGTAGATAGTTCATCTGCCAGTGCCAACTAGTAACGGGCTGTAGACTGCTCAAGAACCGAAACCTCTCCTCTCTTACCGCGGGCACGAAGGAAGGACCCCCCACACCCAGGCCCATTCAGTACGTCGGATTCACACCGCCAACTGCTTCAAGCTCGCAACCAAGACAATAAACGGCTACATCTGTCTCACTGAAGGAGTCATGCAAAATCATAAAGCGACCACAGTATAACGGTGAAACCTCGCTTAAACATGGAGTTATTATTAACACCATACTTAAGCGAGTTTCACCGAGATGAATCTAAACTGAAATTTTGAGAACTCACCACCAACGCACGCGAAAATTAAAAGCCTATTACCAATGATAACAAGGTCTGCCGACGAAAAAATCGCGTGCTCTCACTTATTCTGATTTATGACCTTCAGAGATTTCGATAATTCCCGGACTAACCTAGGGAGAACCTTAGCGGTTATATCATTCGGAAGAGAATGTAAGACAACATAAGGGTTTCAAATTTCGTTAGAATCGGTCGTATAGTTAAGATGTTATTGCAAAATAATTCCCCGACTAACCTTGGTAGGACTTTGACAAATATATGATTCGAAAGAGAATGTAAACCAACATAAGGGTTTCAAATTTCGTTATAATCGGCGGAATAGTTATAATGTTATTGATAATTATATGATTGGGAAGAGAATGTAAAACAGCAAAATGATTTCAAAATTCGTTAGAATTGGCCAAATAGTTATGATGTTATTCCCGAATATTTCTCCAGCTAACCTTAGGAGGACCTTTGCAAATATACAATATAAGGGTTCAAAATTTCGTTAGAATCGGCCGGATAGTTAGGTTGCCAAATAATTCCCCGGCTAACCATGGGGGTACTTTGGGAATTATATCATTCGAAAGAGAATGTAAAACATAAGGGTTTCAAATTTCGTTAGAATCGGCCGAATAGTTACAATGTTATTACCAAAAAGAAAAACGGGGACCGACATCGTGAGATATAGAGGAGCCAGCGACTAAAAAAAAGGAGGTTGGTGTACTATATCCCGCATCCAAAGGCTACCCTTAATCCCACCTCGGAATTTGTGATCGTTAACACACTGTGGATACTTTTGTGAGAGGAAGAGCTTGCGAGGCATTTTACCCTGCTTGTGTGCTACCAACTGTGAAGCATGCAGGTGGGTCTATCATGCCATGGGACTGTATTTCTTCATTAAGGCCAGGGTAGATGTTTTTATGCCAGGGAAGAATGAAATCCACAACTTATTCCACCATGTCAAGTTTTAGAGCCATCAATCCAGAAATGTAATCCCACAATACCAAGAAATGAAGTTATATCTCAGCAGGACGATGACCAATGCCATAATTCAAATCACACCAGACTCAAATCCAATAAAATACTCGTGGAGTGCTCGGTAAAGTACCACAAGTACCAATAAAACTTTTAAAAATTGCAAGATGAGTGGGAAAAAATTTCATGAGATTCTCTTCGCCAATTAGCGCTTCTCAGTTTGGTGCAGAAAATTCACTGCTCGTTGTTTGTTCCGAATTCTTCCAGATTCAATGTTTCTGTTTGTTCGGTTTAAATCACATTGGGCTTCTGAGTAATGAGCAGGCAAACACACGTACTCGTTTGGCTGCTATTGATATTTTAGGTACATTCTGCGCTCCCGTTCAGGGAGTTCTTTCTCATATTTCCTGAATAATATGTGATTTATGGCAGAGGGAGTGGAAAGATTGTGCTGATTTTAAGCTGGGAGCGGTAAACTACTTGGTCCTTTATTGGCTGTTGAGCACTTAGAAGTTTTTATTCTTTTAGGTTGCTCTTTGTCTCTTGCGAATCGACGACCCATTTAGTTGACCTTTCCTACATTTGCCAGCCTTCACACATCCTTTTTCTCGAACGAGGACCGGCTCCTAGTGCCTTCTGGCTCACCAGTGATTCGCAAATCTATTTGAATTCCATTACTAGGTCTGGAGGGGAAGCTCTGGTCCCAGATGGGTGGGTAGGCATGAAGGTATACTACTAAGCATTTTAATAACATATGTTTTAACAAAAATATATAAAAATTACATTACTCTTTATATGAGAATTAATGAAGAGACCTCCTACAATTTATACAGCACTCGCCTTCATTGAGCAGGTTGGCAGGACACAAATTCCAAAACAATGGCCGAGACTGCCATCACTCCTCTGAATAATTCGTTAAGGAAGCTGAAGATTTTCTTCCAGCCATTGGCAATAAACCACGCCTTAATTTATTTGCGCAACTATCTAAATTTAGATGTGCATACACAGAAACTATATGCACAAACATGAAATCGATTCTAGTATCTTGTGAATATGGATGGATTTATAAGGCGCGGAGGAAATACAAAGCTTCCTAAATCAAATTCGAAAGTTAATTTTTTTTTTTTTAAATAGTACATTTCAATGAGTTTGTTCTCACCTACATATGTTGAAACTTTATTGATGCCCAATTTTTAAACTGGGTATACGAGTATATCAAGGCATTCATAATAAATTAACGCTTAGAATGGAACGATCGGTACAAATGTTTTAGGACCTTTGTTTTTGTGATATGATATGGATTCACTTTTTCCAATTCAAACCCTTTCATAGACTGAAAAGAAAATTGTTCTAAAAATACAAAATATGAAATCAATCGATTCAAATTAATAAAAACAAGACTAAGTGTATTGATATTCTTAATATGTATATATTTTCTTTAGCTTTATATGCTTTTTCTCGAACTAAAGTATCTACACATTTATATATTGGCATTCTTTGAATCAAAACTAGAATAACAATCTTAACGGGATATAGTTTGTTTAGAATGCGTGATACAAGTTATTGTAGAAGATAAATACAATTTGATTTAATGTTTTTTTTTTTAACTACTACTTGATTCCATGAATTAACAGGCTATGCTCAAAAAAGCTCTTCTAGAATAATAAATTATTTTAAAAATATATAAATACAAGGATATTTCCAGTTGTAACGCGAAGCCATCTAAATGTATGAATAGATTATCAGTTTCGATGGATACGAAATATTATAATTAATTTAAATAATAATATGGTGCTGAGTGTAACGAGTTGTGTGCGTTCCGAAGGGAAGAGCTGCAAAATGCAGAGACTAGATCTGGTTGTGTCAATTCCCGTGGTACCGGCCCATCTCAGAAACTGAAGAAACCATGAGATCCTACTTCTATTCTACTACTAGGAATCCTTTTTGGCAGTCGCCTCGTGGCTATGAAATAGTTTCCTACATGAAAAATATTTTGAGTATCTAATTTCATAAGGGTTGAATAGATATAAATACCTTTTGGTATGATGAATAATGAATGAGTTGTATGCCTATAGACAAGTATTTTATGTCAAAATAGAAAAATGTAGAAGTATATAATCTGATACCAGAAAAGGGGCGAATCATCCGGATCAAACGGACGTTCTTGAATTGGAAGAGAGAAGCAGTAAAGGAGATCTTTGCGAAGAAGCGTGGCAGTTCTTGAGATCAGCGCTCGTTTCGTTATTTTGAGGGGACGGGAGAGTTTCAGGAACAAAGCTGTAAATAGAGAAAATAGATTTCAAAATGGAGTAACAAATTTTGTTTTGGGCATAATGAAATGCGAGCTCATTTGGTATAAGAGAATCCAAAGGCTGCCATCATATAGGATTACCCCGTTAACTAACATACATAGCAGATTTTCGAAGCGACGTTGATTATTTTTGTATCCTATTCTGTTTTCAACAGTGGAGAGTCACACATTAAGAAGTTCAAGTCGGGCTATGAATTAGCTCACCACATTGCCAAGTCATAGCCCGATTTGAACTTCTTAACGTGTGAGTCGTAATTCAGGTCAACCTTATGATATGGTAATTTCGTATATTTAAACTATCAGAAAATTCCTGACACCAATGGACATTGTGATCGACGTTTATAGCTCTCCTGGACCTCCAACCGCTTAGGTGATTAAGGGAGAAAACTGAGATCCTAGTCTGTGCTCTAGGAGGCCCCGCCAACATTACCGGAATTAATTGGGGCCGCGCCTCCTGTGTGGCTCTCCTGAGGGACCGTTAGAGTTGAGGGAGGCTGTTGCCTGCTGTGGGAACTTTATATTACCTCACTGTGCTAGCGTTGAGGGATTGGAGAAGAAAGCAAGTGCAGCTTTTTCAAGGAGGACCGGTGACCTTTTGTCTCTATCAGATGTAAATGTTCCAAACGGGGACAAGAACAGAGGAAAGGTAATAATCGGCGACGGGGAGCGCAATGCAGAAGGAACTCGACCAACAAATGAGATACGGCGAATCTTTTACAGCAGGTGCTGCCGGGCGGCACCTCTATGGAGAAGGGTTTATATAGTGTTTTGTGAAGGACGGGGACCGTCGGGTAGAGCATCTTATTTGTGTGAAAAGGGATTCGTAAAGGATATAGGGATTGGGAAGATCGCGCCAGAAGCTGTTCAGGCAGCTTGGTCAGCCGTCTCATTGCCAAGTATCCCGTTGTACGGGGGCTCACGAATCAGTAGGATTTTTTTCCCTTCTTTTAAAGGGGCTATCTGGCGACTGCCCACTTGGACATAAGTCGCCGCAAACAAACAGCCTAGCTCTAGGCTACTCTAAAATAAAAATGTTAATAGAAACAACAATAAAAAAGGGATAACAATCAAGGAGCAAGCTCCGGCGTCGGGGGGAGGTCCCCCTCCCCCCGGCTAGTAGGTGGATATTATGATGTCTTGTAGATGTTTAGCAGTTTCATCCAATACCAAGAACTTCCGGGGGAGAGGGGGCAAAATATTGTTTCTACAACGAAGGCGGACAAAGAGCGATGGGTGGAACAGGAATCAGTGGTAAAAAATATCGTCCGTGTCATGTAAGTGTTTGGATGCGCAACGAAAGACGTCAACATGACGGGTCCTGTACGGTCACAGAACCTCGCAGAGCAAATGATTCCGAAGGTGACATTGGGGCCCCCCCCCCAAAAAAGGAGATCTGGTACAGAGAGGGCATACGAAAGGGGATGGATGTGAAGATTTGCGAAACCATTCTAGATAAGTGCCTATTGTCCTGAGTGAAGGACAAAGATTGGTGAGGTGGACATTCGCTGCAAGCGGAGCAATGCCTTCGCGGAGACGAAGGCACATCGATCCAATAGGGAAGAAGTGTTGCACTCCACCCAAAAGCTGCCGACGGGGAGGGGCGCAGCTTGAAGCTAAGAGAAAGCAACGGCTCAGAATAGGTTCAAAGCGTCATAGTGGAAGCAGAGGGTTTATTATTAATTTTAGGAGCCCATCTGGCGACTACCTACTAGGGCAGAAGTCTCCGTACTCACACAAGAGCCGACTACAAGGCTATATTAAAGAAAAACATAACGATATGTAAATAAAAAGTACAAAAGCTAAACAAAACCACAAAAAAGAGCAAAAAGGCAACAAGAAGGAAGCTCGCACCGGCGTCGGGGGTAGGCCCGCCTCCCCACGGCGCAGGAACAAGCGACCTTCAAAAGAAAACAGTGTTAAATAAAGTGGAAGAGGCCAGCCTCCTTCAAAAAGTCGTATAGTCCACAAGTCTGTGTGCACGAACACGTCCCGAGTACAAGGACAAAGGGGTAGCGAACTTCGCTCGTCCCGGTACCGACACAGGTAACGTGCGCGAAGATCACCCAGACTGGGACATTCAACAAGAATGTGCCGAACAGGCTGGGGGACAACGGAGTCGTCGCAATTCAGTCCAATCAGAATATACCTCATCAGCGCAAGACTAACCAGGCTCTTTCATTATTATCACTTGCAAGAACAAAAAAGATTCAAAAAGAAAAGAAAAAAAAGAGCTAAAATATTATATGAGCACCGCAGGGGGAAGTCACAATGGCCGCTAGTCATCTTGTATAGCTGGAGAAAGGCAATCGTCTTATGTCAACCAAATAAAATAAACCTAAACTCCCTTGAAAAAATAAATAACAATATAGTTCGGATCTTTCTTTTTTTTCTCAGGCCTGTGTATTCGACCATCAAAATATACAGTATCTAGTTTACTTCACTACGCATGTCATTAGTTACTTTAATCTGATTTACAGCTTTTT